>JAZDUA010000074.1:355000-955000 GCA_038098605.1 Gryllus longicercus | reverse complement strand
TACGGGCCACTTCGCTCGAGCCAGGCGCTTCTCCCGCGTGCCCGTGCAGCTGAAGCTCCGACTGCTTTGGGAGCCTCTCGCCCTCCTGGGATTGGCGACTCCACAGCGGTGATGCCAAGTCGTTCTCAGACGGCCCGACTGCCCCTGAACACACATCCAATGACATACTTAAATTAACGATCAATCGTAAAATAGGCTTAGTGCCGTATTTATAGTTGACACATAGTGAATTCTTATGATGACAGTTTCGTATTCAAAACCCCTCAGGCAATACTTGGCTACATAATATTTGAGATTGCTTTATTTTTTACTAGATACAAATGAATACGTAACATAAAAGAGTAGAAATAAAAAAGGCAAAACATTTTAAATTTTCGAAAAATCAGGATATTCAACGAACATGAAACCTTCATCATTCTCTTAAAAGTCTTTTTTGAAAATTTGGATAATATTCCACGTGTTACATGTAAAACACCCCCAAAATTAAATTATGGGTTTACAACTGTACATAATAGCTTTGTTCACAGAGGACTTTGGACGGAGGGCAACGTTTTGCCGTCATTCGATTTTTTCTGTATCAACGACTCACAAAACATAGATTCTAGCTACACCACGTGTAAGAGTATAATACCCTAATTTTAGTAACTGGTTGTATCCTCCTTTTCGTTACCCGACGTCACCGTGAAAATGTCGTTTGCGCACGGTGACGTAGCTTTTTTAAATGTTTTAACAGGGCGGTCAGCGATCTGACTTTTGGGAATTCAAAGATTCCCCCTCCCCTGGTTCTTCAGGTTCGAGGAAACAGTTATTTGAGGTTCTGTTTACAACTTTTTTGTGTTCATTACTTAACACTACTGCGTTACTCACGCTTTTTTTTTGTTACAAAAACGAGTTTTGATAAGCTTGCGCATATAGCAAATAGAGCTTTGATGAGCTAAGATAACTCTGATTTTTCTGTTTTGCAAGGAAACATATTACTTCATACTTAACCATTTTAAGTATTAATACTTAAGATGGTCAAGGAAGTATTTTTTAGCCGGAAACTCAATCTATGGACTTGTTAACGCTGGGTTTGAGGTACCGTATTTCATTCATCTGTTTTGGAAAAATGCCTGTCCTACCGTGAAGAACATGTTTTTAACAAGTAGGAATATTTTTTCAAAATTATTAAATAGGCCAATTTTTAAAATGATTACTTATTAATCACTATAAACATTAACTTAAACAGGGCTCACAACTGTACATTACTTAACATTCATAATGTATTTTCAAATTTATACATATAATGATAATTATCTTCTGATTAATTACACGGGAATATGGAAAAGTACACTTAATAACACATTGATTATTGATTTTCGTCTTTAATAAAACTTTTGAATTTTGGGAATTAATCTTATTGCTTGAAATATCCCACGCATTTTAACTTCAGGAATTTTAAATACGGCATAATCGATTTTGCAATACAATTTTTAAATGATTATCAGTAAATCATGTGTTTCACATTAACTTAAGTTTTAAAAGTTCATTTTTTTTCAAAACAGTGATTTTGTTTTTATAATGAACACAGATATAAAGGATATCTTTAATAATCTGATTTTATCTGTTTCATTTGCGTTTGATTTTTAAAGTATTAAAACATTTAAATGTTTTCGAACTTCTGACGCATTCAATCACTACGTTCTTTAAGTTGGAGTCTCCGTAAAACGAGATCTTTTTTTTAAATTTGAAGCCTGTGCTCTTCTACGGAATAAAGTAAAATTCCCTTTGAGCACCATGGCCGTTTCAATCGGAATAGGGAACTGGTACCATCAAGGTCATCAAAAAGACCAAAACTGGGCGGTTGACCTCCTGGTGAGACATTTGTTGAAAATCTCGTCCGTGCACGTGCTACCCACACAGTTTTTTTTATTGATTAGCGATTCCCGTCACGTCAACTGCTAAGACCATTGTCTCGTAAGTGTAGGGCGTTTTGTCCTCGAGCGGTGGCCATCTTTCCCTCGCTGGGTGGCGAAATCCGGCGCCGATCTTCCGTCGGCAAGCGGGGTTTTCCTCAACCACGACCCCCACTTACGAGGCACCGCCCCAGCCGGGACAAGATCTAAGATCCCGACCGGTCTTCCGGTATGTGTAATTGTGTTGCTACCCACGTAGGTGCTCTCTGGTGCTATCTGTTCTACCTATGTTGCACCTATACACGCAGAAGTGTTCGGAGTACTGTGACCTGCAAGTCAAGGACTTCACAATTCTAAAGCATACACATGGTATTTTTCATACATACTGCGTTTTTAACTTCCGACATTATCACGTACCTATTTGAATTGTCCACTTAAAAAAGTGAACGATTCAAATCTTCATTGTACTCAGAATATGTTGTATGCATCTTAGTATTAAAAGTTGGCGATATATTTGAAAATAACAAAAATTCCGGTTTTCAAAACAAATTCCCGGTTTTTGACAGTTTTCAAGGATTTCAGGTCCGCTGGTTATCCTATTTAAGTAAAGACCAACTTTACGTACGCGCCTCAGCACATAAAAACCCATATTTGTTATACATCCGTTGAAGTGTTCAGAATTTTAAAAAATCTTAGAAAAAGGCGACTTCTAACATACTATCAAAAAATCTGCACCTGAAAAGGGATCATATGTACAAAGGAATACTAGAACTTTGATCAAACAACCAATTTAATCCTTTACAGATTTACAGTTTCATTAAGCATTTTAACACTGTACCATTCACATTTAATTTCTGGCCCTAACAAACACACGCAAGAGGTACAAATAATATTAAGTTGTCATGCATTAGAAATTATAGTGATTTCATACCTAAAAATATACTTATTCGCATTTCCAAATTCAATTTACAACAATACACAGGAAAATTGAAACCCATTCATTGTATTTTGATTTTCCGATTTTGATAGAAATGCAAATACTTGATTAACTTTTACTCCGCAATTTCTGATACTTGATTTATTCTCATTCTCCGTGCATTACTGCGCGTATGTATAGATATCACACGACATGGAAGAAATAACCTTCAGTATTTATGTGTACAGTTTCAGAACATCTATTCTTTGCCGCCCCAGGACACCATTTCTCACACACTCCACAGCACCATTTTGAAGCTGTAGGCCACTAGTTACTATTATATTTCTTCAATAAAGTAATGCCAGTTACCGCGAATTACACGTTCACTTTTTTCCTTTTGTGAGGCAAACATCGGAAAATCAGAATACGATCTTATAAGCCTGAGGCACGCCTTGATGTGGTCACCAACATGGCGGTAGCATTTACCTTATCGTCGCACGTCCGCGTGAGTCCGCCTGTGATATGTCAAACCGCTTGCATTTCTAAACTTCTTTCCACAAAGACCACAGATAAAGGGACGTTCTCCCGTGTGCATGCGTTTGTGATCGGCGAGGGTGCTGGACCTGGCGAATGCAAACCCGCACACGTCGCAGGGATACGGACGCTCTCCCGTGTGCGTGCGTTTGTGACGGGAGAGGTGGTGGGCGAGGATAAAAGCCCTACCACACACGTCGCAGCGGTAAGGCCGTTCGCCGGTGTGGGCGCGCAAGTGAGTGGTGAGGTCCTTGTTCTGAATGAAAGTCTTTCCACACAAGTCACAGCGATACGGTCGCTCTCCCGTGTGTGTGCGCCTGTGGTAGATGAGGTCTTGTTTCTCCATGAAGGTCTTCCCGCAAACGTCGCAGATATAAGGCCGCTCTCCCGCGTGCATTCGTTTATGTCGGGAGAGGTTTTGTACTGTAATGAAAGAGTTGCCGCACACGTCGCAGCGATACGGTCGCTCTCCCGTGTGCGTGCGATTGTGAATGATGAGGTGACTGGGGCAGATGAAGGAAGCTCCGCACACGTCACAGCTGAGCTGTGGCTCCCTGGTATGCGTGAGACTGTGACTGGAAAGGCTACTGGACGACGTAAGCGCCTTACCGCCCTTGGCGCTCAGGACTTGCTCTTCGCTCTGACCCTCGGGCAGCTGCAGCTCCGAATGCGGCAGTGGCGTTGTGATCTCCTGCGCCCCACAACCCCACAGCCGCACTCCACTCTGCTGTGGCGTTGCCAGGTAATCCACCGGCGGGAGAGCATCTGCCCCTGAACAGACAGGCAATGTCTCTTAGCAACAGTTTTTGGGTTCCTTTGCGGCCCAGAAGTTCGACAGCCCCTTGAAGACATCCCAGAGAATTCTTAAAACCTTTTCTAAATAACAGTAATTAACTAGGAAAGTTTTATATTTGAGGAATTATTAAACCATACGTGCTTGAAAACTTTTGACAGTTTGTCCGATGTGGTTAATATACTTAGCGGTATGCGAGGTATAAGCATTTTATACCGGGTGAGCCAAACGTCATTACCCATTATTACTTCTATTCTATTATTTTTAATCCCACATAATTTTTAATTTCCCGCCTCAGACATACATTATGATAATAACTCATAGACACACTAGAGTGCATCGCTAAACAATCATCCAATGTCAGATGTTTAGTTAGTTTTGCTTACGTACGTGTCGTGTTCACGTTGATATGTTGACGAAATAAGAAATTACTTTTTGTATTCAATGATGGTACAAAGGTGGTCATGCGTTAATAAACAATGAGTGGAATGAACACTTCAATACTGTTCCACCGACACGGAAGGCGGTATTCATTTTTCGGAAATGTTTTGCGGCAAATGGATCAGTAGGTCATTATTAAGTGGGGAGACAAAGGTTAAAGCATTACAAGCTATTGTACGGAGTCCTAAAAGGTCTACTCGCAGATTTCATAGGTGTAGCGTTGCAGAGGGAAAACAGTTTGAAACAATGTACAATAAAA
Source organism: Gryllus longicercus (assembly GCA_038098605.1). Lineage (NCBI taxonomy): Eukaryota > Metazoa > Arthropoda > Insecta > Orthoptera > Gryllidae > Gryllus > Gryllus longicercus. The sequence goes on along the minus strand of JAZDUA010000074.1, from coordinate 950,162 downwards.
GATAAGAATAACTCATTATTGGGAAGTGACTTTTGGCCCACTCTGTATAGGAGAGACGGGAGCTAGGTGTTACAATTTTAATTTATTTAATTTTTGAAGGTGTATGGTCCATAATTTAAAACTTCTAATAAATGGAACAAATAGAATGGCTCTTTGTATACATTTCCGCATAGCTATATATACATAATATTTTTAATGATAAGTAAACAATTTTATGCAGCAGTGCACTTTGTCACAGTTGCACAAGTTGTGAATACACTGGTATACATTGTGACATGTAAAAGAAACTAAAATATTGTTATATTCAAATATAACAAACGTCTCTACAATGCTGATTCATTTAATCTCAATTGTTTTCAACATACGAATAGCAGTGGATATACACATAATGTACTTCATTTTTAGTACAGTTTACATGAGCTCATTTCATAAGAGTACGAGTTATACTCTGCACCCAGTTCTCTCCACCCTTTGATGTTTGAAATGGTTCTAAACAAACAAGACATAGACACTCATCTTCAGAGCTCTCCGATTTGTCTTCTTTTTTCGACATACAAGGTCTGTCCCAAAAGTAAGTTGAATAAGTCCAAGAAAAAAGATTTATTGCAGATAAATATACAAGTAACTAAAATTCTTCAAAGTAGCTTCCTTCCGGGTCGGAACACCTGAGCCAGCGTTTTTCCTAGTCACTGAACGCACCCTGGAAGGCGTCGACGGAGACCTCCTTCAAGCACCTCGTCGTTGCTTCTTTGACGGCTTCCAAACTCCCAAAATGGTGGCCCTTGAGTTCCTTCTTGATCCTCGGGAACAAAACGAAGTCCAGTGGTGCCAAGTCGGGGCTGTACGGCGGCTGGGGCAATGTTGCCACCCCGCGTTTCGCTAAGTCCTCTCTAATAATGAAGGAGGTGTGCGACGGCGCGTTGTCATGGTGAAGACGCCAAGTGCTGGCGATCTCATTCCTGACGCGTTTCACTCTGCTTTGGAGCCTTTTCAGGACTTGTGGCACAAACTCTGAGTGGACAATGCCTCTTTTGCCGAAAAACACGATGAGCATGGCCTTTACACGGTACTTGCTCATTCTCGCCTTTTTTGGGCGCGGGGAAGCTGGCGTGTGCCACTCAGCAGTTTGTCTTTTGGTCTCCGGGTCATACTCGAAAACCCATGTTTCGTCACCCGTAATCACATTATCCAAAAAATTCGGAACATTTTCACACTACTCCAAGAGATCACTCGAAATCCTTGCACGAGCAGCCTTCTGTTCATCGGAAAGCACCTCGGGGACCATCTTCGCACAGATCTTCCGCATGTCCAAATCTGCGGTAACAATGCGATGCACAGTAGTTTTAGGGATATTACACTCATCTGCCAGCATTCTAACACTCAGGCGTCGATTAGAGTTCAGCATGTCCCTCACTTTCTTCACATTTTGATCGGAATGTGACGTTAACGGGCGTTCAGAGCGTCTTCATCCTCGGCGTCGTCTCTGCCCTCTCGAAACATCTTGTGCCATCGGTAAACCATATTGGTGGACATGGTGCTATCGCCATAAGCTTCCCTTAGCATAGCAACGGTCTCAGCGCCCGTTTTCATGACCGCAACACAAAATTTTATTGCGTAACGCAGGTCCTTGAAACGTGGCATCTTAAAATTCCGACGCGTCCCTAACACAAGGGTCCAAATTAGCAGCGATACGCACTGTGGAAGAGCCTGCAGACAACTGACGTGTTTGTCCTTGGCTTTCCTAAACCCCACACAACCATTCACGTCACTTGGCGCGCCTTGCTAGTGGCTTGCTTCGGGGGAGTAAGGTCATTCAACTTACTTTTGGGACAGACCTTGTATTACATCTAGATCTCTGCTCAGAAACATAGCATTTTGATAAGCTTCTTTTTTATTTTTCCTTTTTTTGAGTGTAGGTCTTTTCTCTAATCTTCCTTGTTGCTGTAATCGAATTCCTTTTTTAAAAGCAGTGCTAGTTAAAATGCATGATTTCAAAGTTTTTGTCCTCTTACGGTTATTCCTAGAGATCCGATTTCCAAAGGACTAACCGCTGATGTGGGTAACCCATCTTCTACCACAGAAACAGGGATATTGCCCTTGTCGTTAGCAGCCTGGCCTATTGCTTTTTTACTGTTACTACCCCAGTTTTATCTCAGTTCCAAATGTCATTTGCCTTGAAACCATATTTATCAAAAGAGGCCGTGTCAACATTGTTTATTGAACCTTGTGTTTTCATTCAAAATAGTAGCTTCAGGAAACGAAATGAAATTTTAGTGTCACTGCTTATACGTCATCCAATCAACACTTGCAGTCTTATTCGTTATCCAATTTTCTGGCACTTGAATTTTGTTCTCCACGGCAAAATCTAATGGTAAACTTCGTAATTCCTCACTACATTGCCTGGAATTAAAATTACTGTCAAACAATACTGGGGCAAGTAGTAATACTTTTTTACAACGTGACCCTTAGAACCTGTCACAACTAGCCCCGAGTGACTAATATGAATTTACGTTTTTATTTTAGGTTATTTTGCCATTCATAGGAACTAAATAAATAGCAAATTACAGCTTAAAAAGTGAGTTTTTCAATGATACGGAGTAGTTGAACATACTTCTAATTTATTGTTGCAAAGGTTGACTGAAATTTTACTTCAGTACGTGTAAAACACAAAATGTTCGTAAATAAGCAAATCAAGCAACGGTTCCCGCAACAACTCATAGAGCATACTGAGGCAAAGGTTGGAAACGTGCATGTCAAGTATCGCGAGGTGAGCTCTATTTGATCGGTCAGTAAACACGATGTCACAACTTGCCCATGTTACAACTAGCCCGTCTCCCTTAATTAGGTCAGTGGCGAGGCAAGGCATTTTTGCGTATTGGGCTCTTGTAATAACGAAAGACAAGGAAAGACTATGAGTGTCGGAGAGCTGCAAGGTGTCTGGTGGACACAATTTTTACGTAACTTCAGTTGTCTAATCCAATAACCTAACGCAGGGTCCTTCTATACCGTCTAAAGCATTTTTTGCAATTTATGTGAATCAAATTGTTTTTGACTCGAAGCATGGCATAGGTAATATTTCCCAAAACAAGTCAATACTGTGAGGAGTTCTAATAGCTTGTTTTTCTAGGCACGGAAGAAAACCCCCAGGTACCCCGAAGCCAGCGATGATTAAGCGTGCCAACAGCCGAGAAACATAATATGAATCACTGCAGACAGTCGAGTCACCAACAGTGGCGGCGAGTTCTCATTTCGATGCGCTACACACGACCAGAAAGCGCCGAAAGCTACATAAAACTCACCTCTCCAAATTCCGCGTTCTCAGGGAACAGAATGGATGGATTTTGAATAAATGGAATACATATATGTAATATATATTATTCAAAAGAAATTATACACACACACACATCAATCCTTATCAGCAGTGGTTCGACACAGGTTAGTACAAGCCCCGCATTTGCTCAATGGATCAGGGATACAACAAAAACCTGATCGAGATGGGTTAAATCCCGTGGCCGCGTTATGAGCGCTGCGCAGGCTTTGCTTGGTGATGGGTTTGCCACCTTTCTGCTTCCAAGCCTGCAGGCCAGTTCATTCGAAATGCCGCTCCTTCCGGCATATAAATGTCATCCATTTTGTCTTGAGACCGTTGATCGTTTTCCTCGTCGAGATCAGCCCATTCTGGGCCAGTCGCTGCGAGGAGCGGAGTTCTTCTGGGTTGCTTTTTCGTCTGTCCTCACCTTTAGCCCGTCCGGCCACGGAGGCCCTGCTGGTAACTGCGTTACCGCCCACATAGCCCAAAAGATAACGAGACCACACAAGCACCTCCAACAACGGCAAGGTCATACAATCCCTGGGGGGAATTTGTTCACATTATTGAATTATGTGTACATGTGCTTTAAATATAAATGTTATCGAAACGTTTTCTGTAAAAATGAGCTCAAAAATTTTTTTTTTCAGAAACGCTACAACGGTTTTCTCAAAAATTACTCCAAATGTTTTCTTCAAACTCTTCCCACGGTTAGTGCTAATTGCGCTGTTAAAAAGGACAAAGTTTATTTTGATGTATTCTTTTGTTTTTTTCAAAAATTGCCCAAATGCATTTTTTACTAACGTGAGAAGAGATAGTAGTGTAATCGTGCGAGCGGTGAATTTTTTTACACAAACGCTTATTGCCGAGCCCTGATAAAAAAGTGGATAAATCCAGTTACAAAATTTAGAAAAAACTTTAATTCGTGGTGTAGCCAGAATCCATGTTTTGTGTGTCCTTCAAACAGAAAATTCGATTGACAGCAAAACGCCCGTCTGTGCACGCTTGCGCATAAAGCGTTTAGTCGATTTTCTCGAAAATTAATATTCCCCAATCGTTCTGGCTGATGTCGCAGCCCCGGGATTTTGAAACCGATATTTTAATTTTGTGGGGTACTTTACATGACCACCATACATTAAAAAAAATCAATAGTGCGAAGGACGTTTAAGAGAATCGTGAAGGTCCTTTTTTGCGTTACTACCCCCATTTTTCGAAAAATGCAAAAAGAATCCAAACTACAAAATTGACGACAGAGTCTGTTCGTCTGTGCACAACGCTAGGGCATAAACCGTTCAGCCAATTTTCTCGAAAACTGATATTCTCCAATCGTTCTAGCTAAAATAATAATAAAATAAATAAAATAAAAAATGCTATTTTTGTATTAAATTTTGTTGATGAATAGTGCAAAGGACGTTTAAGAGAATGGTGCAGGTCTCATTATCGTTCACATCCCCAATTTTTCGAAAAATGAAAAAAAAAAAAAAATCAAACTTCAAAATAGGACAAAGATTTTTCTCTCAGACACTGTTGTACAAAATTAGCTCTCTGTAAAATGTCATGTATACTTTTTTCTAAAATAAGTAGTATCTGCGTTATTTGCGATTGAAATGTACGATTTTTTTTCTCACTAACCGCTCTCATTTTTTTCTTTAAATTTTCTTAACTTATTGAATAAGAGACGATAAAAATATGCTTCTAGTCATATTTTCGGGTGTTCGATAGTTTGATTTTTTTAAAATTAAAACTACAAATTTGAAGATGGAGATTTTTGCCTCAGTCTGTTGTACAAAATTAGCTCTTCAAAAAAGGTCATGACAAATTTTTTGAAAAAAAGTCGTTTTTGCTTATTTTGTGGTTAAAATTTTAAAATAATTCAAAACGCCCCCAATTTTTCTTTAAAATTTCTCCGCATGTAATATAGATTTCGCGATATGGTTTATTGCTACCTCAGTTACGTTTCCTGTCAATGCAATTGCCATTTCATGTTCACACATGTAACACAAGCAATAGGGTTAACATTTACATTATTGAGATACATTCATAACGAAAAAAAATTCAAAAATTTCGAAGTGGGCGACTGTTTGACGCCAAATTAAATTTTTTTTATATTTTCGAAAAATTGAACGTACCGTACTGGAAATTTTTTTTGATGAACACTTCATTAAGGGAAAAAAAACTCAACAATGGTATTTGTAGGAAGTCTCCCCCAAAAAAATTGCAATTTTTGCAATTTTCAATACACGCTATCCGAGGTCAAAATTTAATTAAAAATTTGGGGCTGCTTTTGAGAAAAAGGTTTAAACAAAATTCGAAGTTGCATATATTTCACTTAAAGCTAATCGAAAAGTATTAAAATGTTCGAAAAATTGTACATGAACTTCAACAATCTTGCAGGAATATATTGTATTAAGGGGGAAAAATATCTATTTTTAATATATTGGATGTAGGAAGACTCCGAAAAAATTCTGAACTAACGTAGTTTTCGAAAAAATCAGCCTTTTAACGAACATGAGACCTGCACCATTCTCTTTAACCGCTTTCACACTATCCAAAAACAAAATTTAATCCAAATCGAAGGCGATATTTTTTTGAAAATGTCCCAGGGGCTTTATGTAATGTACCCCCAAGACTGAAATATCAGTCTCAAATTCAAAGGTCCGCGACATCAGCCAGATCAACTAAAGAAATTCAATTTTGAGAAAATACGCTGAACGGTTTCGCCGCTAGCGTTGTACACAGACGGACGGTACGGTTTTCCCGTCATTCGATTTTTCGGTATCAAGGACCCACAAAACGGATTCTAGCTTCACGTGATGTAGGTTTTTCTTCTTAAGTTAGCATACGGATTCATCCACTTTTTAATTATCAGGGCCCTGTAATAAGAGTTTTCTGTAGAAAATTCGCAGTTGTTCCGTTCAGCATGACAGAACTTTCTCTCTAATCCGTAGCGAGAAAATAAAAATCTAGCATACTTCCCTCTTTTTTCTTCACTTTGGTAACTACTGTCTTTGCTTTATTTTCCTTCGATAACGTAATCCTAGTCACGCTGGATCCTGGTCAATTAGTTATCGCAGTAAAACTTGCCTAAGCCGCAATCCTTTAGGTCCAACATTTTCTTCCTCCTTGTACAGATTTCAGACTTATTCGGGTTTGCAATAAAAACTGTCAATTCAGAATAAGCAATCGTTGAAAAATGGAATAGGTTGTATGAGTAGACAGGATACATTATCACAGCAACAGTAAGGTGTAAATATTGTTTATCTTATCAAAAACTGTATTTCAAAAAAAGTAACACGTCATGGGAGAGACAAAGAAAATGACATACAAAAATCATACAGAAATGCAATCACAAAGTCTGAGAAAAATAACTCTACATAAAGTAAGATTTTAAATACTTGTAGGAACAGATAAATTCATCTGATGAGTTTGGCTATTTGCCGAGGTGCTACTGAATTTGTGGCAACGACCTATAATCAGCAAAGTAAAGAAAATATTGGCGAAAAAATTACTCCAAAATTTGCCTTTTAAATCTGAACTAATGAAAAGCAATTTTACAGATGACTTACGTTATAATTAATATTAGTTTAAAGAAATCATTGCGCATCTGCCGAGAAGATTTAAGAGCTGCGCTACAGATAACTTCCTTTGCATCTTGAAGTTTATTCAGAAAATCAGGGCAATCGTTTTGCGTGACAAATGCTTCGAAGTCATTCAGGGCAATTAGAGCGTCTTAGAATATCTTAATTCTTAAGTCTCTGTCATTTACTTTCACATCATTGTCAACTTCTTCTTGCAGCCGGTCAAACTCTTTTCCAACCTCTTCATTTACAGGGAAATCTTCAAAATAAATTCAATCATGTGCGGGAAACGCAGTACATGCACTTTAACACAAGTCAGAAATTTCATCACTATTTTCTTCACCATTATTAAAACTCTGTTCTGTGTTGTAAACGCCGACTTTTCCCCACCACTGTCTCAGGAAGGATGTTGTTCTTGTCCTGTTTATCCAGTTTACTGCATCCAGGTTTTCCGACTTGCGTTTATCTGACTGGAGGTGGCAGTGGCATATGCAAGACTCATGAAGTGGCACATGAGTCTCCTCGACAACATGCGTAACAGAGCTCATGTACTGTTGCACTCGAGAGATAACGTTGTCTAAGTGGAATTTTCTTGGGTGATAGCTATCTTCAACACGCACAAATGACTGATCGTACTTGCATTATTGCCCGCTTTCCGAGTGTCTGCGCTTGTGATATTTCAAACCACTGGAACTTCTGTAGGACGTTCCGCAAACGTCGCAGGTAAAGGGGCGCTCTCCCGTGTGAGTGCGACTGTGGACGATGAGATTACCCTGCTGAGTGAAAGAAACTCCGCACACGTCGCAATGAAACGGTCGCTCTCCCGTGTGCGTGCGATAGTGCTTGGAGAGGGTCCCCGATTGAACGAATAGTTTACCACACACGTCGCATCTGTAAGGGCGCTCACCCGTGTGTGTGCGACTGTGAGCTAGAAGATGGGAGCGCTGGATGAAGGAAGCTCCGCAAACGTCGCAGCTGTGCTTTCTGTGGTGAGAGGGCTTGAGGCGGGCGAGGCTGTTGGACGACGCAAGCGCCTTACGGCCCTTGGCGCTCGGGACCGGCTCTTCGCCCTGACCCTCGGGCAGCTGCAGTGGCGCCGTGCTCTCCCGCGCCCCACGACCCCACAGCCGCACTCCACTCCGCTGCGGCGTTGCCAGGTCGTTCTCCAGAGGGAGTCCTTCTGTTCCTGAACAGATATGCATTGTGTCTTATTATTCGCGCAACTTTTCTTGAACGATGACCTTGATTCCCCCTCTCTGGCACAATAAACAGATGAAGGCAAAAGCTCGCAGAGAGACCTCATGACAACATTTCAAACACATCTGCACTGACGCGAAGTAGAAACAATTTTCTTTTGAAGACGAGAACTTCTATCGGTTATTTTCTCCAAAACTCTAAAGAAATGACCGAAGCAGGTACGGATCTATCACAAGAGATACTTCGAACTCCTGATAAAGTTAAACGCAAATTACTCACAACATTACGAAGTGGTAACTGATTCTCCAGAGATTGGCATTGCTTCATAAAATATAATGACCGATTTCGTCACTAATACCCCCACTCTACCCGCATTTCTCCAATCCATCGTTCAAGAAAAGTTGCGCGAGTAATAACATTGCATAGTTCTCTTAGTCAAGGTATGTAGAGTTTTGAATGTTTCTGAAGCAGACAAACCATTGAGGGGAGATATCTCTACTCTATGAGACAAACCGAGAGTACGAGCTCAAACGTCCTTCTCTGGTGTTGGCTAACTACAGCTTACCGCTGAACAAAAATCTTACTCAGTAAAGAGGTAGGAGTGCGAATAAAGTCACGATGGGCGACAGGGCTGCCTCGGTGGCACAGTGGCTGGGAACGTCTCACCACGCACAGCCAGATGCGAGTTCGAGTTGCGTTAAAGGTGTGGGCGTTTTAGTGGCGCGGTTAATATCTCATACATACCATCGTGACCAGCGATCTCACATTTTAGAATGCAGTTTCTTTTCACGTTTAAGAGTACATATTTTCAAGGCTTGAGATGATAAAATTTCGATGTTCTACTTCTCATTGTTACTTTTTGTGTGTGTTCATGTTAACTATGCTATATTACTCGCGCATTTTTCTCTCGCAACCGAGTACTGGTATGAAATATTGTATTTTAAACCTTGGTGCTACAACAGCACATATGTTCCGGCATTATTTCTGAAAATTTGCAATTTTTTCAAAAAATTAGAGAATTTAACGAAAATAGGACCCGCAGTATTCTTGCAAGAATCCCTTTTTCTAAAGACGGAAAAAATAAGAAAAGGTGGAGCTGTTTTCAAGAAAAAAGTTAATTTTTTAAATTGCCTATACTTTGTGCCAAATTACAAGAACACTACTAATATTTTCTAAAATTGAACATGGTTATTTATAGATGCCTTTAAGAAACAGATATCACTAAGGAAAAAAATCTCTATCTTCAGTACACATCAGTATCACAGTAGTAGGAAAATTCCCCATTAAAATGGATATGTAAAGTTTTTAAAAAATCTGGAATTTCAATGAACATGAGTCATATACCATTTTCAGTATGTTCTCGACGTTTCGTGTAAAACTAGCCACAAAAATAAAAAAATCCGTTTGAAACTCTCAAAGCCTCGAGTTCATTTCGATGGGAAGATATCTGTGTTGATGAAAATCAGTTTAGGCGCCAGAATGGACCACGGACGCAAGGCCAGGAGACAAACGTGCCATACGGATGGACGGACAGACAGACATGCCATACGGACGTTTTGCCGTCAATCGGTTTTTGCGTTTAAAGAACCCACAAAGAAGGATTCTGGCTACACCACGTGTTAAGAGTATTTTTCTTTTTCTCAATCTAGCATCTGGATTAATTCATTTTTCCGTCACCACACCACGTGTTAAAAAAGGTTTTTTTTTTGTATTTACCAACACGATTTATACATTGTTTCGTTACCAAGGCCCGGCACGACGTTTTTCTGCCTAAAATTCTGTTTGCCATCGCACGATTACCCCCCGCTCTCTCTATCTCTCCCTCTCCCCCTGCCCCCTCTCTCTCTTCTATATATATATATATATATATATATATATATATATATATATATATATATATATATATAGTACGGAGGTGCTCTACAGCTGTCGCCGTTTCTCCGCTCTCAGTCTCAATGCCTCCCTATTTGACCATAGATCTTGCATTTCTCTTGCCATCATGGCCTCTAGCACTCCCTGCTGCCATGCAAGTCTGGGTCTTCCTCTCTTCTGTCTTTCTGTCGGCACCCCTTTCAGGACTCGTTTTGGCCATCTTTCATCTGTCATTCGCATAACATGACCGTACCAGACGATTGCTTTTTTCTCTATTTCGGCAAGGATTTCTAGATTTCTTTACATCCATTTTCTTTCTTATGTCGTCGTTTCTGATTCTGTCACGTCTGCTATAACAGCAACTTCTACGCCAGAAGTCCATATCAAGGGCCGGCAGCTTCCCTTTTGTTCTTTTATCAATCTCCCAAACTTCTGAACCGTACGTTGTAACACTGAACTCGCGAGGAGTAGACGTCTTTTAGTAGGGTTAATGATGGTTTTGTTCCATAAGACAGTTTATACTTCCTGTCACGTTTCTCCACATGCTTATTAGTCTCTCAATTTCTTCATGGCTATTTTCCTTATTGTTAAAAAGTACACCAAGATATTTATATTTGTTTACCCCTTTCATTTTTCGTCCATTTTCCACAAGAAGATCTTCTATTTCATTTTTACCAACTGCCAGGTATTCAGATATGTACCTTTCTTTTCTTACGAAATACTTTCGTAAGGGCGAGAAAGTAAAAAACGTGTTTAACTTTTTATTGCATGATTTTTTAAATTTTTGCTTGCATTAATTATACTTTTTTCTTTCATTTCTTTTAAGTAATGGAAAAATAATAAAAATCAGAAGTAAATAATACTTGAGAAAAAAACACAAACAAATTGTTACTCTTGAGTTGCATCATACAGTAAGGGTTTAAAATTCTGCTACTCTGCCTATTGTTTCTTGATAACAAACAGAAATAAAAAAATAATCGAAAATGTTGAAATAGAAGAAACAGATTAATTTTAAGAAGAATATTTTATAATGAATTTAGATAAGAATATTTTAGAATTTTTAATGGATTTCTAATTGAATTGAAGGAAACAATTTTTTCTCCATTTATTCAGGTATCTCTTGTGTATAGGTATACTCCAAGTTTGAGAAATAAGAGAACCTTATATTTTTCAAGAATCTGCTCATCCATTTTACACAAATATCATCCATTTATGTTCACAAATTGCTGACTCTGATAATTCACCCTCATTGTCATATAGCAAATTCAAAAGATTTATTATTTTCCGTTCTGATAAATTCTCCTAGTTCAAAGATGAGATTTATAAACTCATCTGAAAATAAACTTATTTAAATAAAAAAAAATTCAACATAAAAACTGTATCACAAAATGACTGGATCGAAGATACATTTTGCAGCGTACCGTACATGCATGTGTTATACCTGTGTTATATAACAAAATATGCTACATTTCACAATTTAAAACAATGTTCCTGCTTTTCCAACAGTTTATAGGATAAAATAGGTATGAAGCAATATCGATTGTATTTTATTTCAAATTTTTTCCTGAAAACTCTTAATTTCTGATAAACAGAAATGGTGCCACCAGGAATTTCAATTCAGGATGCCACTAGTTTACTACTGCTTCAACTTGCTATCATATCGCGTTTGCTGCTTAACAATGCATGTTAAGCAGCAAACATGATAACAGGATGTAAATCACGTGTAATATAAAATAATTCATAATTAAATAATTAGAATGCATTTATGACCTAAAAACATTGTAACACCTGCATTACACTATGCAATAAAGGGCTAAAGAAAACACATGTTTGCTTTTATACAAACCATGTGACAAATAAATATTTAGACTCCACTTGAAATAATTAAGATAGTTCCCTATAACTGAATAAGAAATTTCTAGGATATACTTTCAATTAAATTATTTTTTAATATTATACTGAAATAAAACTAAACATTAAACATAATTGAACATTTTTAACTAAATACGTAATGCAATATTTAAAAGAAATTACATCTCAGAAAATATTTCACCTTAATTTTTTGAAAAATAATTAAAACGTTCTACAAAAACCTAAGTAAGTGACATATAAATAAAAACAACTTATTAAACAATTATATTTGCTTGAACATTTTTTGAAGTGATCTCTGAACTTTTGGAAAACGTGAAGTGGTATATTTAGAATTTAGGTTCATTATCTAAAAAAAAAAAAAAAATAAACATTTTACAAAAATTATCAAATACTTAACTCAAATACTTTTAAAAATCTAATGTTTCATCTGCAATGTTGCGACTGCAAATGTCACCACATAATAGGCCACTTAGGGGCAGTCATTCCTAAATTATGTAAAGCTTAAGAAGGGGAGTGTTACACTGCCACACAGGGGGGTATATGGTGTTAGTTTAGAGTTTAGTCCTTCTTTAACTTTCAAAATTTGCAGAAAGAATGTTTTCAGTTTAATTTTTTTAATCAATAAAATATTAACTAATTAAATTCTACAATTTTAATAAATTAAAAGAAATGTATAAATTGTTACAATAAATGAAAATAAAAAGTTCATCAATGGAGAAATCATGGAATCTTTGACTACCAATAAAATATACGAAACTGATCTCTACTGTAAGAATTCAATTAAATCGGCACAGCAGACTCTTGCCACTGCCGCATCCACGACACGCGTCTCCACAACATGTGGTTGGCACTTTCCTCCCATGATCCCCTCCCTCCCTTCGTTCAATAATTGTCCCCAACTTCCAGCTACTCTGATTGTTAGTTCTCCATTACTTCTTTAAAAAAGGTTTACCAACCGTTTTCCAGCTTCAACATCTCTTAAAACATGGTTTTGCTTCATTGACCTCCTTCTATTTGTTTCTATAATATACGGCTTAAGAAATTATCATAATACAAATAATTGCACAAAACTAACTTTAAGATAACAATTAGTCTAATATGAACATAGTTTGGAGAAAAAATTAGTTTCATTTTTTTGAACTATTATTAAACTTACACATATAAACAAGTTTTCAAAAACAAAATCACAAATTATAATTAGGCTCAATTGAATATGGCTATATAGCTAGGGTAAAAAATTCACAACTGTCGACACTCAAACCTACGATTCCTTGGTGAGAGCCTTACAAGATAATGGTAATGCTGCCTGGCTCAGAGCTAACTACCAGTTTTCTTTCTTGTGATGAAATTCGAGCTGTCAGTGTTAGCAAATGAAGTTTGTAATATTTCATTGTCAGCTTATATTGTTTTGTACTTTTGTTGTTTTTCCTATTTCTTTTATTTTCTCAATGTGAATGCTATTTCTTTTAGTTCATCAATGAGAATGATGTGAAATTCACAAAATATGACCCAATTTGTTACTTATTATTGTGTTTTGTAGATAAAAGTAAAAAAAAAAGATAATAAAATTCATAAATAATTTTGTAATCAATTTGATCTTTATTATACCAATGAGTCATGGGTGAATACTTGGATATCGACCTCCAATTGACTTTTGACCATCATGACTCCCTTCAAAATGCCATTGATACAAACCCCATTGGTGTCGTTACAAAATCTGTTTGGAACCTCAGCTGTCGGACATATTCTAGGGAAGTGCGCAGACAGAGAGCCATTGACTGACGCAACCTGCCCTTCCCTAATCGTTGCCTTTGCATTTCCCATTACACACACTTATATTTACATGTTCACATGCAAGCACTACTCTACCTCTCGTATCAAGAGATCAGTCAGGATTTAAGCACTTGATCCAGTTGGGGTGGTGGCCCGCATGGGGAGACACCTGGATAGAAAAATCACCCTCTAGCTGACATATAAGTTCACATTAGATAACCAGTGGGAAGAAAACACAGCTTCATTCCAGGATTAAACATTCACTACACTATCAGGACTAATGACCATAGGGACTACTAACTAATGACATGATCAGAAACATTAATAAAACAATCATACAAACAAATGCAGGGCAACACAACAAAATAAATTTACAATAAAATGCAACCACGTGTTGTATCCTTGTTTCATGTTATGCATTTGTTACTTCATTACCCAAACATAATAATGTTAATGAAAATGTAGGTTCTTGGTAATGGTTAACAAGTTTATCTTAAAACGGGGATTTGGATTACCAAAAATTCACATAATTAATGTTCTTCAATTTGATTTTTCAAATGATGAAATTCAGCAATATAACATACTAACCATGTAATGAACAATATAACCTACTTTACTAATTACTTACTAATTTTTTCATCGACAATTAAATAATTTTTCTATGGGCCTGTATTATTCCCTAACTTTTCCTATAAGAATTACCTTCCGACATTTTCAAGTTCTCCAGATGTGCATCAATCCTGAAGATAGGAATAAAATTGTAAAGGTATTCTTCTACTTACTTGAGCGTTGGTCAAGATTGTGTTCAGCACTTGCAGGTCCTGTTTCTTCAACCCTTTCATTCATAGCATTTCCAAACTCATCAGGATAATCCATAGGTTCTTCATTCTCTTCATCAGTCAGCTGTTCACTTTTTGGCACCAAAATCACAGGAAGCGAAGAATCACTTTCCTCATCAACATCTTGGCCTGATGACATTTGATCACCCAATTGCATAAGCTGCTGCTGTGAAGATGGGAATTCTGATGGTCTCGTATTCCCATGAGAGGTCTCATTGTAATCTTGAAATAAACAAAACGGTAAGGTTTTAAAAGTAACCAATTCCCCTGAAGTCTTTAATGAAAAAGAATGCCTTATTTCAGAAGGGAAACAAGGTTTTTATTTTTATACAAACACCACTCAAACCTTTACCATGTATGTCACATATTTCCAAATCAAATTTTTATTCTTTTGCATCACATATAATCAAGTGAGATATTTCATTTGAGACTAACCATGAGGCAATTTTTAACTGCTTCTACACATTTTTGGCTTGGATGAGAAGTTGAAAACAAATGATTTGCAGTAGCCAGCAGTAAAAACTAAACACACATCAATGATATCACCATAAACCAAAGGCAACTTTGAACTTCATTTGAATACAGCATTCAATCCTCAATAAATGTTTATAATACTCTACAATAGCATACAAACACACACGTTATTTATGTTAGTTAATTGTACAAATAAAACTCTCAAAGACCTTGTTGCACATACTTATAATTGCGCACCACCTTTAGAACTGAAATTAGTGCCATTTCACAAAAGTATCCTAAAAATAAGGGAAATAATCAGAAATAATTTACACATTATGTTGTCATTATTGTTATTTGTGTGATGTATTTCTTTTCTTATAAATACAAAATTTTCTTCACATGCAAAGAAAATTTACAATTCGGTTGTGTTTAATTAGCAAGGGACAGAGAGGAGAAAGGAAGAACGAAAAAAAATTAAAATAAATCTTCGTGTGTACTTGGAATTTTATTTATTTAGTTAATGCCAAAAACAGTTAAAACTGTGTGTGATGTGCTCTGTTGCAGAGAAGTGAATTCTGTGCATGTTTTCTTAATTCTCCTTCCCTAATCCATATACACGTTGAATTCAGAACACACATGGAAATGAGTGTTTTTTCTACGAATTGATATAAAAATATTCACTCCAGGGTAATAAAAACTATATCCCAAGGGAATCAGCTATCGATTTGGGCTATTATCCCTCATCATGACCTTTGTGACTTAATCCTTCTAACACAACAACATGGAGAATGACAATTTGAATACGTATACTATTTCTTACTGAAGTCTAGAAGATGTGTACAGATAGTGAAGTTACATGTATGTCCAGAAGGAAAACAAAGGGCCACCTCAGCAGTTACTCAAAGAATCAGCAAAACTGGATGAAAATTCTGATCAAGACGGATGTCATTGACCACAAAGCTGAGGTACAATACTTGTTACAATTTGTTCAGAATTTTATTCTCCAAATGGTAATTAATAAATACAAAATCATTTTTAAAATTAATATAACTAATTATATAGAAATAATTATGCAACAAAAAATATTTTTAACTTGGCACTTAAACTTGTGTATCACTGTTAATTGTTGAATGTTATCTGTCAAGGTGTTGTAAAATAATTGTACATGAAAAGAACATTAATTTTCATAATGACCTGTTGATACAGACACTTGATGAATATGATTACTAAGTTGAGTGTTATAGTTGTACACACATTGGCATTTGCTAAAACTATATTCCCATCCTTAAGGACTCATTTTTGACAAAAAACACTGACTCATAAACCATGAGGCCAGGTAATGGTACAATACCTAAATTAACAAAAGGAGGCTTACAAGAATTATGTGGTTGAAAATTGCTTAGTACTTGCACTATTAGTTTTTAGAATAGAAATGCTGGGAGCTATAGGGAGTATTTCTCCAGAAGATTCTGCTGTATCTCAGGTAGAAATAAACTTGCACAATTTTGTCAGAACTTTGTCACATTCACAATTTTATCTGAACTTATAGCACTAGTGCGACAAATTGAACATTTAGACTAACTTCCCATGCTCTAAAAGTAACTGCATGAGGCTATCTATAAGATATTTTATTAGCGCAGGAGGATTATAATGAAATGTCATTTTTTTCTTTTCACTTTTGAACAATGCTGATTAGAACAGAAATTATTTTAATGTTGTGACAAAATTCAATGACTTATTTTTATAATTCTTTTTTTTTTGTATTTTTTGTGGATTTTGACTAATAAGTTCTTTTTTACCCTTTTCAGTAATTTTTAATGCGCTTTTTTTTCCCCCCCCCCATCAATTTTAATGGTAGTTGCTTCAAATAATATTTACGAGATGCAAACAAATGTTTTGCACAGAAAATTCCTGAGTAGACTATTGAATTTCTTTGCTCAGAAATTGTAATGACAGCTGTTGTGAGTATGTAATCTAAGGTTCTTGCAATGCTTATCCGCATCATTTGGCCAATTTTATTAGCAATGTGTTGGGTCATCGAACTCCACCGCCTATTGATCAGAATCATACATTATGCAACACATTTGAGCAAGTTTCAATTTGTTCAGGGTTTACCATAAAAATTACTGTGGAAATGAGTGGGTGTGTATTACATAATAATGAACACTAGAAAGGTAAAAAAAAAAACTCTTCTCACAATTAATCTCTTATCTTTCAATTAACAGATGATTAATGACAAATTAATGACTAAAGCCTGGATCTGACACAAACATTACATGTACTTTCAGGTTAAAACGCTCTCCTAAAATGTTTTAACAATGTAACTAATTGTCTTGCTCAATATGAAACAATTTTTTGTGAAATAGTAAATATTACAAATATTATTAACATACATGGGAACAGGTTCAAATCCTCTTCAACACACACAGATGGATGTCCGCCGTCCATATTACTCGTGAAATTCCCTGACATGGGATCATCTCTTTTAATATTAACCAACTTTTCAATTCTTGCTTCCAAACATGCAGAATACCCAGGTTCATTTTTCACTGGTATTTCCATGGCTGTAGAAACATCATCACACCCTTCAGGTCTCCATTCTTCTTGCATAGGCGTCATCACTGATGTTGACCTCACTTTGTCCCCGAAAGCACTAAATTCTTTTACGGGAACAGAAGAGTTTGTGGGCATATCATCAGCATAGCCTTCAAAACGGTGAGAATGCTTCCTAGAATTATTTTCCTCCAGGCTAACATTAACACCTTGAACGTCACATGTGACTTGATTCTTCTCAGATGGATCTTGAGGGACATTTTCAGTAGTACTGCTAGATAGGTTCGTATTTTTCTGAAAGAAGCAAAATACATATTCTCTAAGTTTTAGAAAATTTCAAGAAAAATAATACAAAAGGGACTGTTGCTTCGAACATACATAATCCTGACTAGAAAAATTTAGGCCCTTGATCTTTAGGGATTGAGCAAGAGTCAGAAATGATTTCAAGTTGCCTTCTGGAATTTGGGCCTCCCCTCGGTACACAAAATCAATCACAGCTTTCAGTGTTTCAAATGATGTATGCAAGAGGATGACAAACGGATGATTTCCAGTTTCCTCACTAAACAGCTCCTATAAAAAACAATAAAAAAGAACACACAGAATGATAGCATTTCTTCTCTAAAACATTACAGGCTCCATAAACACCTTTGAAACAATTTGTGATATTTGAAAATAAACATTAACAGCAATGTACATGGCATAACTTCATTATTTGATGATATTTAACAAGCAAATTGAAAGCAATATTGTTCTTCATTCCATTAAGACGCAATCATTGCCAATAAACATAAGTCAACACTGGTTGAGATTGAATCACTTTTCCATCTGTAGAAAATTCTTTGCATTGACAACCAAAATAAATGCCAGAAAAGAGATGACTATTTTACTGCTAGTTATCAGAAAATGTGTAACATTAACTAAACAATACATGAGATTTCACGTAAGCTGATAAAAAAAAGGCAACCAGTCCTTCTATTTACTTATTACTATATTCTTACCTGCTATTTACTTCATTTACAAGGCACTTACATGCTATTTAACTTATAGTAATTAATAAAATGAGTGTATAGAGATATAAATTCATATTCGGTATGTTCAAGACAACAAGCTACAATACAAGCAAGCACATAGACACATCTGACGTTTATATTTTTTAAATTTGTAATATGCTAAGACCAAATATTTTTTTCATGCAAAATATTTAATTTATTCACTTAGAGTAGTTTATAGATTGTCTGTTCAAATAGTTATAGATTTTAAGTATCCATGATATTATAGCCAACCATAAATAGAAACAGGAATTAATAAAAGATGGATGAACACAGGTAATAAAAAGCATGTTTTATTCTAGAACTGCGGTACGTTTTGCAACTTTTTGTGTCGCTTCTTCAGGCACTATCTGTGAAACAAGAATTTTTAACTAGATTAAATATTAAAGTGAAACATAAGAACCAAAATTAATAATTACCCATAAGAACAGAGTACAGGTGGTTTTGAGGCTCACCTTGTTCCATTGCCACAAAAATTCCTTTATAAAAAGTTATTGAAAGTTAATAAAATATTATGCTCATATTATGTGCAGACAGTCATAAATAAGCCAAGCCATTGTCTCAGCTTTCACTAAAATGGAGGACCAGAGGTACATGTCAACTATGGCACTAGCGACCAAGATACAATGATGAGGTTGGGGCCAGTACGAGGGGCTTTCAGTAACCGGGTTGAAAATGGCAACATTAAAACAAACTCAAAAGGTAAGATTTTAATAATGACATTTAATATCTAGACATGAGGGAAAAACAAAGTTCAAATTATGTAAAACTTGGACTCGTTATTTGATTTCATTTAAGATGTGTTTGTATGCCTCGGTAAAAATATTACTTTCTAACATTCTATTACAAGTATTATTTTTCTTCATAAAAAATGTTTCTGATATTAATCAGGCATAGGATCTTGGTTCATTGTCAAATACGCGCGGATTATCAAAATCAAAAATGTGTGACAAATTCAGCATATATTTTGATATTGTATTAAGCTTATCTCTGGTTTCTTTTATGTTCACTCCATCTAGTTCTAATTTCTGTTTAGTTTGCCCCTTGTAGGTTTTTCCTTCCTCCCTGTAGGTTTCTTGACATTGAATACCATAAACAACATTTTCGAAATGTAATTTAGGAATTTTATTTTTAGCATTGATTATCAGATTCTTTTTATTTGTAATATGTCTAGCCAAAACCTTAATATTGTCCCTCTTTAAGTTCTTTTTTTTCTTGTTGGTAACATTTGGAATGTAAGAGAGATTAATCTGTTTTTCACACCCGCCCTTTGCGCCACTCCAGCGAGGGGGAAATCCACAGTGCAAGGGATGAGGGGTGTTTAGGGGATTATGAGGGGAACCTTTCAGTGGAAAGGGGTGAGCAATGTGCATAATTTAGTACATACATATAAAAAGCAAAGCGTGGGTGATTTAAATAAATTGTAAAAAATACACTTCTGAAATAATTTTGATGGTTCGTAATAAAAAGTTAGAGGGAGGGGAGCAATTTAACCCTAGTATCTTGTCGAAACATCATTACGAAATGGAGTGTGGTGGCACATAAATCATGTTTTTGTCCACGTGATTTTCTGTGGCGGAGTAGCTGGTTAGCTACATTGCTGTCGCGCAAGTAAGTTTCATGCATTCTTCAGATTCTTTGTGATTTGTGTTTTTGAGTGTCTGTGAAGAATAAATGTGACTTTTTTTATGTGTTGCACCAAAGGAGTGTTTGGCTGTCATTGAATGTGGTTTGATTGCTGCAGGATTTAAGTGTCCTGTGTGAAAGTGTCCAATGAGGTTGGCCAAGCAAAAAGAGTGGTGTGATGGTTTCTAGTGGAAGTGTATAAAGAAAGGGGCCACTCCTCATGTCCGGAAGTGTTTTGCGTGGAAGGGGCCATGGTGCATGAGAAGTTGAGTACAATTCAGGTAATAGTAATGATTTATCTGTATAACCAAACAGCCATAAAAATTGCCTTCTGGTAAATTTTATTAATTTCTATCGGAGCGCTTAGCGTAATTTGAGGGAGTGCTTAAGGAGACTCCTCCCCTTACCCATCCCCCTGCCACCAAGCTTCTCTAAGGGTGTACCGTGTACCCTACTTTAACCATTAATAAAATAACATTTAACTTACTTGAAAATACGGACTGCTTGCAGATAAAACCAGTCTATGAACTTTGAGGTTTTGACCTTCAGCAGATATAGTGCAATCAACCAAAAAATTATTCTCCAATAAACTTTTATAAACTGTTGCAAGTTCGCTGATATGGTCCTTCCAACATACTGACAAAACTGACTCAGTCATGATGAAATTTCCCTGAAACAATTCAATGATAAAGCGAGTAAACAGACATATCTCTTCAAGAGAGTTTATGTTGTAACTACTGAATAAATAGAATATTCTTTTTATAAATAGATAAAGTATTCTATCTATAAATAGATAGAATATTCTGTCGCTTTCAATGGCATTTTCCCACATTGCTGGATTCATATGTGAAAAAATTAAAAATCCCTATCTGAAAGATCAGACATGTATTTTTGGACAATTAAAATTTTTTTCATGAATCAGGATTTGCAATTATTATTTTTTAATCATACATATGAAATATCCTTTATAAATTCAGTACAATAGGAAACTATGTGACAAACGTGCAAACTACTAATCATTCAAGAATGAAGATAACAGAATGAAAGATATCGAATAAATTTCTACATAAAAATAGGAAAAATTAACTAATTAAAAGCAAAAATTAAGTAGAATTTACAAACAGTCAATTAAGCTCAAGGAAAGTAGATGAATTTTCATTATTTGTAAAATAGTACATTTTTCTTAATGCAAATTTCTCTAATGTCTAAAACCTTTTGAAGACAGTCTAACAGACTTTTAAAATGTTTTCAAGACAGTTTAACTACATTTCTGATTAGCAATAACTAAAGCTAACCCAGATTGACGACCACAAACTCACTATTGCCTATCCACAAGATATAAGAGTTCAACACCTACATTAAAAGAGTATTTTCATCATTTATTTGTGATACCAAGGCAATGGAAAACTAAGTAACTACATAGCAAACATTGTACCAATTCTCAGGAATATAATATCTCGCATGCTTTATTTCCAACCAAACATCCAAAATATTAATATTTCCATGTTTCCTTCCATTTCTCAGTTGTTCTATATTACGATGATTCAAAGTCTTAAGAGGAAAACTGATTACATGGAAAATAATTAATTTTTTTATAGTCTTTTGCAAAAGTTAAGTCAAAGATCATCACAATTATTTGCATAAAAGTAAGTTGGAGACTAAATATCTAAAATTTGAAAAATAAAATAACTAATGCTATGAAAGGCTTCACATGCCTACTTGGCATTTATGAAGTGACAGAAAAAAGAAGTCAAGAATTCCTTTTTTCTTTGAAAGCAATTGCATTGCAATTGCTCTTTTAATAGCTATTAAGGAATCAAAATTGCTTTTAAAACTCACGTATGCAGAACAACATGGAGTGAGAATATTTATATCACAATTTGATGTTGAATATTTCTATATATTAATAAATATCGACACAAGTAACATAACCCTTTAAGTTTTACTTTAAGAAGTCCAAGAGCTCCACACTTCAGTCCACATGGATACAAAATAAATACAGAAATAAAAATGTAAATAAAAGCGATTTACAAGCAGTAACTTAAGAATGCAAACCTAAAAATCTTGATGGTGAAGACTCCGTTTACACCCAGGGTAATTCCATAAGCTGGTTACAAGTTTACAACGCGATGAACGCAAATGAAAACAGATTTCCTCCTGGAAAAAAAATAATAATAGTAATGACTTTATAACAGAAACATAACGGTAGGAAAATACTAAGTACGCCACCGCTTATACTACATTCACATTCACCGCTTCGCTCACATCAGCTACATGAATTGACAGAAGATCGTCATGAATAGTGATCACGACCTTGCTCTCACACACAGATATTGTGATAAAAACATGAGAGAAAACCAAAGATTATTAAGGTGGAGAAAACTCCACTTGACAGATATGATCTGGCTATGATTCACGAAGTTCGGATTTGTATTTCCACCATGCATAAGGAGACTTGTGCTATACTTCGATTAAAATATTTAGTCCGTTGACACTTCATCAGACTCCCAAGTCATCCAATCAGGAGCTCGAATATTACTGTACATATTACACTGCTTGATAAGGTCGCGATCATGCGACATGTAGCAATACGACCGAGAAAGACGTGAGATATTTCATCGGCTTCTGACCAATACCTACTAGTACTCTTACAATACCTCTTAATACTAGTACCGACTTGGCGGGAGTATAGTAGGTTTTGCTTTGACGCGCCATATTACAAAATTCCAAGTTTAGTGACGTTAAAGCTCCCGATAGAGATGTCCAGAATGACATCACAACGTTTACCGGGAAAGTGTTGGGTGGTAATCTCTGCTGTACGCCCCTGTTGCAGGGATAAGCGAGTTCAAGATATTTTTTAATTTTTTAGCTGAACTATGCGGTTGCCGAGGTGCGTATGTCTTATCGTATTTGTTATTTGCAATGATATTTGCTTTCTTTCGGTTTATTTAGCTTCTGGGTGCGAATGTTGTCGACAAATTGGATTTAAACTAGTAGTGATAATACAGCACACACTTTCTCGCCCCTTAGAAACGGTTATGTAGTAAATTTTATTGCATTTCTATATCAACACATCTCAGTCAATGAGCGGTGACGACAACAAAGCGCGCAAGCAGTGATGGGCACTGCCAACAACGGGTACGTTTTCTTATCAATTCTTGCTAAAAGCGCCATTTTTGCCATAAATTGTTCGGTTTCAGTTTGTATTGTTGTGGTTTGATGAAAGTGGGCGTTCTTTATGGAACATAATTGCTTATTTCGAAAACACAATTATTTTTCACCATGCCCCCAAGATATTTTAACTTCATTTTTAAATGTTTTATTTTCTTTTAATTGAAGAATTACAACAAAACCATAAGTAGTTTCTTCATAATTCATTAAGAAATTAAACAGTTGTAGATGTCTTGGAGAGCAATAAAGCAGAAAGTCTATTAAAACTTTTCATCTTTGCTGCCAGGTTTTTGGAAAAAAATAAAAGTAAACGAACTAATATAAACATTTTCTATTTCCAGCACATCATACAGTAATGCAAGGAAAAAATCACAAATAAATGGAACATCCAGAAATAAATGCCAACCAATGTATCCCATTATGAATGTATTCGAAACAACGATTTCGTTACCTTGTACAAATGTTTTATTTTCTCATCGCTTCAAACAATTAATTTTTAAATATAATGTTAATCCCTTTACTATCCGTAGAAATGTAGTATCTTACAAATAATGTCTTGGTCCTAGAGCATTACATTCTTTAAATACAAAAATTATTGAATATTCGAAACAAAATTCAGATGTAAACATAACAAATGTCACTGGCTTCAATTCTTTCGTAATTTCGAATTTAATCATTAACTCAAAATATTTCGATCTGAAACAACGGAAAAACTGGAGCTTTTAAGTGCAGTGCAGAGATGCCTTATTAGGTGAAATTACTGCAAGTGGGTCGAAGTGTGGTGACCATGGAATCCAAATATTTACGTTTTCGATTGACGTGTTTCTGATTTAAAATATCCATTGATTATCGCTATTTAAAAGACACGAAAAAGAAATAACAACTAAATAGAAAATCTATAAACATGAATAAGTGATATAATAGACCTTTTTATTTTGCATATTATAATTCAAAAAAAAATAAGTTCGGCAATAACGCGCACGTATCTATCAAGTTAAATCTGAGAAATTAGTGTCTAAGCCCTGAAAGAAACGCTTAAATGAATAAATATCCCAAATGAATCACCTTGATATTACTTCTGGAATTAATCAATTATATTGTTAATTAAATCAATTAATAATAAATTATTAATAACCCGCGTATACTATCACTAGATATTCACTTTTTAGGTGGTGTTACTTGGACTCCACAATTGTATGACATCTTAAACTAGACAATATTATATTTTTATGAATGATTGCCTAAATAATACGGCAATGTAAGAATTGTTTGCCTCCGGTATGGAGGAATGATGAAATCCATTATACCGTAGTATTGATCTACATTACTCGTACATCAATACAATGAGAATACAAATTGTAGAATTAAGTAAAGTAAAACTGCGAGAAAACAAAATTAGAATTAATATTGACATTTTCAATAAAAAATTATAGTTAAAATTAAATTAATTAATTTTTAAATATCATGAAGTTTTTTCGTGGCCTGAAGGTGGTTATGTGTATATAGCATCTGAACATTCATTTCAACCAGAAATAACGCAAAAACTAATTTTTTTCAAAAAATGTACATGATATTTTTTGAAGAGCTAATTTTGTACAACAGACTTTGTCTAGGACAAAAATCTTTATCTCCAATTTTGAAGTTTTAATGTTTTTTCCAATTTTCGAAAAATCGGAAAAGTGAACAAAACTGAGATCTGCACCATTCTCTTAAACGTCCTGTGCACCATTTAACAACAAAATTTAATTAAAAAATTCGGAGCCATTTTTTCAAAATGTCCTACGGGCTCTATGTAAAGTACCCCCAAAATTAACATTTCGTTTTCAAATTCCAGGGTCTGCGACATCAGCTAGAATGATTGACGAATATCAGTTTGGAGCAAATCGGCGGAACGGTTTGTGCTAGCGTTGTGCACTGACGGACAGACGAGCGTATGTATACGTATACATCTGTAAAGCTTACGTATACATCTGACGGACAGACGTTTTGCCGTCAATCGATTTTTCGGTATGAAGGACCCACAAAACATGGATTCTGGTTACACCACGTGTTAGAGGAATTTTTCTCCCTATATTTAGCAAACGGATTTATCGGTATTTACCTTAACAGGACCCGGCAATAAGAGTTTTAGTGTCGAAAATTCGCCGTTTGCCGGTGCAGTATTACAATACTTTCATTTCTTACGTTAGTAAGTGCGAGAAAGTAGTTTAAGCAAAAAGTATTTTATCAACACACGTCAAGTCGCTACCTTTTCTTTTTGAAAACGGTCGAAGTAAATATTATTATTTTCTGAGCGGTGAATTTCAGGTGCTGCTGAAATGAATGAAACATATAATTCCACGTGGCCTTTCATCGGTTATGGAAAGTGCCAACAAATTTCTAGCCACTCTATCATTAGCGTAGAAGTGACACCTTTCGAGCATTTTTATAACTGTCGGCTTTTTAAATATATTTTAGAAATGTGTATTGATTATTATAATTGAGAGATATATAACCTACATTATACTATAATAATCGTTTGGAAAAAATCCAAATGTTCATAAACACAGTCCCAAAATTATTCACGGAGTGGAAGAACTTTCAACACTTAAATTATAATTTAATATGATTTAAATATTATTTTTTCAATGTATTGTAATGTTTCTTTTGATGAGTTAAAACACACTCATGTAATATTTTAACGAAGATTTTTATTTTATTTCATAATGATACACTAAAATACTTGTTTTATTTACAGATAGGATTCACAGTCCTTATGTTTTTCACTTGGTTATTTCCTTACACGGGTCTCAGTTCACTTGATTATTTATTTACACTGTTCATTTCTTCTACATTGTCGCACTCCCCACAATTCACAGCGCTGGTTACAGTTCACGCAGCACCACCTAGATACCTATATCTAGGTGGTGTTGGTTCACGGCGCTGATCACAATCCTCTGCACTGCTGTTCCTACTATTCACCACTGTTCACCGCAATGCACACTTCACAGCTTAGCTTCCACTTGAGACTTCAGGCTGAATGCGTACTCACACAAACGGATTGACTGACTGCCTGGCTGCTTATTCACCGACTACATACCATGAATGCTACTACTACTATTTCCAGCGGCCGCCGGCAGCGGCGAATTTATACGTGGCCGGCGCCCGCCTCGAGCCACCGAAAACTTGCTCCACATTTCTACGCGACTCGCGAATAACCCGGAACCGTCCAGTTCGGGGGGGATGGGGTAGCGTCGGCAGCTGACGCAATCCGCGCAGCGAATTCCAGCAGGTGATGCAATATTCGTTACAGTATTAATTGTAATACGTATATGGTTATATATATATATATATATATATATATATATATATATATATATATATATATTGCACTTTTTTCATATTTAAAAAAAAAATGTTTGCTGTTTCCTATACTGAATTCAAATTTTGATGGTTGAATTCCAATATTCAAGTCACGCTCATAAAATATAATTTCTTATCCCTAATGATTTTAATGTTAACATTTTTTATGAAACGTACTTTCAATATATTTTACTTGGCAAGTTTGAATGAGCATTTTATGCCATTTCTTTGCAATATAATTGGCACATTACTTGATATCTCTGGTGGCAGAAGAAAACAGATGATTCGGTAACTTATGTAATATTTAAGCTGAACTTATACGAAAAAAAAAATCTTGAAGAAGATGGCTTAGTTTTTACACAAATAAAGTCTTGAAGATTCACAAAATTTTAGTGGTTCATGCATATTACAATGCTGTATTTTGTACAACACGTTCAGGTATA
Organism: Gryllus longicercus; assembly: GCA_038098605.1. Taxonomy (NCBI): domain Eukaryota; kingdom Metazoa; phylum Arthropoda; class Insecta; order Orthoptera; family Gryllidae; genus Gryllus; species Gryllus longicercus. The sequence goes on along the minus strand of JAZDUA010000074.1, from coordinate 923,084 downwards.
TAAATGGCAACTTATTTCTTGAGGGGTGTTTCCTTCAGTGGGTTGTTCATATTATTGCAAGAATGTGGGACGTCTATACGTTTTCATATCACATCACAGCGTCACAGCAGACGAAGTGTCAACGGACTCGAAGTATATGGAGAACTAGAATTTATTTAACAATGCATTTGAAGTAAATCAACTGTTCGCGGTTTCATCCAATTGGGACCTTGAACGTCCCCATAGTGACGTCACTGTAGCGACACAGAAGTTCCCGATTGGATGAAATTGCAAGAGCTGATTTACATCAAGTGCACGACGAAATAAATCGTACTATAGCTCTCGATTACTACGGTTATATCTGATTCAACCACAGGGTGATACGAATGTTTTATCACGCTTTATAAGAGGTTATGGGTGAACTCCCACACGAAACATTTTCAGGCTAGTTCTCGCACAGGCACCGCTATACAACCTTAGATAAATATATAGAACAACTTTGATACTTTGGAGGCCACGAAGGCGGGCAATGTGTTGTTCCAGACACGGTGTATATACCACGTGGACTCGCGCGTTAAAATCCGCCGAGATTTTGAGTGTGGGTAAGGTAATTGGGGTGACAAAAAACAAATATAGAAGTTTGGAAAAATGGGTCGAAAGTATTTTGTGGCAACGTGTGATAGTTGTAGTGATTAATGTAAATTTTATCAAGTCTCTTTTCTTTCCTTTACGAGGCATGAAGATATTATTATTCAATTCTAGTGGAAAAAATGTCGCATGAATTGACAAAGACAGTGTGCTGTTACTATCACTTTGTGACGTGATGAAGGATATTACTTTTGAGCAGTTGCTGACAGGTACTGAGAAGGCAGCTTGATTTGCATTGAAAGATGTATGCGACAATTTCTTAGAAAACGTAATACAGGGACAGAACTGTTACAAGGCTTTAGGTTGCAACATATCTCTAGAATTACATTTTCTTCATTCCCATTTGGATTTCTTTCCAAGTAATGTTTGAGATGTGAGTGACGAACATGATGAGAGATTTCATCAAGAAATCATTGTCACGGAAAGACGATTAAAGAGAAAATGGTCACCAAAGCTTTTGGCAGATTTCTGCTCGACACTCCTACAAGAAGTTTCACCGTAAATAGAAAGTTTCCAGGAAAGGTTTTAACTTGTAAGTACGTTTCACTTGTTCAGCTTTTTCGAAATGTTTTCATTTTATGTTTTGTAATACAATTAATTATACAATTTTTGTACTACAAACAATGTTTGTTACATGATCTGATATTTACGGAGACGATTGCAAGTTTCGCGCAAGTGGTATATGTGGGGCATCTTTTCCGGAAAAGTTGGTACGTGACGGAACATTTCTGATTTTATTTTCGCAATCATTGTATGTGATTTAGAAAAGAACACATACTTTCATCTCGCGACAAGACACAAAAGTTCATGTTTGTTGCACCGTGTAATTGAACATTGCTCATTATTAACAAGCTTTCCCGATTTTTATTTTTATTTTATCCCGACATTATTTTTTGACACTTCCTGTCCCGGTCGCCAGCGCCGAAAGAACGTTTTCAAAAATTGTGATGAAAAATATTTATGAAGTACGGTAGCACAAAACCATCTGTGTAATTTAGGGGCCCATAAATTACGTAATGCCGAAGAGGGTAGAGTGGGTTTGAGGTAACGTTATGCTGCGTTACATAGGGGTCATATGTTAGTGTTACGTGATGCTGATATTTATTTTTAAAACCTTTCAACATTTGCTGAAATAATTTCTTTTATCGAGTCGTATACTGAAACATTTTCATATTAACAAATTAAATTAAAAGTATAGTAAATAGAAGTAATATTCTACAAATTGCTACAATAAATTAAAATATTTTACATCAATGATATATTGATTGAATCTTTTAGATTATGAAGAAAATATTGAAAACGAATATGAAGTATATTCTAAAATCTAATTCGAGTAGCGCAGTAGACTCGAGCCTATGCTTCCTCCACAACGGCATGTGCATGGCTTGTTAAACATTTTCTGGCTATTGAGCGTTTGTTTCATTAAAAATTGTCCCTAAACTTATTGGTATGCGCAGTCCGCACCACAACTAATCCTCACGTTAATTATAATAAATTTTAAAGTATAGCACATATACAATTAATACAACTCGTTTTTTCTTTATAATTAAGTTTTACTAATTGGCATTGAGGGAGGGGGCTTGTTGCAAGCGTTACGTCATTATTAGAGGGGGGTTCAAGCGCGCGTTAAAGAGGGAGAGAGAGTATTCAAAATACTCCAAATTTGAGTTACGTAATTTATTGACGACCACTTACGTATTTTATCAATGAGTACCAAGAAACGATGTGGTTGAAAAATAATATTTGTACTGTCATTGATAAATTTGTAAATCTGAAGAAAGGATAAAAAATTATATTTGAAATTTATATCATGAAATTGCAAAAATAATAATTTATTTTCTGTAATAATTTATTGTATTAAATGTTTTTCTTTTCTCGTATACGTACGTTTGTACGGAGTAATGGACGTAGTACAGAGAACGTTATGCAATGCAGAAAATCAATTTCAGGATTTCAACGGAAATACACGTTTTGGGGTCCCCTGTTACCGAAAAAGTGTTGTTTTTTTCCAAAATGTTCGTCCGTCCTTCTGTCTGGTGTATATGAACAACACTAGCGCCTAAACAATGCGTAATTGTTTTTCCAAATTGAGGAACATAGTGTCGATTTGGCTTGAGCCTAAGATCTGCGATTTTTAAAAACATTCGATAATTTTTGGGGGTACTTTCCATGAAGTCCCAGGGACATTTTCAATTTTTTTTTTAAACGGATCCAAGTTTTTCCTTAATTTTCTTATAAGGATAAAGGGAAATACACATATAAATGCGGCATAGGTCTGTTTTACACTCTTAACTCTGAATTTTGGAAAATTGTAAAAGTATGGAATGTTTCGGCAACTTCTTACAAAGACAATATTGAAGACAGAAATTTTTCCTTCAAATGAAATTTGTTGTCCATAATTAGTTCTTTAATGAACGTCATGCACATTTTCTTGAAAATTTTTGTTTTCGCGCAATATGTGCAATTTTAATAAATTACAAAAACAAGATTTTCTCGAAAACAGCTGCAAACGTTTTCTTTAAACTACCAAATCAGATGATATAAACATCGTATTGTTCTATTCTTTATTTTTCACAAATTGCACAAATGTAATGTTTTTGACCAGTTTCTCACGCCATTAATATTTACATTAGCGGCAGTTTGTTCACGTTATTGCATTTATTAGTACATGTGCTTTAAAGAATGTCATATAAAGTTTATTGAAAATTTAAAGTTTTCTGCGAAAGCGAGCTCAATATACCGCATTTTCAGAAATGTTCAAACGCTATTCTCTGAAACACAGCTCAAAACGTTTTTTTCAAATCTTTCGTGGAGATAGTTTAAACTGAACAGTTTAAGGTGGAATAAAATTAATGTTGCTGTATTCTTTTGTTTAAAAAAACACACACAAATGTAATTTTTTGAAATATCTTTTACGCCTTTAATATGTACATTTCCAGCAATTTGTATACATTATTGTATTTGTGAGTGGAAAATATTAAAATGACTTCCAATGAAGTTTTTTGAAAACTCTGTGAAAAAATATCTTCTTGTCTCTCGCAAAATGTCGGGTATGTATTCAGACTGTGTAAAAAAATCAGGCCTTGGAACGTCGAAGACGAGAGAATTGATTTTATTCCTAGTGGGGTAAAATTTAATATGATTGTCGACTCTGATCCGAATTGCCCGTAAGCAAAGAATGTTGGGAACAGCTTAAAAGGAGCCGAGTTTTGTGTAACTCGTACATCTCAAAGATTTTGTTCTCTTATGGAAGTAAAGTGCCTTTAAATATTTTGGGTGCTTTTACAACCAAAATTCGACTGACTAATGGAGGACCTGAACTGGAATCTGAAGTATTTTATCTTGGGTGGAATAGATGAAGCGCTTCTTGGAAGGAGGGCAGCGACAGCGATGGGAATTCTCAAGATTTACAAAGGAGCATTGAAAACTCGCAATGTTACATCGAGGAATTCAGCGAAATTGTTGAGGGAATTGGAAAACAAGAATTTTCATCTGAAGATTTCAATTGACAACTCAGAAAGTCCAATTGCTAGGCCAGTTCGAAGACAACTGTACAATTTAAAAGGTTAGCATAAGTTGATTTTACCATTGATGGAGGAAGATACCGTGAAGAAACTTGAGTGTCCCACCCCACCCACTTGAGTGTCACCGGTACATATTGTACCAAAGGACAGAGTAGAGGTTATGTATGGATGAGAAGAGCTAACCAGGCAGGTCTTATTACTCGCGCAACTTTTCTTGAACGATGACGTTGCTTCCCCCTCTCTGGTCCAATAAACAGAGGAAGGTGAAAGCTCGCAGCGAGCACTGATGACAACATTCCGAACACATCTTCACTGGCGCAAAATTGAAACAATTTTCTTTTGAAAACGAGAACATCTATCCTTTATTTTCTCCAAAAAACTAATGAAATGACCGAAGCAGGTAAAGATCTATCACCGGAGATACCTCTAACTCCTTAAAAAGTTAGAACGCAAATTATTGAGAAAGTTGCGAAGGCATGACTGATCTCCAGAGATTGGCATTGCTTCATAAAATCTAGTGGCCGATTCCGTAACTAATACCCCCTCTACCCGCATTTCTTCATTCCATCGTTCAAGAAAAGTTTCGCGAGTAATAGAGAACGTTGTCCAATTCCAACAACTGAGGAACCTTTTACAAGACATGAATGGACCGACAATATTTTCAAAACTATCCTTGAAGAGGAGCTATCATCAAGTGGAGCAGGATGAAGAATCGCGTGGTATTACATTTATCACTGAAGCAGGAATTTTCGATATAAATGATTGATGCATGGAATTTGTTATTCACAGGAAATGTATCGTATTATGTTTTACACGGATGTGAGTGCGTCCCTGTTTTCATGGATATGGTTCATGGCTGAATCATACAAGTACACGAGACAAGACTGAAGCTGGTTCTGGAAAGATTTAGAGAAAGGGAATTTTGAGACATCACATCTCAGAAAAGGCTTCAAACTATCGGAAACTAGTCAAGAAACTAAACGTCAATTTCGTCGACCGATGAATGTAGAAATAAAGATTTTTTTATCAATTTTTGTGGACGTTTCATTTCCGGTTTGTCTTCAAGGAGGAACATAGTTTTCAAATGGGGAAAAAGCCAAGAGGATACAATTCAGGAGGTGCGTCAAGGTAAAACAGCCATGTCAATACACCGAAATGAAACATGTTAAGTGATTTATTGCTCATTAATTGCCACAGTGTTTGTAATTGTTTGGAATTGTCACGTATTTTCGGGTCGCAACCAGGTGTGAGCTGGCTTGTCGTGACGCCAGCTCACACATAAGTGAAATTCGGGTTGTAGCTCGGCATAAATACTCAGAAAATTTATTGGTAATTAATTTCCACAATTTGGAATTAATTACCACGTATCTTCTTGGCGAAAACGGGCGTGAGCTGGCTTCAGAACACACATAAGTTAAATGCGGGTCGTCGTTCGACGGACACCCTCATGATTATGTTGCTAATTAATTGTCACAAATTGGAATTAATTGCCAAGTATTTTCGTGGCGAAATCGGGTGTAAGCTGGGTTTCAAGACGCACACGAGTTAAATCGGGGTCATAGCTCGACGGAAACCCTCAAATTATTTGATTATTAATTGCTAATTAATTGTCGGGTATTTTCGTGGCCAGAACACACGGAAGTTAAATTCGGGTCGTAGCTTGACGGAAATCCTCAAATGATTTATTGCTAATTCATTGATATTAAATTGCCACAGTTTGGAATTAATTGCAGTGTATTTTTTTGGCGGAAACGGGTGTCCTGGCCCGGGGCCTGACTAGGGAGGGCACACGACAGTAGCAGGTTCAGGGGGGGGGGACATGGGGGGTCTTCCCCCAAAAAGCTTCGAGTTTTCGTTTGTTACCTTCCTTTATTTGATAAAATTGATATAAATATTTGTTAGCATTTTGCAATTATTTAAAAAAATATTGTATAGCACCATATGTACGTAACAAAAACAATATACTATATAATAACAAATATATTACATATCATACTTCATTCATGTTGTTTGGCTTGACATTCACAATTGTATTTTACAAAAAAATCAACTGTTTGAACTACTATCGAAGGTGAAGCATTAATCCAGAAAGGACTGTTTCTTCGTAACGACAAAAAAGAACCAACTTACATAGTGCCAAATGGACAGAGCACCATCGATCTAGCTTTCTCAAGAGGCTGCACAACTGGGTACGCCACACTGTTCAGATTCTCAGAAGCGGTGACCATAAGGAAACATCTGTTAGTCAAGTGTTCCTTTAAACATAATATACAGCAATTAATACAATGCGCAAGACTATCAAGAAAGCCCCAAAGCAAAGTAGTAGAAAATGCAATAGATGAGCTAGCAGAAGCAAATACATATTCAATAACAAGCTGGACAACGCCACCAAAATAATTGGCAAGGCAACAGCAAGTACAAAACCAAAAGGGAAATTTGCACAAAAATGGTTCAACGCAGAATGTTATGAGGAACTCCTCTCAAGCAATGATCGCCATCAATGAAATCAAATTTATTATTCTCTTGCACATGAACACAGCTGTGAAACTTTTTCAAGTAAACGTCTTACCAGTCATTACTTATTGTATTGGTATGGTATTGATATCTGGGAAAAATTCACAATAAGAAATCTATACGACCTGGAAAAAGTGAAAGCCATGTTTCTAAAACGAGCAATGGGCATATCTAAACGAACAAGATCTAGACTGGCATATGTACTTTCCCAAGAAGCATTCCTGGTTGAGAAGTTCAGACTGCAATACCTCCTACCGAATACAAAGAGAAGAAATACAGCCAGAGTTCTACACTACCGAGGCAATGTGTAACAGAAACTAGGTGTCGGCAGGCTACGAGATGCGTCACGAGGTACGCAGTTTTCACCATTTGCTGTGCAAAATGAAAACTTTCCACGACCCAGGGGAAACTTGCAAGTGCAAACTCTATCGAAAGAGTCTGCGATCGATACCACATCTAGCAGTGTAAAGAAAGAAGGCTGTCAATCAACCAGTATGCATGAATGAACAGTAACTGTGAGACTTAGTGATGGTTTTTAACTGTAATATTTATTTTCTTTTATTGTCTTACTCTTTGTAGACAGCACACATGTGCATTTTTCAGTGTAATAAATAAATTATCAACCGTGCCCCCTGATATGATCCCTGTGATTTGGCAACAATGGCTGTCAAAAAAAGCAATCACATGACTGAACACACTGTACCAATATGGGTTGAAATGGTACATTAAAATGATTGTATCAACTAATAAAAATGTTAAATCATATTTTTGTTTTGTTTTATAAACAGTTCTATCAAAATTATATTAATATTAATAATGTTTTATCAAAATTATATTATAAACCCTGGTACTACAGGGGTTAAGAATTTATATGGAGTAAAGAAAGGAAATAAGTAAAAATTGTATATTATAGTTTTTATCTGGCGATTGAGCCACATTATGCCCTAAAATGTAAAATTTTTAAAGAAGTTATGTAAGTGCTGACAAGTTTGTTTTACAAATAAATAATATTACAATGTGTGTAAAAAATTGAGGTGTACCATTATTAACAAAAAAATAAAGTCTCCATTACAAGCTAACAAAAATGTTATCAATTGCCATAATTTTGACAAATTTCCAGTTCATTTCTGTGATATGTATCTCTGGAATTCATTAGAAAACAATTATGTTTCAAGTGACTACCTCAAAATGGCCAAATTTTGAAATAATGTTAAAACTTTGACCATCAATATGTTACTTACAGTATATATTTGATCTTTCAATCTATTTTTTGGCTCTAAAAAACCTTTAAAATTCCAATCTATAGTTAAAGTAAAAAAAAGAGTCAAACAAAACGAGAAAAAATAATTATTAGAACGCTTTACTTACATGAAAGTAAGGACTGCAAGCAGATAGAACGAGCCTGTGAGCTTGCAGGCTCTGACCTTCGGCAGATATAGTGCAATCAACAAAAGAATTGTTATCTAATAAACTTTCAAATTCTGTAGCAAGTTCACTGGTGTGGTCTTCCCAACTTACAGTCACAACTGATTCAGCCATGCTTGAATTGCACTGAAACAATGCAAAAACACATTTCCTTAAAAAACTTATAACAAGAATGTAACTACAGTATAAACTGATCTATATCAACCCATCTGAATACAATATAAGTATTTTAGGTTTGTCCATTGGACATTAACATGCGTTTGTATATCTAAATTTTGTATTTATACACTGTTTTGTTCTTGGTAATATTTCTGCATGTTTATTCACATATCACTGATCTTTGTTGTCTTCTCGTCACAAGCACATTCTGTTGGCTTTCTTATGCTCGCACAGGGAGCAATTTCAAACACAGCATGAATGCGAAAAGTGGAAATCTATAATTCCCCAATGCTAAACTGAAGACAGTGACATGTCTTTCACATATCAGCATGTGATAATGGTCTTGTTGCGCATTTTGAACTTACATTGAAATACTGGCTCTTGATATTTTGTTACTGCGGAGTCTGTGGTAAAAACTGTGTACAGTGAATCGTGTAATCAGATGTCTAAGTTCATTCTAGTTGGCCCATTTGCTAGAGCCAACGCAAGAGACTTATATGGTCTCCTTGTAGTACCCCTTTATCTGCTGTATCGGACTTGACCTCTCCATCTGGTTATCTATTTGGGCATAGTTGACGGCAAGGATTTATTTATTAGTCTTGTTAGGTGATATTCCATTCCTATGACTTTTTGCCAGTTGATCATGCTTTACTGTAATAGAGGAATACTGCACATAGTTTTCTCTGATGAACCCCGAGTGCTTCGTCTGTAATTTTGAAAGCATTTCACAGCTTGTATTGTAGATCGTTCTTTCCGTAACCTGAATTTTTTCCTCCGGTATTCAGTCATGTTTACAAAACTACTCACTAACAGACTCACAATATTAACAGATGCAAATATTTTGATTGGCAACAAAAAATACACATACGCTATTTATAAGCAGTAATAAAAATACCACCACGTACTCTGGCGGTGCAAGTTATGATCCACAGTGCATTATTTATATTCAAATTTCTTAACAGTTTATAACGCAATGTACACAAAAAAAGATAGCAGCTCTTGGCTCGTGACGGTTCTCATCAGGATTGCCAAACCACGTTTCATATCATAGTGTACGTCCTAAACCGTACCGTATACATTAGGCATTTGCATTATATACTAGCAGAACAGAAGAATACCTTACACAGTGGTGATACGTATACAGCAGTTACATGGTAGTATGGAGTTTATAACGCAGCTAAATGCCTTATAACCTCGACGTGACTCACTCACGCATAAAAATATACGTCGGTTTTGGGTTTTGATATAACGTGGCGCGTCAGGGTCTATCTTCTTCAGGTCTTCTCGTAAAATACGTAAAATACTCTCTGGTCTTCTCGACGGAATATCTCACGGCATTTTGCGTCTTTCTCGGTCGTGCCGCTAGATACCGTTCACCTCGCTCGTTTTGCAATAAAGTGCCGTGGCCGCGAAGTGCAATGCCGCAACACTTGAACCATCCCTATCCTTTCGGACATCTATGGCTGAATGTAACATAGAAAATAAACAAGGTGAGGAAAGACAATAATTGTTCGGCGGGCTTTTGGTGTTGTTTACCGCAATTTTCATGCAAGTATTGGCGTTATGTCTACAGCAGCATATCTTTCGGGCGCTTGTACGTGGCCGTGAGCCCCGGCTCATACTAAGTTAAAATGTTAATAATGTCGTTATTTGCATCTACATTTTTAAAGATCTCTTCGAGGAGTGGTAGATTTAAAGTTAAATGTTCTAGTAAAAGTTCTGATATTCTAATGAAACGTGGCGCGCGCACAGTGTGCTGCAAAGTCACGCATTTTGAACTATTTGCAACTTTTTCAAGTGCGTGTGCACCGCTATTCCCCAACTTGGACAGGCGTAGTCCACAATGGGCCTGATAATGGCTTTATAGTGCAGTAGGCTTTTCGTCGTGGACAGTTTGCTTCGCTTATGTAATAAGCATCGCAACATGCCCAGGCGTTGCCACGCTTTACTCGCAACCGCGTCCACGTGCTCGCGGAAAGTTAAAGGGGAGCGTGATGCGAAGAGAGATTCTACTGGTTTGTACTGGCTGTTATATACTCTCTGACGCCATTCAATGCTTGAATTGCATAGCTCGAGCGGCTGGTCGTGTTTATATCTACGTGTGAAGGGCACAGCCATGCTCTTTTCCACGTCGACTTTAACGCGCCAGCCACTCCTGTATCAATAGCAAATGTTGATCCAAATACTTAACGAGCAGGTGGATTCTTTTAGACGTGACTATTACAGCCGTATTGTCTGCGTACATGGCGAGCTCGGTCTGGGTGGAAGTTGGTATATCGCGCACGCACAGGCCTGAGCCCTGGGGGGATGATACTGCCCGGAGGCACGCCCGAATTCAGCAAGAGGTGAATTTTGCGTTCAGAATCGTCACTTGAAACGGTTTATTTTCAAGGTAGAAGGGAATGAGGTGCGTGATGTAGGAAGGAGATGAGTTTGGCGAGGAGGCCGTCGTGCCAAACCTTATCGAAGGCGCTGGCTACGTCGAGGAAAACGCCGCCTGTGAATCGCCACTCTTTAAAGCTGCGCCGAGTTCCGTCTACTATGCGCACTAGTTGATGCGTGGTGCGCCTTGAAAACAAATTGCTGATTATAAATTAAAGCGTGCTTTTCTGTGAAATTTAAAATGCTCTTAAAGAGAATTTTCTTAAAGAGTTTGCCGAGCGTATTTAGAGGGCTGATAGGCTTATACGACTGCGACAAACTCTTATTATTTCCTAGTTCGGGGAAGTTAAGAACATTAGCATGTTTCCATTGCGCCGGAAGTAGCTGAAAAATAAAAATTGCGTTAAACAAGCACACAATGTAATTTATGGCACTTTGCGGGAGCTTTTTCAGAACGTCGTTAGTAAAGCCGTCTGGTCCCGGTGCTTTTCCGCTCCGCAGGGCGGCGATGGCGTCCGCTACTTCTGAGGCATCCGTGAGCTTCGGCTCGTCTGCGGGGGCGTGCAGAGTCGCTGCAACAGTGCCTAGCACGCTTTCGACGTGCTCCGCAAGCGGCCGCAAGCGGCTGCAATGATTGTCTTAACAACAAATATGTCTGAAGATACTCTACAGAAAATAATGCGTCTAAACTCTGATCGAGATATTTGGCTAGAGTTCAAAAAAAAAAAAAAAAAAAAAAATTAAAAAAAGTTCATAAATTGTTTGACGGTGTTTCAGAAGACAAGGTTTATGATCTGTGTTTGCAATTCGTTGGGTTCAAGAAAAATACATATTGCTACACTTATATCTAAACTGAAGAATTTGTGATCTCAATTGAAGGAAGAAATGGCTAAAGATACTGAGAGTAATTCAAAGGTACTTCTTATATTTTTGATCTGCAAAAGTTTGGGAACATTACCAGAAGAATATTTTCTATTGAAATCTAGTTGGATGCTTATGTCAGAAAATGACGGGGCAGTGGATAATCTAACAAATCAATTAGATGCCTATGAAAAAGCTTTATCCAGCAAAGGAGATGAATGTATGTCTTAAGAAGTGCTTGCAATCAATTTCAACAAGCAATATTCCAATCAGAAAAAGAAACTAATATGTTATTTCAAAAAACCTAACCATATAGTTTTTAAATGTAGAAAATGGATTGAAGATGGAGGGCCACCAGAAATAAATGATGGAAAAGGTAAGAAATCAGAACCTTCTAATTCTTTGTATGAAAATGTTTCAATGTCTTTTAATGTCTTTTCCATAAATACATGTTTGGTATAAACAATTTTTAATTTTTTACATACAACTATTTATTAAGGCAGACAATTTGATTCGTAATTATTTTACAGATACATTTATGACATTTTTCGATTATTTTATGGATTTGTTTTGTAGGGGTATGCCTCCTTCCCTCATGAAAGGGAACACTAAGCAACTGCTTATTTTGAAGGTTACTCCGTCACTGCTCTCCCGGAGAGCTGGGGTCCGGGAGTTGAAACATCTTCTTCTCCGGCCAATCCCAAGCGCCACTGGCTGAGGCGTGCACTTCATTTCCGTCCTTCGGCGTGTTCCCGCTTGTGTTGGCAAAACTGGTTTGGGGCGGATAACGCCTTTCCACACTCGTCGCAGTGATACCAAATTACTCCGTGTATGTAGGCTCTGTGGTAGGCAAGGCCTCCCGACTGACGGAAGGTCTTGCCGCACACGTCGCACGCGAACGGGCGCTCGTCCGTGTGCGTGCGCAGGTGCTTCGCGAGTATCGCCTTCGCGGCGAACGCCTTGTCGCACACTGTGCAGCTGTACGGGCGCGCGCACCTGTGCCTCCGGCGGTGGGCGACGAGGAGTCTGCGCTTATCGAAGGAAGCGCCGCACTCGTCGCAGCTGTACAGCGACTGCTCCGCGCTCGGGCAGCGGTTGTGGGAGGCGAGGTGAGAAGACGAGGAAGACGCCCTACGGGCCACTTCGCTCGAGCCAGGCGCTTCTCACGGGTGCCCGTGCAGCTCCGACTGCTTTGCGAGCCTCTCGCCCTCCTGGGATTGGCGACTCCACAGCGGTGATGCCAAGTCGTTCTCAGACGGCCCGACTGCCCCTGAACACACATCCAATGACACACTTAAATTAACGATCAACCGCAAAATAGGCTTAGGGCCGTATTTATAGTTGACACATAGTGAACTCTTATGATGACAGTTTCGTATTCAAAACCCCACTGAGCGGCGCACTCAGGCAATACTTGGCTACATAATATTTGAGATTGCTTTATTTGTTACTAGATACAAATGAATACGTAACCTAAAAGAGTAGAAATAAAAAAGGCAAAACATTTTCAATTTTCGAAAATTCAGGATATTCAACGAACATGAAACCTTCACCATTCTCTTAAACGTCTTTTTTGAAAATTTGGAAAATATTCCACGTGTTACATGTAAAACACACCCAAAATTAAATTATGGGTTTACAACTGTACATAATAGCTTTGTTCACAGAGGACTTTGGACGGAGGGCGACGTTTTGCCGTCATTCGATTTTTTCTGTATCAACGACTCACAAAACAGATTCTAGCTACACCACGTGTAAGAGGATATTCCCCTAATTTTAGTAAAAGGTTGTATTCTCCTTTTCGTTACCCGACGTCACCGTGAAAATATCGTTTGCGCACGGTGACGTCGCGTTTTTTTAAATGTTTTAACAGGGCGGTCAGCGATCTGACTTTTGGGAAATCAAAGATTCCCCCTTCCCTGGTTCTTCAGGTTCGAGGAAACAGTTATTTGAGGTTCTGTTTACAACTTTTTTGTGTTCATTACTTAACACCACTGCGTTACTCACGCTCTTTTCTCTAGCAACCGAGTACTAAAGCGTAGAGTTTTTTTTACAAAAACGAGCTTTGATAAGCTAGCGCATATAGCAAATAGAGCTTTGATGAGCTAAGATAACTCTGATTTTTCTGTTTTGCAAGGAAACATATTACTACTTCATATTTAACCATTTTAAGTATTAATACTTAAAATGGTCAAGGAAGTATTTTTTAGCCGGAAACTCGATCTATGGACGACTCTGTGGAAGACTCGATCTATAACGCAGGGTTTGAGGTACCGTATTTCATTCATCTGTTTTGGAAAAATGCCTGTCCTACCGTGAAGAACATGTTTTTAACAAGTAGGAATATTTTTTCAAAATTATTAAATAGGCCAATTTTTTAAATGATTAATTAACTTATTAATCACTATAAATATTAACTTAAACAGGACTCACAACTGTATATTACTTAACATTCATAATCTATTTTGAAATTTATACATATAATGATAATTTTCTTCTGATTAATTACACGGGAATATGGAAAAGTACACTTAATAACACACTGATTATTGATTTTCGTCATTAATAAAAGTTTTGAATTTTGGGAATTAATCTTATTGAAATATCCCACGCATTTTAACTTCAGGAATTTTAAATACGGCATAATCGATTTTGCTATACAATTTTTAAACGATTATCAGTAAATCATGTATTTCACATTAACTTAAGTTTTAAAAGTTCATTTTTTTTAAAACAGTGATTTTGTTTTTATAATGAACACAGTTATTAAAGATATATGTTTAATAATGTGATTTTATCTGTTTCATTTGCGTTTGATTTTTAAAGTATTAAAACATTTAAATGTTTTCGAACTTCTGACGCATTCAATCAGTACGTTCTTTAAGTTGGAGTCTCCGTAAAACGAGATCTTTTTTTAAAATTTGAAGCCTGTGCTCTTCTACGGAATAAAGTAAAATTCCCTTTGAGCATCATGGCCGTTTCAATCGGAATAGGGAACTGGTACCATCAATGTCATCAAAAAGACCAAAACTGGGCGGTTGACCTCCCGGTGAGACATTTGTTGAAAATCTCGTCCGTGCACGTGCTACCCACATATTTTTTTTATTGATTAGCGATTCCCATCACGTCAACTGCTAAGACCATTATACAGCATTGTAGGCTTTCACGGCCGGAGTCAATATTCTTCATGTCTTCCTGGCTGATGGGCCGTGGTCCAATTGGCTTAGAGATACCAAACGTTTCGCCCACGACTGCGGTGGGCATCTTCAGTGGCGAGGTCTCGGGCGAAGTGTCCGGGACGGTGGCTGACTGGCGACTGACGCCGCGTTCTTTTTTTTTCAGTTTCCCCCCCTCCAGTCACCCTGGAGAGGCAGGAATTTATTTGTCTTTGGGGTACATTTTGTATAACTGCAGCCGATTTGGCTTGTGCAGTTGGGGAAGGCTTTATTGCTTACAAACTAGAACTATCTTATAACTATAACTATCTTACAACTATATACATTCCCACTTTGGGGTTTGTTAGATTTTAGACTTTTTTTAAATTTTTAATTGGAAGATCTTTAAATTGTTCTATTTTCTTCTTTTATTTTTTTCTCTCACTCGCATTCACACTTATATTAATTATATTTACAATCGCATCCATCCATCCATTCATTCATACAAACACACAACACTTCACAACACTATATACACATTTAAAAGCACGCCACGGCGCCGACTTCACTCAAGCGTCCGTGGCGCCGCGACGTCTTCGGTCTCCAGCGACGCTGGCCCAGCAGAGCGCGCATCCGCGCCGCCCGCGCGGCTTCCGGCATCCGTAAACGACGACCGCCTCCCACGAACTTGCTGCTGCCCCGCGTCGCAGAGCTCAGAGAGCTTGTGCGGGGGCAGTGCGCGGAAGGTGAAGGCGACGTGCTGTGGGCCCTTTCTTCTGTGAAAGGCCCTGTGCACGCCGCTGTTCGTCGCCTTGCCGGTCTCGCGCAGGATGCGCGGAGCGGACGGCCTCAGCGCCCTTGCGAGCGCCGTCTCCGCCCCCTTTTGTAGCTCCGCCGGGACTGGTTGCGAACGCCTAAGATTCTGAAGACGTCAGCGTTTTTGGGTTGTCGGTCAGGTCTGGTAAAAGGCAATTGCGGGCGCGCCGCTCTGTTCTCTGCTACCCGGATGGGGTGCATAGTGGAGGGAGAAGCTGCCGCGAATACCTCACAAGCGTACGCCCACAAGGGACGCACGCAAGCTGTGAATAGGCGGCGCTTTAGAGGAATTGCTAAGTCGGGAGAACGGAGAAGAGGTTTCAAAAGGAGGGTGCGTGTTTTAATTTTGGCAGCGAGATACCGAGCGTGCGCATGCCAGCGAAGGCCGCTGTCAAGTAGCACGCCCAAATATCTCGCTTCGCTCCGCCAAGGTAGATGCGTGCCAGCCAAGCTCACCGTTTCATTCGGGTTAGCCCTCTTACGAGTGAAGTTGACGGCGAGGCATTTCTCGAGGTTGAGAGCGAGGCGTTTCCGACTTAGCCATTCAGGAAAGGCGGCGAGACAATCACTTAAGTATTTAACTGACTGCCTTCCGTTCGCCAATTTTGCGTAGTACGCGAAATCATCCGCGAACATCAGGAGCCCGCAGCGTTGAATATCAGTTCTTGTTTCAGCAGGAAGCGGCGCGTCATTCACGTATAGCCGAAGAGGGTAGGAGAAAGAACACTCCCCTGAGGCACGCCTGCCTCGGCTCGTCTGAGGGACGAGTATACATTATTGACGCGCACTTTGAACAGCCTGTCAGAGAGAAAACTCGCGATCAGTCTGACGTAGCAATCGCTCACTCCCGCCACCGCAAGGCACTCGAGCAAACCCGCATGCCACACAGAGTCGAAAGCCGACCGCATATCCAGAAAGACCACTGGCAGGTTCTGCCGTCTCTCGAGGGCGAGGCCGATCTCCGTGCAAAGCCACGTAAGCTGCTGCGCGGAGCTGTGACCAGCTCGAAAGCCAAATTGTTCATCTCTGAGAAGATTGAGACGACGTATTTCCTGTTGCAAACGTGACAGGATCAGTTTCTCAAACGTTTTCCCTAGGATGGAGAGTAGACTAATAGGTCTATAGCTGCTCGGGAATAGTTTATTTTTGCCAGGTTTTGGTATTAGTGCAATGGTCGCAATCCTCCACGCCTTGGGAAAATAGCCACACGTCAAGCACGCATTCAGGAACTCGAGTAAAAACTCGACTCCGCGCCCGCCCAGAGCGCGCAGCTGTGCTGCGGTGAGACCGTCCGGGCCACCTGCCTTCCTCGCATTGAGGTGTTTTAGCTCAGCTCGAAGCTCCTCTCCCGTTACTCGGCGTGCAGAGGTGGGAGACGGCAACAGTCCAATGGTATTGCTGCTGACCGCACGCGCCACTGGCGCACCACCAACAGCGGTGGCAGCCAATGGCAGCGAGGCGGCGCCCGTTTCGAACGCGCGGAACTGCAACGCAAGCGAATTCGCAAAGATTTTGCTTTTTGTCGCGTCGTCCCACGCGTAAACGGGCCGAGGTGGTGGAGAGCCGAGTGACGCCGCGTTGGTCTCGTCCGCTCCATTTATAGGCCGCGGTTGGGGTAGTGGAGGGGGCGGTTTCGCGCGCTGGCTTCTGATTGGCTGTCGCTGCGCGAACTGGTTTGCGATTGGGTATCGACCGAGATGGAAGTGGGGCAGGGGTTATCATTATTGTACGGTTTTACCTTGGTGTTTTGGAGTACGTGATGGCAGGCAGAACTAATCTTGACTCCTTCTTCTTTCCTGTTAAGATGCCCACCGCAGTCGTGGGCGAAACGTTTGGTATCTCTAAGCCAATTGGACCACGGCCCATCAGCCCGGAAGACATGAAGAATGCTAAGACCATTGCCTCGTAAGTGTAGGGCGTTTTGTCCTCGAGCGGTGGTCATCTTTCCCTCGCTGGGTGGCGAAATCCGGCGCCGATCTTCCGTCGGCAAGCGGGGTTTTCCTCAACCACGACCCCCACTTACGAGGCACCGCCCCAGCCGGGACAAGATATAAGATCCCGACCGGTCTTCCGGTATGTGTAATTGTGTTGCTACCCACGTAGGTGCTATCTGTTCTACCTATGTTTGAAAATAACAAAAATTCCGGTTTTCAAAACAAATTCCCGGTTTTTGACAGTTTTCAAGGATTTCAGGTCCGCTGGTTATCCTATTTAAGTAAAGACCAACTTTACGTACGCGCCTCGGCACATAAAAACCCATATTTGTTATACATCCGTTGAAGTGATCATAATTTTAAAAAATCTTAGAAAAAGGCGACTTCTAACATACTATCAAAAAATCTGCACCTGAAAAGGGATCATATGTACAAAGGAATACTAGAACTTTGATCAAACAACCAATTTAATCCTTTACAGATTTACAGTTTCATTAAGCATTTTAACACTGTACCATTCACATGTAATTTCTGGCCCTAACAAACACCCGCAAGAGGTACAAATAATATTAAGTTGTCATGCATTAGAAATTATAGTGATTTCATATCTAAAAATATACTGATTCGCATTTCCAAATTCAATTTACAACAATACACAGGAAAATTGAAACCCATTCATTGTATTTTGATTTTCCGATTTTGATTGAAATGCAAATACTTGATTAACTTTTACTCCGCAATTTCTGATACTTGATTTATTCTCATTCTCCGTGCATTACTGCGCGTATGTATAGATATCACACGACATGGAAGAAATAACCTTCAGTATTTATGTGTACAGTTACAGAACATCTATTCTTTGCCGCCCCAGGACACCATTTCTCACACACTCCACAGCACCATTTTGAAGCTGTAGGCCACTAGTTACTATTATATTTCTTCAATAAAGTAATGCCAGTTACCGCGAATTACACGTTCACTTTTTTCCTTTTGTGAGGCAAACATCGGAAAATCAGAATACGATCTTATAAGCCTGAGGCACGCCTTGATGTGGTCACCAACATGGCGGTAGCATTTACCTTATCGTCGCTCGTCCGCGTGAGTCCGCCTGTGATATGTCAAACCGCTTGCATTTCTAAACTTCTTTCCACAAATACCACAGATAAAGGGACGTTCTCCCGTGTGCATGCGTTTGTGATCGGCGAGGGTGCTGGACCTGGCGAATGCAAAACCGCACACGTCGCAGGGATACGGACGCTCTCCCGTGTGCGTGCGTTTGTGACGGGAGAGGTGGTGGGCGAGAATAAAAGCCCTACCACACACGTCGCAGCGGTAAGGCCGTTCGCCGGTGTGGGCGCGCAAGTGAGTGGTGAGGTCCTTGTTCTGAATGAACGTCTTTCCACACAAGTCACAGCGATACGGTCGGTCTTCCGTGTGTGTGCGCCTGTGGTAGATAAGGTCCTTTTTCTCCATGAAGGTCTTCCCGCAAACGTCGCAGATATAAGGACGCTCTCCCGCGTGCATACGTTTATGTCGGGAGAGGTTTTGTACTGTAATGAAAGAGTTGCCGCACACGTCGCAGCGATACGGTCGCTCTCCCGTGTGCGTGCGATTGTGAATGATGAGGTGACTGGGGCATATGAAGGAAGCTCCGCACACGTCACAGCTGAGCTGTGGCTCCCTGGTATGCGTGAGACTGTGACTGGAAAGGCTACTGGACGACGTAAGCGCCTTACCGCCCTTGGCGCTCAGGACTTGCTCTTCGCTCTGACCCTCGGGCAGCTGCAGCTCCGAATGCGGCAGTGGCGTTGTGATCTCCTGCGCCCCACAACCCCACAGCCGCACTCCACTCTGCTGTGGCGTTGCCAGGTAATCCACCGGCGGGAGAGCATCTGCCCCTGAACAGACAGGCAATGTCTCTTAGCAACAGTTTTTGGGTTCCTTTGCGGCCCAGAAGTTCGACAGCCCCTTGAAGACATCCCAGAGAATTCTTAAAACCTTTTCTAAATAACAGTAATTAACTAGGAAAGTTTTATATTTGAGGAATTATTAAACCGTACGTGCTTGAAAACTTTTGACAGTTTGTCCGATGTGGTTAATATACTTAGCGGTATGCGAGGTATAAGCATTTTATACCGGGTGAGCCAAACGTCATTACCCATTATTACTTCTATTCTATTATTTTTAATCCCACATAATTTTTAATTTCCCGCCTCTGACATACATTATGATAATAACTCATAGACACACTAGAGTGCATCGCTCAACAATCATCCGCTGTCAGATGTTTAGTTAGTTTTGCTTACGTACGTGTCGTGTCCACGTTGATATGTTGACGAAAGAAGAAATTACTTTTTGTATTCAATGATGGTACAAAGGTGGTCATGCGTTAATAAACAATAAGTGGAATGAACACTTCAATACTGTTCCACCGACACGGAAGGCGGTATTCATTTTTCGGAAATGTTTTGCGGCAAATGGATCAGTAGGTCATCATTAAGTGGGGAGACAAAGGTTAAAGCATTACAAGCTATTGTACGGAGTCCTAAAAGGTCCACTCGCAGATTTCATAGGTGTAGCGTTGCAGAGGGAAAACAATTTGAAACAATGTACAATAAAAGATAAGAATAACTCATTATTGGGAAGTGACTTTTGGCCCACTCTGTATAGGAGAGACGGGAGCTAGGTGTTACAATTTTACTTTATTTAATTTTTGAAGGTGTATGGTCCATAATTTAAAACTTCTAATAAATGGAACAAATAGAATGGCTCTTTGTATACATTTCCGTATAGCTATATATACATAATATTTTTAATGATAAGTAAACAATTTTATGCAGCAGTGCACTTTGTCACAGTTGCACAAGTTGTGAATACACTGGTATACATTGTGACACATGTAAAAGAAACTAAAATATTGTTATATTCAAATATAACAAACGTCTATACAATGCTGATTCATTTAATCTCAATTGTTTTCAACATACGAATAACAGTGGATATACACATAATGTACTTCATTTTTAGTACAGTTTACATGAGCTCATTTCATACGAGTAGAAGTTATACTATGCACCCAGTTCTCTCCACCCTTTGATGTTTGAAATGGTTCTAAACAAACAAGACATAGACACTCATCTTCAGAGCTCTCCGATTTGTCTTCTTCTTTCGACATACAAGGTCTGTCCCAAAAGTAAGTTGAATAAGTCCAAGAAAAAAGATTTATTGCAGATAAATATACAAGTAACTAAAATTCTTCAAAGTAGCTTCCTTCCGGGTCGGAACACCTGAGCCAGCGTTTTTCCTAGTCGCTGAACGCACCCTAGAAGGCGTCGACGGAGACCTCCTTCAAGCACCTCGTCGTTGCTTCTTTGACGGCTTCCAAACTCCCAAAATGGTGGCCCTTGAGTTCCTTCTTGATCCTCGGGAACAAAACGAAGTCCAGTGGTGCCAAGTCGGGGCTGTACGGCGGCTTGGGCAATGTTGCCACCCCGCGTTTCGCTAAGTCCTCTCTAATAATGAAGGAGGTGTGCGACGGCGCGTTGTCATGGTGAAGACGCCAAGTGCTGGCGATCTCATTCCTGACGCGTTTCACTCTGCTTTGGAGCCTTTTCAGGACTTGTGGCACAAACTCTGAGTGGACAATGCCTCTTTTGCCGAAAAACACGATGAGCATGGCCTTTACACGGTACTTGCTCATTCTCGCCTTTTTTGGGCGCGGGGAAGCTGGCGTGTGCCACTCAGCAGTTTGTCTTTTGGTCTCCGGGTCATACTCGAAAACCCATGTTTCGTCACCCGTAATCACATTATCCAAAAAATTCGGAACATTTTCACACTACTCCAAGAGATCACTCGAAATCCTTGCACGAGCAGCCTTCTGTTCATCGGAAAGCACCTCGGGGACCATCTTCGCACAGATCTTCCGCATGTCCAAATCTGCGGTAACAATGCGATGCACAGTAGTTTTAGGGATATTACACTCATCTGCCAGCATTCTAACACTCAGGCGTCGATTAGAGTTCAGCATGTCCCTCACTTTCTTCACATTTTGATCGGAATGTGACGTTAACGGGCATTCAGAGCGTCTTCATCCTCGGCGTCGTCTCTGCCCTCTCGAAACATCTTGTGCCATCGGTAAACCATATTGGTGGACATGGTGCTATCGCCATAAGCTTCCCTTAGCATAGCAACGGTCTCAGCGCCCGTTTTCATGACCGCAACACAAAATTTTATTGCGTAACGCAGGTCCTTGAAACGTGGCATCTTAAAATTCCGACGCGTCCCTAACACAAGGGTCCAAATTAGCAGCGATACGCACTGTGGAAGAGCCTGCAGACAACTGACGTGTTTGTCCTTGGCTTTCCTAAACCCCACACAACCATTCACGTCACATAGCGCGCCTTGCTAGTGGCTTGCTTCGGGGGAGTAAGGTCATTCAACTTACTTTTGGGACAGACCTTGTATTACATCTAGATCTCTGCTCAGAAACATAGCATTGTGATAAGCTTCTTTTTTATTTTTCCTTTTTTTAGTGTAGGTCTTTTCTCTAATCTTCCTTGTTGCTGTAATCGAATTCCTTTTTTAAAAGGAGTGCTAGTTAAAATGCATGATTTCAAAGTTTTTGTCCTCTTACGGTTATTCCTCGAGATCCGATTTCCAAAGGACTAACCGCTGATGTGGGTAACCCATCTTCTACCACAGAAACAGGGATATTGCCCTTGTCATTAGCAGCCTGGCCTATTGCTTTTTTACTGTTACTACCCCAGTTTTATCTCAGTTCCAAATGTCATTTGCCTTGAAACCATATTTATCAAAAGAGGCCGTGTCAACATTGTTTATTGAACCTTGTGTTTTCATTCAAAATAGTAGCTTCAGGAAACGAAATGAAATTTTAGTGTCACTGCTTATACGTCATCCAATCAACACTTGCAGTCTTATTCGTTATCCAATTTTCTGGCACTTGAATTTTGTTCTCCACGGCAAAATCTAATGGTAAGCTTCGTAATTCCTCACTACATTGCCTGGAATTAAAATTACTGTCAAACAATACTGGGGCAAGTAGTAATACTTTTTTACAACGTGACCCTTAGAACCTGTCACAACTAGCCCCGAGTGACTAATATGAATTACGTTTTTATTTTAGGTTATTTTGCCATTCATAGGAACTAAATAAATAGCAAATTACAGCTTAAAAAGTGAGTTTTTCAATGATACGGAGTAGTTGAACATACTTCTAATTTATTGTTGCAAAGGTTGACTGAAATTTTACTTCAGTACGTGTAAAACACAAAATGTTCGTAAATAAGCAAATCAAGCAACGGTTCCCGCAACAAATAATAGAGCATACTGTAGCGATACGAATTTCCTTATACAAAATTTCATAAGGCTGAAGGCAGTTGGGAGAAGAAACAGACAGCGTTGCACGTGCGGCCTCGCTTATCGCGGCAGCTATTTACGCCCTCGGCCCATTACGAAGTTGCTGTTAGGGCTGGTGTTAGAAAATTAATTGAAATGCACTCGGACGCAGCCACGCCTGGGAACTCTTTGGGACGCCTGTCGGGATGGAACAATAGAACACTGTAGTGTAGCGGTACAGAATTCCTCAGACAAGTTAAATAAAATTAACCAGACGAAAGGAATTTATTCTGGAAGAATAAACAGACGGAGTTAGACGCTCACCCACCGCTTTAATGACCGTCCCTTGCGCCTCCGGCCCATTACGGAAATCTTTATTTGGGCCAGTGTTAAGAGCTTAACTGAGCAGCACTCGGAAACTCGCTTCCGAGCTCTCGAGCATCTGGTAAATTTCTAGATCGCCCGCTTGTTTCCGGGGAAACCCCAAATCGATAATTCCTTCACCGGACAGCCCTTGAGCAGGAATTCCCGATGTATTTGAGAAGGAACAAGAACATACTGTATGCTTGCAGTGGCACAGATGGCGGAAAGTTCCATGGCTTCTCGCGCCGCGATTGGATGAAAGTAAAACACTGCGCCAGTATTTTTGGCCAATAGCAACATGACTTTTCTAAGGAGCTGAAGCATACAAGAGAAACGGGAAGGGGGAAAAGTTAACCTTAAACAATTTCGACGGAGAGAAAATGAGAAGAGCTTGGGCATCAGACGGGGCCAGATCATTAGACGGGGGGGGGGGGGGTATTCTTCGGTCAGAGGCAAGAGCGCCTCTATTTCAACTTAGAAAATTTCAGAAGGGCCAGAGCAGGAGGAGACGCAGGGCAGTCAGGGGAGAAGCTGCTCCGGGGGGGAAGCTATTAGTCAGTCAGAGGCAAGTTCGTCTCTAAAGGACTTAGAATTTTACAGTGCAGGTTTGAGCATTGGGCCAACCAGTAGACAGAGAAACTTCTCTGGAGTTTGAATTAATCGTTAAGGATTTCTTAATCTTTTTGAAATCGGACTTGAGAACGACTGTCATAAGAATCGGAAGAGACGCTTGGCTGATTACTCCGCTCCTGACATCGGGAGAAATTCCCGATGATCGCCTCCAAGATCTGCCAGACATCGCTGCCAGACGCCGCTGACGCCATCGAGATTGAGGGCGAATCCTGATCGCCTCCAAGACCTGCCAGACGCCCGGACGCCGCCTCCCTTGTGACGTCACCAGAGACCGGCCAGCTGACGGGCGCGCCTGAGAGGGTGCGAAGGCGCCGCCGCGGCTGCGTCCTTGCCAAGGTCGCAACCGCCCCGCCCGCCCCTGCTCTCCGCGCCGGGTCTGTCCCGGCCACACAACAGAACCGACCAAGGCAATATAAATCAGGGCATTCATACCTGTGAGACTCATAAAACGCAGTGCCGCGCTTAGGCACGTCAAATTGTCAGTTTGTCACCAAATGTAATATTAGTTGTAATAAGTTTGCTTTCTTCCTAATTATAAGCTTTACTGAGATTACTAACCTCTAATTTTCTTTTCTCTCTAATCAATATCTTCATTTTTATTTCATTTTTAGTTTAAAACTGTAATTTCCCTGGTGCATTTTTTTTAATTTTATTTCTTACCCAGGAATAAAGTTAATCATTTTACCAGTGAACAAGTGTTTATTTTATGTTTCCATTGTACTGTGTAACAATTCCTTCCATCACCGGCTGAGCTAACGTCAGGGCCGCTAACCGGGTCCACAGGTACCCGGTAGTGTTACAATACTGAGGCAAAGGTTGGAAACGTGCATGTCAAGTATCGCGAGGTGAGCTCTATTTGATCGGTCAGTAAACAAGATGTCACAACTTGCCATGTTACAACTAGCCCGTCTCCCTTAATTAGGTCAGTGGCGAGGCAAGGCATTTTTGCGTATTGGGCTCTTGTAATAACGAAAGACAAGGAAAAACTATGAGTGTCGGAGAGCTGCAAGGTGTCTGGTGGACACAATTTTTACGTAACTTCAGTTGTCTAATCCAATAACCTAACGCAGGGTCCTTCTATACCGTCTAAAGCATTTTTTGCAATTTATGTGAATCAAATTGTTTTTGACTCGAAGCATGGCATAGGTAATATTTCCCAAAACAAGTCAATACTGTGAGGAGTTCTAATAGCTTGTTTTTCTAGGCACGGAAGAAAACCCCCAGGTACCCCGAAGCCAGCGATGATTAAGCGTGCCAACAGCCGAGAAACATAATATGAATCACTGCAGACAGTCGAGTCACCAACAGTGGCGGCGAGTTCTCATTTCGATGCGCTACACACGACCAGAAAGCGCCGAAAGCTACATAAAACTCACCTCTCCAAATTCCGCGTTCTCAGGGAACAGAATGGATGGATTTTGAATAAATGGAATACATATATGTAATATATATTATTCAAAAGAAATTATACACACACACACATCAATCCTTATCAGCAGTGGTTCGACACAGGTTAGTACAAGCCCCGCATTTGCTCAATGGATCAGGGATACAACAAAAACCTGACCGAGATGGGTAAAATCCCGTGGCCGCGTTATGAGCGCTGCGCAGGCTTAGCTTGGTGATGGGTTTGCCACCTTTCTGCTTCCAAGCCTGCAGGCCAGTTCATTCGAAATGCCGCTCCTTCCGGCATATAAAGGTCATCCATTTTGTCTTGAGACCGTTGATCGTTTTCCTCGTCGAGATCAGCCCATTCTGGGCCAGTCGCTGCGAGGAGCGGAGTTCTTCTGGGTTGCTTTTTCGTCTGTCCTCACCTTTAGCCCGTCCGGCCACGGAGGCCCTGCTGGTAACTGCGTTACCGCCCACATAGCCCAAAAGATAACGAGACCACACAAGCACCTCCAACAACGGCAAGGTCATACAATCCCTGGGGGGAATTTGTTCACATTATTGAATTATGTGTACATGTGCTTTAAATATAAATGTTATCAAAACGTTTTCTGTAAAAATGAGCTCAAAAAAATTTTTTTTTCAGAAACGCTAAAACGGTTTTCTCAAAAATTACTCAAAATGTTTTCTTCAAACTCTTCCCACGGTTAGTGCTAATTGCGCTGTTAAAAAGGACAAAGTTTATTTTGATGTATTCTTTTGTTTTTTCAAAAATTGCCCAAATGCATTTTTTACTAACGTGAGAAGAGATAGTAGTGTAATCGTGCGAGCGGTGAATTTTTTTACACAAACGCTTATTGCCGAGCCCTGATAAAAAAGTGGATAAATCCAGTTACAAAATTTAGAAAAAAACTCTTTAATTCGTGGTGTAGCCAGAATCCATGTTTTGTGTGTCCTTCAAACAGAAAATTCGATTGACAGCAAAACGCCCGTCTGTGCACGCTTGCGCATAAAGCGTTTAGTCGATTTTCTCGAAAATTAATATTCCCCAATCGTTCTGGCTGATGTCGCAGCCCCGGGATTTTGAAACCGATATTTTAATTTTGTGGGGTACTTTACATGACCACCATACATTAAAAAAAATCAATAGTGCGAAGGACGTTTAAGAGAATCGTGAAGGTCCTTTTTTGCGTTACTACCCCCATTTTTCGAAAAATGCAAAAAGAATCCAAACTACAAAATTGACGACAGAGTCTGTTCGTCTGTGCACAACGCTAGTGCATAAACCGTTCAGCCAATTTTCTCGAAAACTGATATTCTCCAATCGTTCTAGCTAAAATAATAATAAAATAAATAAAATAAAAAATGCTATTTTTGTATTAAATTTTGTTGATGAATAGTGCAAAGGACGTTTAAGAGAATGGTGCAGGTCTCATTATCGTTCACATCCCCAATTTTTCGAAAAATGAAAAAAAAAAAAAAAAAATCAAACTTCAAAATAGGACAAAGATTTTTCTCTCAGACACTGTTGTACAAAATTAGCTCTCTGTAAAATGTCATGTATACTTTTTTCTAAAACAAGTAGTATCTGCGTTATTTGCGATTGAAATGTACGATTTTTTTCTCACTAACCGCTCTCATTTTTTCTTTAAATTTTCTTAACTTATTGAATAAGAGACGATAAAAATATGCTGCTAGTCATATTTTCGGGTGTTCGATAGTTTGATTTTTTTAAAATTAAAACTACAAATTTGAAGATGGAGATTTTTGCCTCAGTCTGTTGTACAAAATTAGCTCTTCAAAAAAGGTCATGACAAATTTTTTGAAAAAAAGTCGTTTTTGCTTATTTTGAGATTAAAAGTTTAAAATAATTCAAAACGCCCCCAATTTTTCTTTAAAATTTCTCCGCATGTAATATAGATTTCGCGATATGGTTTATTGCTACCTCAGTTACGTTTCCTGTCAATGCAATTGCCATTTCATGTTCACACATGTAACACAAGCAAAAGGGTTAACATTTACATTATTGAGATACATTCATAACGAAAAAAAATTCAAAATTTTCGAAGTGGGCGACTGTTTGACGCCAAATTAAATTTTTTTTTATATTTTCGAAAAATTGAACGTACCGTACTTGAAATTTTTTTGATGAACACTTCATTAAGGGGAAAAAAACTCAACAATGGTATTTGTAGGAGGTCTCCCCCCAAAAAATTGCAATTTTTGCAATTTTCAATACACGCTATCCGATGTCAAAATTTAATTAAAAATTTGGGGCTGCTTTTGAGAAAAAAGTTTAAGCAAAATTCGAAGTTGCATATATTTCACTTAAAGCTAATCGAAAAGTATTAAAATGTTCGAAAAATTGTACATGAACTTCAACTATCTTGCAGGAATATATAGTATTAAGGGGGGAAAATATCTATTTTTAATATATTGGATGTAGGAAGACTCCGAGAAAATTCTGAACTAATGTAGTTTTCGAAAAAATCAGCCTTTTAACGAACATGAGACCTGCACCATTCTCTTTAACCGCTTTCACACTATCCAAAAACCAAATTTAATCCATATCGAAGGCGATATTTTTTTGAAAATGTCCCAGGGGCTTTACGTAATGTACCCCCAAGACTGAAATATCAGTCTCAAATTCAAAGGTCCGCGACATCAGCCAGATCAACTAAAAAAATTCAATTTTGAGAAAATACGCTGAACGGTTTCGCCGCTAGCGTTGTTCACAGACGGACGGTACGGTTTTCCCGTCATTCGATTTTTCGGTATCAAGAACCCACAAAACGGATTCTGGCTTCACGGAATATAGGTTTTTCTTCCTAAGTTAGCATACGGATTCATCCACTTTTTAATTATCAGGGCCCTGTAATAAGAGTTTTCTGTAGAAAATTCGAAGTTTTTCCGTTCAGCATGACAGAACTTTCTCTCTACTCCGTAGCGAGAAAATAAAAATCTAGCATACTTCCCTTTTTTTTCTTCACTTTGGTAACTACTCTCTTTACTTTATTTTCCTTCGATAACGTAATCCTAGCCACGGTGGATCCTGGTCAATTAGTTATCGCAGTAAAACTTGCCTAAGCCGCAATCCTTTAGGTCCAACATTTTCTTCCTCCTTGTACAGATTTCAGACTTATTTGGGTTTGCAATAAAAACTGTCAATTCAGAATACGCAATCGTTGAAAAATGGAATAGGTTGTATGAGTAGACAGGATACATTATCACAGCAACAGTAAGGTGTAAATATTGTTTATCTTATCAAAATCTGTATTTCAAAAAAAGTAACACGTCATGGGAGAGACAAAGAAAATGACATACAAAAATCATACAGAAATGCAATCACAAAGTCTGAGAAAAATAACTCTACATAAAGTAAGATTTTAAATACTTGTAGGAACAGATAAATTCATCTGATGAGTTTGGCTACTTGCCGAGGTGCTACTGAATATTGTGGCAACGACCTATAATCAGCAAAGTAAAGAAAATATTGGCGAAAAAATTACTCCAAAATTTGCCTTTTAAATCTGAACTAATGAAAAGCAATTTTACAGATGACTTACGTTATATTTAATATTAGTTTAAAGAAATCATTGCGCATCTGCCGAGAAGATTTAAGAGCTGCGCTACAGATAACTTCCTTTGCATCTTGAAGTTTATTCAGAAAATCAGGGCAATCGTTTTGCGTGACAAATGCTTCGAAGTCATTCAGAGCCATTAGAGCGTCTTAGAATATCTTAATTCTTAAGTCTCTGTCATTTACTTTCACGTCATTGTCAACTTCTTCTTGCAGTCTTTTCTTCTTCCTGCAGTCGGTCAAACTCTTTCCCAACCTCTTCATTTACAGGGAAATCTTCAAAATGTATTCAATCATGTGCGGGAAACGCAGTACATGCACTTTAAAACAAGTCAGAAATTGCATCACTATTTTCTTCACCATTATTAAAACTCTGTTCTGTGTTGTAAACGCCGACTTTTCCCCACCACAGTCTCAGGAAGGATGTTGTTCTTGTCCTGTTTATCCAGTTTACTGCATCCAGGTTTTTCGACTTGCGTTTATCTGAGTGGAGGTGGCAGTGGCATATGCAAGACTCATGAAGTGGCACATGAGTCTCCTCGACAATATGCGTAACAGAGCTCATGTACTGTTGCACTCGAGAGATAACGTTGTCTAAGTGGAATTTTCTTGGGTGATAGCTATCTTCAACACGCACAAATGCCTGATCGTACTTGCGTTATTGCCCGCTTTCCGAGTGTCTGCGCTTGTGATATTTCAAACCATTGGAACTACTGTAGGACTTTCCGCAAACGACGCAGGTAAAGGGGCGCTCTCCCGTGTGCGTGCGATAGTGACTGTTGAGGGTACCCGATTCGGCGAATCTTTTACCACACACGTCGCAATGAAACGGTCGCTCTCCCGTGTGAGTGCGACTGTGGACGATGAGATTACCCTGCCGAGTGAAAGAAACTCCGCACACGTCGCATGTGAAAGGTCGCTCTCCCGTGTGCGTCCGGTAGTGTCTGCTGAGGGTACCCGATGCGGCGAATCTTTGACCACACACGTCGCAATGAAACGGTCGCTCTCCCGTGTGCGTGCGATAGTGCTTGGAGAGGTTCCCCGATTCAACGAATAGTTTACCACACACGTCGCATCTGTAAGGGCGCTCACCCGTGTGCGTGCGACTGTGAGCTACAAGACGGCAGCGATGGATGAAGGAAGCTCCGCACACGTCGCAGCTGTGCTTTTTGTGGGGAGTGGGCTTGAGGCGGGCGAGGCTGTTGGACGACGCAAGCGCCTTCCGGCCCTTGGCGCTCGGGACCGGCTCTTCGCCCTGACCCTCGGGCAGCTGCAGGGGCGCCGTGCTCTCCCGCGCCCCACGACCCCACAGCCGCACTCCACTCCGCTGCGGCGTTGCCAGGTCGTTCTCCAGAGGGAGTCCTTCTGTTCCTGAACAGATATGCATTGTGTCTTATTACTCGCGCAACTTTTCTTGAACGATGACCTTGATTCCTCCTCTCTGGCACAATAAACAGATGAAGGCAAAAGCTCGCAGAGAGACCTCATGACAACATTTCAAACACATCTGCACTGACGCGAAGTAGAAACAATTTTCTTTTGAAGACGAGAACTTCTATCGGTTATTTTCTCCAAAACTCTAAAGAAATGACCGAAGCAGGTACGGATCTATCACAAGAGATACTTCGAACACCTGATAAAGTTAGAACGCAAATTACTGACAACATTACGAAGGCGGAACTGATTCTCCAGAGATTGGCATTGCTTCATAAAATATAGTGACCGATTTCGTAACTAATACCCCCACTCTACCCGCATTTCTTCAATCCATCGTTCAAGAAAAGTTCCGCGAGTAATACCAACATTACATAGTTCTCTTAGTTAAGGTATGTAGAGTTTTGAATGTTTCTGAAGCAGACAAACCATTGAGGAGAGAGATCTCTACTCTATGAGACAAACCGACCGTACGAGCTCAAACGTCCTTCTCCGGTGTTGGCTAACTACAGCTTACCGCTGAACAAAAATCTTGCTCAGTAAAGAGGCAGGAGTGCGAATAAAGTCACGATGGGCGACAGGGCTGCCTCGGTGGCACAGTGGCTGGGAACGTCTCACCACGCACAGCCAGATGCGAGTTCGAGTTGCGTTAAAGGTGTGGGCGTTTTAGTGGCGCGGTTAATATCTCATACATACCATCGTGACCAGCGATCTCACATTTTAGAATGCAGTTTCTTTTCACGTTTGAGAGTACATATTTTCAAGACTTGAGATTATAAAATTTCGATGTTCTACTTCTCATTGTTACTTTTTGTGTGTGTTCATGTTAACTATGCTACGTTACTCGCGCATTTTTCTCTCGCAACCGAGTACTGGTATGTAGAATTGTATCTTAAAACTTGGTGCTACAACAGCACATATGTTCCAGCATTATTTCTGAAAATTTGCAATTTTTTAAAAAAATTAGAGAATTTAACGAAAATAGGACCCGCAGTATTCTTGCAAGAATCCCTTTTTCTAAAGACGGAAAAAATAAGAAAAAGTGGAGCTGTTTTCAAGAAAAAAGTAATTTTTTTTAAATTGCCTATACTTTGTGCCAAATTACAAGAACACTACTAATATTTTCTAAAATTGAACATGGTTATTTATAGATGCCTTTAAGGAACAGATATCACGAAGGAAAAAAATCTCTATCTTCAATACACATCAGTATCACAGTAGTAGGAAAATTCCCCACTAAAATGGAAATGTAAAGTTTTTAAAAAATCTGGAATTTCAACGAACATGAGTCATATACCATTCTCAGTATGTTCTTGACGCTTCGTGTAAAACTAGCCACAAAAATCAAAAAATCGGTTTGAAACTCTCAAAGCCTCGAGTTCACTTCGATGGGAAGATATCTGTGTTGATGAAAATCAGTTTAGGCGCCAGAATGGACCACGGACGCAAGGCCAGGGAGACAAACGTGCCATACGGATGGACGGACAGACAGACATGCCATACGGACGTTTTGCCGTCAATCGGTTTTTGCGTTTAAAGAACCCACAAAGAAGGATTCTGGCTACACCAAGCGTTAAGAGTATTTTTCTTCTTCTCAATCTAGCATCTGGATTAGTTCATTTTTCCGTCACCACACCACGTGTTAAAAAAGTTTTTTTTTTTTGTATTTACCAACACGATTTATACATTGTTTCGTTACCAAGGCCCGGCACGACGTTTTTCTGCCTAAAATTCTGTTTTCCATCGCACGATTACCCCCTGCTCTCTCGGCACGACGTTTTTCTGCCTAAAATTCTGTTTTCCATCGCACGATTACCCCCCGCTCTCTCTATCTCTTCCTCTCCCCTCTCTTCTCTCTCTCTCTCTCTCTCTCTCTCTCTCTATATATATATATATATATATATATATATATATATATATATATATATATTGTAACGAATATTGCATCACCTGCCGAAGTCGCTGCGCGTGGATTGCGTCATCTGCCGCCGCCCCTTCCCTTTCCCCCGAACTAGACGGTTCCGGACAATTCGCGAGCCGCGGGGAAAGGCCCAGAATGTGCCGGGCGCCTGGGGACAAGCGCCGGGCAGGTATAAAATGCGCCGCTGCCGGCGGCCGCGAGTCAGAAGTTAGCAGGAGTCAGTTAACAGAAGAAAGTCAGTAGTGAGCAGTAAGACGTCAGTCCGTCAGTGTGTCCGAAGTGGAAGCTGTGCTAGGAAGTGTGCATTGCGGTGAAGAGTGGTGCAGTGGTTGAACAGCAGTCAGCAGTCTGAAGTCTGCAGTGGAAGCTGAGCTGTGAAGGGTGCATCGCGGTAAGCAGTGGTGCAGTGGGGAAACAGCAGTCAGCAGTTTGAAGTCTGCAGTGGAAGCTGAGCTGTGAAGTGGGCATCGCGGTAGACAGCAGTGCAGTGGACCCTGGTGTGCGCAGTGAAGAGTGGTCTGCGCAAGGAATTGTGGTCTGCGCAGGGGAATTGTGGTCTGTGCAGGGAATTGGGGTCAAGTGCAGTGGACCGTGGACAGTGCATGGACTGTCTGATACTGTAGAAGAAGAGAACTGTTTAAATAAATAGTGTGTAAGAAGTGGACTGTGTAAATAAATCAAGAGAACGGAGTCGTGTGTAACAGTGTAAATAATTAAGTGTAATATATCTGTAAATAGACCAAGTAGTTTTTAGTGTCAGTAGATTCTAGTGTATTTAGTTGTTCCCGAATAAAACGTAATTGTTTAAATAATATTGTGTTGGTTTTAATTCACCACGGGAAACGTTACAGTATATATAGTACGGAGGTGCTCTACAGCTGTCGCAGTTTCTCCGCTCTCAGTCTCAATGCCTCCCTATTTGACCATAGATCTTGCATTTCTCTTGCCATCATGGCCTCTAGCACTCCCTGCTGCCATGCAAGTCTGGGTCTTCCTCTCTTCTGTCTTTCTGTCGGCACCCCTTTCAGGACTCGTTTTGGCCATCTTTCATCTGTCATTCGCATAACATGACCGTACCAGACGATTGCTTTTTTCTCTATTTCGGCAAGGATTTCTAGATTTCTTTACATCCATTTTCTTTCTTATGTCGTCGTTTCTGATTCTGTCACGTCTGCTATAACAGCAACTTCTACGCCAGAAGTCCATATCAAGGGCCAGCAACTTCCCTTTTGTTCTTTTATCAATCTCCCAAACTTCTGAACCGTACGTTGTAACACTAAACTCGCGAGGAGTAGACGTCTTTTAGTAGGGTTAATGATGGTTTTGTTCCGTAAGACAGAGTTTATACTTCCTGTCACGTTTCTCCACATGCTTATTCGTCTCTCAATTTCTTCATGGCTATTTCCCTTATTGTTAAAAAGTACACCAAGATATTTATATTTGTTTACCCCTTTCATTTTTCGTCCATTTTCCACAAGAAGATCTTCTATTTCATTTTTACCAACTGCCAGGTATTCAGATATGTACCTTTCTTTTCTTACAAAATACTTTCGTAAGGGCGAGAAAGTAAAAAACGTGTTTAACTTTTTATTGCATGATTTTTTAATTTTTGCTTGCATTAATTATACTTTTTTCTTTCATTTCTTTTAAGTAATGGAAAAATAATAAAAATCAGAAGTAAATAATACTTGAGAAAAAACACAAACAAATTGTTACTCTTGAGTTGCATCATACAGTAAGGGTTTAAAATTCTGCTACTCTGCCTATTGTTTCTTGATAACAAACAGAAATAAAAAAATAATCGAAAATGTTGAAATAGAAGAAACAGATTAATTTTAAGAAGAATATTTTATAATGAATTTAGATAAGAGTATTTTAGAATTTTTAATGGATTTCTAATTGAATTGAAGGAAACAATTTTTTCTCCATTTATTCAGGTATCTCTTGTGTATAGGTATACTCCAAGTTTGAGAAATAAGAGAACCTTATATTTTTCAAGAATCTGCTCATCCATTTTACACAAATATCATCCATTTATGTTCACAAATTGCTGACTCTAATAATTCACCCTCATTGTCATATAGCAAATTCAAAAGATTTATTATTTTCCGTTCTGATAAATTCTCCTAGTTCAAAGATGAGATTTATAAACTCATCTGAAAATAAACTTATTTAAATAAAAAAAAATTCAACATAAAAACTGTATCACAAAATGACTGGATCGAAGATACATTTTGCAGCGTACCGTACATGCATGTGTTATACCTGTGTTATATAACAAAATATGCTACATTTCACAATTTAAAACAATGTTCCTGCTTTTCCAACAGTTTATGGGATAAAATAGGTATGAAGCAATATCGATTGTATTTTATTTCAACTTTTTCCTGAAAACGCTTAATTTCTGATAAACAGAAACGGTGCCACCAGGAATTTCAATTCAGGATGCCACTAGTTTACTACTGCTTCAACTTGCTATCTTATTGCGTTTGCTGCATAACAATGCTTGTTAAGCAGCAAACATGATAACAGGATGAAATCACGTGTAATATAAAATAATTCATAATTAAATAATTAGAATGCATTTATGACCTAAAAACATTGTAACACCTGCGTTACACTATGCAATAAAGGGTTAAAGAAAACAGATGTTTGCTTTTATACAAACCATGTTACAAATAAATATTTAGACTCCACTTGAAATAATTAAGATAGTTCCCTATAAATGAATAAGAAATTTCTAGGATATACTTTCAATTAAATTATTTTTTAATATTATACTGAAATGAAACTAAACATTAAACATAATTGAACATATTTGACTAAATACGTAATGCAATATTTAAAAGAAATTACATCTCAGAAAATATTTCACCTTAATTTTTTGAAAAATAATTAAAACGTTCTACAAAAACCTAAGTAAGTGACATATAAATAAAAACAACTTATTAAACAATTATATTTGCTTGAACATTTTTTGAAGTGATCTCTGAACTTTTGGAAAACGTGAAGTGGTATATTTAGAATTTAGGTTCATTATCTAAAAAAAAAAAAAAAATAAACATTTTACAAAAATTATCAAATACTTAACTCAAATACTTTTAAAAATCTAATGTTTCATCTGCAATGTTGCGACTGCAAATGTCACCACATAATAGGCCACTTAGGGGCAGTCATTCCTAAATTATGTAAAGCTTAAGAAGGGGAGTGTTACACTGCCACACAGGGGGGTATATGGTGTTAGTTTAGTGTTTAGTCCTCCTTTAACTTTCAAAATTTGCAGAAAGAATGTTTTCAGTTTAATTTTTTTAATCAATAAAATATTAACAAATTAAATTCTACAATTTTAATAAATTAAAAGAAATTTATAAATTGTTACAATAAATGAAAATAAAAAGTTCATCAATGGAGAAATCATGGAATCTTTGACTACCAATAAAATATACGAAACTGATCTCTACTGTAAGAATTCAATTAAATCGGCACAGCAGACTCTTGCCACTGCCGCATCCACGACACGCGTCTCCACAACATGTGGTTGGCACTTTCCTCCCATGATACCCTCCCTCCCTTGGTTCAATAATTGTCCCCAACTTCCAGCTACTCTGATTGTTAGTTCTCCATTACTTCTTTAATAAAAGGTTTACCAACAGTTTTCCAGCTTCAACATCTCTTCTCTAAAACATGGTTTTGCTTCATTGACCTCCTTCTATTTGTTTCTATAATATACGGCTTAAGAAATTATCATAATACAAATAATTGCACAAAACTAACTTTAAGATAACAATTAGTCTAATATGAACATAGTTTGGAGAAAAAATTAGTTTCATTTTTTTGAACTATTATTACATTCACTACACTCTCAGGACTAATGACCATAGAGACTACTAACTAATGACATGCTCAGAAACATTAATAAAACAATCATACAAACAAATGCAGGGCAACACAACAACAAAATAAATTTACAATAAAATGCAACCACGTGTTGTATCTTTGTTTCATGTTATGCATTTGTTACTTCATTACCCAAACATAATATTGTTAATGAAAATGTAGGTTCCTGGTAATGGTTAACAAGTTTATCTTAAAACGGGGGTTTGGATTACCAAAAATTCACATAATTAATGTTCTTCAATTTGATTTTTCAAATGATGAAATTCAGCAATATAACCTACTCACCATGTAATGAACAATATAACCTACTTAACTAATTACTTATTAATTTTTTCATCGACAATTAAATAATTTTTCTATGGGCCTGTATTATTCCCTAACTTTTCCTATAAGAATTACCTTCCGACATTTTCAAGTTCTCCAGATGTTCATCAATCCTGAAGATAGGAATAAAATTGTAAAGGTATTCTTCTACTTACTTGAGCGTTGGTCAAGATTGTGTTCAGCACTTGCAGGTCCTGTTTCTTCAACCCTTTCATTCATAGCATTTCCAAACTCATCAGGATAATCCATAGGTTCTTCATTCTCTTCATCAGTCAGCTGTTCACTTTTTGGCACCAAAATCACAGGAAGCGAAGATTCACTTTCCTCATCAACATCTTGGCCTGATGACATTTGATCACCCAATTGCATAAGCTGCTGCTGTGAAGATGGCAATTCTGATGGTCTCGTATTCCCATGAGAGGTCTCATTGTAATCTTGAAATAAACAAAACGGTAAGGTTTTAAAAGTAACCAATTCCCCTGAAGTCTTTAATGAAAAAGAATGCCTTATTTCAGAAGGGAAACAAGGTTTTTATTTTTATACAAACACCACTCAAACCTTTACCATGTATGTCACATATTTCCAAATCAAATTTTTATTCTTTTGCATCACATATAATCAAGTGAGATATTTCATTTGAGACTAACCATGAGGCAATTTTTAACTGCTTCTACACATTTTTGGCTTGGATGAGAAGTTGAAAACAAATGATTTGCAGTAGCCAGCAGTAAAAACTAAACACACATTAATGATATCACCATAAACCAAAGGCAACTTTGAACTTCATTTGAATACAGCATTCAATCCTCAATAAATGTGTATAATACTCTACAATAGCATACAAACACACACGTTATTTATGTTAGTTAATTGTACAAATAAAACTCTCAAAGACCTTGTTGCACATACTTATATTTGCGCACCACCTTTAGAACTGAAATTAGTGCCATTTCACAAAAGTATCCTAAAAATAAGGGAAATAATCAGAAATAATTTACACATTATGTTGTCATTATTGTTATTTGTGTGATGTATTTCTTTTCTTATAAATACAAAATTTTCTTCACATGCAAAGAAAATTTACAATTCGGTTGTGTTTAATTAGCAAGGGACAGGGGAGAAAGGAAGAAAGAAAAAAAATTAAAATAATTCTTCGTGTGTACTTGGAATTTTATTTATTTAGTTAATGCCAAAAACAGTTAAAACTGTGTGTGATGTGCTGTGTTGCAGAGAAGTGAATTCTGTGCATGTTTTCTTAATTCTCCTTCTCTAATTCATATACACGTTGAATTCAGAACACATATGGAAATGAGTGTTTTTGCTACGAATTGATATAAAAATATTCACTCCAGTGTAATAAAAACTATATCCAAAGGGAATCAGCTATCGATTTGGGCTATTATCCCTCATCATGACCTTTGTGACCATCATGACCTTCTAACACAACAACATGGAGAATGACAATGTGAATATGTTTACTATTTCTTACTGAAGTCTAGAAGATGTGCACAGATAGTGAAGTTACATGTATGTCCAGAAGGAAAACAAAGGGACACCTCAGCAGTTACTCAAAGAATCAGCAAAACTTGATGAAAATTCTGATCAAGACGGATGTCATTGACCACAAAGCTGAGGTACAATACTTGTTACAATTTGTTTTGAATTTTATTCTCCAAATGGTAATTAATAAATTCAAAATCGTTTTTAAAATTAATATAACTAATTGTATAGAAATAATTATGCAACAAAAAATATTTTTAACTTGGCACTTAAACTTGTGTATCACCGTTAATTGTTGAATGTTATCTGTCAAGGAGTTGTAAAATAATTTACATGAAAAGAACATTAATTTTCATAATGACCTGTTGATACAGACACTTGATTAATATGATTACTAAGTTGAGTGTTATAGTTGTACACACATTGGCATTTGCTAAAACTATATTCCCATCCTTAAGGACTCATTTTTGACAAAAAAACACTGACTCATAAACCATGAGGCCAGGTAATGGTACAATTCCTAAATTAACAAAAGGAGGCTTACAAGAATTATGTGGTTGAAAATTGCTTAGTACTTGCATTATTAGTTTTTAGAATAGAAATGCTGGGAGCTATAGGAGGATTATAATGAAATGTCATTTTTTTCTTTTCACTTTTGAACAATGCTGATTAGAAAGAAATTATTTTAATGTTGTGACAAAATTCAATGACTTATTTTTTTTTAATAATCTTTTTTGTTGTATTTTTTGTGGATTTTGACTAATAAGTTCTTTTTTACCCTTTTCAGTAATTTTTAATGGTTTTTTATTTTTTTTTATTTCATCAATTTTAATGGTAGTTGCTTCAAATAATATTTACGAGATGCAAACAAATGTTTTGCAAAGAAAACTCCTCAGTAGCCTATTGAATTTCTTTGCTCAGAAATTGTAATGACAGCTGTTGTGAGTATGTAATCTAAGGTTCTTGCAATGCTTATTAACATCATTTGGCCAATTTTATTAGCAATGTGTTGGGTCATCGAACTCCACCGCCTATTGATCAGAATCATACATTATGCAACACATTTGAGCATGTTTCAATTTGTTCAGAGTTTGCCATAAAAATTACTGTGGAAATGAGTGGGTGTGTATTACATAATAATGAACACTAGAAAGGTAAAAAAAAACCTCTTCTCACAATTAATCTCTTTTCTTTCAATTAACTGATGATTAATGACAAATTAATGACTAAAGCCTGGATCTGACACAAACATTACATGTTCTTTCAGGTTAAAACGCTCTCCTAAAAAGTTTTAACAATGTAACTAATTGTCTTGCTCAATATGAAACAATTTTTTGTGAAATAGTAAATAC
The DNA here is from genome assembly GCA_038098605.1 of Gryllus longicercus. Taxonomy (NCBI): domain Eukaryota; kingdom Metazoa; phylum Arthropoda; class Insecta; order Orthoptera; family Gryllidae; genus Gryllus; species Gryllus longicercus. The sequence goes on along the minus strand of JAZDUA010000074.1, from coordinate 883,939 downwards.
TACAAATATTATTAGTTAACATACTTGGGAACAGGTTCAAATCCTCTTCAACACACACAGATGGATGTCCGCTATCCATATTACTCGTGAAATTCCCTGACATGGGATCATCTCTTTTAATATTAACCAACTTTTCAATTCTTGCTTCCAAAAATGCAGAATACCCAGGTTCATTTTTCACTGCTATTTCCATGGCTGTAGAAACATCATCACACCCTTCAGGTCTCCATTCTTCTTGCATAGGCATCATCACTGATGTTGACCTCACTTTGTCCCCGAAGGCACTAAATTCTTTTACGGGAACTGAAGAGTTTGTGGGCATAGCATCAGCATAGCCTTCAAAACGGTGAGAATGCTTCCTAGAATTATTTTCCTCCTGGCTAACATTAACACCTTGAACTTCACATGTGCCTTGATTCTTCTCAGATGAATCTTGAGGGACATTTTGAGTAGTACTGCTAGATAGGTTCTTATTTTTCTTAAAGAAGCAAAATACATATTCTCTGAGTTTTAGAAAATTTCAAGTAAAATAATACAAAAAGGACTGTTGCTGCGAACATACATAATCCTGACTAGAAACATTTAGGCCCTTGATCTTTAGGGATTGAGCAAGAGTCAGAAATGATTTCAAGTTGCCTTCTGGAATTTGGGCCTCCCCTCGGTACACAAAATCAATCACAGCTTTCAGTGTTTCAAATGATGTATGCAAGAGGATGACAAACGGATGATTTCCAGTTTCCTCACTAAACAGCTCCTATAAAAAACAATAAAAAAGAACACACAGATTGATAGCATTTCTTCTCTAAAACATTACAGGCTCCATAAACACCTTTGAAACAATTTGTGATATTTGAAAATAAACATTAACAGCAATGTACATGGCATAACTTCATTATTTGATGATATTTAACAAGCAAATTGAAAGCAATATTGTTCTTCATTCCATTAAGACGCAATCATTGCCAATAAACATAAGTCAACACTGGTTGAGATTGAATCACTTTTCCATCTGTAGAAAATTCTTTGCATTGACAACCAAAATAAATGCCAGAAAAGAGATGACTATTTTACTGCTAGTTATCAGAAAATGTGTAACATTAACTAAACAATACATGAGATTTCACGTAAGCTGATAAAAAAAAGGCAACCAGTCCTTCTATTTACTTATTACTATATTCTTACCTGCTATTTACTTCATTTACAAGGCACTTACATGCTATTTAACTTATAGTAATTAATAAAATGAGTGTATAGAGATATAAATTCATATTCGGTATGTTCAAGACAACAAGCTACAATACAAGCAAGCACATAGACACATCTGACGTTTATATTTTTTAAATTTGTAATATGCTAAGACCAAATATTTTTTTCATGCAAAATATTTAATTTATTCACTTAGAGTAGTTTATAGATTGTCTGTTCAAATAGTTATAGATTTTAAGTATCCATGATATTATAGCCAACCATAAATAGAAACAGGAATTAATAAAAGATGGATGAACACAGGTAATAAAAAGCATGTTTTATTCTAGAACTGCGGTACGTTTTGCAACTTTTTGTGTCGCTTCTTCAGGCACTATCTGTGAAACAAGAATTTTTAACTAGATTAAATATTAAAGTGAAACATAAGAACCAAAATTAATAATTACCCATAAGAACAGAGTACAGGTGGTTTTGAGGCTCACCTTGTTCCATTGCCACAAAAATTCCTTTATAAAAAGTTATTGAAAGTTAATAAAATATTATGCTCATATTATGTGCAGACAGTCATAAATAAGCCAAGCCATTGTCTCAGCTTTCACTAAAATGGAGGACCAGAGGTACATGTCAACTATGGCACTAGCGACCAAGATACAATGATGAGGTTGGGGCCAGTACGAGGGGCTTTCAGTAACCGGGTTGAAAATGGCAACATTAAAACAAACTCAAAAGGTAAGATTTTAATAATGACATTTAATATCTAGACAAGAGGGAAAAAGAAAGTTCAAATTATGTAAAACTTGGACTCGTTATTTGATTTCATTTAAGATGTGATTGTATGCCTCGGTAAAAATATTACTTTCTAACATTCTATTACAAGTATTATTTTTCTTCATAAAAAATGTTTCTGATATTAATCAGGCATAGGATCTTGGTTCATTGTCAAAAACGCGCGGATTATCAAAATCAAAAATGTGTGACAAATTCAGCATATATTTAGATATTGTATTAAGCTTATCTCTGGTTTCTTTTATGTTCACTCAATCTAGTTCTAATTTCTGTTTAGTTTGCCCCTTGTAGGTTTTTCCTTCCTCCCTGTAGGTTTCTTGACATTGAATACCATAAACAACATTTTCGAAATGTAATTTAGGAATTTTATTTTTAGCATTGATTATCAGATTCTTTTTATTTGTAATATGTCTAGCCAAAACCTTAATATTGTCCCTCTTTAAGATCTTTTTTTTCTTGTTGGTAACATTTGGAATGTAAGAGAGATTAATCTGTCTTTCACACCCGCCCTTTGCGCCACTCCAGCGAGGGGGAAATCCACAGTGCAAGGGACGAGGGGTGTTTAGGGGATTATGAGGGGAACCTTTCAGTGGAAAGGGGTGAGCAATGTGCATAATTTAATACATACATATAAAAAGCAAAGCGTGGGTGATTTAAATAAATTGTAAAAAATACACTTCTGAAATAATTTTGATGGTTCATAATAAAAAGTTAGAGGGAGGGGAGCAATTTCACCCTAGTATCTTGTCGAAACATCATTACGAAATGGTGTGTGGTGGCACGTAAATCGTGTTTTTGTCCACGTGATTTTCTGTGGTGGAGTAGCTGGTTAGCTACATTGTTGTCGCGCAAGTAAGTTCCTTGCATTCTTCAGATTCTTTGTGATAAGTGTTTTTGAGTGTCTGTGAAGAATAAATGTGACTTTTTTTATGTGTTGCACCTAAGGAGTGTTTGGCTGTCATTGAATGTGGTTTGATTGCTGCAGGATTTAAGTGTCCTGTGTGAAAATGTCCAATGAGGTTGGCCAAGCAAAAAGAGTTGTGTGATGGTTTCTAATGGAAGTGTATAAAGAAAGGGGCACTCCTCATGTCCGGAAGTGTTTTGTGTGGAAGGGGCCATGGTGCATGAGAAGTTGAGTACAATTCAAGTAATAGTAATGATTTATCTTTATAACCAAACAGCCATAAAAATTGCCTACTGGTAAATTTTATTAATTTCTATCGGAGCGCTTAGTGTAATTTGAGGGAGTGCTTAAGGAGACTCCTCCCCTTACCCATCCCCCTGCCACCAAGCTTCTATAAGGGTGTACCGTGTACCCTACTTTAACCATTAATAAAATAACATTTAACTTACTTGAAAATACGGACTGCTTGCAGATAAAACCAGTCTATGAACTTTGAGGTTTTGACCTTCAGCAGATATAGTGCAATCAACCAAAAAATTATTCTCCAATAAACTTTTATAAACTGTTGCAAGTTCGCTGATATGGTCCTTCCAACATACTGACAAAACTGACTCAGTCATGATGAAATTTCCCTGAAACAATTCAATGATAATGCGAGTAAACAGACATATCTCTTCAAGAGAGTTTATGTTGTAACTACTGAATAAATAGAATATTCTTTTTATAAATAGATAAAGTATTCTATCTATAAATAGATAGAATATTCTGCCGCTTTCAATGGCATTTTCCTACATTGCTGGATTCATATGTGAAAAAATTAAAAATGCCTATCTGAAAGATCAGACATGTATTTTTGGAAAATCAAAATTTTTTTCATGAATCAGGATTTGCAATTATTATTTTTTAATCATACATATGAAATATCCTTTATAAATTCAGTACAATAGGAAACTATGTGACAAACGTGCAAACTACTAATCATTCAAGAATGAAGTTAACAGAAAGAAAGACATCGAATAAATTTCTACATAAAAATAGGAAAAATTAACTAATTAAAAGCAAAAATTAAGTAGAATTTACAAACAGTCAATTAAGCTCAAGGAAAGTAGATGAATTTTCATTATTTGTAAAATAGTACATTTTTCTTAATGCAAATTTCTCTAATGTCTAAAACCTTTTCAAGACAGTCTAACAGACTTTTAAAATGTTTTCAAGACAGTTTATCTACATTTCTGATTAGCAATAACTAAAGCTAACCCAGATTGACGACCACAAACTCACTATTGCCTATCCACAAGATATAAGAGCTCAACACCTACATTAAAAGAGTATTTTCATCATTTATTTGTGATACCAAGGCAATGGAAAACCAAGTAACTACATAGCAAACACTGTACCAATTCTCAGGAATATAATATCTCGCATGCTTTATTTCCAACCAAACATCCAAAATATTAATATTTCCATGTTTCCTTCCATTTCTCAGTTGTTCTATATTACGATGATTCAAAGTCTTAAGAGGAAAACTGATTACATGGAAAATAATTAATTTTTTTATAGTCTTTTGCAAAAGTTAAGTCAAAGATCATCACAATTATTTGCATAAAAGTAAGTTGGAGACTAAATATCTAAAATTTGAAAAATAAAATAACTAATGCTATGAAAGGCTTCACATGCCTACTTGGCATTTATGAAGTGACAGAAAAAAGAAGTCAAGAATTCTTTTTTTCTTTGAGAGCAATTGCATTGCAATTGCTCTTTTAATAGCTATTAAGGAATCAAAATTGCTTTTAAAACTCACGTATGCAGAACAACATGGAGTGAGAATATTTATATCACAATTTGATGTTGAATATTTCTATATATTAATAAATATCGACACAAGTAACATAACCCTTTAAGTTTTACTTTAAGAAGTCCAAGAGCTCCACACTTCAGTCCACATGGATACAAAATAAATACAGAAATAAAAATGTAAATAAAAGCGATTTACAAGCAGTAACTTAAGAATGCAAACCTAAAAATCTTGATGGTGAAGACTCCGTTTACACCCAGGGTAATTCCATAAGCTGGTTACAAGTTTACAACGCGATGTACGCAAATGAAAACCGATTTCCTCCTGGAAAAAAAATAATAATAGTAATGACTTTATAACAGAAACATAACGGTAGGAAAATACTAAGTACGCCACCGCTTATACTACATTCACATTCACCGCTTCGCTCACATCAGCTACATGAATTGACAGAAGATCGTCATGAATAGTGATCACGACCTTGCTCTCACACACAGATATTGTGATAAAAACATGAGAGAAAACCAAAGATTATTAAGGTGGAGAAAACTCCACTTGACAGATATGATCTGGCTATGATTCACGAAGTTCGGATTTGTAATATTCGCGCAACTTTTCTTGACCGATGGATTGACGATTTTGGGAGGAGTGGGGATATTAGTTACGAAGTCGGCCACTAGAGTATTTTAAGTAATGCCAACGTCTGTGAAATGAAAGTCAAACCTGCATCTTGTGCGGCGAGGTCATAGGTGACTCCCTTGAAGGACCTGGACCTGACTCAGCCATTTCTTTCGATATTGACAATAAACTTGAACAGGAGTTCTGCACTATGAAAGCAACTGGCTTTGACTAGCTTCTGTTTCGCGCCAACGAAGTTTTAACGCTTGGAAGGTTGTCATCAGTGCCCGCTGCGAGCTTTTGCCTTCAACTGTTTCTTGCACAAGGGTGGGGGTTCAAGGTCATCGGTCAAGAAAAGTTGCGCGAATATTATTTCCACCATGCATAAGGAGACTTGTGCTATACTTCGATTAAATTATTTAGTCCGTTGACACTTCATCAGACTCCCAAGTCATCCAATCAGGAGCTCGAATATTACTGTACATACCGCACAGCTTGATAAGGTCGCGATCATGCGACATCTAGCAACACGACCGAGAAAGACGTGAGATATTTCATCGGCTTCTGACCAATAGCTACTACTCTTACAATACCTCTTAATACTAGTACCGACTTAGCGGGAGTATAGTAGGTATTGCTTTGACGCGCCATATTACAAAATTCCAAGTGTAGTGACGTTAAAGCTCCCGATAGAGATGTCCAGAATGACATCACAACGTTTACCGGGAAAGAGTTGGGTGGTAATCTTTGCTGTACGCCCCTGTTGCAGGGGTAAGCGAGTTCAAGATATTTTTTTAAGTTTTTAGCTGAACTATGCGGTTGCCAAGGTGCGTATGTCTTATCGTATTTGTTATTTGCAATGATATTTGCTTTCTTTCGGTTTACTTAGCTTCTTGGTGCGAATGTTCTCGACAAATTGGATTTAAACTAGTAGTGATAATACAGCACACACTTTCTAGCCCCTTAGAAACGGTTATGTAGTAAATTTTATTGCATTTCTATATCAACACATCTCAGTCAATGAGCGGTGACGACAACAAAGCGCGCAAGCAGTGATGGGCACTGCCAACAACGGGTACGTTTTCTTATCAATTCTTGCTAAAAGCGCCATTTTTGCCATAAATTGTTCGGTTTTCAGTTTGTATTGTTGTGGTTTGATGAAAGTGGGCGTTATTTATGGAACATAATTGCTTATTTCGAAAACACAATTATTTTTCACCATGTCCCCAAGATATTTTAACTTCATTTTTAAATGTTTTATTTTATTTTAATTGAAGAATTACAACAAAACCATAAGTAGTTTCTTCATAATTCATTAAGAAATTAAACCGTCGTAGATGTCTTGGAGAGCAATAAAGCAGAAAGCCTATTAAAACTTTTCATCTTTGCTGCCAGGTTTTTGGAAAAAAATAAAAGTAAACGAACGAAAACTATTATAAACATTTTCTACTTCTAGCACATCATACAGTAATGCAAGGAAAAATTCACAAATAAATGGAACATCCAGAAATAAATGCCAACCAATGTATCCCATTATGAATGTATTCGAAACAACGATTTCGTTACCTTGTACAAATGTTTTATTTTCTCATCGCTTCAAACAATTAATTTTTAAATATAATGTTAATCCCTTTACTATCCGTAGAAATTTAGTATCTTACAAATAATGTCTTGGTCCTAGAGCATTACATTCTTTAAATACAAAAATTATTGAATATTCGAAACAAAATTCAGATGTGGACATAACGAATGTCACTGGCTTCAATTCTTTCGCAATTTCGAATTTAATCATTAAATCAAAATATTTCGATCTGAAACAACGGAAAAACTGGAGCTTTTAAGTGCAGTGCAGAGATGCCTTATTAGGTGAAATTACTGCAAGTGGGTCGAAGTGTGGTGACCATGGAATCCAAATATTTACGTTTTCGATTGACGTGTTTCTGATTTAAAATATCCATTGATTATCGCTGTTTAAAAGACACGAAAAAGAAATAACAACTAAATAGAAAATCTATAAACATGAATAAGTGATATAATAGACCATTTTTATTTTCCATATTATAATTCAAAGAAAAATAAGTTCGGCAATAACGCGCACGTATCCATCAAGTTAAATCTGAGAAATTAGTGTCTAAGCCCTGAAAGAAACGCTTAAATGAATAAATATCCCAAATGAATCACATAGATATTACTTCTGGAATTAATCAATTATATTGTTAATTAAATCAATTAATAATAAATTATTAATAACCCGCGTATACTATGACTAGATATTCACTTTTTAGGTGGTGTTACTTGGACTCCACAATTGTATGACATCTTAAACTAGACAATATTATAATTTTATGAATGATTGCCTAAATAATACGGCAATGTAAGAATTGTTTGCCTCCGGTATGGAGGAATGATGAAATCCATTATACCGTAGTATTGATCTACATTACTCGTACATCAATACAATGAGAATACAAATTGTAGAATTAAGTAAAGTAAAACTGCGAGAAAACAAAATTAGAATTAATATTGACATTTTCAATAAAAAATTATAGTTAAAATTAAATTAATTAATTTTTAAATATCATGAAGTTTTTTCGTGGCCTGTAGGTGGTTATGTGTATATAGCATCTGAACAATCATTTCAACCAGAAATAACGCAAAAACTAATTTTTTTCAAAAAAATGTACATGATATTTTTGAAGAGCTAATTTTGTACAACAGACTTTGTCTAGGACAAAAATCTTTATCTCCAATTTTGAAGTTTTAATGTTTTTTCCAATTTTCGAAAAATCGGACAAGTGAACAAAACTGAGATCTGCACCATTCTCTTAAATGTCCTTTGCACCATTTAACAACAAAATTTAATTAAAAAATTCGGAGCCATTTTCTCAAAATGTCCTACGGGCTCTATGTAAAGTACCCCCAAAATTAACATTTCGTTTTCAAATTCCAGGGTCTGCGACATCAGCTAGAATGATTGACGAATATCAGTTTGAAGCAAATCGGCGGAACGGTTTATGTGCTAGCGTTGTGCACTGACGAACAGACGTTTTGCCGTCAATCGGTTTTTCGGTATGAAGGACCCACAAAACATGGATTCTGGTTACACCACGTGTTAGGGGAATTTTTCTCCCTATATTTAGCAAACGGATTTATCGGCTTTTACCTTAACAGGACCCGGCAATAAGAGTTTTAGTGTCGAAAATTCGCCGTTTGCCGGTGCAGTATTACAATACTTCCTTTTATTACGTTAGTAAGTGCGAGAAAGTAGTTTAAGCAAAAAGTATTTTCTCAACACGTCAAGTCGCTACCTTTTCTTTTTGAAAACAGTCGAAGTAAATATTATTATGTCCTGAGCGGTGAATTTCAGGTGCTGCTGAAATGAATGAAACATATAATTCCACGTGGCCTTTCATCGGTTATGAAAAGTGCCAACAAATTTCTAGCCACTCTATCATTAGCGTAGAAGTGACACATTTCGAGCATTTTTATAACTGTCGGCTTTTTAAATATATTTTAGAAATGTGTATTGATTATTATAATTGAGAGATATATAACCTACATTATACTTTAATAATCGTTTGGAAAAAATCCAAATGTTCATAAACACAGTCCCGAAATTTTTCACGGAGTGGAAGATTTTTCAACACTTAAATTATAATTTAATATGATTTAAATATTATTTTTTCAATGTATTGTAATGTTTCTTTTGATGAGTTAAAACACACTCGTGTAATATTTTAACGAAGATGTTTATTTTATTTCTTAATGATACACTAAAATACTTGATTTATTTACAAATAGGATTCACAGTCCTTGTGTTTTTCACTTGGCTATTTCCTTACACGGGTCTCAGTTCACTTGATTATTTATTTACACTGTTCATTTCTTCTACACTGTCGCACTTCCCACAATTCACAGCGCTGGTTACAGTTCACGCAGCACCACCTAGATACCTATATCTAGGTGGTGTTAGGTGGTGTTGGTTCACGGCGCTGATCACAATCCTCTGCACTGCTGTTCCTACTATTCACCACTGTACACCGCAATGCACACTTCACAGCTCAGCTTCCACTTGAGACTTCAGGCTGAATGCGTACTCACACAAACGGACTGACTGACTGCTTATTCACCGACTACATACGATGAATGCTACTACTACTACTTCCAGCGGCCGCCGGCAGCGGCGAATTTATACGTGGCCGGCGCCACGTATATATATATATATATATATATATATATATATATATATATATATATATATATATATATATATATATATATATATTGCACTTTTTTCATATTTAAAAAAAAAATGTTTGCTGTTTCCTATACTGAAGTCAATTTTTGATGGTTGAATTCCAATATTCAAGTCACGCTCATAAAATATAATTTTTTATTCCTAATGATTTTAATGTTAACATTTTTTATGAAACGTACTTTCAATATATTTTACTTGATAAGTTTGAATGAGCATTTTATGCCATTTCTTTGCAATATAATTGGCACATTACTTGATATCTCTGGTGGCAGAAGAAAACAGTTGATTCGGTGACTTATGTAATATTTGGGCTGAACGTATACGAAAAAAAAAAAAAATCTTGAAGAAGATGGCTTAGTTTTTACACAAATAATGTCTTGAAGATTCACAAAATTTTAGTGGTTCATGCATATTACAATGCTGTATTTTGTACAACACGTTCAGGTATATAAATGGCAACTTATTTCTTGAGAGGTGTTTCCCTCAGTGGGTTGTTCATATTATTGCAAGAATGTGGGACGTCTTTACGTTTTCATATCACATCACAGCGTCACAGCAGATGAAGTGTCAACGGACTCGAAGTATATGGTGAACTAGAATTTATTTAACAATGCATTTGAAGTAAATCAACTGTTCGCGGTTTCATCCAATTGGGACTTTGAACGTCCCCATAGTGACGTCACTGTAGCGACATATAAGTTCCCGATTGGATGAAATTGCAAGAGCTGATTTACACCAAGTGCACGACGAAATAAATCGTACTATAGCTCTCGATTACTACGGTTATATCTGATTCAACCACAGGGTGATACGAATGTTTTATCACGCTTTATAAGAGGATATGGGTGAACTCCCACACTAAACATTTTCAGGCTAGTTCTCGCACAGGCACCGCTATACAACCTTAGATAAATATATAGAACAACTTTGATACTTTGGAGGCCACGAAGGCGGGCAATGTGTTGTTCCAGACACGGTGTATATACCACGTGGACTCGCGCGTTAAAATCCACCGAGATTTTGAGTGTGGGTAAGGTAATTGGGGTGACAAAAAATAAATATAGAAGTTTGGAAAAATGGGTCGAAAGTATTTTGTGGCAACGTGTGATAGTTAAAGTGATTAATGTAAATTTTATCAAGTCTCTTTTCTTTCCTTTACGAGGCATGAAGATATTATTATTCAATTCTAGTGGAAAAAATGTCGCATGAATTGACAAAGACAGTGTGCTGTTACTATCACTTTGTGACGTGATGAAGGATATTACTTTTGAGCAGTTGCTGACAGGTACTGAGAAGGCAGCTTGATTTGCACTGAAAGATGTATGCGACAATTTCTTAGAAAACGTAATACAGGGACAGAACTGTTACAAGGCTTTAGGTTGCAACATATCTCTAGAATTACATTTTCTTCATTCCCATTTGGATTTCTTTTCAAGTAATGTTTGAGATGTGAGTGACGAACATGATGAGAGATTTCATCAAGAAATCATTGTCATGGAAAGACGATAAAAGAGAAAATGGTCACCAAAGCTTTTGGCGGAATTCTGCTGGACACTCCTACAAGAAGTTTCACCGTAAATAGAAAGTTTCCAGGAAAGGTTTTAACTTGTAAGTACGTTTCACTTGTTCACCTTTTTCGAAATGTTTTCATTTTATGTTTTGTAATACAATTAATTATACAATTTTTGTACTACAAACAATGTTTGTTACATGATCTGATATTTACGGAGACGATTGCAAGTTTCGCGCAAGTGGTATATGTGGGGCATCTTTTCCGGAAAAGTTGGTACGTGACGGAACATTTCTGATTTTATTTTCGCAATCATTGTATGTGATTTAGAAAAGAACACATACTTTCATCTCGCGACAAGACACAAAAGTTCATGTTTGTTGCACCGTGTAATTGAACATTGCTCATTATTAACAAGCTTTCCCGATTTTTATTTTTATTTTATCCCGACATTATTTTTTGACACTTCCTGTCCCGGTCGCCAGCGCCGAAAGAACGTTTTCAAAAATTGTGATGAAAAATATTTATGAAGTACGGTAGCACAAAACCATCTGTGTAATTTAGGGGCCCATAAATTACGTAATGCCGAAGAGGGTAGAGTGGGTTTGAGGTAACGTTATGCTGCGTTACATAGGGGTCATATGTTAGTGTTACGTGATGCTGATATTTATTTTTAAAACTTTTCAACATTTGCTGAAATAATTTCTTTCATCGAGTCGTATTCTGAAACATTTTCATATTAACAAATTAAATTAAAAGTATAGTAAATAGAAGTAATATTCTACAAATTGCTACAATAAATGAAAATATTTTACATCAATGATATATTGATTGAATCTTTTAGATTATGAAGAAAATATTGAAAACGAATATGAAGTATATTCTAAAATCTAACTCGAGTAGCGCAGTAGACTCGAGCCTATGCTACCTCCACAACGGCATGTGCATGGCTTGTTAAACATTTTCTGGCTATTGAGCGTTTGTTTCATTAAAAATTGTCCCTATACTTATTGGTATGCGCAGTCCGCACCACAACTAATCCTCACGTTAATTATAATAAATTTTAAAGTATAGCACATATACAATTAATACAACTCGTTTCTGCTTTATAATTAAGTTTTACTAATTGGCATTGAGGGAGGGGGCTTGTTGCAAGCGTTACGTCATTATTAGAGGGGGGTTCAAGCGCGCGTTAAAGAGGGAGAGAGAGTATTCAAAATACTCCAAATTTGAGTTACGTAATTTATTGACGACCACTTACGTATTTTATCAATGAGTACCAAGAAACGATGTGGTTGAAAAATAATATTTGTACTGTCATTGATAAATTTGTAAATCTGAAGAAAGGATAAAAAATTATATTTGAAATTTATATCATGAAATTGCAAAAATAATAATTTATTTTCTGTAATAATTTATTGTATTAAATGTTTTTCTTTTCTCGTATACGTACGTTTGTACGGAGTAATGGACGTAGTACAGAGAACGTTATGCAATGCAGAAAATCAATTTCAGGATTTCAACGGAAATACACTTCTTGGGGGCCCCTGTTACCGAAAAAGTGTTGTTTTTTTCAAAATGTTCGTCCGTCCTTCTGTCTGGTGTATATGAACAACACTAGCGCCTAAACCATGCGTAATTGTTTTTCCAATTTGAGGAACATACTGTCGATTTGGCTTGAGCCTAAGATCTGCGATTTTTAAAAACATTCGATAATTTTTGGGGGTACTTTCCATGAAGTCCCAGGGACATTTTCAATTTTTTTTTAAAAAACGGATCCAAATTTTTCCTTAATTTTCTTCTAAGGATAAAGGGAAATTCACATATAAATGCGGCATAGGTCTGTTTTACACTCTTAACTCTGAATTTTGGAAAATTGTAAAAGTATGGAATGTTTCGGCAACTTCTTACAAAGACAATATTGAAGACAGAAATTTTTCCTTCAAATGAAATTTGTTGTCCATAATTAGTTCTTTAATTAACGTCATGCACATTTTCTTGAAAATTTTGTTTTCGCGCAATATGTGCAATTTTAATAAATTACAAAAACAAGATTTTCTCGAACACAGCTGCAAACGTTTTCTTTAAACTACCAAATCAGATGATATAAACATCGTATTGTTCTATTCTTTATTTTTCACAAATTGCACAAATGTAATGTTTTTGACCAGTTTCTCACGCCATTAATATTTACATTAGCGGCAGTTTGTTGACGTTATTGCATTCATTAGTACATGTGCTTTAAATAATGTCGTATAAAGTTTTTTGAAAACTCAAAAGTTTTCTGTGTAAGCGAGCTCAATATACCGCATTTTCAGAAATGTTCAAACGCTATTCTCTGAAACACAGCTCAAAACGTTTTTTTCAAATCTTTCGTGGAGATAGTTTAAACTGAACAGTTTAAGGTGGAATAAAATTAATGTTGCTGTATTCTTTTGTTTTTTAAAAAAACACACAAATGTAATTTTTTTAAATATCTTTTACGCCTTTAATATGTACATTTCCAGCAATTTGTATACATTATTGTATTTGTGAGTGGAAAATATTAAAATGACTTCCAATGAAGTTTTTTGAAAACTCTGTGAAAAAATATCTTCTTGTCTCTCGCAAAATGTCGGGTATGTATTCAGACTGTGTAAAAAAATCAGGCCTTGGAACGTCGAAGACGAGAGAATTGATTTTATTCTTAGTGGAGTAAAATTTAATATGATTGTCGACTCTGATCCGAATTGCCCCTAAGCAAAGAATGTTGGGAACAGCTTAAAAGGAGCCGAGTTTTGTGTAACTCGTACATCTCAAAGATTTTGTTCTCTTATGGAAGTAAAGTGCCTTTAAATATTTTGGGTGCTTTTACAACCAAAATTCTACTAATGGAGGACCTGAACTGGAAGCTGAAGTATTTTATCTTGGGTGGAAGAGATGAAGCGCTTCTTTGAAGGAGGGCAGCGACAGCGATGGGAATTCTCAAGATTTACAAAGGAGCAGTGAAAACTCGCAATGTTACAACGAGGAATTCAGCGAAATTGTTGAGGGAATTGGAAAACAAGAATTTTCATCTGAAGATTTCAATTGACAACTCAGAAAGTCCAATTGCTCAGCCAGTTCGAAGACAACTGTACAATTTAAAAGGTCAGCATAAGTTGATTTTACCATTGATGGAGGAAGATATGGGTGAAGAAACTTGAGTGTCCCACCCCACCCACTTGAGTGTCACCGGTACATATTGTACCAAAGGACAGAGTAGAGGTTATGTATGGATATGAGAAGAGCTAACCAGGCAGGTCTTATTACTCGCACAACTTTCTTGAACGATGACCTGCTTCCCCCTCTCTGGTCCAATAAACAGAGGAAGGTGAAAGCTCGCAGCGAGCACTGATGACAACATTCCGAACACATCTTCACTGGCGCAAAATTGAAACAATTTTCTTTTGAAAACGAGAACTTCTATCCTTTATTTTCTCCAAAAATCTAATGAAATGACCGAAGCAGGTAAAGATCTATCACCGGAGATACCTCTAACTCCTTAAAAAGTTAGAACGCAAATTATTGAGAACGTTGCGAAGGCATGACTGATCTCCAGAGATTGGCATTGCTTCATAAAATCTAGTGGCCGATTCCGTAACTAATACCCCCCTCTACCCGCATTTCTTCATTCCATCGTTCAAGAAAAGTTTCGCGAGTAATAGAGAACGTTGTCCAATTGGAACAACTGAGGAACCTTTTACATGACCTGAATGGACCGACAATATTTTCAAAACTATCCTTGAAGAGGAGCTATCATCAAATGGAGCAGGATGAAGAATCGCGTGGTATTATATTTATCACTGAGGCAGGAATTTTCGATATAAATGATTGATGCATGGAATTCGTTATTCACAGGAAATGTATCGTATTATGTTTTACACGGATGTGAGTGCGTCCCTGTTTTCATGGATATGGTTCATGGCAGAATCATACAAGTACATGAGACAAGACTGAAGCTGGTTCTGGAAAGATTTAGAGAAAGGGGGCTTTCTCTGAATAGTTAAAAATGCAAATTTCGATTGTTGGAGATTGTGTATTTGAGACATCACGTATCAGAAAAGGCATCAAACCATCGGAAACTAGTCAAGAAACTAAACGTCAATTTCGTCGACCGATGAATGTAAAAATTAAGATTTTTTTATCAATTTTTGGGGACGTTTCATTTCCGGTTTGTCTTCAAGGAGGAACATAGTTTTCAAATGGGGAAAAAGCCAAGAGGATACAATTCAGGAGGTGCGTCAAGGTAAAACAGCCATGTCAGCACACCGAAATGAAACATGTAAAGTGATTTATTGCGCATTAATTGCCACAGTGGGTAGTATGAATAAAAATGAGCTTTTACTTCTTTCTCGAGTTTTCAAAGCAATTACTTCAAACGGTATGAATAAAGGACGTGAGCAATTGCTCTTTTCTTGAGCAATTTCTCCACCGGTGAGCAACTGCTCGACCGCGAAGCAATTGCTTGCTTTTCGTATGAATAAAAACGAGAAATTGCTTCTAGTCCGAAGCATTTACTTCGATTTTTTGGAGCAACCTCTGTAGGTGACTCAAATCGTATTGTATGGTTATATACGTCTGTTGTGAGGGTTAGTGAATGCGAGTGAGTTAAAGATGGAAACATTTGTACGATTTCGCCATCAAAAGGTATACAGAGAGAGAAGAATGACTGAAGAGAGGAGTTATAAAACTTTGTACCGTTTTCACGCAGAAAATGTTCAGTGGTTGGCAAATTATTTTCTCGGCGAATATAATGAAACCAGAGGTGGGGCAGTTAACAATGAAACGAAAATGAGAATATTTTTGCGGTACTTGGCGGATCCTGGTTTCCAAATTGGAGTGGCTGAGGATATAGGTGTAGACCAGAGTACCATTTCAAAAACCTTTTCCTATGTCCTGAACAGAATTGTGGAGAAAAGGAACGAATGGGTTAAATTCCCTACTACAGCTATGGCTCTAGATTCTGCCAAGATGGAATGGCAAGAACGTTATTCTTTTCCAGCTGCTATCGGGGCTGTAGACTGCACTCACATACTAATTAGAAGGCCTCATATGCACGGAGATGAGTATGTGAACAGGAAAGGTCACCACAGTTTGAATGTTCAAGCTACGTGCAATTCAAAAGAGGAATTTACAAGTATAGATGTGTCTTGGCCTGGATCTGTACACGATGCCAGAATATGGAGAAACTCAAATGTGTGCAGAGTAATGACAAACCAGGCAAATGCTCTCCTAATTGGCGGTTCAGGCTATCCTATTGCTCCATGGCTCATGACCCCATATCAAAACCCCACCACACCAGAACAAACAGCTTTTAACCGAGTATTTAAAACAGAGAGAGTGGTAATAGAAAGGTGTTTTGGACAATTAAAACAACGGTTTCCCATTTTACAAAGTAGAATAAGATTGTCCACTGAGAAGGTTCCATCAGTGATTTTGTGTTGTTGTATTTTGCATAACATAGCAAAATACTTGCAAGATGAGGATTTTCCGGAACCTGGAGACCAAGAGGACGAAGACGAACTAATCCTTGATGGTGTAAATGAACAAAATATAAGACAAAGAGGACAGCAGAGAAGAAATGAAATAGCACAAATAATTCATGGAATGAGAAGAGTAAGTAATTTTGAACATGTCATTTTTATGTTCCAAGACCAGAATGTATTAATCACAAATCATTATGAATTAATATGGGAATTTTTCCACTAAATTTTTCTACTTTACAATATTTACTTGCTAAAATAGTACAATCTTTGCAATTTTGAGCTGATATTATATAGTGTTTTTATTTTTTACAGGTATAATTGCTTCTTCATATAATCCTGCCCCAATGACATTATTAGACAATATTATTCAATCCTGCACCAATGACATTATTATGTGACATTATATTAGATGCTCAGAAAACTAGTTTTAGGCATCCCAGCGAAAATGATTCCTTAAATAGTCAATTATTATAATCTAATGGTTGAAAAATTAATTACTTACCTGTAGCAATAAAATATAATTATTTTATAAATAAATAACAAGTTATGTCAAATATTGTTTTGAAAGAATTTTATTCTCATTGAATAATTTTAAGACAGTGTAAGGTCTAAAAATTGTTGAAATTTAATAAAAAATTATTATGTGAATGAATGTTTGCCTAAGAATTTAAAGTACTTCAAAGCAATTGCTTACGAGTATAAGTAGAAACTACTACTTCTCATAAGCAATTGCTTCTTTTCATATGAATAAAAAGTTTCGTGAAACTTGATGTATTTACTTCTCTCTGTAAGCAATTGCTCAGTACTAGTCTGCTGCGATTGGTCGACTTTCGTCTGTTTTGTAGAAACTCTGTGGTTTAGCGGGCGATGTTTTGACGAAGCTGACCGTGTTATCTTATAGCACGTGTTAGTCTGGCATTAGTTGTGATAGTTGAGCAGAGTTGTGCTTCGAATTTTTAAGTATGAGTGATTCAGAGCGATCGGTTGAGGAGGGCCCCGAATCCTACCATCAAAAAGCATTCGTTAGCATTTTGAAGGATCATAGGATTTTATTTGAAAAATCACAATTGCCTTCATCAAGGCGGAAGAAGGCCGCAGCACTTACTGAAGCAGCGGAGAAATACCGACTTCGATTTGGAAAAGAAATAACCTCCCGACAACTTTCGAAAAAAATTTCCAATTTAAAGGATAGAGTAACGAAAAAAACCGACGTGTTGCAGACCGGCAACAGAAAAATTAAGCTCAAGGAGTGGGAAAAAGATTACCTGAAACTGATCAATGGTGATACTAATCCAACTGTAACCCGAATCGAAGGTAAGAATAACTTCTATTTATTCATTCGTTTATTATTTATAGAATACAATTAATTGTTGTAATTGCATTTCAATTAGTAAACTACGAGTGAATTAAAAATACGTAATTTATTACTTTTTCAGGAGCAATAGAAGCTGGTGTTGCTTCAGTCAGTGATGATGGTGGTGCAGATTTTACAAGTTCATTACAGGAAAATGGTGCATCAATAAGTGCTAGTGTGATTTTCGAAGATGGATCTAGTATGTATGAAGAGGTTACGCCTGTGAAAAGAAAAAGAAATGTGAACAGACTCTCTAATGCCGAACTGCAAAGATTGGTATATGTTGAGCAGTTGGAAGTTTTGCAATTAAAAAAAAGAAAATTGCAGTGGCAATTAGATCAGATGATGGACTTTCAGCAGTTGGAAGTTTTGCTATTAAAAAAAAGGAAATTGCAGTGGCAATTGGATCAGATTAATTAAGTGTGTAAATAATTTATGAATAAATGTGAATGATCTGAAGAATGTGCTTAATTTTTTCTCTTGACTTTTAAATCTGATTCTTGCTATTTCAACCCACCTCTGATGTCCCTTTTGTCTCTGGTGTTACTAATGTCCATCTAGGATTTGCTCTTACTCCGCCTCATTAGGATTAGAACCAATATTCATTTTGTATTTTTTTTTCTTCTAAATTGGTTTGAAGGTCCTTTAAATTCTTAGGCAAACATTCATTCACATAATAATTTTTTATTAAATTTCAACAATTTTTAGACCTTACACTGTCTTAAAATTATTCAATGAGAATAAAATTCTTTCAAAACAATATTTGACATAACTTGTTATTTATTTATAAAATAATTATATTTTATTGCTACAGGTAAGTAATTAATTTTTCAACCATTAGATTATAATAATTGACTATTTAAGGAATCATTTTCGCTGGGATGCCTAAAACTAGTTTTCTGAGCATCTAATATAATGTCACATAATAATGTCATTGGTGCAGGATTGAATAATATTGTCTAATAATGTCATTGGGGCAGGATTATATGAAGAAGCAATTATACCTGTAAAAAATAAAAACACTATATAATATCAGCTCAAAATTGCAAAGATTGTACTATTTTAGCAAGTAAATATTGTAAAGTAGAAAAATTTAGTGGAAAAATTCCCATATTAATTCATAATGATTTGTGATTAATACATTCTGGTCTTGGAACATAAAAATGACATGTTCAAAATTACTTACTCTTCTCATTCCATGAATTATTTGTGCTATTTCATTTCTTCTCTGCTGTCCTCTTTGTCTTATATTTTGTTCATTTACACCATCAAGGATTAGTTCGTCTTCGTCCTCTTGGTCTCCAGGTTCCGGAAAATCCTCATCTTGCAAGTATTTTGCTATGTTATGCAAAATACAACAACACAAAATCACTGATGGAACCTTCTCAGTGGACAATCTTATTCTACTTTGTAAAATGGGAAACCGTTGTTTTAATTGTCCAAAACACCTTTCTATTACCACTCTCTCTGTTTTAAATACTCGGTTAAAAGCTGTTTGTTCTGGTGTGGTGGGGTTTTGATATGGGGTCATGAGCCATGGAGCAATAGGATAGCCTGAACCGCCAATTAGGAGAGCATTTGCCTGGTTTGTCATTACTCTGCACACATTTGAGTTTCTCCATATTCTGGCATCGTGTACAGATCCAGGCCAAGACACATCTATACTTGTAAATTCCTCTTTTGAATTGCACGTAGCTTGAACATTCAAACTGTGGTGACCTTTCCTGTTCACATACTCATCTCCGTGCATATGAGGCCTTCTAATTAGTATGTGAGTGCAGTCTACAGCCCCGATAGCAGCTGGAAAAGAATAACGTTCTTGCCATTCCATCTTGGCAGAATCTAGAGCCATAGCTGTAGTAGGGAATTTAACCCATTCGTTCCTTTTCTCCACAATTCTGTTCAGGACATAGGAAAAGGTTTTTGAAATGGTACTCTGGTCTACACCTATATCCTCAGCCACTCCAATTTGGAAACCAGGATCCGCCAAGTACCGCAAAAATATTCTCATTTTCGTTTCATTGTTAACTGCCCCACCTCTGGTTTCATTATATTCGCCGAGAAAATAATTTGCCAACCACTGAACATTTTCTGCGTGAAAACGGTACAAAGTTTTATAACTCCTCTCTTCAGTCATTCTTCTCTCTCTGTATACCTTTTGATGGCGAAATCGTACAAATGTTTCCATCTTTAACTCACTCGCATTCACTAACCCTCACAACAGACGTATATAACCATACAATACGATTTGAGTCACCTACAGAGGTTGCTCCAAAAAATCGAAGTAAATGCTTCGGACTAGAAGCAATTTCTCGTTTTTATTCATACGAAAAGCAAGCAATTGCTTCGCGGTCGAGCAGTTGCTCACCGGTGGAGAAATTGCTCAAGAAAAGAGCAATTGCTCACGTCCTTTATTCATACCGTTTGAAGTAATTGCTTTGAAAACTCGAGAAAGAAGTAAAAGCTCATTTTTATTCATACCACCCACTGCCGCGCTTGTCTACGGCACAAGGGGCGGCGCGCTCACAATTTGTGACCTGTGCGTGCCATATGCTTGCACTACCCCCTTTCAAATCCCGCCGTTCAACGAAGACAGCTCCCGGCAAACGGCGAGGCAATCGGCACGGACTTCCCATGACCAAAGCCCTGTTGCCAGGTCTCATACAGACGACTTTACTGAATCTCGTTCAGTTCCTCAGAGCAAAAATAAAAATAGCCCGCTCATATTCAAGTTGCAATAGTTCATATAGCAATAAGAATAATTTTTAAATACTATTAATTACTTGGGGGGGGGCACTTGACCTTACGATAGAGCCACCTCTGGTTCTGGCTTGAAGCTCATAAGTTATTATAACCTATTTACGACCCGAATTTAACTTGTGTGTGTGCTGGCTTGACGTGTCAAGACAGCTGAATCCCTTTTTCGTCATGAAAATACGTGGCAATTAATTAGCAATAAATTTTTTTGATGGTTTATGTAGATTTACGTACCAAAAATAATTTTTTGAATGGTGACATGACGCGTCACGCCAGCTCACACTCGTTTTCGCCACGAAAATACTTGGCAATTAATTCCAAATTGTGGTAAGATTTGAGACTTTAAAATTATTAAAGAAGAGTTAAAAGCTCTTCCTTTGTGGAAATTTGTGTTCATTACTTTTTGTAACCTTTTTAAGAAACATTATTTGGAACTCCACTAGGTATTTTGAAACAAGTTGCAGCAGCTGTTCAGATTTATTGCCAAACAATCCAGAGAACTTTATAAAGATGTCATAAGAAATCGGAGGAAGCACGTGGCACGTTTTATTAATAAAGTTTCCAAATCCAATTTTACGACAATCATCTGCCTCAGGGAAGTAAAATATTTTTTTAAATAGCAATAGTAAACTTTTTTGCTTAGACACTTCTTTCCGCCTTAAAATGGGTAGAATAAAGAAATTTGGGCAACAAAAGTTTTATGACAATCATTTTACAAAGAAAACGAGTGAAAATAAAGTTGATGTTTCCACGGAAACAATTGTAATCACCGTTGTAAACTCATGGTGCACGATCCACGCTGCTAATCTCAGGAAAAAAGAGTTATTTCATCTAGCACAAAAAAGTTAGTTTTTCTAATAGTAGACATAGTGGTTACATGATTATTAATATTAGTGTAGTGTGTAAGTTCTTATAATATTTTGTTTAGTGTACATGTCTATGTACCAGAAATGTGCTATCTGTGGTGAGTGGTATGCATTGCAAAAACTTTAACACGCTTTTTCTCTTATTCAACTGCAGTTTTCTCAAAAAGTATATATCCTTCATATATGAAACATAAGTAGACTAATTAAATGTCATTTCTTGCTTATAAACTATAAATTAAAGTGGCATGTTTAAAAATTTTCAAAATCGTGGTATTTTACACAGGTAAAATTTTTAACAAAATCTTTCATTTTATTCACATTTTTTTGTTCATTATCTGCGCTTAACAGTGTAGACAAATAGTTTGGATAATCATAAATTTTATACCTAATTACACTAAAATACAAGAACATTGTAAGACTAATAACATAATCTGAGAAAAATGCACTAGAATGAACTACTGACTTCACTTCCCACTCCACATGTGTAAATAAAATAATTATTTATGAAAAACCATCGTACATGCAACTTTGATTATTTAGCATGTGTCCTAAGAAAAAGCTTACAATTGCTGGAAAAAAGCCCATTTGTATTTTTTTCTTCAATTCAGAGATATAAAGCTTTATACTACAGGAACATTTAAAGCTAAAACCAAGCTAAAATGTACCATCTGTCCAAATGGAATATATTATTACTTTTGACTTTCAGAAAAATTTAACCATTACTGTTAAACAAAATGTTACTATCACAAGAAAAATTGTTTAAAATTGGGTTTGAAAACTTGAAAAACTAATGGCGCTTCAACAGCATATACGTTCTCGCAAAGTTTCTGAATTTGCAATTTTTGAAAATTCAGGTCATTGAAAATGAAACCCACGCCATTCTTTTAGGAGTGGGTAAGCTTAAAGAAAGCATTTGGAGCAGTTTTTTCAATTTTTTTTGAAAATAGCGTAAATTTCAAAACAAATTACACGATCTTTTTGAGGTAGATTGTGATTGTACATGACCTTTTTTGAAGATCTGCTTTTTCTCTACAACAAACTTTGTCTAAGATAAAATTCTAAATTCAATTGTGTAGTTTTGCAATATTCGAGAGAGAAAAAAAAAGCAGGACAGTTCGTCGGAAATGAGACTAGCACCATATTTTTTACTATCCCTTGATACATATAAGAAGGAAAATTTTACCAAAAAAATATTTAATACATTTTTCAAATTGCCTATATTCCGCGCAAGCTAATATTTTCGAAAAATTAAACATGGCCTTATTTCAAGATGTCTTTTATAAAATATTTCATTCAGTAAAAATACCTATCTTCAATATTGTAGTTGTAGGAAAGCACCCCAAAAACTGCCCTTTTACAATTTTTAAAAATCACGGATTTCAAAGAACATGAGATCATTCTCTTAAGCGTCGTTTTCGCTAATAGAATACCACGTTTAATCAAATAATTTGGTGCTATTTTTGAGAAAATTTTGAAAATGCTTTTGAGACTTAATGTAAAGTACCCTCAAAAATCAAAATACTCGTTTGAAACTCCCAAGTCTCGAGGCCATTCATATCGATTGGAGAATATCAATTTTGAAGAAAATCGGCTGAACGGTTTAGGCGTTAGCAAGGCGAAAAATGTAGGTGGGCTACTCTGGCGCAACGTATTTTACCCGTTTTGCGCAGTTCCAGTTTCCGTCACGAACCACAACACGGGTTCTTTGAAAAGTCAGTCCAGTTGTAGACCGCCATTGCATGGAGAGCAAGAAGTGTTGAGAAACATTTTGAAAGTGGCATAGTGACAATTCTCAACAAATGTAAAACGATGACGGTGAATTGAAATAAAAGTTGCAATATAAAAAAATGCCTCGTACGTTTCAAGAACTAGTAACAATTTGGTGGTTTTGGTAACTGGCTGCATTGAAAATTCCCAATATTCGCCAATATTATGACACGAACAGGTACCTGAAGCTCATTGGCTGAAGTCGGGTATGATGCGCAACAGCCTCAGCCCCCGGGTGCTCACCAGATGCCGTCAATAGATTTTTCGGTATCAAGGACCCACAAAACATGGGTTACCACATGCTACACCACGTGTTAGAGGAATTTGTTTTCTATACATAGTAACTGGATTTATCCACTTTTTCGTTAGCAGGGCTCGGCAATAAGAATTTTTCTGCCGAATATTCGCAGTTTTCTGGCGCACGATGACATAACTTTCTCTTCATAAGCGCGAAAAAGAAATGCACGTCGTCGACTTAATGGCTGCAGTATTCCATGCCGAACGTTTGAGTGTTCATGAAAATAGACATCGGCAGGTCTGTAATCAATACACAAATATTTATATTTTATATTTTACTTTCTTGGGATCACTTTCTAGACGGTTTCAAATATAAATAAGCGTGCGATATTTCATTCGGATTCTGAAAGTATGACTCGCTCCGTCAGCATGGAAGGTCATTTTGAGCGACAGGTACTTTCGCATGTTTTCATCAATAACCTTAGGAATATGATGGGGAAATGCACCTTTTTAATAAGCTACTTTTGAGACAAATCCAAAGACTCGACAATTTTCAAGCAAATGCCAATTTCCATTCACAGCTAAAATGATAATTTACTTCGAAAATACTTTTCCCATGCCTAGTTCCCATTATGATATTGTTGAAAATGAAAAAGCCATAATTTAATAATAATAAAGGCCATAAATTAACAGCATATTCTGAATAAAGGAAGCTGGGGATAAAGAATCTTGTGGATTAACAGAAAAATGTATATTCCAATGAAGGGATCAAAGGATGCACTAAAATTCTCATATTTTTTTCGTATATAAAATTTAATCTGTTCACAAATATATGAAATGACAAGGATCAGTTCAACAAATTCTGCACATTGCTCTCCTAATTTCATTATTTTCCAACAATTGGTCATTTACAGAGTACCAATCCAACATTGAAATACTCTTAACTTTTTGGTAACTGCTATTTACATGTCAAAATCCGTTTGTTTCGAACATTTAATGCGTAGCTCCCTCTTCATAACGCTTTAAAACTATAGAAATTTGACTTATTTTACCATATTTACACGTTTGTAATGTCGATCACTCACAAAACACCGTATTTATCGCGAGTACATTATCACTATGACTCACGCGTTCAGAGTTACTTCAGGAAAGTATCGAACGCCAATCTTAAACATGAACAAGCGAGCGTCAAACTTTCTTCAGCATACGGCGGTCAGTGGAGGGGGGATCGAGGGATGCCCCGAGAGAGGCTGCAAAGAGCACACGTGGTGACCAAACGGTTTATCCTGAGGCTCTAAGCGGATTTAATTTTGTTGTGCGTGCGCATGTGATACGCAAGGCCGCTCTGCTGGTGGAAGCGAGCCCCGCACAACTCGCAGGAGAACGGACGCTCCCCCGTGTGAACGCGCGAGTGAGTAACTAGCGTCGTTTTCTGTCGGAAAGTCTTGCCGCAAACGTCACAACTATGCGGACGCTCTCCCGTGTGAATTTTCCGGTGTGTTTTAAGGCTTGTCTGGAATCCGAACGCCTTTCCGCACACGTCACACTTATACGGCCGCTCGCCCGTGTGCACGGGCATGTGTTGAGCGAGCCTGTTTTTCTGTAGGAATGTCTTCCCGCACGCGTCGCAGCGAAACGGCCACTCACCGGTGTGCCTGATCTTGTGTATTCTAAGATTATGCGCTCTGCGGAAAGCAATCCCGCAAATGTCGCAACGATGCGGCCGCTCTCCCGTATGTAGGTTCTTGTGTTGAATTAATTCCTGTTTCTGCAAGAACGCCTTCCCGCACACGTCGCAGCGATGCGGGCGCTTTCCCGTGTGCAAGGGCAGGTGTAAATTTAGGTTTGATTTCTGGCGGAACGTCTTCCCGCAAAAGTCACATTCATACGGCCGCTCTCCCGTGTGTATGGTGGAGTGACTCGCGAGTTGGCTCTGCCTAATGAAAGTAGCACCACACACGTCGCAGAGGAACGGGCGTTCGCCTGTGTGCGTGCGATTGTGAATGTCGAGTGCGCATTGCGAAATGAAAGAACCTCCGCAAACTTTGCAGATGATATTTTTCTTTCGCTTGCGCTTGTGACCGGCGGGGCTACTGGACATCGTAGGCGCCACGGCGTCCTGGACTGGCTCCTCGTGCAGCTGCAGCGTCGTGCTCTGCTGTGACCCACCACTCGGCAGCCGCACTGCACTCCGCCGCTGGGTTGCCTGAAGTCGCACCGGCGGGACTCTGCCTGCTCCTGAACATACATGCAATATCTTTTAGCGTATTCTTACTTCACTATCTAGGTACTTATTAGGGACCCTTTGCGACACGTAAGACAAGTAATTCGGCCCTCAAGAATCCTAGCGCCATTAGCTAGCCAGTCCCTTATCCCAATATAAAAGACGCAAACTTGCTTAGGGCGAGGGGCAGGAGCGCACATTAAGATACGATAGAGCGCTCTGCTCCGCTCCTCGGTTTGGAGTAACTTACACGCACTCGGCTGGAGAATATTCACCATGCGTTTAAGTCGGGAATATTTTCTCACTTTCCTCTTACCTTATCTTACATTTTCCCGACCTATTTCCATTTAAAATTATGGTACTTAAACGGGTTATATTTTTATTGTTTAACTACTTTAAGCAATAATGTTTATCGGATGTAAAGAAGAAAATAAAAAAAAGTACTGTTTTTACTCGTTTTCCATTTATTTACCAGATTATTCATAAATCTTCGAAGTGACGGGACGGGACAGGACAGGAGAGGACAGGATCTATAGTGTTTATTCCTGGTACGCATGTCTCTAATGAGACTCTTCGTCCATTTTCCTCTTCTTTCGGTGGAAGTGACGGATCCAGTATCTAAGGTGATACATACTAATACGTAAATATTAGTATTAAGTAGATTGAAATACTGGCTGAGGAGGCTCAGGACATTAACTGATGTCACTGCGATGCCTGACTAAGAGGCCCTTGGATTTAAGTCTCGATGGTGGAAGGATGTTCGACACTGGCGAGATACGTAGGTCGAATTCAGCCGCTGTCTGGAGGGGAATTCTAGCGGTCGGCTGTCTGATCAGTAGTTTTCCTTGGTTTCCCCGATCAACAGGCAAGGTCTGGAGTTGTACCCTAACAAAAGGCCCAAGGACCAATCTACCCTTTTCCTTCCATACACACTCTACCACACGTGTCGGGACAAGCTGTAAGTTCCAGACTGGGGTGGTGCCCCGCTGGTGGGAGATACTGGGGAAATTCTGTATGTCTCACCATTCAGCAGCGGCAAGGACAACTTAACTATCACAATCAAGAAACAAATTCCTGCTTACTAGAAATATCTGGTTAATTTTGTCTTATACACCCATTGTAACAAGGTGTATTCACAAAAATATTAAAATATGGTTGTTTTGCCCACTAGAACACTTTCTAGCAGGGTATGCATATTTAATTATTATATATCATGCACAGTATAGATTATAGTAAGTATTAGTATTTAACATTAAGATAAGGTAAAAAAAGTATTTTTGACTATCTCCTTTTAATTTATTTTATTCCTTAATTATTAAACACGACGTTTCAGAGGGATTTTCCCCCCTTCATCAAACATTCACAATTTCAGCCTTAAAGAAGAAAAGGAATTCTCGGTGTCATGGTTTGCTAGAAGAGAAGATATCCTCCGAGATACAATTCTCAATCATTATTAGATCGACATGACAAGAGCCTATGAATGCGAGTACAAATGGCAATTCGAACACATACTTCTCATGACCAAGTGTTGAATCTCTGAGGATAACAGCACCACTAGCAGCCCATGACACCGAGAGTTCCTTTTATTCTTTAAGGCTGAAATTGTGAATTAGTCTGATGAAGAGGGGGAAAAATCCCTCCGAAACGTCGTTTAATAATCTTTACTAATATATAAAGACAAAGGGTGCTGACTTGCAGCGCGATAAACTCTGAATCTACTGAACCAATACCGAAGAAACCTTTGTGATAGTCTCCTTTAAAGGTCTGGAGTACTATAGGCTATGATTTATAACCATAAACCTTAATATACTTACAAAATAATTACTTTTCTGAGCACTATTCGCCTAGCTTAACATCACAGACTCCATAAATGTCAATAGTTTAGTTGTGTGCCACCATTAGATAACGTCTTAATCTGATTTCATCAGCGTATTTAGATCACTTGATTATTTCCGTAAGTTGTCTAATCCGAATTAATTATGAATTAATTATTATTATTACTTTATTTATATCAGTAACTTGGATATTGATTTTAATTGCATGTAGGCGTGAATGCATTAAGTGTACAAGAGACGAAACAGTTGGAAGAGATAATTTTCTGACTGATGTGGTTAATAAGTCATAAAAAGGTACGAATGCACACTTGTTTAGTTGAAGTTAATGAAGCATAATTATGTATTAGCAAGTTGGGCGAGTGACAGTGAGAGCCGAAACATGAACGATTCACGTGTTATGCTGAAACCAACGAGCTTGAAGTACATAGAGAGGAAATGTGTACAGATACAGCGCTCCTCGTTGAAACTCTGGTCACCATGTTTTCTGAGGGCAAAATAAAGTCATTTGAGGGTATATACGGATTCTTGTTAACAAGTACACTTTTGCCAATCCGGATGGCAGAGATCGTTAAGGCAGTAGTGACGTAGCTATCGCAGGTTCGAATCCCCCCTAGGGCATGGACAATTGTGTTCGTCGTTTCACCTCCTAACACCATCATATGAATTCACACTTACCATACCGTTAAATTCAATAGGGGTTGTTAATGACCTAGATGTTGATGCGACCTTAATTTTTTTTTTAAAGTACATGTTTTCGGTGTATTCTGGTGCAGAGTTTGTGGATTTGCAACATCAAAATGACGTCTCTTGTTCGGCGTACAATTGCACCATAGAAACGACAAAACTATTGGAATATTGTATTTTATGTACTTCCTTATTCACTCCATTGAATTTTTACCTATAATTTGTGTTGGTAACTAACATGATTTGTACTTTTTGTTTCCTCTGAACGACTAAGACTTGGTCCAGAAATGGATAACACTGATGAGAAGTGAATGATAACTGGGAGTTATGAATGGTGTGATGATTTTCAGCTACCTCATTTCCTTTATCGTCGCTTGAGCCAACACCCTTTACATCAATCCTTCACAATCTGGCTTCATCACAGTTGTAAAATTATAATGAAAAGCAATGAGGAAAACCCATCGGAAAAGTGTTCACCAAATTAATTTATTTTAAAGGCGCCAGTCAAATGTATATAATATACAATTTTTGTAAATAATTTGTAAATTTTATTTTCATGTTTGTATGTTTTTAATAATGTATTAATGTTTAAAAGTTTTAAAAGGAATTTTGTTACTTTAATGTGGGTGTAGAACCCCAAACCCGATCTTGATCAGGTTTGGTCGACGCCCAAGCCCAATCTTGATCAGGTCTATATGACTCAACAGATACAATTTTGTACAATCAAGTGATACTAAGAAGAAAAAACAATTTAATTTGTACTACTCACAAGCAATATTAAACTTCATTCTCTGATACTAATCAGGATAAATTTAAAATGTTTTAAACATTACATCTCTTCTAAATGCACTTTGATAGAATTAACAATTATGCGCACTTCCAGATATTGCCCTCAGAAAATATGGCAGCTGTACTTTCAAAAACCTTCAAATATGGCGGGCACATTTCCACTCTATAGATTCCTATCTCGTTGTCTGAAACTGACAGGTTTTTGGAGAGAATTTAATATAGTGGAGAGTGAGAGCATATCTTTGGGTGTTGAAAGAATGATTGTTCGGCAAGAATATAATTTATAGTAAGCCAGCAGTATAATTAAATTAAAACAGTATTGGTAAATGGGTATTTGGAGGAATTTAAAGTGTGTGTGTGAAAATGCTTGTTTACAAGGTTGTTATTTTCGAATACAGAAAAAATTTTGTCAAGCCGGGATCCCCTGTGATCTCTGAAATTTTTTGGTATTATAACTGCTTAAGCGGTTAATGGCTCCTTTTCACCAGCCACTATTTATCAAGGATACTAAAACATGTACTCGAATTCAATTAAAATTACTTTAATTATTTTTAAATGTCGATTGACGCAGCAAGATACATTTCTAACTTTTCTTTATAAATATGTGAGAAAACAAAATATGAAAAAGAGTAAGTTTTATAAAAAGTAAGTCAATTGATTGAAAGTATTGATATAATATACAAAATTTCACAAAAATATACATGGAAAATGGATTTTATTTTTTGTGCAATTTGTTTATTTTCAGTTATAGAGTGAAAGAAGTTTGGGGGCGGGAACTCCAATAGGAATAAAATTAATTTTTTTTTGTCAGAACGTGTTTTAGTGAGTTTGGAAGACCAGATATTTCCAGAGTGGAGCAAGGCAGAGAGACACAGGGTAGGGCATAAAGGAGATACAACAGAATAGATAGATGTAGGCTTCGCCATAGGATGGGAATAGATGGAATATCCCTTTATGATTAAAAAAAAAAAAGAGAGACAAATATTCCAGCAATGTAGGATTTTTCAGCTAGTTAATGAAATGAAATCAATTAAAAGAAGGTGATGTTAAATACACTTTTTTTTTTACCTTACCTTTATGTTGAGTACTAATACATCTTTAATAACTTTAGTAACATAAGATGCTCCTTTGTTTGC
Source organism: Gryllus longicercus (assembly GCA_038098605.1). Classification (NCBI taxonomy): domain Eukaryota; kingdom Metazoa; phylum Arthropoda; class Insecta; order Orthoptera; family Gryllidae; genus Gryllus; species Gryllus longicercus. Next base: position 853,706 of record JAZDUA010000074.1, on the reverse strand, counting down.
TCCCTGCCAGATTGGGCTTTATGTCAAAGAATTATTACACAAATGTGAACAGAGATTGTAAATGGATAGCTGGCATGAGAAGAACATCTGAGAGTAACTCTGAATGGGCAACAAAAGAACTTGCTCAAGTTCCATGGCGAAGACAGATTCATTTAAATAGGGATGCTGTAAAGCCTATCTTCATCTCTAATCTGCTTTCAAATGATGAAGTTTCAATTTTTCTCGCAAAGATGTTTTATGTTTACCCACAGCTTCTGTAATTTCAGCTGAATAATGATCACCAATAAAACATGTATCAGATCTCGGAGTGTGAAAACAAATTTTTGATAATTTGCTTTCAAAAATATTGCAATAAAAACAATATGTGATGTCTGTTTCTGGGTACTGAACTTTAAAAGTTTATAAAATCTACTCGTAAAATTTAAACCAGGGCTACGATTTTCCCTGTCATATTTCTTTCTATCCTATTGACTGCTCTCACACAGTAAGGAATGGATGCTGCCAGAAACAAAGAGTTTAATCTTCAGGAGTGTACATCCTGTATTACTTTGTTTCCTCTCTTCTCAATGAACATGGGATTACCTTTTTTTTGGGCTTCAAAGCCTTGCAATCTCTCAGATGTTAGAGAAAATTTCACAGAAAGTTTTCCTGCATACTTGGATGAGTTTGCTGATGCCATTAGGCATTGTATAAATGGCAGTTGTTTGAAGCCTACTTTGAGATTAATCATTGTATGTACCATGCTTCTGCCTACTAACAGGTTTTACTGATAGTAGTCCTAGTTAATAATTCTGTTGCTTACCATGATCTACTTTATACAGTATGTAATTACATGTATGTAGAGGAAATAACCTAATTTCCATTATTTTTAACTGAAACTAGTGGTGTTAGAGAATGGCTCAAACGTTCTCACATTAGTTAGCTTTCTATATTTTTTAGTCTAAGCTAGCTTTCCAGTTTTGCCCCACCCTCTATCATGCTGCTACCTATGGGCACGAAAACAAGTGGCAGATTTTCTCAATTTTTCAGTAATCTCATAATAGAATTGAAATATGTCTTTAAGAATATTGCAGAAGAGTAAAACAGTTCTATAAGCAAATTTTCTTTGAAAAACCATTGGAACAATACATGAGACAGTGTCATTTGAACATTTCTGAAAATGTGCGATTTTGACTTTTAATAAAAAAAGGGAGACATTTTGAGAAAATTTTGAAAATATTGTTGGGCTTCACATTAAGTAACTTCCAAAATAAAAATATCAATTTCAAGACTTTAAGTATAATTAAATCGGTTCTTCTTTTAATGCCATACACTGGTTAGTGACTTGGCTAGTCTCCAGGAGCCTAGCGCATTCTCGTGTGACTTATCCTAGTGAAATCAATTGAGGAGTATAAATTGTGGAGAAAATTGACTGAACATTTCATGCGTTAGCTTTGACCACAGATGGACCACAAAACATGTATTCTGCCTACAGGTCTGGGAGGAAGTAATTTACTATATATAGAAACAAGATTTATCCGCTTTTCGTGATCAGGATTCGGCGATAAGCATTTTTATGTCAATAATTCGCTGTTTCTTACAAAGTAAAATCAAAAATGTCAAAACTTTGTGCTCTACATTACATTTCTTTTGCTTTAAAATGTTATTTCAAAAAGTTATAAAAATGTAACTTATCATCTTTATTTCTCCGACCCTTTAATTTTTCCATATTTAGAGAGAATTTTTTGTGATGTCTAGCACTACAAACCTTATTAGTTAACTTACCTGAGATCTTGAACACTTGTCCATTAACAGACACAGTCCCACCGCTAATGAAGTTACTTGACAAAGTTTCATTACTTTTAACCTGCAACTGATTTCTTGCTCCCGAAATCCCAGCATACAAACAGGGTTGAACTTTAAGATACAGGAACCCTAGGTAAACAACGAATTGAACATTAACCAGGAGCAGAAAAAGGCACAAATAAGGCAAAATGCAAAAATAGGCATCAGAAGCTAAAATAGCAAAAAAGGTCCATTGCCTATTGTTAAGTCATAAAATTGTAACAATAAAGGCATTATGCCAAACTTCAGGGCTCTATTAATCTACTACCATCTGAGACGCCCTTTGATTTAGCACCCCTAGCCTTGTTTAAGCAAAAGTCCACCCTTGCATACCAATTTCACTCCCCACAGTTATTCTTATGACTACGGATGTATCATCATTACCTTGAGGATTCCCTTGTTTTTGTGAAGGTGTTATTACTGATTTTGGCCTCAGCTTATGCAAGGCACCATTTCCTTTACAGGACACAGGAGAATGTGTATCCACAAGGTCTGTGTTGCCATCTACCTGGTGAGCAATCTTCTGAGAATTATTTTCAGAGCTGTCCTTTTGGCTGACATTAATGCCCGGAACTTCATCAATGACTTGGTTCTTCGCAGATAGACCTTCGGAAAAATTGACAAAGAGGGACATCAGAAGACGTCAAAATGAGTTTTGAACATTTCCCCCAAGCTAGTTTACATTTTATGAACTGCTACCGAACAGAACTTACCATAATTCATTATATTGTACGAGAATTAAATACAGTAAAACTAGCCTATTTAGCTATGCCAATTATAAAATCAATTCTTTGGTTTTGTAATACACAAAACATTTGAAACATTTAATCATTGAAAAGCCATCTGGGCAGTTTTTACTACAGTATGAGGTATGTTACTGTATTGACAACTGACATTTATTTCTTCCAAACGTAATTCTATTTCTGTATTATGTTTTCTTTCACTACTTGGAAAATATATGTAGACACATGAATTGAGAAAAATATTGTAAGCAAAACTATGTAACACACTTTTTTTTCCCAAAGATATTTTTTCAACTTTAATTTACTGAGTTGATGATAAAAGCATTGCTTAAGTGCAATTGAGACAAAAGTTTAATCTTTTGCGACATTAAAGAACAAAAGATGTACTTCCATTTGATGAATGCATCAAGTTGTGTTTTAAAAAGCACCTTAAAACTTTATTTTTTTATTTTCTTTTGTAACCTGACAATTAAAAAATTTGAAGCAAAAAAGGACCTTTGTATTCACTGAAATGTTTTACTGTAGAAAGTATAAAAATAGAAACCGAGAGATTTCTGGGAAATTAACTAAAACAGAAATTTCTATTGCTGTTCTGCTGCAGCTTCTGCCATAGCATCTCCCCAAGCTCGTCCCAATCACCAATGTGTAATTACCATTGTTGTATGATCACCGAGTAATAGCCCTTTCACATCTTACAATGTGCTTGACTTGTACTTGTTCTTCTTGGAAAATTAAATTCAAAAGTATGAAATGGATTCGATTTAGTACTAAAGTGACAAAATAATTATACAAGTAAACTGACGTGATTCACTTCACTAAACTGACATTTAATTTGAACTTCATAAAATAGCCCTAACATGTGACATAAAAATCTCAACAAATAAGACTAAAGATATGTCATTTCAAGGCAAAGAAATGAGGAGGGTTAAAATTGTTATAGATGGAAAAATAATAGAACAATTAGCACAATTTATGTATCAACGAAACATCATTGGACAAAATTCAGAAGACCATGAAAGAAAAATATTTTTAAAAAACCTAAGTTTGTGCCAGCCAAAGTGTGTGTTGACATTAACCCTTGAAAAAGCGACATAAAAATCTCAACAAATAAGACCAAAGCTATGTCATTTCAAGGCAAAGAAATGAGAGGGTTATGCAATGCTCTACGTGCTTGTTGCGAAATAGCAACAACACATTTCTCATGTGTATATCTCCCAAGCTTTTACATAAATCCATATATTGTAATATTCTCTAACAAGCAAATGCTATTCTTCAAAACAAAAGGTATCATTACCTCCGAAATTCACCATTTCACTGAGAAATTCCACAACAAATTAGACCCTGAAGAGCTGTAAATAACATTTGCATGCAAGCCAAAGAGAAACAAACTCCAGAAATTCACAGAACAAACATATCTTTTGATCTATTGTTAAAAGATTTCAAAAAGTCACAGAAACCCCTATAAAATGCTGTTTTTGGTTAAAATGATATTGAAATGGTATTATCATACCCACGAAATGACAGCCATATGGCTGCAGTGGAACAAAAAAGGTTAAAAAACTAAAAGAAGAAATTATCAAAACGGTTATTACGTTAATCAGAGAATTCTTCCCTTGTTCAAGCAATAGTATTAATTGGTACATTTTTTGAATATTTTCCATTATTCCAGGCATCTAAATATTATATAATTTACTTAAATATATTTAACAATGTTTTTAATGGGTAAAATAGTTTAAATTTGCCTTTTCACATTTATGACCTAAAACTCCCATTTGTTTGAAAAATTGGTTAAAGTACTGTACACGGAACACCCTTAGAGAAGTACGATGGTGAGGGGAGGGGGGAAGAGGAAGGGTAGGAGGCGGCTCCAGCCCTCCCTCAAATTACGCTAAATTCTGCAGCAATCAAACCAAGTTTCTACGCCCATTTAATGATAGCCAACACGTAAAAAAAGTCACATTTATTCTCACCATTGTAGCACAAACCCTCGACACAAAAACACAAAGAATCTGAAGGCAAGAAACTTAACTCTATGGCAGCAACATAGCTAACCACTTTGACAGCTTCCCGACACAGAAAATTACATAGACAAAAACACTATTTATGTGCCTCCACCCATCACTTTGTAATAAAGTTTTGACAAGATATTAGGATGAAATTGACCTGCCACCTAACTTTTGACGTCACGTTTGTGACCAAATACCAATCATTAAAATTATTTCAGAAGTGTATTTTGTAAAATTTATTTAAATTGCCCATCCTTTGCTTTTTATATGTATATACTAAGTTATGCATACTGCACCCCTCCCTACTGAAAGGTTTCCCTCATAACACCCTTCGTCCCCTCCACCGTGGATTTCCCCCTCACAGGAACAGTGCGAACTGCTGGTTTAAACAACTTCTTTAATTTGTACTGTATACTAGACTTCAGCCGAAAAATTTATTGGAGCCCCTATTGTATATGATTTCTATAATCTGAGATCCCCTTAGATTTATGACCTTTAGGTAGCTACCTAGTTTATCTTGTCCACACCTACATACAAATTTCACTCTCCTCAGTTATTTCCACAGCTCTGGCTCTATCATAGTTACCTTGAGGTCTCCCTTGTTTTTGTGGAGGTGTCGTCACTGATTTTGGTCTCAATTCTGGCAATGCACTATTTCCTTTAAAGGAATCAGGAGAATGTGTGTCCACTGGGGTTGCCTTGCCGTCTAAATGGTGAGCAATCTTCTGAGAATTATTTTTAGAGCTGTCCTTTTGGCAAGCATTAATTCCTTGAACATCACCAGTGACTTCATTCTTTGCAGATGGATCTTGAGTAATGTTTTCAGTAGTACCGCCAGGTACGTTGTCCTTTTTGGAAAAAGGAAAACCACACATTATAAAGTTTTCAAAAATTGGTAAAAAATACAAAATCTACCATTGCTTTACATACAGAAACCTGACTTAGTCCCTTGACCTCCAAGGACTTAGCAAGAGTCACAAATGCTCTATAGTTGCCTTCCGGAATTTGCGTGACCCCGAGGTACATAAAATCAATCACTGCTTTCAGATTTTGAAATGATTCATCTAAGAGGATGACAAGTGGATGATCTTCAGTCTCCTCACAAAAAAGCTTCTATAAAGAACAATGAAAGATTAGCATTTTGCTTTAAAATCATCACTTCAAAGACACAGCACAAATCTAGAGCATATCGTCTATTGGTAGTTATGGTGACATATAAGAACCATTTCACTTCACAGAGGATGATCAATTAACAACTTTGAAACATTTTGTCATAGGTTGGTATTATTTTTTAACTTTCTTGCGTATGTAGAATAGAGAGAGTAATAGTTATTAATTTGATAGTAAGAGGGCTGTAAAAGGCGGTATCAGTAGCTCATTACAAAAAATTCACATACAGAACATGTACATTATATTTTACAACACATTGCCAGATGACAATGAGCAATTAAAAGTCAATTTACAAGTTTCAGTGCCATGTAAAATTCTGCTGGTAACTGTTTCTATACAATTAAGAGTCTATACTGAGCATCAAAAACTAAATATTAATTTAAACAATTATATTTAATGTATTAATTACTATTTGGACTGTATAACTTTAAAACATTAAATAATATGCCTTCTACAAGTATTATACCTCGGCTTCTGGGCCAATAATCACCATTTCATTTAAATTTTTCATCCAGTTTCCCTGATCCTTTGAGCAAATGCTGAGATGGCCTGTTGTTTCGCTTCTAGGCATAAATGTTACTTCATTACCTGTGCTTGTTTTCTAGAGTTCAGTGGAAAATATAGATATTCAAATAATTTTCTTACAGCAGCAAGTCCATTCCTTCATGAAAAGAATGAGGAGGGATAATGGCAAAACTTTGTAACTGATTTGCTTTTCCAAACATTTTTATTACATGGAAGCTAATAATTTTTTATCAATTCTAGAAAGAAACACTTTGTTTTCACCTGTATTCACAAATCGACTTGTATATAGGTTATGGTAGATCACAGAATTTAAGAAAACAGGCACTGAATACACTTCTCCCCATAGTATATCATACAGTTTTAATTATCTTTTATCCTCTAACACATCTTTTCAGTGTCATTTTCTCAAAGCAGCCAAATTTTTGAATACAGAATGTTAAAATTTAGCAATCGATGATACTTAGATAACATATTTGATTTTTCGATCTATTTATCTGTTGTAAAAGATTGTTTGGAGGATGTTAATCCTGAGAATCACCTAACACCTATAGCTAAAAGTAAAAAAGGAACCAATCAGAAAAAAGAAAAATTAATTGTATAAACACTATACTTACATGAAAGTAGGGACTGCATGCAGATAAAACTAGTCTGTGAGCTTTCAGGCTCTGACCCTCCACAGATATAGTGCAATCAACAAAAGAATTGTTATCTAATAAACTTTTAAATTCTGTTGCCAGTCCACTGGTATGGTCTTCCCAAGACAGAGTCACAACTGACTCAGCCATGCTTGAATTGCTCTGAAACAAATCCGAAACCACATTTTCATAAAACTACTTGGAAAGTATCTAAACGGAAGAAATGTCTCAAGGGAGTTTGTACCATAAATACAGTATGGAGTATACCATGGTAACTACAATACTACAAATATATCTGTAACTACAAATCCATCTACAACCTCTCTGAATACAAATTAATTGTTCGATTACGAACACTTACATTATTTGGCTGGTCTAGGTTAGCATCCACAGTGCATTACGTGCAAATTACTTGAAAGTTTATTAAGCAATGGGTACCAAGAAATCAGGGGAACATACTTTCAAAACGATGCTTAGTATACTTTGTTAGACGTATTATTTGAATATATCCGCCTTCACTGCTAGTGAATTATGACATCACTGTATCACAAAGTGTCTTAGGCCACATAGCAATCTGTTCTCACCGCGATCGCACGAGTATTTTTTTTTCTTATAGGGAGTTCATGCATTCTCGAACCATTAAGCACTATCGATCTTCGGCGCATGCGCATCACTCTATACTAGGGTTTTATTTCTTGGCGTATGTGGACTGATGTATACAATGTAATATTTCTGGTCATTTCGCATCATTCTCAGACGCGCCGCTAGATGTTGCATGATGGTGACTGTATTCAGCAGTGCCGACGGTCTTGCGACATGTAGGCCATGACTGAAAAAAGCCGCGAGATCGTGAAGACAGGCCTTCACGCGCCAAGAACTAAAATCCCAAGTGTAATGCATCTGCGCATGCGCAAAAAAAAAACTTGAGGCAGTATTTTTTTAATGTACAGCATTTCTGGCGTAATTTACAATTTATTTTTTCTACTCACATTGTATAATTCTGTCATTTGATGGCTGCTACCCTTTGTATAATAATACTCATTACGACACAACATGTGTCATAATGTGTGTATTTCTGATTTCTCAGAAATTGCAATTTTAAGTTTCGTAGTTCTGTAATACTCGTTGTAGATTGTACCAAATATTCACATTTTAGCGGACAGTAATTGAACTAATTCAAAATCAACTTCAGAATAGTAGCAGTACCTCTTGGTAATCTCTTATCAGCTTTTAGCTGAAAAATGACGATTTCGCACTTGTGTCACTTTTCTATTGGAGGTGCGATATTTCATTATTATACTGGCTCTTGACCAATCACAGAGAAGTTAATAAACCAATCACACTTATACTGAGATTTTTTTAACTATGACCCTCAAGGCCCAACTTAACGGTGACATTATGTCACTGTTTCTCGCGTCTTTCTCCATTGCGTCATGCGACATCTAGCGGACCGACGGTGAAAGACGCGAAAAACAGTGATATAATGCCACCATGAAGTAAGGTCTTGAGGGTCACAGTTAGAAAAATCGCAGTATAATTAGTGAGTTTGTGCACACCATAGCAGACAGCAATCGACTGCGTTAAGGGGAAGCAATCGAAAGCACTATCGATATCAATAACGGGAAGAAGTTTCAAATTGTGGCAACAGAGTGCTGCTACAGTGAAATTGTCATCAGCTGTTCTGTGTTGTTCGTTTTACTTCGTTTGGGACTTTTGAAAAGTTCATATTTGTATGTGTAAATTTGATAATAAATAAAATCAGTATTAAAATTTGTACCAATATCTCATATTTACATGTTAATACTAGTTTATATAAAATAAGTAAAACAGAAATAAAGTATATATGTGGATTTAAGTATTAAAAAACAACAAAAGGAACAAGACCAATGTGAAAAATACATTTGCTTCATGACATAAATGTAACTTGAAATTAACTTCTGACGCTGACGCTGACGCTGACGCTGACGCTGGCGCTGACGCTGACGCTGACGCTGGCGGCGGCGGCGGCGACGACGACGATAACGATAACGATAACAATAATAATAATAATAATAATAATAATAATAATAATAATAATAATAATAATAATAATAATAATAATTATTATTATTATTATTATTATTATTATTATTATTATTTATTGAGTCACATATACAATTACAATCGTGTATGACGAATCAAATATGATATAAATACATCTTGGGAGCAGAAAGTGAAGTTACATTTATTTTTATTGTCCAGAAGCAAAACAAGGGGCCATCTCAGCATTTGCTCAAAGGACCAGGGAAACTGGACAAAAAACCAGATCAAGATGGGGTCATTGGCCTAGTGAGTATACAATACTTGTAACAGATATATTAGGATATTACATAGAAGATAATTATTTTTAGCAGCAATTAGTTGAACATTTGACTTACTTTAATTTAATTTAAAATGTTTTAACATTTCAAGATTTATAACATTTCATTCTTAGAATATCATTTTCAACTTCTCCCCATAGCATGTCACACTGTTTTTGACGTAAATAATAAAAACATATATTTTTCTATCTTAATGCATTTTGTTAACCAAGATATTCACTATTTCAGTAATATTTTAGAATCATATAATTGTCTCTTCACACAAATAATGTGTGCTAACTTGTTTGACATAACCTACACCAAGGGGCGGATTAATATTTTTGCCGCCTGTAGGCACATCAAATTTGCCGCCCCCTGTTTAAAATTAATGTTACATTTCTAATTGTAGCGTTTCAGTAACAATTCCTTATTAATTTAAACGTTTTAACTTTAAAAGTAACATTATATTTTGCACATTGTTTTCATAAATTAAATAATTTTTTTGGATTAGCTAATTTTGGATATAAACTGTATTTTCATAGCAAGTAACGTTCAACATTATTAACGTTTCAACACTGAAACGTTAACATTAAAAGGAAACTAAAACATGACAACTAGAATTGCAACATGTTTTCTTTCGTCAACGGGCCTTAGTTTCAGATTCATATACTTCTGAAATCATAAGGTATACTCTAATGAAGTAGACAAATAAATAGCTTGTATTAAATATTAATATGATGTTTTTAAAATAAAAATATTTATGCTGTTATAGTTTTTAGAGAACCTAAATTTGTTTTATAAAATATCAAGAAAATTTTGTGCCTTTGAAAACTTACCGCCCTTGAAAATTTGCCGCCGTAGGCACGTGCCTACTGTGCCTATGCGTAAATCCACCTCTGCCTACACCTTGACATAATGATACAATGACAAACTATACCTATCTTAACATTTACCCAATGTGACAAGTATGACAAGACCCACTTTCATTGAGTACAGAATTCAAAATCCCATTGAACTCATGGTAGCCTTCAAAATTACAACGTATTTGTGTTTCTAGAATTAGAAACCTAAATTTAGAATTTCCGAATGGAAGTAAATTACAGAAGCCCTCTTCAGTATTCAGATTTAATTATACATTAATACTAGAGAGAAGCTTCACAGTTCATAGGGATGGTTAAAGTTAAGTAGTAATCCGAAATTTTGGTGAATTTGTAAGCTAGTGAAGAAATACAATGCAATAAATTATATTAACACATTTCTTCCTAAGAATACCGATTTATATAATTTGATTCACTAACTGGAAATGATACAACTCTTTTATTTCTTTCTTTTTTTTAGTAACATTTCTTCTTCGGCGGTAGTAATTTACTTTGACCTAACCAATAAATTCACTATGCATTTTACAGACTTTAATTGATACTTTGCCTATTTCTTGTGAAGCCTTTTCTACGTATTCAGTGAATTACAACTGATGAAGATTTCGGGCAATTGAAAACTGTGGGGCTAGCATTAGCACTCATGTAGCTCTAAATTGAACCTTAATCAAATCAGTTGAAAAACACGAAAACACCGTGCAATAAAAGCACCATGGAAATATTAGCAGCACACTCTGCCGTCACAGTCGGGAACAAATTCTAGATAAAATGGCCGAATGATCGATTACTTTGCGATAAAAGTCGCCCGCTAAATTTGGCGAAACAGCGGGGTCCGCTAACACTTTTCATTTTCATTTCCGAGTTGGCGCATGCGCAGAGACTAAAAAATTGCAGTCGATTGCTTCTCGCTAAGGCTGGCACAAACTTTCTAACTGAGAACACCGGTCTACTCGGGAATATATGTTTTTCTGCTGACCCAGATGTTTGAACTGATTATATATAATTTGAGGTCACTGATTACAAATATGCTGTCAAAAATTGTTCATAACGTCACCATTTTTCACAACACCCAGTTTAAAAAATGTATCATTTTCATGTATTGCAGCAGGATCCTACTAAGTAGCACATCCATTTCTTTATAAAAGAAAGAAAAATAGTGGTTTATACCTAGTTTTAATAATGTTGTTTAGTCTGGACATAAATAAATTGAAAAATATACAAACTTAATAAACACTAAGTGTAATAATGATGAAGGAACTTTCGCTTCTTTGATTTACTGGAATAGCCAGAATCCAGGATGTCATGCTGCAAGACCAAACAGTAATCTGCTATCATATTTGTGTTCCATATACCTTGATATACCTTCGATTGTTTTTTTATCTTGGTGGAAGCACTTACCTTCTTCCCCTTCACTTGCATCCCAAAGGTTTGAGGGAAATACATTTAAGTGGCTGCGAATAAAGCACTTGACACTAATGTTTGCTCCTATCCTCTGATATGCTATCAGCATAGTTTCAACTAAAACATTGTAGTTGTCTGCCCTTTTGGTGCCAAGAAAGTTTCTTGCAATATTACAAAAAGCACACAAAACTTTTCCACCAAGGTGCTTATTGTTACTAAAAATTCTTTATCTTTCAACAGAACCCTTATTTTAGAGCCATAAAAATACCAGCTTTCAATTTATAAAAGTGTTATAATTAACTTAAAAATGTCATTGAGAGGACATGAATCCTCTCAATATCCTATTCTCGCCATACATTCAACTTTCAATTTTTTTCAAGAAACAAGTTAACATATTTAAGAACGAATTTTTTAACTAGTTTTACTATAGGAAATATAGAAAACCAAAATCTTTCCATCCATGAAAATAAATATGAAATATTTAAAAATATATCAGTTTAAATATTGTACAACTTAAGATTAATTACAAACACTTTGGTTTAAGTCTCGCCGAGCAAAATATTCGTTGGGTGACTTTTCATGCTTTTTGGCTTTGTAGTGTATTTTGATTGAAACTGGAAATGGTTTGGGTGAATTATCATTGTTTCAATGAGTTTATTTATTCATTTATTTATTCATCTGCCTCATTAATCCGTAGAACCTTACTTTGCCTTTTTTGAAGTTTAGAGTTTGAAGGCTTGGCATCTAAGATCTTTAGCGTTTTGCCTTTTTATTTTGCTTAATCTGTTTTGTTCAAAAGATCTTTTTAAGGTGGAGGTTGCGGCAGCAACTGTCAATGACAGTTTTTTCCCCAACACTGCTCCAATTGCTGCACGCTTATTGTTTTTCTTTTATTCTTTCCGCCAATTTTGTTTACATCTTAAACTAATAATACATTTGATTTTAATGTAGAAAATGGAGACATTTAGACTCTCCCCAAAAGCGCCCCAAGTTTGTGTCCCAAAGTTCTCCATAAGTTTGTTTCGATTAAAAGAATTAACTAATCAACTACGTTATGTTTGGAAAGCAAGATAATGCACTTCACAAATGATTAAAACTATACTACGTATGTAAAGTATTGAAGTTTCTATTTCAATCACAAAGATTAAGAAATCCTCTTAAGAAGTTAAAAGAATCAAACTACCGCGAACGAGTATAAGCGAATTTCCTTGCGCTGATCTTTAATCGGAAATACTTAAAATGTTTCTAAAGAAAGTGTTTATAAAAGATCTCATCATGAAAACAAATATCCGTAGTTAAACTATTGATATATTTTTGCTATCCAATGTGCCTTGGGTGCAAATGAGCACCACGCTTCACGCGCTCATGGCGGGGGTGGAGGTTGTTGCGGTGTTGGGACAGAAGAAACGAAGAGCGAGGGGCGGGGGTGGAAAGAGCTGCGTGGGGGGAGCAGGTGGCGAAAAGGAGGGGCTCATGGCGGGTACGGAGGTTGTTGCAGGGCGGGGACGGAAGAGTCGTTTAGCGAGGAGTGGGGGTGGAAAGAGCTGCGTGGGGGGAACAGGTGGCGAAAAGGAGGGGCTCATGGTGGGTACGGAGGTTGTTGCAGGGCGGGGACGGAAGAGTCGTTTAGCGAGGAGCGGGGGTGGAAAGAGCTGCGTGGGGCGAACAGGTGGCGAAAAGGAGGGGCTCATGGCGGGTACGGAGGTTGTTGCAGGGCGGGGACGGAAGAGTCGTTTAGCGTGGAGCGAGGGTGGAAAGAGCTGCGCGAGTGGGGACGGGAGGCGATAAAGTAGGAGTTCATGGCGGGGACGGAGGCTGTTGCGGGGCGGGGACTGAAGTGTCGTTGGAGAAGTTGGTAATGACGGGGGATATCACGGTTGTGACGGTCTGTGAGGGGCTGAAAGCGGGGGCGGCAATGGCGGTGTGGGTGTTGGGAGCGAGGGACGTGCCGAGGTTGGGGGCGGCGATGGAGGACGTAGTGGCACTGGCGGGTAGGGTGTTGAGGGAGGGGGAAGGAACGGACATTGGATCGCTGATATTATCAACGAAGGGGTTGGGAGCGGGGGCTGAAGCGGGAGTGGGAGCAATGTTGGGTGCGGGGGCGGTGGCTGGGGCAGGGACGACACCGGCTGCTGCAGAGGCGTTGTAGGGCCCGGGAGTGGGTGCGTAATTGGAAGTAATGGAGAGGAGCGGTGGCGAGGCGGCGGCAGCAGGGGCGTTGCAGGGCGCCCTGGGCTCGAAGGGGGCCGGCGCCCGGAGGGGGGCTTTCGGTGGTGGGGAGCGAGCCCCCCCAGCCGGCTGTGGCCTCTCCCTTTGCGACGCCTCCCGGCAGCAGAACACCCAGCGCAGCGCCTGGCCACAGAGCGGACATGTCAAAGTTGAATTCCAATATATTACAAGAGCTTTCTGCTTCACTAAATGTCACAATCCAATGAGGGGGTTAACGACGTACCACAGAATACATTGGAATGTAATTGAAGGACCAATCTAAGAATTAATGTACTTATATTTAGTAATATATTACAACTACGAGTATAATCTGCAAGTTTGTGATTAAATTGCACAAAAAGTACCTTATATAAAATGTTTTTGATGAACACATTTCATTAAGAAAAAATTATATTCACAATTGTAGTCGTAGGAAGACGCCGATTTTTTTTCAATTTTTGAAAAATTAGGCATTTTACACAGATTTGTCAGTGTTTATCAGTGTAAAATGCCTAATTTTTTAATAATTGAAAAAAATCGGCGTCTTCCTACAACTACAATTGTGAAGATAAATGTTTACACTTGTGAAGGTAGTCGCCCACTTAGAATTTCCTGTGCTACGTGAAGTTTGTTTCTCAACACTTTTCGCTCTCCATGCGACATGGCGCCCAGCGTCTGGTCTGGCTTGGCTCCTCAGGGTTTCAAACGAAGTGCCCACGCTGCGGTCACGTGACTCGTGACGCAAACGTCTTGCGCAGCAGGAAGAAAACTCAGTGGGTCGGAGGAACTCACTTATGTCTTTCCACCACGGTTTAAACCAATGCCAGCACCCTTGCCATGCGGCAGCGTTGGTGAGTGGCTTCGTGAGAAAAGTTCCTAACGAATTGTGCTTAGAATCTCACCTTCATCGTCTGGTCCGGAAAACAATATAACAGCGGGCTGAGAGCACTGCTAAGCACGTTGAGCAGGCTGAAGGAGAGTTTCATTCGCCAAAAGAAATACACCGACGAACCGCTGACGTCCTTGTTAAAGAGGAACACAGTCACAGCCCATGCTGGTGCTCGTAGAACAAGGGAAACGGCCATCATGAGTAAGATGCGTCTGGAAATAAAACAAAATGGGCGTATTTCACTAATTTTTTAATGATCTTGCTAACTACGAGGAAAAATTAAAACGTATTTGCGCTTTCGTTCTAATCGTCTGTACGTACACTGTACAGCTTTGTGTGCTTATCAGATGACACTGGTAACTATGCGTATGGTACGTTTCATCGAGTGTCCTAATTTTCTTTTGATCTGTGTCGATGTAAAAATGGCTGCGCCACTCTTCTGTCTGCACCGAAAAAGTACAGGGCTTTCACAATAGTTTTTTTTTATCTGAATGTGCATTAGAAGATGAAAATACTCAGACGACTTTCAGCACAACGGGGGTTCAATGTTTTTCCTTGGCGAAGAGTTTACCAGTATATTGAACCGTTCAAAAGCAGTCACAGTTCAGGACGGAAAAAGAGCGAGATGTTGAGTCTCATTTACTACTGTTGCCCAAGTGCGTGCTCTGATTTTGAATAATCGATTTTGATAATGATTTTGAATGAATTTTAAAAACACAAAATTAAAAAAAACTAACTTTAATGTTATTTACATTAAATTTAAAATGAATTAAATAACTGAACACGGTTAGAATAATTTTCTCTGACTGTTCAGTCGTGGCAGACTCACTGGAAATATTGAATGGCTGAAAATATTCGACATCTGACGAGTCTGTGCCATTATTTTTACAGCGAAACTGGAGCGTAAGCAGAAAAGCTCGTCCGTCCGCGAATAAAAATTCGCCTCGGATTAAACGCTGCCATTCCGCTGTCGCGACACCCGCCTGCCGCGTAGGTCTGAACGTGCTCGTAAGCCAACACGTGACGCGAAATTTCCGCTGCGGACATTTCACGTACGGTGCGGATAATTCGCACCGGTCTGTATGGTGTCTTAAACGCTGTCATTAGGCTGCCGCAACGCTTCCCTGTCGCGCAGGTCTGAACGTGCTCGTAAGCCAACACGTGACGCGAAATTTCCGCTGCGGACATTTCACGTACGGTGCGGATAATTCGCACCGGTCTGTATGGTGTCTTAAACGCTGTCATTAGGCTGCCGCAACGCTTCCCTGTCGCGCAGGTCTGAACGTGCTCGTAAGCCAACACGTGACGCGAAATTTCCGCTGCGGACATTTCACGTACGGTGCGGATAATTCGCGCCGGTCTGTAGGGGTCTTGAACGCTGTCATTAGGCTGCCGCAACGCTTCCCTGTCGCGCAGGTCTGAAAGTATTCGTAAGCCAACGCGTGAATCGAAACGTCCACTGCGGATATTTCGCGTACGGTGCGAATAATTCGCGGCGGTCTGTAGGGGCCTTTACTGAAATAGTATAGGAGAGGATACCTGAAGGTGCGGACGTTGCGCTGCCTGGCGGCCTGGCGTTGCGGCGAGGCGGCGGCGGCGGGGGCG
This sequence comes from Gryllus longicercus, assembly GCA_038098605.1. Classification (NCBI taxonomy): domain Eukaryota; kingdom Metazoa; phylum Arthropoda; class Insecta; order Orthoptera; family Gryllidae; genus Gryllus; species Gryllus longicercus. Next base: position 837,486 of record JAZDUA010000074.1, on the reverse strand, counting down.
ACGTGGGCGTGGGCGGGGGCGGCGCTGTGGGCGTCGTGCGACAGCGAGGTCACGCCCGTGCGTTTGCCGTGCGTGAGGCTCGGGCTGGTGCCCACCGTCGGCCCCTGGTCCTGCGTCTCGCCTCGCTGGGGTTTCGTAGGCGTCGGCGCCGACGACGTGCGAAGGGGGAAGCGGCGTTGCCACACGTACCTATTTTTTTTTACTTTAACGAATATTTTCAATGGGTTTCATGGGAGAAATAGTACCAGTAATAAGAAATTTATTAACAATATGTACTGAAATGCAAGTAAAATTGTCACCCATTGGTGCTTTCCTTTGTAATCTTCACACATGTTTGACAAAATAGTTGTTTATGCACCAAGTGCGATAGAAGAGCCCTTCTCGGGCGACAAAAAGCCTTCGGGTCAAAGACCATCTGGCATTTTGTCGCCGCTCGGTCATTAGAACAAGATAACGTTCGTGGTATATACATAATTTCATTTTTTACCTAATTTGATTGTTTCAGATTTACTTATTTACTAATTAAGTAGATGTTAACTTGACTCTGTCTTTTAAAATTTCCCTCCCATAATTCCCTCCATAAGAGAACATTGAGTTGTTTCCATATATCCATAGAAAACACAGTCCTTTCGATCTGGGTAAGTTATGCAGTGTATATCGAGCTCCGTATCGAAGACAATAACAAGCTACAACATCAATAAAAACTAATGCATATTATAACATTACTACAACAATATTACAAAATTATTGTTTTAATACAGTTGTAATTATGTTCTAATTTTCCTTTACATTTCTGAAGAATAACAAAGGATATTATCAGGGGGTGACTTTTTTACTTGTATTTCATTTTATATTGTTAATAACTATCTTTGCAGTATTCAATAATTTATTCCCTGTAAAATATATAAACTTGATAGATTTTGTGTTTCAATACGCGTCAATTGCTGTTGTCAGTAGTTCTTCAAGTGTCGTGCATGTTGTATATCGAGAGGTGCCGGCGTTCATTCCCGCTTGAACGCGAGATTCGGATTGTAGTTTTCCTCTTCAGGTATCTCCCCAGCGGGGCACCGTCTCAGCCGAGACACGGTCCAGGCTTTCGACCTGTCTCTGCAATGTATAAGGGGTGAGGTAGGGGCCATTGTTCAGATTGGAAAGATCGTGCGCAGACCGCTGGCCATTTTTTAGGGTAACATCCCGGTTTTCGTTCGGTGTTGACAGAAGAAACTATTGAAAACCACCGATCACAGCAGCTCATCGCTACAATTCTTCTCCAAACAGCGGCTAAAATCGACCTAGCTCTATAGCCAGTGTTGAACATTCGCTATCGTTGGGACAGAATTCCTAGGACATCCCTGTCAGAAAACTGCAACGTACCTACCGGCGAGGAAGCGTTGCATATTGAGACATTTTAAGAATGTTTAAATACCGGATTCAAAGGGGAGGGTATGACATTGACGATCATCAATGCAGACTGAAAACAAGGTAGCAAGGGAGGGAGGGTAAAAATATTGATGTTTTTAAAACATCCATGTTTTGTGTTCGATATTTTCTTCAGACCGATATACTTGTTCAGAAACATCGATTTTAAAAATAACCAATTTCTCATGATATAAATGAAATTTCCAGTATTGCTCCCAATCAAGTCATTTTCAACTGTCAATACCGTCGATCCCCAGACGGCAAGAAACAGTTTGCTATTCAGAACCTTTCTCCAGTGTTACGGCCTTCTTTATTATTTTTTCGTGATAATATCGTTAAGTTGAATTTTCATCCTTGGACATAGAACATTGTTTGGAACATTAAGACGACAGTGAAATTTAAAGCAGAATATACATTAAACTAATATTGATGTGTCGTCTGACTTCGCAATCGGGAGGTCCGGGTTCGATTCCCGGGCCGGCCATCCTGACCGGGGTTTTCGTGGTTTCCCTCGGTCATAAAGGCGAATGCTGGGATGGTTCCAAAAGTCCACGATCATCTATCACCTCCCAGACCTTTCCTATCATCTCATAATACTCTTCTTTCACCCCTTCCTATTCCTCTTTCGTTCATAACCGCTACCTAAGGATGGGCACCCGTGGTCGATCGTCGCAGCTACCTGTGCCACCGACTCTAGGGTGTTTATCTGTAGCAGCAGGCGGGGTATACAGTACAAGCCCCCCTGTACTTCCTTCATGTGCAGTCACCAGTTGCTATTGATGCCAGGTCTGGCACCAATAGTATACTGAGGGATCCTCGGCCTCGAGGTTGACCCGACGACGACGATGTGTCGTGACTCACATTAGAACCAGAAAATGTTATTGCTATGCCATATTTAACTATTATGCTTCGATATCATACTTCGTTTCATCATATTTAAAACATCTATGGTTTTTCGGATGTTTCCATCGACATCGAAAACCTTTTGTTGATGTATCGATCTTTTGCTAAAATTTCCCATCACTAAGGGGGAGTTTGTTTCCACACTAGTGCAGGAACGAGAGTTCATTAACTCATGTTAAGGTCATGTTAACGTAACAGACACGCTTGATTGCATATTTTTGCTATAGCAGCAGTTTAAAAATATCAACTGCGTCTGTTATTGGCGATTTATCAGAATAATGACGTTAATAATCGGCTATAACTTAGGCCGTACGTTGAAATTAGTCTTCTGCTCTTCTGTTTGTGTTGAGTCGATATAATAGCATATAATTACGAAAATACTTTTTAAATTTTTTTAATAACAGTTTAGAAGGAAAATGACATTGCCTATTGTTCGTGAGTGCTGCCAATAAATACAAATGCACATTGTGAAGAAGCGCCCTTGCCTTAAGTATTGTACTGTAAGTTAAGGCTTTTTAAAATCACTTTAATACCGTTCATCATGGAAAGGATATTGTACTGTATTGTTCATTGCCAATCAATTGTGCCAGTGAGTTGGAAGCCCTGATAAAGATGCGGTTTTGCTACTTGTACTTTGCGTGTGAACGAGTAGGTGCAAATGACACGCCCTCGTTTCTATCAATAAAGTGCTCTCATTTGGTATCTATGAAAATCTAAAACTCATAAATGACTACTTATTTTAGACAATCCTTTATTGCTTAAAAATTCCCGTATTTCACAAGTTATTATTCGTCTCATTAAATTAATTCTGAAAGTTGAACTTTAAAGTTAAATTTCAAATATAATAGATTTTGAGTACCTATTTTAAAATTTCCTTTCTACAAAATTTTTATTAACGGTCAAATCAAACATTTATAAATTTTAAAAAAAGAGCAATTTTTAAGAAATATTCTTTCAAAAGAAGAACACAGTTTTTAAAAAGAGTTAAAGAGTTAAGAGTTAAAGAGTTTAAAAATGTTAGTAACAAATATCTTTTTCTATTGGCCATAAATAGAAAAAGATCGCCGTTTTCCAGGGCACAATTCATAACTTTTTTTCTTACAAAGTACATCGCAAGGCAAGAAAGTAAAAAGTATATAATCATCACATATAGACATTAAAAATGGTTATGTATCCTTAAGGGGCTGAATTACTTCTTATCTTAAGGGTTTCGAAGAATTGACTGCCTTGGAAGCGCAACTGGTTAGAGCAACGTGGGCGTATGTTAGGAATTTCGGATTCGATTCTCGGCTGGGGCAATCGATTCTTTGAACAGACACACTATAAGTCTTCAGAGCCCACGAACGTCTCGTAATCCGTGAGTGCTTTGTGGATGCAATGTTAAGACATGAATACCATACTATCCTGTACGTTTCTGTCGCAACTGACATCGGTGAAGATGGTTCAGAGCATCAACTGACGTCACTGCATTGCTTCTAACCGGAGCGGCGTAGGATTTGAGTACCGACAGTGGTATTGAATTGAATTTGAATTGATGCCTTATTTTACACGGTGGGCGTCAGGCCATGAGGCCTGCTGACCATAACGCCTACTGACGTGACGTCTTTTCATCATCTAGTGGAGAAAGAAAGTATTACTCGTGCGACAGAGCAGGTGTTTTGAATGTAGTTGGTGGGCGATACCTTTTGGGGAAAACCCTGCAACCCGACGGGTAGGTCAACGCCGGATCTCACCATCCAGTCGGAGAAGATCACCTCCACATTCCGCGACAAAACATGCACGACACTTACGGGACCAACGACCTCAACAGCCGACGCGTCCCTAACCAACCAGTCGCACCTGGCGATGACGGCGTGCAGCACGAGGAAGGCGGCTAGCAGCGGCAGGAAGATGACGGCGAAGACGGCGGCGAAGTAGCCGCCCGTGTGCGTGAGCTCGCGCAGCACGCAGCGGTGCGCTTCGTCGCACCGGCGAGCCCCGTCAGCCCCGCAGCTCAGCACCTTCAGGTGGGCGAACGCGTGCTCCCACAAGGACGGCGCCCCCACTCCTGCAAGGTCACGACACGAAACCCTGAATCAACAGTGTCATTGGTGCCATTCTGGTACCTGCCGACCAATAGGAGCGACGCGGGAAATTCAATTGCATTACTTTCGGAATGTACCTTGTATGTTCAAAAAACATCGAATTCAATATATATATATATATATATATATATATATATATATATATATATATATATATATATATAATGTGGCGAGATGGGATTATACAACCCCATAACACCACAGTTTCGCCGGCATAAACGCTTACAGGCAGCGAGAAGAGCGGCCGAAAACCAGAGTAGCAAAACGCGCAGCCTGGTATCCGTTGCTCGTACTAGTCGCCCCGAACTATCAGGCCACGTTTTTGCTGGTGGAAGGCACAAGTAGGAGAAATAATCCCCACCACGCCGAATTTCCCCAGGCGAACGCCAATAAATACGCAAACGCGGAAGCGGGAGCTCTCTTTTGTCGCCACCTCGCCTGGAGTCATCATCTCTCTTCTGCTAGCACGCGTCGGGTCAGCAGTTCTTCATGTAAGGCACCGCTTGGCAAGTGTGCAGATTTTATCAGAGCGTCAGATTAGTTAGAAATTGCCGCAACGACTGTTTAGATAGGAGTGTACGGCGTTGCGAAAACGTCTAGCTAGTCGTCCGCGCAGTAGTCAGGAATTAGCGAAATATTCTTCTATTAACTAATGCGGGAAGTAAAAAGTGCCCGTTGTCAGGAAAGCTCTGAAAGTTCTCGATTAACAGAATAAAGTTAGGAACGAGCGAAGTACTTGCACTGGCAATTAGGGAAGTGCAAGGGACATTTTCTGCAAATTGGGCGTAATCGAAGGCGGTAGCAGCCGTGGGAGGAGAAGAAACCGATTAGTGGAGACGGAAGAATACGCGAATCGACCGGGGAGAAGACGACGACTGAGGAAAAGACGCAAGAGGACGGCGAAGGCAACGCAGAACTTCGGAATCGAACAACGCGGTGCGGAACCCTGCACGCGGCTTCAAGGTCGGAAAGTGGACAGTTTCGAGGTAACCTGTAGAACTGAAATTAGGTCAAGTTCACGTCGGCAGGGAAAGAATAGTTTCTGAAGTGTTAAAACTTGAGGACACGGGTGTTAATAATTTGTAGCTTGGTAGTGGGAGATTTAATGCGTTATTGCTTGCCTTGTACCATTCTATTGCAGCAGTCAGTATTCTGTTATCTGCAATTACAATTAAAAGACAAATTGAAAGTAGTGCACTTGCCCACATGTTAATTATTGTATGTAATATTTTGAAAGGGCAAGAGATTGTAAATTAAGATTAGTTTCACGTGCAATTGTAATTAGAATAATTTAAATTTAGACGTAGTGAATTTTCAAAGGGAATTCCCAGTATTGGTCAGAGAAATTACTTCAGAAAATTAGTTCTGAACAAAATTAAGTGTTCATTTGTTAAATAGGCTGTAAAAGTTGCTTATTTGTGTTTATTTGATCATTTTTGGAAGTGTAATTCTATGTGTGATTTGTTTTTCGTTGTTATCAATTCATGCCACAGAATTTTGAGTGAATTATATGCTCGTTTATGTGTGATTTGTGTGACTTTTATTGTATCAAGGGTTCAGACCTTTCTCGTACCCCAAAGATCCTGCTTCCTGAGATTCTAAGCTCGCTTCACGAGCATAATATCTTAACGACTTGCTTACAGTGCATGCGGCTGTGTGTGCAGAAGGTACAAGGTGTGTACGATAGGTAAGACGGTTAGAATATATATATATATATATTGAAACCCAGAATATGTGTTTCATTACACTAATTAAATCATTAGTGTAAGAAGTCAATTGCTATTTTGGACTGCGCGGTGCGCGCGCCGAGCGCGGCCCGCCGAGGCCGGCGAGCAGCCGCTGCCGCCGCCGACGGTGCCACCGCCGGGAGGGTAGCGTGTGAATTTCGGTTAGAACTGGGCAACGCGCACGTGCAAAAGTTCGTTACGAGGATCGCGGACGAGAGCCGTTAGCAGAACGGTGACCAGGGCAGACGTTAGCGGAGCGGCGTCGAGTGCGGACGTGCGACGAAAGCTCGCGAGTAATGCAAGGACGCAGACGACACGCAGTGCGACTATGGAAATATTAGAAACTGTAGTGTAGCATGAATGTAAATAGGACATTGAAAATATCAGCAAAGTAAAAGATTAGTGTTGGTAGAATAATTGATCGTGCTCCTAATAGTTGGTTTAGTGGAATTGTCATGGTAATTGTGTGGTACGGAACTGAGTCCGGTGCGCGTGATTGGCGCGGGTTAAGTAATTAAACCCACTGACAGACGGTGATTCGAGAGAAGTGCGACGCTGTGGTATCAAGATCCTGGTCGGGGAAGATTCATCGGAGCATCGGCCGTGGACGACGGCCACGCCATTCACCCCCGGCGGCCCGCAGCAGCACCAGAGGTCGACGACCCTGTCGGCACGAGTGGTTCTACAAATATCAGAGGTAGTCGATCGGGGCCCCGAAGGTATGACGATTGTATATTACTCTTAATCTTGGTACCAAGGCGGAGTATACAAACATTGTTAGATAATGTAAATAGCAAATTTGGTTTACAAATATATCCTGTTTGTGATTGCATTTATGTTTTTGATTAGCCCCTTCAATATTACACCAACTTATCCAGGGACCCATTCACGTAAAAGATACCCTCCTTTAGAGTTATATTGCAGTGAAAATACCCGGCACCACCAGGTATGTCACAGCTGGCGCCCGAACAAGTGGAAAACGTATAGTTAAGAAATGTGGCTTTAGGAAAGTTGGTGAAATGTTGGAAAATAATGTGCATGTAATTGATGTATAGTAATGCAGGGTACAGATGAGAAGCAGGCAGTGTAAAGTGTATTATTAGAGAGAACAAAACGTAACAATACATGTGTTAGCAAAACATGCATAAGTCAAGTAAGCATAATGAAATGTTGATAATTACAAAAATGTTGTTGTGTAAATAATTGTGGGCGGATATAGGAAGTTATTTGAGAGTAACCTATATAAAGTTACTATTGTAGTACTGGGGTTATGAAAATCACACATATACATATTACAAATAATATAATGTAATAGAATTTCAAATTTTGTAAGACATATTAATAATATTTGAATTGTTTGGCAACTTTTAATGACATGGAAATTAAAGAAATGGGGAAGTAATAATAATTCTTGTGAGAATATAAAGGTGGTTAATAGTGTTGTACAAATTGTGCACAATTTTTTTTTTTTTGCTGGGAACGTTCACTCAGTAGTGCATTATCTATTGGTGATGGTAAAGTTTGGGGAATTTAATAGAAAAGATACCAGGTTGGGAAATATATAGCAGCATTGTGAAGGTATATTGTGAGTAGTTACATGATACTATTGAGGAAAATTCAGGGAGAAGATATGACATGTAAATGTAAGTGATGATTATGTACATAATATAGCAACAAGTGTGTTGAAAAGTAATTTCAATTAATAAGGGATTTACTATAATTTGAAAGCATTTATGTAATAGTGTTAATACGTTTATTAGCAGTGTATATGTGTAAATGGTAATAATATATGTATTGTAAGGAGTATGTTTATGCATTGGTAGGTGAGTGGAGATTTATACGGCTACTGACCTAGTGTTATTGTGTTTTTGGTGGTGAATGAGGGTTGTTCGTCATTAATTAGCAATTGAAATAGGAGTGAATTAAACCATTCACGAAGGATATACAGTGTTGTGGCGGGTATAGTTAGTTCATAGGATAACTGTGGTATCGTTGGTAGGTGAGGCAAGAGGAAAATTTGTGCGGTATTTTAGTGTAGTGGGAATCGATCGGACAGCTCAAAGCAACAGAATGGAGGCGCAAAATATAGCGCTGGACCGGGAAGAGAAGGCGGATGAAGTAGGGGAGATAGATGTAGGAATTGATAATAGCATACCATCGGAAAGCAGGGATAGTGGCATTGGAAGTCGGTTAGATGACACGTCAGGAGATAGTTTCAATAAAGAAATAGAAATCACGTCAACACCGATGAACCAGGTAGCAGGAATTCTAAACCGGGGGGGAGGAGAAGATACTGATTCTATACAAATAATGATGAAGATGTTGGAAGAAATGAATAGGAAATCACAAGAACAGAATAGGAAGATGTTCGAACAACTAAATGGGAAATTAGATGAACAGAATGGGAAGATATTGGAAGGACAGAATGAACAGAATAGGAAACTGGATGAACAGAAAATATTCACAGAGGAGCAGAACAGGAGGTTAGCTGAAGAACTGAATAGGAAAGTAGAGGAACAGATTGGGAAGCTGGCAGAAGAACAGAATAGGAAATTAGATGCAATAGGGGGGCGAATAGGACGCGCCGAAGAACAAATTGTGTTAACGAAGAATGAGATGGCCAAAATCGCGGAGCGGGTAGAAAGTCACAAGCAATGGACTGCCGAAGAATTAGGGAAACAGAAAAAGGAGTTAAAATCCCAAGTACTTAATTTGGGGGGAGAATTAGAGAATAAACTATACCAGCAATTAGATGATAGAACCGCTAAGCAGGACGAGAAAATTGAAAGGATACAAGTGGTAGTCAAGGAAGAAATGCTGGAGAATAAGAGGGAATGCGAGGAGAAGGTTGTGTCATTACGAACAGAGATTGAACAAATAAAAGAATGCAAGGCATCCCCAATCGCAGCAAGCGGGACGGTACCATTTACCCCCCCAAGATCACTAAAATTTTCAGGAGACGGGAAAGAAAATCCCTGCATATTTATGAAGGCAGCAGAACGACATCTAGATGTTATCAATACTTCGGAAAGGTGTAAAATACAATTGTTATATTTAATGTTAGAAGGTAACGCAAGGATATGGGCCGATACATTTGATAAGTTTCCCGAATCAGTAAAGGCATTTAAAGATCGATTCCTTGAGCGGTACTGGAATGAGGAAATTCAAATTAATTTTAAAATTAGCTTGATGAATAATCATTACCACCAGTCCATGGGAAGCTTGCGGGAATACGCAACAAGGCGCATCATGGAATACAAAACGCTATCCCCACCGATGAGCGATCAGGAAATAATATGTGTACTGACGAGACAGTTCCCAGTCACAGTGCAGAATCTTTTACGTAGTGTGCAGCACACCGACCTGGAAAGATTCCAGAATGTGTTAGGAGGGTACGACTTGACGTTCGCAGGCGTACCAAAGAACAGAAATGAAGGGAATGTTAATATGGTTAGATCGGAACGTAACCAGGGGCAAGGGAGTGATAGGAGCAACGATTACCAGAGAAACCAACGCGGAAGAGGGGGAGACGGATGGAGACCAGAGCCGGGGAACCAGAGACCGGACTGGAACAGATCTAATTCAAACCGTACGGAGACACGAGGCGGGGGCGGGAATGCACCCGACCGATTAGCACAGCCTAGCACAAGTAGAGATCGAGGACACTATTTAAACCAATAGAGTCCGTGGTGATAGGTGGCCCCATCGCGGACGCGGAAATCGATGAAGTAAACGCGGTCTCCATAAACGCTATGCAGCCGGTAACTCACGATACCCAACCGTGGCGGAGATGTAAGAACTCAGCGGTCAGAATCAGGAAATGTCCCATGATAACGATAGAATGTGAAGGAATAATTAAAGAAGCATTAGTAGACACAGGGTGCACGACTACAGTAGTATCAGAGGAAATGTATGAGGAGTTAAAAGCAGCAGGAAAAGAGATAATGTGTTTGCCTATGAATAGGGCGTATGTGATTGGGGCAACTCAGAAGAAGTCAAGCCCCATCACAAAACAAATCATGTTTCAAGCCAGGATTGGCAACCAAGTATACAAGATGGTGGCCCTGGTAGTCAAAAAATTATTGTATTCGGTAATAATAGGGACGGATTTTCTGGTCGATCACAGAGCAATTATAGATCTAGAACGGCAGGTGGTAGAACTGGGGAGCCAGGCGGTAGGATTTGACCTGGGGATGGACGAAGAATACGAAGCGTGTACGGGCGTAATGGCAGAAGATTCATTAGAAGAACAGCTGAGGCAGCAAACGGAGAAGATTGAGATATTAAATACGCGTCACAAAGAGCAACTACTGCAGATGTTGATGGAGAATAAAGAAGTATTCCAGAAGAATCGCGCCCCAATCAAGGGATTCACATTTCGAATCCAACTGACGGATACGACGCCATTTCGACAGCGTAATTATCCGATACCAGCTGCGCTGAAGCAAGATGTCGCAGAATTATTGGCAGCAATGGTAAATGATGGAATTATAAGAAAGGCACAGACATCCTACACTAACCCAATCGTGATTGTCAAAAAGAAAGATGGAGGAATACGATTGTGTCTAGATGCTCGAAGACTAAATGCAGTAACAAAACCATACAGGGATGCTCCGTTACCGGTGGAGGAAGTATTGCAGAGGTTCGGAGGGAACATCGTTTTCTCTAGTACCGATTTCAGTAAAGCTTATTGGCAAATGCAAGTGGCGGAAGAGGATCAGCAATATACAGGATTTGCATTTGAAGGAATATGTTACGTGTTTTGCAGAGTGCCATTCGGGCTACGAAATAGCGGAGCCGCACTGATTCAATGTGTTGACAAAATATTGCAAGGGACGCTACAAAATAGGATTACAACATATGTGGATGACATAGTTTTGCAGGCCAGATCAATAGAACAGCACTTTGAAGATCTAAGAGAGCTATTTCATATACTAAGAGAAAACAATTTAGTATTGAACGTAAAGAAATCAAGTTGGTTTACAAGGAAAATAGAGTTCTTGGGTTACATGATAACCACAGAAGGTATCAGTATGAAGCCGGAAACCATCGAGGAAATCAAGGAGATTCACGAGTTCAGCGAAGGGCAATTAGTGTTATTACGAGTTCCTAAAGTATCAAACCCAAATTTGAAGCTGTATGCAAAATTTTTCCCATTATATGAGGGACCATATATGATAGATAAAGTTACGGACAAGAATGTGGCCAAGTTACTCAATAACAAACGAGAAGTGGTGGGACACTACAATTTCCATAACTTAAGACCCTGTCCCATAGGAATGGAAAATAGTGAAGTGTAAATAAGTGTAATATTAGTGTTAATATAAGTAATCACATGTTAATTCGATTCTAGGTTATAAGTGTATATAGGGCTTTTAGCAATATGCAAGACAGTGCGACCATCGGCAGTGACGATGTTACTAGTGTGAATTTTTCCAGAAGCGGGAAAAATCCAAAAAAGAAAAGGGGGGGGTGATGAAACCCAGAATATGTGTTTCATTACACTAATTAAATCATTAGTGTAAGAAGTCAATTGCTATTTTGGACTGCGCGGTGCGCGCGCCGAGCGCGGCCCGCCGAGGCCGGCGAGCAGCCGCTGCCGCCGCCGACGGTGCCACCGCCGGGAGGGTAGCGTGTGAATTTCGGTTAGAACTGGGCAACGCGCACGTGCAAAAGTTCGTTACGAGGATCGCGGACGAGAGCCGTTAGCAGAACGGTGACCAGGGCAGACGTTAGCGGAGCGGCGACGAGTGCGGACGTGCGACGAAAGCTCGCGAGTAATGCAAGGACGCAGACGACACGCAGTGCGACTATGGAAATATTAGAAACTGTAGTGTAGCATGAATGTAAATAGGACATTGAAAATATCAGCAAAGTAAAAGATTAGTGTTGGTAGAATAATTGATCGTGCTCCTAATAGTTGGTTTAGTGGAATTGTCATGGTAATTGTGTGGTACGGAACTGAGTCCGGTGCGCGTGATTGGCGCGGGTTAAGTAATTAAACCCACTGACAGACGGTGATTCGAGAGAAGTGCGACGCTGTGGTATCAAGATCCTGGTCGGGGAAGATTCATCGGAGCATCGGCCGTGGACGACGGCCACGCCATTCACCCCCGGCGGCCCGCAGCAGCACCAGAGGTCGACGACCCTGTCGGCACGAGTGGTTCTACAAATATCAGAGGTAGTCGATCGGGGCCCCGAAGGTATGACGATTGTATATTACTCTTAATCTTGGTACCAAGACGGAGTATACAAACATTGTTAGATAATGTAAATAGCAAATTTGGTTTACAAATATATCCTGTTTGTGATTGCATTTATGTTTTTGATTAGCCCCTTCAATATTACACCAACTTATCCAGGGACCCATTCACGTAAAAGATACCCTCCTTTAGAGTTATATTGCAGTGAAAATACCCGGCACCACCAGGTATGTCACAATATATATATATATATTCTAACCGAACGAATACTATCGTAGCCACCAGTACCTATCTGTACACTCCAGGTGCTTTAAGCACGTCGATAAGATATTATGCTCGAGAAGCGAGCTTAGAATCTCAGGAAGCAGGATCTTTGGGGTACGAGAAAGGTCTGAACCCTCGACACAATAAAAGTCACACAAATAACACAAACGAGCATATAATTCTCTTAAAATTTGGTGGTATGAACTGATGATAATGGAAAACAAATCACACATATAATTACACTTCCAAAAGAATGATTGAATGAACACAAACAAGCAACTTTTTTACAGCCTATTCAGCACGTGAATATTTGATTTCGTTTGGAACTGATTTTCTGGATCAATTACTTTAAACCTAATCACACATAGAATTTACACTTCCAAATGATTGAGTAAACACAACTAAGCAACTTTCTACAGCTTATTCAACACATGAAACACTTAGTTTCGTTTATAACTCACTTTCTGAATTAATTACTTTAAACCAGTACTGGGATTCCCTTTGAAAATTTACCACGTCTAAATTGAACTTACTCTAATTACAATTGTTTGTGATACTAATTCTGATTTACAGTTTCTTGCCTTTTAAAATTTTACATTCAATAATTGACTTGTGGGCAAGCGCACTACTCTTAATTACTCCTTAAATTACAAATGCTGGTAACAGAATAATAACTGCTACTCTAGAACGGTTAAAGGCAAGCACTTTATGCATCAAATCTCCCACTCCAAGCTACAAATTATGAATATCCGTGTCCTCAAATTTTAACACGTTTGAAACTGTTCTATTTCCCTGCCGTCGTGAACTTGACCTAATTCAGCTTTACGGGTTACCTCGATATTGTCCGCCTTTCAACCTTGAACAGCGTGTTGCGCCCCGCACCACGATGCTCGAGTTCGATGTACTGCGTTGCTCTCGCCGTCTTTCTGCTCAATCGTCGTTTTCTCGGCTGATTCGCGTACTCTTGCGTCTTCACTAACCAATTTATTCTCCTCCCACGGCTGCTATCGCCTCCAATTACGCCCAATTTACAGAAATGTCCCTTGCACTTCCTAACTGCGAGTGCAAGTACGTCGCTCGTTCCTAACTTTATTCTAATAATTAAGAACTTTCAGAGCTTTCTGAGAAACGGGCACACTTTTACTTTCCGCGTTATTTAATAGCAGAATATTTCTCTAACTCCTGACTATTGCGCGGATGACTAGCTAGACGTTTTGTAACGCCGTACACTCCTATTCTACAGAGTCGTTGCGGCAATTTCTAGCTAATCTAATGCTCCCATCAAATCCGCACACTTGCCAAGCGGTGCCTTGCGTGAAGAGCTGCAGACCTGACGCGTACCAGCAGAAGAGATGTTGCTTCCAGGCGAGATGTCGGCAACAAAAGAGAGCTTTCCATCAGCGCGTCGGCCTATTTATTAGCGCTGCGCCGGGGAAATTCTGAGCAGCTACTGAGAAGGGGGGGGTAATTTCTCCTACTTCACTCCCTTCAGGAAAAACGTGACTCCAAAGTTCGTGGCTGCTAGTTCAAGCAACGGATACCAGGCTGCGCGTTTTGCTACACAGGTATTCCGACTGCTCTTCTCGCCGTCTGCGAGCGTAAACGCCGACGAAACTGTGCTGTGACGGGGTTGTATAATCCCGTTTCGGCACAATATATATATATATATATATATATATATATATATATATATATATATATATATATATATATATATATACGTATTGAATCCGATAACATCGATGTCAATGTTTTGAAAACATCGACATTCCCAGCACCAATTGGAGAAACGTCAAAGGCGCACTCCAAAATAAATTGTAAAATAATTGAAGTAATAAAATAATACACTTAATAACTATTGCTGTATGGATTAGCAATATATTTGTTGTGCATGTACAGAAAGTGTCAAATTTGATGGAAATGGGCGGAGTTTTATCATGTTGATAACGAATTTTGTCTGCGCGGATCTGTCAACCACGGTTGGATGAAGTGTAGTGATCATACTCGTGGAGATGTAATGAGATTGGTGAAGTAGTGTCCAGTGAAAGAGTGTGCCTAGAAACGGAAGGTATGTGTCTAGCTAAGGGCGGTCTCATAGGTAGTAGGTGTTCTCAATGTTCGAGGACGTGTTAATAGAATAAAAGCTTGATCACAGATTGAAGGCATAGTCCCGAGAACGTTCTCACAAGTTGAGACCATGGTCCCAGACGCAAGATCTTCCAAGGAGAAGGACGTTCGCTCTGGAGAGAAGCCTACTCACGTGCTTGATGCACGATTACAGATGGAAACCGCGGACACGGGCTTGGTCATGTACGTGCTCTCAGAGCGAAGGCATGCTTGGTGCGAGCTCACAGTTTGAGAGCATGGACACAGGAAGCATATGTGTTTATGTCCTTAGTATTTGCTCCTTGGAAGAACAAATGATCACAAACAACTATAGCGCGCACAGAAGTAAGGCGTGATAGCGTGCTTGGTGCGTTTGTTAGGGTACTGCTCCAGCTTTCGCCGGGTATTGATCGGAAGAACATGGAAAGCCTCCGATCAGAGCAGCCGGCTGCTAGAATTCCGCTTCAGATGGTGGATGAACATGACCTAACTATTTTTTTAGTGTCGAAAATTCTGCCACCGTCGGGACTTGAACCCTAGGACCTCCCGGGCAGAGGTACCGCAGTGGCATCAGTGAATGCCTTCGGCCACCCTTCCAGAGGACCCGCTCATAAGCGGCGGTGAAGCGCGAGGCAGGAAGGCATGTACATTATTTTGCAACACATTGCCAGATGGCATTAAACGATTCAATTCGATTCAAAAGTTTAAGTCCTAAGTAAAATCTTTTCTGGGACTTTCACAACTGTTTCTATACAATTAGAGACTATACCGAGCATTCAAAAGGGAAGTAATATTAATTTTAACATCGACATTCAGTGTTTTATTTATCATTTGGATTGTATACTGTAACAAGTATTCTACTTGAACTTCTGGGTCAATGACCCCCATCTCGATCAGGTTTTCGATCAGTTTCCCTGATCCTTGAGCAAGTACCGAGACGTCTCCTTCTTTTGGTTCTGGACATAAATGTAATTTCAAATTAATTTCTCCCCATAGAACGTCACATACTGTTTTTAACTGTTTTCGACGTAAATAAATAATAAATAAATAAATAAATAAATAAATAAATAAATAAATAAATAAATAAATAAATAAATAAATAAATAAATAAATAAATAAATAAATAAATAAATAAATAAATAAATAAATAAATAAATAAATAAATAAATAAATAAATAAATAAATAAATAAATAAATAAATAAATAAATAAATAAATAAAATAAATAAATAAAACTCTCACCGGCGGCCGCGGCCCAGAGCAGCGCGGCGGCGGGCAGGCCGACGAGGAAGCGGGAGCGCGGCGAAGCGGCGGCGGAGGAGGCGGCGGCGGCGGAGGCGGAGACGGAGCGGGCGTGCACGCGGAAGACGGCCCTCCAGCGCTCCACGGCCACGCACGCCAGCGTCAGCGAGTGCGCCGCCGTCGCCGTCATCTGCAGCCCCAGCGCGCACCGGCACACGCCCGCGCCCAGCACCTGCGCCGCACACACACACGCACACACACGCGCCCACCGTTGCCAAATATTCGTGCTCTGAACATCATTGTATTTGTTAATAATTATGAATAAAGTAATAAAAAATAATAAAATAATAAAAAATTAATAAAAAATAATTAAAATAATAAAAATAATAAAAAATAAAAAATAATAATAAAATAATTAAACCACCAATTTCCGTGTTAAAAACTTGTAGTACACTTGCGGGAATAATTACCTTAGCAATTGATACACGAAATAATCAATCAATTGAACAGCTGTCACCCAACTTGGTGCTACCCTTTTGGAGATTTTTGGGTTACATGCGCCGTGTTGCATTCAGCCCTGCAATCGTGATGCCACTGTCCGACCAGGAAATATTAAACTAATGATGCTACAATAGCACTTTCTTGCTTTATTTACAATTTTCGAACATGTAGAGCTCAACAAAAATGTTACCTGCGCAATTCTCTTAATCATTCTTAAGAGCTTTCCTGTCGAAATGTACAAGAAAGGCTGAGAGAAGGGCTTACCTATGCCTTTTACCTAATAACGGTGCTTTAGGAAACAAAATGAGAACTAAAAAAAATATAACACCAAATTGAAAATATTATTTTGATACACTATTTTAAATAACAATTTTGATGTAGTTGTGCTTTAGTCATATGTGTTATTATCAAGAATTTCTAATTAACTGTGAAATTATATCGCACGTTGTCGTCAATCTTATGATATACGCTTATAAACATCTAAAGAAAAAATCTATACTCTAATTCCATTATCTACATTGCGAGGTGAAAAGAAGAAAAATATTTTAAATTATCTTTTTATAAATATTTTTGGCAATCTGAAGTGACATTAGTAAATACATGAAGCAGTTAAAACAACAATCGATAATCTGGAAAAGCGAGCTTCAAAGTTGCTATATGCGCGAAACTCGTCGTCTGAATTTCCATCTATTTTTGGCAGACAACTTTCCTAAGCCGTGCGTTTCTTTCAATGACCCGTAAGCACCTCGCCTGACTTGGAACTTATTTGATGGATCTCTCTCTCCCTCGTCCACTGGTACGCAAGCTCACGAGGAAAATAGCCGCAACATTTTCGAATAAATAAACAAAAGAAATAAGGACGAGTATTTGTTCACATTATTCAAAAGATGAATGAATGTTCTCAGTGGATACAAAGCAGATTCATTCCCTATGGTCGTACTGGGGAATTATAAATGTTTGAGTTTAATTTAAAATACGAATGAAAGTTTAGTGATATAGCATGGTCGGTAAATCACTTAATTGCATAAATCAGATAAATATACACAATAAAATAAATTTTGAGTCGAACAATTTTAGCCGAGAAAACAAAAAAAATGTACTTAAATTATCTTCGGGGAGGGATATTCTGTTCGATGAAAGAAGTACAATCCACATTCATTTGGATCGAACACATACTGTGACATGGTGCCATGAGTTGTGGTTTCATATTTTAACTTTTAGAAAATTGTGAATATGGGAATTTTTCATCCACGAACAAATAAATCATCGACAACGTAAATAAATCGAGAACAAAACATACATGTAATAACTAGGCTGTCCGGGTGACGCCGCGTCCATGGTGAAGGTGCCGACGTTTCAGTCGCCATTCTGCGACCTTACTCACAATACGCCCTGAGGAAGGTCGCAGAATGGCGACCGAAACGTCGGCACCTTCGCCATGGACGCGGTGTGACCTGGACACCCAAGTATTTACTGACTCCGGCTGCGGAAGCCTACGCCCTCGCTTAAAACATATACAAGTTGTATGTTCAAAAACATCGAATTCAATACATATATACATATATACATATATACATATATACATATATACATATATACATATATACATATATACATATATACATATATACATATATACATATATACATATATACATATATACATATATACATATATACATATATACATATATATATATATATATATATATATATATATATATATATATATATATATATATATATATATACATATAACTTCGATGTTTTTATAGAAACGTCGATGTTTTCAAAACATCGACATCGGTGTTGCATCACTATTCCTCGGTTGGCCGTAAGTTGTAACTTGAAGGATGCCTTACCCACTTCATGTAGGGAGTGCTGAGGTTCGCGATTGCAGTGCCTCCGGTGAGCAGGGCGTTGACGAAATCGCTGACTGCCAACGAGCCCACCATCCAGCGATAACCATCGCCCCGCTGCCTTGAAATTGGGTAGAGAAGGTTTTTATTTCACAGAGGAAACTGTAATGTTATTCGAGAACAGTGGTCACCAAACTTACGAAGCATGTGAACAATCATACCATTTTCAATCGTACTGTGAGCTGCCAAGAAACCAAGACAGATTTTTTTCAAATCTCAACATTTGTTTATTGTCTATAAATATGCATTTGTATTAAATATGAAACAAATTGTAATAAAACTGTATAAAAGAAATTGAAAGGGAACATTACAAAAGTTTGAAATATAATTCGTAACAAATAATAAATGTAAGAACAGATTTTAACCAACTTTCGCCAACCTTGGTCATGACTGCGATCTACCGAAAACTGTTCCGCAAGCTACTAGTAGATGGCTTTCGATGGTTTGGCGATCACTGCTCTTGAACATGTATGTCAAAATGGGAGCAGTGCCAAATGCTGTGTGACAAGGGTCAAGCGTGTTACCGAGCTTCCAACAAAGATGTTACTCGAACAGGAACATTCTTTTCATATATTGCTTAGAGGCGCTTTTTAAAATTATGTGTCAATTCGTTCCTTGAGCGAATCACATGTGATGAACTGTACGTATTTAAAAATAAATATGGCACAATGGATAGGAAACTTATCGTGCAGTTATGCCAGCAAAATAGGTTTCGTGTGCCTGCTCAACATCACTGCAAATGAGGTGATCAGGAGCTGATGCCACTTATGTAATTTTATTACATGAAATTTCACAACGTGTTCAATAGCAATTAGTGATGCTAAAAGAGCACGTACTTTTTTGTCCGCATTTTCGCGCAAAAATTAAGTGAAAAACACTCCAATTTTCGAAAAAGTTTACATGATCTCATTTCAAAATCTATCTTTAAGAATTAGATTTCATTAAGGGAAAACTCTCTTAAATATTTTAGTTGTAAGTAGACTCCGAAAAAATTTCGAACTTTTGCAATTTTTGCAATTTTTGGATTTTTAACGAACATGAGTTCTGCACCATTCTCTTAAACGTCCTCTTCACTACCCAACAACAAAATTAAATCAAAAACGATGGAGCCATTTTTCTGAAAATTTGGAAAATATCCCAAGGGGTTCATCTAAAGACCCCCCCCCCCAAAAAACTAAAACATCGGTTTCAAATTCAAGGGGCCGTGACACAAGTCAGATTGATGGGAGAATATTAATTTTTGAAAAAATCGGCTGAACGGTCGGTAGCTTTGTTGACAGACGGGCAAACAGACGGATGGACAGACGGGCAAACAGACGGAGTCGCTTTGCCGTCATTCCATTTCTCGTTATCAAGGACTCACTAAACATGGAATATTCCTACATCACATGTTTGAGGAGTATTTTTTTAATTTAGCAACTGGATTTATCCATTTTTTCGTTACCAAAGCACTGTAACAAGAGTGTTTCTGCCAAAAATATATATAGTTTCTTCGCGCAGAATTACACAACTTTCTCTCTACTGAGTTTCGAGAAAGTAAAAAGTGATCGTCCCCATGTAACCCTAGTAGTTCTTTGTGTTTATTCTGCGACACCTGTACAAAACTAAATCATCAAAAGAAATGAAATTCAGACGTGGTTATAATAACGCAGCCAGATATTGTAGTGCGTCTACTTAATTATTTGTGCGGAGTCCAGGCAATTGCTTTTCGAGCGATCGAGTCGCGAATCGCCTGGGTGCGTCTCCTCGCGGTCCCCTCACCTGGCGGATCAACCCTTTGCCCTGGGACAGTTTTGTTTACTTTCGACACATAAACGTTCTAGTTTTCCTTTTAATACTGATTACACTGGTGGAATCGGACGTCTTGTTCCCTTGCACGATGAACAGTATTGTAGATCTCTCTTGAGGGAAGTTCCAACCCTTCCAACGTGACGCCAACAATTCTGCCTGATGCTTTGGCAAGTTTAAATCATAATCTTTAGTTTAAATCACAATCAGTTATTGAGTTACCACTGATTGATTCTATTTTGGCGACGTTCTACCGAAATCTGTGTCTTCACTATCGTCCTTTTTGGTACTCGCGTTTAAATGTTAATCGCAACAGTTTTCGGAATGTAAACTCCAATTATGCTGTGGCGCGGGGGTTGGAAGACCATCGTTATGAGGAACAGGCCTAATAGCTAAAGGGAGGTTGCGTTATTAAATGGTCTTCTAGATCTTGCTTGTGATTCCAGAAACTTTGGTAATGCAGAAATAACAGTCCGTGGGGTGGTTCTCCGGTTCCTTCCATATCATGGGATTCGCAAACTGAGTGGATCGTGAATTTTTGCTAAGCCAACCACTAAGTTATGTTACACAAGGCGCACAGCAAATATGAGGGTCTCACGATTTGTACTGATTACCGATTCCACCCCTAAAATGCAATTCATATGCATTTCTGATAAAGGGAATATATAAGGACAGTTAGCCATTGAACAAATTCACTGTCGAACTGTGTTATTTCCCTTTCCTTCACATTAGTTAACAAGGAAGATACAAAATGACACGATCGGATTAAAATCACAAATGTGCAGATAGCAGTACTCTAAAAATTGACCACTGCGGTCGATATTTCCTTCCTCCTCCTGGTCAACTATCACCCCTTACAAACACACACTTTCATTTACATGCACTGCACGACCACACATGTCAGAAGACTAGTCGGGAGCTTAGATCTTGTCCAGGCTGACGGAGATACCTGACAGGGGAAAATCCTGCAAGGCGACAAGTAGATCTTCGCCGGATCTCACCATCCAGCGGGAAAGGTCAATGCCACATCCCGCCTAAAAAACAAAACACGCAATACACTTACGGACCAACGAGCTAACAGTGGACGCGTGCGGGATCACTAATTACTCAATCAATCCAGATGAACACCACCACCAATTTCGGTGTTAGAAACATGTCCTACCCCTACGGGACCGTATAAGTTGATGTGCCCAGAATCACGCAACACTGAATGAACGGAACGGCGAGCACTTGCTTGGGGGCGGCGAGGAGCTCCGCGGCGTTGAGGACGAGTGCGGAGGCGGTGACGAGGGCGAACACCGCGAGGAAGCAGTAGCGGTCGGCGGCCGGCAGGATGACCAGCTCCGAGTCGAAGTACGCGTACACCAGCTCGTCCTCCGGCATGGAGGCGCACACCTCCTGCAGATCTTCCTGCGAACACACGCGACGCAGTGTCAGACCCTGCGTAACACCCTGCCGAAATTGCCTCGCTGCTCGCGGTTGGGAATGATTGGTCCATCGCGATGAAGGGACAGTGTTGCCAAGTTAGGGGGTTTCCACCTTCATTGTTTTTGTCTTTAGAGGATTTTTGGGGGGAACATTTATTTGCAGGGTTTGTTGAGTGTTTTCGTTGATTTGTAATGCTAATTGTTTTAAAAAAATCCTATTTATCACAAAACCCTACGGCAGCTCCCTCCCTACGGCAGCTCCCTACGGCAGCTCCCTCCCTACGGCAGCTCCCTACGGCAGCTCCCTACGGCAGCTCCCTACGGCAGCTCCCTACGGCAGCTCCCTACGGCAGCTCCCTACGGCAGCTCCCTACGGCAGCTCCCTACGGCAGCTCCCTACGGCAGCTCCCTACGGCAGCTCCCTACGGCAGCTCCCTACGACAGCTCCCTACGACAGCTCCCTACGACAGCTCCCTACGACAGCTCCCTACGACAGTTCCATACGACAGTTCCATACGACAGTTCCATACGACAGTTCCATACGACAGTTCCATACGACAGTTCCATACGACAGTTCCATACGACAGTTCCATACGACAGTTCCATACGACAGTTCCATACGACAGTTCCATACGACAGTTCCATACGACAGTTCCATACGATAGTTCCATACGATAGTTCCATACGATAGTTCCATACGATAGTTCCATACGATAGTTCCATACGATAGTTCCATACGATAGTTCCATACGATAGTTCCATACGATAGTTCCATACGATAGTTCCATACGATAGTTCCATACGATAGTTCCATACGATAGTTCCATACGATAGTTCCATACGATAGTTCCATACGATAGTTCCATACGATAGTTCCATACGATAGTTCCATACGATAGTTCCATACGATAGTTCCATTTCCATACGATAGTTCCATACGATAGTTCCCTATAATTTATAATGGCAGGTATATTTATTCAAATTTAACTAAGAGTAGTAAGATCACTTATGGGCGTGTACAATTATTTTAATGAATTCCGTCATTTAATATTGGGCATCTATTTTCACAACCAATGATTGGTGGTAGAAAAGGGCAACTCATTGGATGAAAATGAACAAATCACAGTAATAAACAAGTAATGGAAAACGTTTTTCAAAGAGTTATAGTCGTCTCTTTTTCAGTCATTACGAATGAGACCAAGATACATCCTTAGTTTCATAACTCGTACACACAAAACTTATATAATGTGAGTATATATGAACATTATTATATAACTAGTTGTTTTAGCAAGTGCCAAACACATTGAAAGATTATAGGCGGGGGAAAATCGTAAATTCATTACTATACACGTCTGCGCTGTGAAGTTGTCGATACCTCCTGAAAAATCTCGAATTTGTACTGGTTTGTTTCTTGTAAGAAGCCCTTCAAATATTATTAACATAAATAACACTTAGAACTCTGAAGAACGCTGTTTTATCTGGAATACCAGGAAACCAATAGTCCTTGTCGAATCATAACGCACTACCCTCTTAACACTATTTATTAATATTCGACAATTTGATCTGATAACGACGCCGCTGTATATAGTGCCAACATGATTTTGTGCCCCTAATTTTTTCCGGATAGACACCGCAATTCACGGGATAACCTCCAATACCAAACGGGTTCAACTTCTGCCGTAGGTGGCAAAGGATTGTAAAGAAATTTTTAATGTGGTCACAGAAGTAAGAAAAAACTCCTGAAGTCGATTTATTAAGGGAGATGAGTGTCTTTATTGATTCCCGAGCGTGGACGAGGGTTACGATTTTATGCTCTTTCCTTTCGTAGACTTATGATGAGAATGACTATGGTTTGCCCTAGCGCTCCATACGCGTGCGCAGTCTAAAACTGCATTGTTGTACATTTACTGTGTTAAAAGATCGTCTTCCCAGTGGCGGCTGGTTCCCAACAGACTGGAGGTTGCACCTCCATCGAATGACGGAAATGTAATTTCCAAAATTCATAATACGAAAATTTAATAAAAATGTAAACAATTCAAATTAATTAAGGCTAAGTGAAATAAAGTTTATGTTGAATCATTACTTACATAATTTTATGCGTCGTGATCGTGTCAGGTTTATTATACACTACCCGCGGACGTTCTGGCTTTGATTTCCACCTGGATTGATTTCGGCTCCAGCACATCGCAACAAACACTATTGCTTCGATACGTTTCACACAAATAAAATTACTTTATTTCGAAAATATCACTACCCTGGTGTAGTTTATAACAAACCTCCTTCCACACACGCTCACACTCTATCAGCGCTCTCCGTGGTGTAACTGCAGCCTGCTGCATCTACCGAGAAAGGGACTTCCTTTCAGATCGGCCAATTTTACACAAAGAATTCATCGGTGTAAAATTTAAAAATAGCAAATCTAATTTCAAATGAAAAACAATTCTCTAAACATCTTATAATGCATTAAATGCCGTGAATAATTGACTGATCTTGTATACTTTCAATAACAAGCGAAATTCATAAAATTCCGTTGTAGCGAGTCAGACGAAGAAAACATTTTGATGTTCCCCTGAAACTCCCTCCGTCGCCGCGCAGCCCTATATAGCGCTACCCGTCTGGTTGCCCAACCAAAAGGCCCTATGTTGCCCGTGTTACATCAAAAGGCCAAAGAGTAAATGCAGTAAATTTAGTAATACAGCCAAGATCCAAGAGCGTGGTGCACTACTGAGCAAGGCACCAGGGACAAGAGAGGGCGGCAGTCGGACGCTCTTTGGTTTCAAAACTATTTCATTTACATCGATATTGATGAAATATCGAGATTATTGAATGCCATTAAAAGGGAAAAGTATATTCCTAACATATTAAGATATTTTTTCGATTATATCTGGGGGTTGTGCAATCGTACAACATAAGCACGAGCCGCCACTGCTCATTTCTAAAAGTAGCTTCTGAGCTACATTCAAACTGCCTGATTCGTCCTCGCCCGAGTGAAACCTTCTTTCTCTGCTAAATACCGAAAGGACAGAATCGAAACTTGCTTGGCCAGGTGAAAGAGGAGGCCTGATGGCCCGAGACTCTCCACGTAAAACAAGTCTTCATTGATTGTTTGATTTAATTGATTGATACTGGGGCTTGATACTTTAGACATTTAGAGTGTTGTGTTTTATGGCCTAAAGGGCTTCGGTCTAGCCGTGAATTATTGAATTTAATACAAGTAATATACTTAAGGAATAAGTGAGGAATTAAATAAATAAAATGTACATTATGATGAATTTTCAAAAGTACAGAGTGGAAAGATCAGTGAAAACGTGAAAAGTGAGTGATTGCAGTGTGGTGAAGTAGTAATTGCTTCTACCAACGTAAAATACAAGATTATAGAAGTACTCACCCACGTCAGATCAAAAGGCCAACATGAGTCATCAAAAACTGCTGAAAAGCTCCTGTTTTCGTGAAGAACATGATGCAACATCCCTAAGAAGAGAAAAGGAATCATATAATCAAGAAAAATAATTGTTTTGAAACGTACGTTTAAAAATACTTTCTTGCTTAGTGATCATTTTACGTTTTACATTGCAATCACAACTGCATGGATTGATTAAGGCTCTTTTGAGAATTTTTGAAATAAAAAAATTGGAGTGGTTTGTTAAACATTTTTAAATTCCCTATATTTCGCGCATAATTACACGAAAATTTTCCTTACTTTCGAAAAATTGATCTAACTGCTATCTTATTTCAAGATATATCATTAAAGAAGAGATTTCTATAACGAAAAAATCTGTATCTTCAATATTATAGTTGGAGGCAGACTCCAAAAAGTTACACTTTTACAATTTTCGAAAAAGCGGTGATTTTAACGATCATGAGACCTGTGCCATTATCGTAAGCGTCCTTTACACTATCCGAGGACAAAAAGTATACAAAAAATTTGGATCCATTTTTCAGAAAATTTTGAAAATATTTTGAGGCTTCATGTAAAGGACCCCCAAAAATCAAAATATCTGTTTGAGACTCCAAAAGCCTCGTTGGGGAATATCATTTCGGTCGATGAATTCAGATCGACGGGGAATATCAATTTTGGAGAAAATCGACTGAATGGTTTAGGCGCTAGCGTTGACCACAGACGGCCGGAGGGACGGCCGGACTGAAAGACTATATGCCGTCAATCAAATTTTCTCTATCAAGAACCACAAAACATGAATTCTGGTTAGACAACGTCTTAGAGAAAAATTTTTCTATAAAAGTAACCTACTTTATCCTCTTATCCGTTACTAGGGCCCGGCAATAAGAGTTTTTCTGCCGAAAATTCGTCGTTTTCCTTACAGTTATTGTTTGCCTTACAATTATAATTATTAAAATTCTTTTATATTGAATTCCTCACCCTTACGAAGGTATTTTACGAAGTAAGGCAGAGAAAGTAAAGCTTTTGAGTGATACTAACGGTTTAAGACAGTGACTGAACTCTTCCTCAGTCTCTTGCTCTCTACCCCCTCTCTCCCCCTCTCTCGTACACACACGCAACACAAATGCAAACGTTTTATATTTCTCTAGTATACATGATCTTAGAAATAATGTTCAAAGAAAACTCACCAAACTTAACACCAAGTTCCCTGTCCAGCAGGTGACTTACCGGTGACGCTTTGAAATCCACTGGAGGAGTTAGAACAGTAGAAACACTCTGAATAACGAAATAATTTGAGTTATTAGTGATAGGAAGAAAAAATAAAATATATTTGGTGAACAAGAGAGTGTACACTAACGATCTTGTATGCATAAGACCCTACAACATTGCAAACTAAAGTTAAGAATTTCGTCCACCACACAATCTGCCCGATATTTCCATTTTTTCTGAAGTAATAATATTAAGAAACATTAACAATTTTCACTGCTCTAATTACATTTTTAATTGTTGTTATCAAAAATGCATATGTTTTTGCAGTTTGTTTAATTTTCTAAAATATTCTTGGCAATATTTCAAAATACTTAAAATACGAGTTATTTGGGTTATATCTAAAAATCATTGTGTATTGCTATTTTAATTCTACTGCTATTAGTATTACAATTATTATCATTGTTATTATTGTTACTATTATTATTACTATTATTATTAATTATTACTATTATTATTATTATTATTATTATTATTATTATTATTATTATTATTAATTATTACTATTATTATTACTATTATTATTAAAACAATGTTTCAAAAACTTTCCCCGGCTCTGAATATTGCGTTCTGTATCTATCGAAATGATGAATTTTCGTCTTTCTTCAAATTCATCGAATATCTGACTACGATTTCTAAAGGGAGGTTAAATTTACCACTAAATTCCATTCCTCAAATTAAAAATTAACTTCTAACGGAAACTAAGACAGAATAAACATTCTTACCATTCAAATAAGCTTGCAATGTCCTCGCATCCAAGTACCGACGACTGTCGATTAGTTCGGAAGAGGCCTTGTCTTGGAACACCGATGACGTCACAGGCGCTGCTGCCTCGTGCGTTATCGGATGAACAATGGAGTGGGAGAGGGGAGGAGGGGGTGAAGAAGGGGAGGAAGGGTGGCAGACGGTGCAATAAACGCGCTCGTTCAAGCACGGCACCGTATCTCACCGGTGACACGCCCGACCGCGCTACCGCACCTGCCCGAAAGCACGTAGGGCCGAAATCATAGTGAACGCTGGCTGCAATAGCTCAGCGGTAATCATCGTTGCCTCTGCAGCAGCGATCACTGGTAGGACTGACTGATTCATTGGTTAGTGATTCGGGCACACCAACTGCTAAGGTAACTATCCCGAAAGTGCAGCGCATGTTTTTATCGCGGGAGCAGGTGGTGATTTTCCCTCACTGGCTGGTGAGATCCGGCGCGGACCTACAGATCAGCTACCGGGAATTGTCCGCAAGTAGGTATCTCCCACCAGCGGGGCACCGCCTCAGCTGACGACTGGTCTCCTGACATGAGTGGCAGTGTAGCGCGTGTGAGAAAGTGTAAGTAAGGTATGAGGATAGGAGGAGTAAGAGGAAGGAAAGATCATGGCCCGCTGGTGAGAGTACTGCTCCGGCATTCGCCTGGCATTGATCGAAAAAGCTACCGTTCTAGATAGCCACCCATTAGAATTCTTCTCCAGACAGCTGAATTCGCGAAGACTGAAATATTCCAGCGCTTGATTGCAAATAATTGCGGATTTTCGACCCTAGAAGTCAGATTCAGCTTCTGCCTGGAGAAGAATTTTCATGTATGGCTGTTCAGAACGGTAGTTTTTCTCCGATCAATGCCAAGCGGAAATAGTATCCTAACAAACGGGTGATGGACCGTTGGTGGTAACCTCTTCTTCATTCTTGTCCCTCCTCTACCCGAACAATGAATGAATGAATGAATGAATGAATGAATTAGTGCCTTATTTTACGTGGCGAGACTCAGGCCATGAAGCCTGCTCTTCTGTCTGACCACGCAAATTTCGCTACGCTTCTTTCACCAACTAGCAGAGGAAGGATGTATTTCTTGGGCGAGAAACAGGCGATTTTAATTTAGCTTAGAGGCTTGAGGATCTTTTACATGCAAGTAAATCTACTAACATGGGACAGCCGGCTTTACTTCCCCTCCGAAGGCAGGCGCACGAAGGATTTTTTCGCCCTTAACGCTTCGCCCTCCACGGCTTCAATCGGGTTTGAACCCGAACTTGGGTACAACAGTCCGGTACGCTAACCGTTACTCCATCGCCAACACCATCGTCGTGCGCGGTACAATCACATACACATACGCATTACACAGTTACACATGTGAGGAGAACAGTCGGGAGCTTAGAGCGTGTCCCAATTGGGGCGGGGCCTCGCGGGGAAGATATTTTGAGGAGTGAAACTTCTGCATGTCGACATTAATGGTCACGTTCCTGCATGGAAAGATACTGAATTCAAATCTGATTTCATTGCGCGCGGTCCACGGCCCGTTTCTTAAGGGACTGCTCCGGCATTCGCCTGGTGTTGTTAGGAGAAACCACGGAAAACTACCGATCAGAGCAGCCGACCACCGGAATTCTCCTCCAGACAGCGGCTGGCTTCGACCCATCTGTCAAGCTAGTGGCGAAAATCCTGCCCCATTTGGGACTCAAACCTAGAATTAGACCCCCATCCCAGGATAAAATATGCAATCAATACTTATTAACACAAAGCGCACACTAAACTCACTATTGTCCTCCGCCCTCAGATGGTGGTTGGCTTTTCTGGTAACTTACACATTTTTTAACACTCAAAAATGTACAAATATTTTATCCGACACACACATGCAGGTTGTCTCACAATAAATGTTGCAATCTTTTAGGGCATGTAAAGGGGTGAACTGTGACAACTCTTTGCCAAGGAACATATACTGGGAAATTGCATATCACGAAGATAAAGCGTATTCTAATGAGTTATTCTTTATGAACCCTTGATTTTTATTTTAATAAAACGTGGAATAATATTAATGTTTCTATTACTTTTATTTAATCTATTAAAATATCCTACATGTTCGTCCGGCATATTCACTAAAGATAAATTTATTTTGTGGGCCGACAGAGCCGTCCGTGACGAAATTTACATAAGGAATACTTATCTTTCATCACAGCTTGAATTCTGTCTACCGTTATGAAATCAAAGAGATTCGTCTTTTCAAAAACAAAACGTTTATAATTTGGTTTCTCCCCTTGTTTTACAAAAAAATAATACATATAGTATGTTTCACAACTATAGCAAGAACAAAAAATAATCACGAAAATATTTCTCAGTCAGCGTCTCCCATTTATACTATATTTACATTCACACACAAAAACTTTGTTTACCCCATACACACATGTTACCTTACCTTACATGTTACATTACTTGTTACCTTAGTATATTAGATTTCATAAATTATATCAAACGGACAATATTTGGTCTTTCCACAAGTGGGACATACTGTCTATTTTTCACTTTCCTGTTCTTCTGCCCTCTTGTTCTCTGATATTTGATTGTACTCTCCGGTCCTCAGCGGTAGTCTCGAACGCATCATCGATCGCATTCTATGCCAGTTTGTCTCTTTGAATTCATCGATAAGCAACACTTTCTATGTTTAACATTTACGTTTGTTGACAATTAATTTACACACTTACATCCGATTACTGCGTTTAACTTCCTCTCGCGAGCACAGTTCGAAAAATGTTTGCCTAGACTCTCACGTGGTGACCCATCTCCACGAACTACGGTTCGAGTCTTCTGCCGCGACAGTTTCTTTAAACTCGGTGCTCACTTGCCTTTCGCGGTGCACAGTGTTAGTCTCAAAATCGTTCCATCTTGAGCATCGCTTTGATCACTCCCCTCCCTGGTCAATGTCTACCTGTCTCCTGATTGGATCATCGACATCTGGCACAGTTTACTCCTTAGCATCCGTTCTCCCTATAAGTTTCTGATTTTAATTATTTTCACGGCAATTCTTCGCGTGTCCATGCTTGATTTGTTACTAAAACACTTCACACTGTTTCCCTTGGCCATTTATTATTTGGCATATTCCTTAAACTCTTGTTTATGTATTTCATATATACGTATAATTCTGGTGCCCATTATTGTCGTTAAACAAATTTTAATACCATTTATATTTAGGTATTTTGGCTTGGTACTCCAATGGCCCATCTCAGAATTTACACGAAGCATTTGACCCTAATTCTTAGGCAACTTCTTACGAACAGATGTTCGACTGATCATGGACAGACGAACTCAATGCGATTTCATGTATCTGCCGAAGATCTATGCAGTGTTCTCCGAGTTTCTCGCCGTAGTGCATAAAGAGACGTGCTGTTGGCAAGTGGAAGGTCAAATTAATTCAAATTTGGCCCCACGCTTCGAATATCTCAGTTTGGCTACTCTTTGAAGGCATTTAAGAAGGGTCATACATTTCAAACTTCCCATGTTCGTTTCAATTTTGCCCCCAAAACCCGCGAATTATATCACAAACAGCAGAAAATGCATTTGACATGGACGTTCTTTGCAATGGACCTTCAACTGCTTCAGTGGAGTTGGCCTTCAACTGCTTCCAAAAGTGACCGGCAGATCACACCATCTCCTGGACTGCTGGCAACAAGTTAACCATTGTCAGAGATTTTCGGTTTCAATTTTTTTCACATAAGACGCGACGAGATCACATTGTTTGAGAATCTCGAGCCGCCAGCCCAGTTTCGTTGCAATCTTACAGAGAAGCTACGCAATACGCGTATTGGGCACAAAGTTGGTTGGTATGTTTGGCAGCAGGCATTCATGTAGTCTCCGTGAACCAGCGATTCAAAACGCGGTAAAAGTTGGTATACACAACCACCAAGCGGGAAATTCGTTAGAAGAAAGTTTATTTTCGTCCAGACAAAGGTAACCATGACAATGTCTTCAATACTTAATGATTAAAACGGCAAAGGTTAATCTTGTCAAATAGGTGTCGTTTTTACGGAATTTTCTCGTCTGATGAGAATACAGATGGCGATGCACAAAACGTCCCGCTTCTCAGTTTCTGCTTTTCCAGTTCCAATCATATAAGTAATATTTCTCAGCCTCCACACGTGATCTAGTGCATATATAATGCATACTCACACGTATCTGCAACGGAGACGTACTCTGGAAATTTGTGACTTTTATTCTGAGTCATGGAAGGCTATTATGAGTCATGATTAGATGAGTGTTCGCCCGAAGAAAAGTTTGGGCGAGAACGATTCTGCCGAACTGTAATGGCCACACCGCTTTCGACTAGTCCAGATATTTGCCTTCGAATCTTTAATATAGGAGACATGAAACGGAGGAAAAGAGATTAAATTTGATAGATTATGGTAAATTTTACTTTCTTGCTAGTTTACTTTCATGCCGTTCGCCCGTTCGCCCGTTCGCCCGTTCGCCCGTTCGCCCGTTCGCCCGTTCGCCCGTTCGCCCGTTCGCCCGTTCGCCCGCCCTTCCCGTTCGCCCGTTCGCCCGTTCGCCCGTTCGCCCGTTCGCCCGTTCGCCCGTTCGCCCGTTCGCCCGTTCGCCCGTTCGCCCGTTCGCCCGTTCGCCCGTTCGCCCGTTCGCCCGTTCGCCCGTTCGCCCGTTCGCCCGTTCGCCCGTTCGCCCGTTCGCCCGTTCGCCCGTTCGCCCGTTCGCCCGTTCGCCCGTTCGCCCGTTCGCCCGTTCGCCCGTTCGCCCGTTCGCCCGTTCGCCCGTTCGCCCGTTCGCCCGTTCGCCCGTTCGCCCGTTCGCCCGTTCGCCCGTTCGCCCGTTCGCCCGTTCGCCCGTTCGCCCGTTCGCCCGTTCGCCCGTTCGCCCGTTCGCCCGTTCGCCCGTTCGCCCGTTCGCCCGTTCGCCCGTTCGCCCGTTCGCCCGTTCGCCCGTTCGCCCGTTCGCCCGTTCGCCCGTTCGCCCGTTCGCCCGTTCGCCCGTTCGCCCGTTCGCCCGTTCGCCCGTTCGCCCGTTCGCCCGTTCGCCCGTTCGCCCGTTCGCCCGTTCGCCCGTTCGCCCGTTCGCCCGTTCGCCCGTTCGCCCGTTCGCCCGTTCGCCCGTTCGCCCGTTCGCCCGTTCGCCCGTTCGCCCGTTCGCCCGTTCGCCCGTTCGCCCGTTCGCCCGTTCGCCCGTTCGCCCGTTCGCCCGTTCGCCCGTTCGCCCGTTCGCCCGTTCGCCCGTTCGCCCGTTCGCCCGTTCGCCCGTTCGCCCGTTCGCCCGTTCGCCCGTTCGCCCGTTCGCCCGTTCGCCCGTTCGCCCGTTCGCCCGTTCGCCCGTTCGCCCGTTCGCCCGTTCGCCCGTTCGCCCGTTCGCCCGTTCGCCCGTTCGCCCGTTCGCCCGTTCGCCCGTTCGCCCGTTCGCCCGTTCGCCCGTTCGCCCGTTCGCCCGTTCGCCCGTTCGCCCGTTCGCCCGTTCGCCCGTTCGCCCGTTCGCCCGTTCGCCCGTTCGCCCGTTCGCCCGTTCGCCCGTTCGCCCGTTCGCCCGTTCGCCCGTTCGCCCGTTCGCCCGTTCGCCCGTTCGCCCGTTCGCCCGTTCGCCCGTTCGCCCGTTCGCCCGTTCGCCCGTTCGCCCGTTCGCCCGTTCGCCCGTTCGCCCGTTCGCCCGTTCGCCCGTTCGCCCGTTCGTCCGTTCGTCCGTTCGTCCGTTCGTCCGTTCGTCCGTTCGTCCGTCCGTCCGTCCGTCCGTCCGTCCGTTCGTCCGTCCGTCCGTTCGTCCGTTCGTCCGTTCGTCCGTTCGTCCGTTCGTCCGTTCGTCCGTTCGTCCGTTCGTCCGTTCGTCCGTTCGTCCGTTCGTCCGTTCGTCCGTCCGTCCGTCCGTCCGTCCGTCCGTCCGTTCGTCCGTTCGTCCGTTCGTCCGTTCGTCCGTCCGTCCGTCCGTCCGTCCGTCCGTCCGTTCGTCCGTTCGTCCGTTCGTCCGTTCGTCCGTTCGTCCGTTCGTCCGTTCGTCCGTTCGTCCGTTCGTCCGTTCGTCCGTTCGTCCGTTCGTCCGTTCGTCCGTCCGTCCGTCCGTCCGTCCGTTCGTCCGTTCGTCCGTTCGTCCGTTCGTCCGTTCGTCCGTTCGTCCGTCCGTCCGTCCGTCCGTCCGTCCGTCCGTCCGTCCGTTCGTCCGTTCGTCCGTTCGTCCGTTCGTCCGTTCGTCCGTTCGTCCGTTCGTCCGTTCGTCCGTTCGTCCGTTCGTCCGTTCGTCCGTTCGTCCGTTCGTCCGTTCGTCCGTTCGTCCGTTCGTCCGTTCGTCCGTCCGTTCGTCCGTTCGTCCGTTCGTCCGTTCGTCCGTTCGTCCGTTCGTCCATTCGTCCGTAGGGAGAAAGTTACGAAATGCTTAGCAGAAACCGGCGAATTTTTGCCAGAAAATTCTTATTACAGGGCCTTTGCTACGAAAAAGTGGAAAAATCCAGTTTAGACAAAAATCCTCTGACATGTGTTATCACTAGAACATGTCCATGTTTTGTGGGTCCTTTATACCAAAAAATTGAATCACAGTAAAGTCCGTCCGTCCGTCCCTTCGTCCCTGCGTCCGTTCGTCCCTTCGTCCCTTCGTCCCTTCGTCCCTTCGTCCCTTCGTCCCTTCGTCCCTTCGTCCCTTCGTCCCTTCGTCCCTTCGTCCCTTCGTCCCTTCGTCCCTTCGTCCGTTCGTCCGTTCGTCCGTCCGTTCGTCCCTTCGTCCGTTCGTCCGTTCGTCCGTTCGTCCGTTCGTCCGTTCGCCCGTTCGCCCGTTCGCCCGTTCGCCCGTTCGCCCGTTCGTCCGTTCGTCCGTTCGTCCGTTCGTCCGTTCGTCCGTTCGTCCGTTCGTCCGTTCGTCCGTTCGTCCGTTCGTCCGTTCGTCCGTTCGTCCGTTCGTCCGTTCGTCCGTTCGTCCGTTCGTCCGTTCGTCCGTTCGTCCGTTCGTCCGTTCGTCCGTTCGTCCGTTCGTCCGTCCGTTCGTTCGTCCGTTCGTTCGTCCGTTCGTCCGTTCGTCCGTTCGTCCGTTCGTTCGTCCGTTCGTCCGTTCGTCCGTCCGTATGTCGGTGAACAACGCTAGCGGGTAAACCGTTCAGCAGAATTTCTTCAAAATTGCTATTCCCCAATTGATCTGACTGGTTGCGGCCCCTTGAATTGGAAACCGATATTTGAATTTTGGCGGCTTCTTTACATGAAGCCTCTGGGATATTTTCAAAATTTTCAAACAAAATGGCTCCATCGTTTTTGATTAAATTTTGCCGTTGGATAGTAGTGTGAAGGACGTTTCAAAGTTAAATGCTGCAAGTCTCATTGTGATTGAGATCGTTGACTTGACTGAAAATTGCTAAAATTTTTTCGGCGCGTTCCCACAACTACACTTTTGAAGGGTTGTTTTCTCTTAAATATGATTCGTAAAGATAGATTTTGAATAAGGTCATGTACAATTTTTTGAAAGTTTGAGTACTTTTCGCGTAATATTGCGTGGAATATGGGCGAGAAAATATGTGCTGTTGTAGCAACACTATTTTTTTTACTGGGATGTTTGATTTGACATCAGATATATTGCAATATAAACGTATTTTTCTCTTGCATTTGCCAAGTTACGATCACGTCAGCAACAATACATCTAGCAACAAAACATTTCATATCTTTCTGAAATGGTCTGTCATAATTTCGGACAAATAAATCAGTCTTTCACTGGAATTTGTATTGTACGAGTATTGTTCAAGAAAATATCTTGAATTAGAGAAATATCCAATGTTTGTTCTCTTATTGTTAATGTTAAAATGACGTACACGACTATGTAAATACCGTAAGTACCTAACACTGAGGAAAAGGCTTGTAGTGTAATTAGCCACTTATCCGGTACACGAGATAAGATTGATATTAATGTATGACAGAGTTCCGATAAAAAGCAGATGCGGTTATAGATGATTTGTGACTGTTTCTGGCTCAATGGTTCTCTAATACCGCCATATGTTACTCGGTGGTGAAGGCATTTATCGAGATGTTTATGTGAAGAAAGTACAAATTGCCGGCCTATGTGGCCAAGGTCGCTAAGGCTGAAGGGCCGTAGCTGCCTTGGTTACAAATGTCGCGGGTTTGAATTCCGCCTCGGGCATGTATGTTTGTGTTGTTCTTAAGATTTCACCCTACAGTCCCCCTGTTGTGAAAAAAACCACAGTGGTCGCAAATAAGTTGAAAATCAATCTTAAAAAAGAATAAATATAACTGTAAAATAAAACTTCAATTAAAAACATTAAACACACTTTGAGAGAGATTGAGAGTCTTTGCACTGACTTACATTGAAAATGTTTATGAAATAAAGTTAATACCGAATCAAACACGAAATGAAATTTTATTTCTTGTTTTGAAGTTAATTATTTACTTTCAGAAGTCCTCCCTCCCTCAAAATTACTATATGAACTTTTTGAATCAGCACTTTCTCTATTATTCTTCTTCTTCTTCACGATATAACTTTCTTTTTTTTTATTTGAAGCTTTACACGAGACTATGTTAATATTGAATGAGCGGAACGACACAGACAGGACTGGGAACTTCGACTCAAACGCAGAACGTACCAAATTCGAGTATAATTTTTTGTAAATAAACTCAGTGACGATGAAGACGCTAGTCATTTCAAGACGCGAGTCTTAAAAGGACAGTAAAAGAAATATATGATATAAAAGAAATATAAGATGAGCGGTGGGTTCGGATTTTCTGGTTATTAGCAGACATAATTTGAAAAGCGCGGCTTTTGGATTCCCGTAAGTTCGTGTTTTGGCACAAAAGGAACATTATTTCCTAAAGTGTTTGAATTTGTCTTCAAACTTTTAGGCATTCTCAACGAAGTCAAACTACATCTACTTAGCCTTTTCATTATATCTAATTATTTAGAAAAAACTATGTATACAATAATAATGAAAATGGGGATATAAAATATTTAACATTTAAAAAATTAATATCTACAACAAAAATGAAACAAGTCTTAAAAATCATATGGTACAACATTTAAAATATAGGCAAGAAACTACAGAAGAAAATCAATCCTCTTGTGTATATAGTTTAAAAAAACTGATCCTAAAATTTAACATTGATAGTATAGGGCTTTCTAGGTCCCATTAAGAATATTTTTACTTTTTTATTAGAAGACAAGCCTGAAGATAGATTTAGTTTCAAATTATTCCAAAAATAGCTAGGAAATTTGCCTTTTCTGTGATAATAATGGCCTTGAGCAATAACAAACTTATTTGTATCCACATCAAGGTTAGTAAAGACTAGGAGAGTTAAAGTGGAGTTGAAAACATGATTGACTACAATATTGGATAATATAAATTAATGGGAAACAGCATGTTGAGTTAGCTCATTTATAAGAAGAAAAGTCGGTGAGATAATGGGGTTTTGAATTAATGATGGTATCTGGTGATGAGTTATCTCGGTGCAGATTATGTGCATCAACAATTACATTTGAGGACGAAGGGAAAAGGCGCTGGAAGGAAATAAACAATTCTGACTTATGGAAGAAAAATATCTTTAAACAATCTTCGTAAATTAAACCTCCAAACCTGAAAGTAGAAAGCCAAGCAATACACTCGTCAGCAAACACAATTACAAAAGCAAGATAATTTCGGTATAAAATGTTTTATGTTACTCGCAAATAACAATATAAATCTGACTAACGTATTATTATTTTAATTAATAATTTCTTTACATTAGTAGAGGCATAGAGTATCTAGCCCGAAATTTTGACATGCACACTTTAAATATTTACATCCATAACAAAGTTCTAAAGAATTATTTTTTCCTTCGGAGTTCAACAGAATTGACAGAGGGGAATATTTGGTAATCGTAAATAGTTTTTCAAGTTTCTTCTTGTCCTTTTACTTCTGAAGCGGCATCGGAGTGCTACACTGTCGGTACAACCGGGAAATCTTCAGGGCTCTGACATCAGTGGATAGTAATCGAGCACTAATTTCAAGATACGTGTAGCCTGCAGGAACATTACGTAATATGACACTTGCAGTTAAAAATCACGAAAAGTTCGATATTGGAAATTTTTACTGTTACAAGTTAACTAACGTTGTGTAATCATCAGAAGTAGAAGTTTCACGTATTTGAGAGTTCTTTATATGCGTCATAAAGGTATTACCAATATTCTTTTGGGTATCATTGAGAATTTCCTTATAACGGTCAACTTCATGCACAAAAATTAGTGGAGGATTTCTCTGATTCTGAGCAGTGGGGAGGTCATCTACATTAATTGATTCGCTATTACCGATATCCGCTAGCGACCCGAAGCTTTTCGAAGTACTTACTTGTTAATGTTGATGTAAGGCATAGGCGTTGAAAATATGTTGTGTAACTATCACCTTCAACTAGGCCGTTCACTCGCTTTCATGAATCACGGCGTCCCTCATTCTGATGAATTACCGTGCGCCTTGTTAGAAGTAGATGAATAGCCCCTAGAGACGGGATGACTTTCTTCTCCCATGTTAATAATCTTCAACACGAGGCCAGAGGAGTACGTAGCCTGCTCTGCAATGCAGCTTACAGAACGACGCGGTTCACTAAACGCACTACTGAAAACTGAGTCGTTTCCAACCTTCAGCGCAGTGACACTAGAGAGCGCTGCTCGTCCGTACTCTAAAGCACTTCGCGATAGAATAAACGTCGAGAACATAACTACTCACTGATTCAAGTGTATTCCTCCGCCCTAAGGAGGGACATAATTTTCAAAGAAACAAACACTACCAATTAAATGAACTAACGTTTTGAATTTCGCCAACAATTTTAAGAAAGTAAGATCATGAAACATCGGCTGATTTTAACTCAGAACCAACATTGTCTCTGTCACAGCAGAAACTCTGCGAGGTCGAGAAGGGAGTGACTGCATGAGTGTTACTTAAAGAACGGCAAATATTCAATTATCTACATAAAAACATAGGTGACCAATTAAAAAAAGTAATTTGTATATTACCATGTTTAGGATCATATTAACTCTTTTTAATGTCCTCAGATTTCACTATGACTTCGTTGCACTGCAAGATATTTTTTATTATGCTACTTTTCATTTTCTCTATGTTCACTTTTCTTTTTCCGTACAGCCATTCGCTGATAGCAGCCTCTAATATCTACGGATTGCGAATATTTTGTATCACACTTGATTTTCTTTAATTTTGAATGGTATGATCGGATGGGTTTTCCGATTACGAAGACGACCCTTCTGAACCCTTTCAAGTATCGCCTCCATGCCCAGCCGTTCGACCATTATATCTTTATCCTTCTTTCAGTCGGTACCTTTTTCTTCGCAGAATATATCATAATACTACAATACACCAGTCCCATATAAACTCTTTCCGTTTTCATATCTTGGTAAAGGATAGCCATTTCTTGATAACATATTTTTTCATTGGCTAAAACACGTCATTAATATTTTTGTTTATATCAATATTATTTATGATACCCAATTATCAAGATATTAGTCTAACCACATTTAGAGTACTTTTTCTGGTTCATTGTTAATGCACGTTTAATTTTAATATGGGAGAGAATTATGCCCAAACCAATATTTTTAATAACAGTTGCTTATAGTATACATACACGTAGTTCTGAAAACTCAAATTCCTCTATCTTTCTACTAATATCTTATACTTTGAATTACTTTTTATTAAAAAACATGAATGATAAACAGATGTTTCAAATTATAGCAACATTCATTTTAGGCTTAAGATATGAGGAAAATAGCACCTTCAAAACAATGTCATGCACTGGTTTACTGTGATTATAGAAATGTTTCTAAATATATTTTTATTCCTTAATGAGACAGAAAAATTGAAAATAAATGTTTTTAAGGTATATTAGACCTGTCAGAGATATTGTACGTAAAATGCAATGTACTTGTTTTGTGTCGTAGCAATATCATTCCCAATAAATTTATTTCGCACAAAGTTCTACTTTTTGTGAGCTAAAACGTGTCAATACGACACTATGGAACACTTTGCATTCACATTTGGATAGCAATGGTAAGCAGTTCAAAACAGTTCATTATTGACAGGATAACAATAAACATAAGTCTATCATGTATCTGTGTGCGTCACTGTCGAGAGTATTTAGAAATATTTAATTTGTGATATAAAAAGGTCAGTGAAATAATGAAAATGGTATTAAGCTCTGAATGGAGTGATGTGGAAAATAATTGAAGATTAAAAAAAAACATAATGAAAAACCCAATTTTTCAGGAGAGTGATAAAACGTTCCATGACGAAATTGGAAGAAATTTGAAGAATGAAAATAGTTGTGTACGTTCTTAAGCTATTGTAAAGACTGTAGTAGAAAGCTTGACTGTAGTTCAATATTGATCTGTATTGTATAAATTATTGAATAAAATGGGATGTGTAGAGATTGTGGTATTTTTTCAAAAAATTGAGAAAGGGTATCCCCCGATAAGATGGCAAAATATTTCCCTAAACCAAATGATATTTGAGTAGTTACACTATAACTCTGACATAAAAATAATATTTGTGAAAGGTTTCCTAGCCTCTGTCCCATTACCCTCACCTAGCTACAGCCAAAAACGAGATTTTTTAATTTTAAGTTTTTTTGTCAACTTAACATTAATTTATCTGATTGAAAAATATAAAAAGTAAGAACATTATTCAAAAGAAAAACATTTTAAAAATATTTTCTCAATGCCAAATTAAAACGCAAAGAATGCACTACTGATGGGCTGCAGTTAAAAAAATAAAAACTATTTTTACCATTTTCCCGCTTTTAAACCACCTTGATTTTAAATATACTTTGAAAATGTTTTTAAAATGTGAAATAATAAGTCATTTGAAAATTTGCACGGTAACAAGAGAAGAATAATGAGTGATGAAACGTGTTGTGATACAGACATAACGTGTTGTGATACAGACTTCTTTACTCAAATCTGTTTCCTAAATTTCCAATAAGCCTTAACGTTTCAGCAAATATAAAATATAATTTTTACATTGCAAGTTGCATTATTTATATTTCTTTAAAATGAATAAAGCGTATCAACGAGATGAATATTTTGCGTTTATGAAGGAAATAATCGTGCATAATGGGAAACTGAAATAAACAACTTAAACCAAAATGAACAAAATGTTTTATTCAGTATTTACACAAAAGAACAAGACTAATAATAAATATTGAATATAAATGTTATTAAAAGGGCAAATCTAAACATCTAAAACATCAGAATAAGTCACAGATCTATGTTAACGGGACTTTGCATTGTTGATATCAGTCTCTGTGTTTTGTAGCCTCTGGGTCATGACTGAATGCCAGGACGGTGCTTCTGCATCGCTCCTGCACTTAGGTTGCTTATCCGAGACTCGTCCCGGATACGCTACACAGACTTTATATTCTTACAATAGTCTTCTCTGATTCACTGCCGTCCTTATCAATGATTAGATTCCCGTCAAAGTTTTTCGACGCTGCCGACGCTTAATATTATTACTAGATTAAGTAACTTCTTTATGTAGTTCTACTTCTGTTTTAATTGTGACTAAAATACACTATTTGTGGCGCAATATGTTTCTATAGAAAATATTGTCAGACACTATTTGATACGATGTATAGTTCTACTGATGAAATGAGGGAAAATACTGATCTGTGTGGTTTGTTGCAGAGGTCGACTTGAGCGAAATGCATATTGTTCTATTCGAATGAATTTTAAACGCCTTGAAACGAACTAAAATGGATGACATTGATTCCAATAAACTGGAAATACACTGGAGAAATTCGAGTACACGTGTAGTTGTGAAGTAACAGCATTTGTAGGTATAAAAGCATTCTTACCAAAGGATTTTTCACAGGATTAATTATCCTTTCGAAATTCCTAAAGTAGTTATCGGTGCTCTGATTAGAGCTGTATTAGTTAAGCCATTAAAAAGGTACGTAACAGAAACACGCATCTTTAACATTACTTATATATTTTTCATGGCTTTATTGAAATACAATTTTTTAATGTGTCAGTTATGCATTTTCAAATAATTAAGCAATTGGCGATTATGTTAAATAAAAAATTGTATTGCATGAAAAATCATTTTTACGAGATACTTCTGTTCTTTCGATTGTTTGAAGGAACTTGACGAAAATTATATTTTTCTAGCATACGAGTATATCCTACTGAACAGAAAATCCTCCTAGAGAATAGATTCCTGTCACTTTTATAATCATCAAATAGATCGGGAGTGTTCTTTTTCTCACACTTCGTGATATCTAACAAGCTTTTTTCATGATTACTTTGAAATGTTGGTTAAGTTGCCAGAGTTATGTATTTTGAAATTACTAAAATTTCATTCCTACGCTTCTTAACCAATAAAGAGTAATTCACCTGAACAATAATCTATGGCATTTATTTTAAAAATGTATCGATTTCAATCGACATTAATCAATTCTCTCTACAATCACGATGACCTATTGATGGGTCAAACAAGCGGGTTAAACAATCAAATAAGAATACTTTTTGTACTGACCTCTGAAAGAATTCACCGAAATAAATAGTAACAGGAACCATTTCCTCAAAACATCAGGTTTGTAAGGACTAATGTATTTATTTATGTAGAATCCTTGTATTCCTTCAATATTCCCGTTACATATCTTCAAGGATATGAACTCAAAAATTCACTGCTTCTACGCTTGTCGGAAATATATCAATAATATCATCACATCTCGTGGCAATACTTATTTTATTGTAGTTATGACACTGTATGAATCTTTACTAAAACGAATACGAATGAAGAAGAAAAGTTCAAGAATGCATAAAATGTCAATTCAAATGTTGAAATCGAAAATAAATCGTTGATTTACTTTACGCTATTCCAAAAATAATGTACATTTATAAATTCCTTAACCTTAGAAGAAAATTACAACTTTAACCAAGCGGGTTCGTAAATTAGTGCGTTTTCCATTCTCAAAACATTGGAATAAATCAATATATTTTTTAAAATATGAAATTAACATCTCAATCCAAAGCTAATAAAACTATGTTTCTTGCAACTAACAGGAGTCCCCAAATGTAACAGACTTTTGTTACAACGTTGTAATTGGAGATTTTCTTTTCTCGATTAGGTGGCGTAGTATATATGATAGCTGAGTGGTTATTGTCTACCGAAGAAGTATGTTTCTTACTAGCATATTGAACTGAATTCTATGAAAACAATTCGACCACAAGACGCCAGTGATCACAAATTAAAGCAGGAAATGTTTGAGAAGGCGATATTTTTTGTCTCAATAAAATTAATATGAGAATGCATTTTGTCAGGCGATAATTACGTTCTTCGACAAGAAACAGATTTTGGCTCGGCTGCACGAGCAAGGAAAATGTCAACGCAACCACATTCTGCACTTCATATGAAACTTAAATTGAAAATGGCCAACAGCTTGTCATATGGTGAAATGGCGTGTAACACGACAACGCATACCCTCGTATTGCACGGGTGTGCCGTGGCATTTCCATTGAGAAATATTCTTAGTCGATGGCACATATTCTTATGTAGCGCTGGAACACTTGCATGAACAGACAATATGACGTCGTGATGACGTTATATCACGTGTGTACTACTATTACCTACGTACCGTTTCTCAGAACAAATATTACAAACTTCTAGATGCAGAGGGATCGAATATGCTTTCGCCGATGAACTTCAAATGGGAAGATTGTAATGAAGTTACACATATGACATATTGCCCTGATTGGTCGGCCACCAAATCTCTCGGACAGCGTCAGAGGGCGTACTTGCCAATCACCAGAGCATGATGAGCTTACGATCAGATCATGGGCAAATGTAAATGAATAACATCTTTATAGAATATTTCCCACCACGCGCTCATCGGCAAAAAGTAAGCATCTTCGTCTCTCTCACATACTGTAGAAGTTAGTAACATTTATTACGAAACCTCCTGTATACTCCAATTAGTGTACCGTTACAAGCAAACAAAACTGATGCTCACATTCTTTTAGACTGGCGTTGTTCGTAGCTCAAGTGCGACATGCAAAACAAAAGGCGGTGGCGGCCGGTGAGTGTCGGTGGTGATGAAGGCTTTGGCTGTTGAGGTGGAGACTGCCCGCTGAGGCAGTGGCAGTGGCAGTGGTCGTGGTCGTGGCGGCGACGGCGACCGGGAGCCAGTCGGAGGGCGCCGCGTGGTGGCAACGGTGGGTGATGGTCCTGGCGTCGGGGCGGCGCCGACGGGCAGCGGACGGGTTGGACGGCACGAGGAGACGACGAGCCGATGCCTGCCAAGCGCAAACAACAATCATTATCAACACTTACTACATATTTTACTACCGACTTTGGTTTGATTGGTTAGTCATTTCCGGCGCGTCAACTACTAAGGTCATTAGTACAGTACGTGTAGGGCATGTTTATCATCCGAAGGGGGCGCTGATCTTCCCCCGCTGGATGGTGGGATCTGGCCCCGACGTACCGTTGACTAACGGGGGTTTGCTCAACCAGGCATCTCCCACCAGAGCAGCACTACCCCAGCCGGGACAAGCTATAAGCTCCCGACCGGTCTGCCAGCATGTGAGTGTTGTGCATGTAAGAGTAAGTGTGAGTAAGGAGTGAGGATAGGACAAGAAAGAGGGAGGAAACATCATACATGGTCCGTGGATCGCTTGTTAGGGTACTGCTCCGGCATTTGTCTGGTGTTGATCAGTGAAACCACGGAAAACTACGGATCAGAGCAGCCGGCCGTTAGAATTCTCCTCCGCATAGCGACTGAATTCGGCCTGACGAACTGTCGAAAATCCTACCGCCGTTCTAATCTGATGAAATGTCGAAATCCTGCCACCGTCGGTACACGAACCCTGGGACCTCCAGGACAGAGGTAGGTCAGTGACATTAGTTGATGCCTGAACTACCTCTCTGGGTACAAACTTAGGCGTCTCAGGGCATCAACTGCTGTCAGTTCAGGTCCCCATACCGGGAGGTCCTAGAGTTCGAGTCAAGACGAGGCGGCGGCGATGGTGTAACGGTTAGCGTACCGGACTGTTATACCCAAGCTCGCGGGTTCAAACCCGATCGAAGCCGTGGATTTTTAAGGGCGAAAAGATCCTTCGTACGGCTTCCTTCGGAGGGGAAGTAAAGCCAGCTGTCTCATGTTAGTAGATTTACTTGCATGTAAAAGATCATCAAGCCTAAATGACGCCTCTGAGCTAAATTCAAAAATCGCCTGTTTTTCGCCCAAGAAATACTTCCTTTCTCTGCTAGTTGGTGAAAGGAGCGTAGCGAAATTTGCGTGGTCAGGCGGAAGAGCGGGCCTGATGGCCCGAGTCTCGCCACGTAAAATAAGGCAAATTCAATTGAATTCAATTCAAAGACTATGGCAGGCTTTTCGACTCTAGGCTA
This sequence comes from Gryllus longicercus, assembly GCA_038098605.1. Classification (NCBI taxonomy): domain Eukaryota; kingdom Metazoa; phylum Arthropoda; class Insecta; order Orthoptera; family Gryllidae; genus Gryllus; species Gryllus longicercus. The sequence continues at coordinate 793,126 of JAZDUA010000074.1, read as the reverse complement.
CATTACTAGGTCGAATTCACCTGCTGCCTGGAGGAGAATTCTAGCGGTCAGCTGCTCTGATGGGCAGTTTTCTGTGTTTTTTCCGATCAGAACCAGGCGAAAGTCGGAGCAGTATCCTAACAAGCGAGCTACTGATCGCGCGCGATCTTTCTCTTCCTTACCCAACCTCACCCCTTACACATACACTAACAGGCACTACACTACCACACAAGCCTGGAGACCGGTCTGAAACTTAGAGATTGTCCCGACTGGGACAGTGCGCCTCTGGGGGAGATACCTGAAGAGGGAGATACCTGAAGAGGGAGATACCTGAAGAGGGAGATACTTGAGATACCTTCACAAGCCGACGTGCAGGTTGGTGCCTCATCTCACTATCCAGCGAGGGAGGAACACAGTCACCTCGAGTCATAAAAGCATTCAGCACATTAACGACACTAATGACCATAGCAGCATTTGACGTGCCCGGAATCCCCAATCAATCAACTGGACTGGGGTACCATGAGTGGAATGTCCCGACGTAACCTGCCGGCGAAGAGGCTTTGCGGGCCTTAGAATTGCACGCCAATAGGAAAGAAAAAGTATAATCTATCATTAAGTAACAGTAATGCTACATGTGCCATTGCTGCTTATGAGGCGGTATTTGAGTGTGGTTAGTCATTTATCACTCACTGGTACGATAAGAGAGTTGACCCCTTTTCTGTAAAGATAGCCTTTTTCAATAATAATTACCAGTATCAATCATTAATTCACTCATTTAAGATTTCAGGGTCATTGATGATAATGATTTCTTGTAACTATCATTGAATGAGGCCTTGCTTAGCCAAAGGAGGTAAGTACCAACATTTTCAAAACGAATGTTTTGACATTTTAATCGGAGCCAAAAGACAGTTAAAAGAGAAATGTTCCAAACACCGTCTAAGTAGTTGTATCAATATCTTAATAATAATAATAATAATAATAAATAATAATAATAATAATAATAATAATAATAATAATAATTATTATTACTATCATCATCATCATGATTATTATTATTATTGTCGTTATTTACAGCTTTCTAGTATTTCAGTAATCACATGAGCAATCACATCATTTTTATGTACGCTTATCAAAAGTAACTTGAATATTATGATTAATTTACTATAATACATTAAGTAAAACATATTGCATGATGTAATAATAAAGTCACAATTTTTAAAGAACAAATTTGTACAGCCTGCTCAATATTAATAACTGCAATAACTGTTTCGTCTTAAAGAGGAATGTAGTTCACACCACAAGTTTTCAAGCTTCCGCTCGTCTTTCTCAAGGGCCACGCAACGCCGTGACATGACGTCAGACTAGGCAGCCCACCTTACGCGCTTGCTCGGCAAGATATCGAAAACGTAGGGTTCCCCTCCTCTCCGTGTGCGACGAGGTCGCGCGAAATAGGGAGTTTTAGCGCCACGCGTAAGGTAGCGGCGTTATGCACTAACAGTCACGTGACAGACTTTGAAGTCATAACGTCTTACCTTAGGCCTAAGGTACGACCTTATACCTTCATAAATAGTGCACGCCTGTCTGGGAGTGCACGGGAGTCTCTACGGGCACCTTACAAGCGGCAAAATGGCCGCCTAAAAACAGGAAAAGTTGTTTTTTCCAACTCTAATAAACCATTTCTCGTATGTAAGGTAGTTACAATTATTCCTTACGAACTCCACAACGCTGGCAAAAATTAACGGGATATGTTGGAGAGGTGACAGGAAAGAAATCCGCGAAAAAGAAGATCAAATCATATCTTCGGGATAGGTTATGTCTTATGCTCATAACAAACGCTGTTTTAAGGTACTTCCTATATTTTCAAGAAAAGCAGATTCAAAATCTAAAACTCCATGCACAATGTGTATTTGCTGGTCTGTTGACTCGTAACGTGTTTTAAATGTCTCACCACTAGCCTACACTCTTTGATATATTATGCAATTTCTCTGTTCAACGCTTGAAATGCTTCCTTTGTTATAATGCATAACGCAATGCCGCAATTGCTAAAACTCTTATGAACGTTGTTCATTACGACCTTATGAAGGCGTTAGTCACGTGATCAATAGAGTTTAAGGATATCTCCTTACGCATGGCGCTAAAACTCCCTAATGTCTATGCCTCGACGAGCGCCTGCGACACTCGCGAGACAGAGTATATTGCGCATGCGCAGTAGAAGTAACAGCGTACTATCGCTGTTCAGAAAACATCGGGAAGCACAACGCGATCCAGGAATTGTCACAACTGACTCCAGGTGTCTTACACAGAAGTTTGACAAGAACAACTAAAAGTAGGCACATATCATAGGGTTTTAATTTATTGTATATTGTAAATAATATAAATAATTAATTCTCATTATTAATTTGCACTCCTGCTTGATTACTAATAAGGTAAACTTCTATCAACTTATACAAAATGTAATAAATATGATACACAATTTTATTAATTGTATGACGTTTGACCTGTAGTTAAAATAATTTAAAAAATATTATTTTATATTATGAAGTATTGTTTGTCGGAGATTATGGTCGATTGACAGCTTTGATCTGTAGTTAAAAATAATGTAAAAGATATTCTCTATATCGGTCATTAAAATTGTTACATTTTTCTTCAGACCAGAGGTCTGAAGATGGCTAGAAGATGATAGCCGAGACGTTGACAGCTCCAACTTTTTTGAATAGAAAGAATAGAAAAAATAATGAAAAAGAAAGCGGAATGTCTTTACTTTCAAAAGAAACTGCTTTTATGAGGAATTGTAATTGCCCATAAAATTGTTTTGTCTCATTTAGTAATTTTTTTTTGTCTCTTGTACTATGTGTTGCGACGGAGGACCTCGCGTTCTGCTGAGCCCAGATCAGATGAGCCCGCAAGTATAGTAGTGTCCAGTAGTGTATGATCGAATACGCGTCCCGTCGGGTCGTAAAGGGTAACCGACTGTCAGCAGAAAAAATGCCCTGGAGAAAAAAAAAAGTAATTTGCTACACTGGTTTTCTTACGTACTTTTCTACATGAAGTGTGAATGTAATTTATCGCGGCGAGGAAGCCAGGAAGTCGATGTTATTGTGACGGCATTCAATCTAGCCGTCTCCCTCCTCTGTGACGTCAGCCGTGTGTGCAGATTCCCCTCCCTCTCCCTCTCCTTCCACCCCAAAACCCCGAGCAACAAACTGTATTAATGGGAGGTGTTCTCATTTTGTTTAGAAATACATTTTGACCACGCCAAAAATGTTTCGACGAACTGTACAAATGCGGCTCATTCTTCTTCTTTATTAAACTATCCTATTTCCTCGCCAAGAACCGCGCACTTGTGGTTATGAACAGCTAAACCAACCGGATAAATGGAACGCGTGTGGGATGCTCTGTACAGTGGATGGTGATTCAACAATCCTATGTATTAAGGTGGTTGGGTTAAGTCAGCTTACAACACAAGAGACAGATTGATACGACTATTTTAACTGGCATTTCTCGTGCATTTCCAAGTCGATGGCAGTACTCCGGCTTTCGGTCTCTGTGATTAATATCAAGCATCCTTGCGTACAACCAAAGCAAAATTTCGAAATAATTTTAGACAAAAACACACTCGTCTTACCTTTATTCCCGTTCTTCGCGTAACAACTAATATTGTATTTTTATTTTATTGAATTGTTGCATTTCACATGTTTCATTATTGTATGATTCAGCCGTGTTTGTGCATATGTTGCATGTCGTGTGTCGGTTATGTGTCCTTGCATATGTTTCAGCTGTTTGACAAACGCTGAATATGCTTCAGATGTTTGTCAAACTGTGCATATGCTTCAGCTGTTTGTCAAAGACTGCATATGCTTCAGCTGTTTGTCGAAGACTGCATATGATTCAGCTGTTTGTTAAAGACTGCATATGCTACAGATGTTCGTCAATGACTGTTTATGCTGTTTGTCAATCGCTGCATATGCTGCAGCTGTTTGTTACTACCTGTGCATGTTTCAGCTGTTTGTCACGCAATGAATACTCTTCAGCTGTTTGTCAAATGCTGCAGATGCTATAGATGTTTCTTAAGGACTGCATATGCTACAGATGTTTATTAAAGACTGCATATGCGTCATCTGTTTGTCAAAGACTGCATATGCTACAGATGTTCGTCAATAACTGTTTATGCTGTAGCCGTTTGTCAATCGGTGCGTATACTGCAGCTGTTTGTCAATAGCTGTGCAAGTTTAAGCTGTTTGTCACACGATGAATATTCTTCAGCTGTTCGTCAAACGCTGCATATGCTTCGTCTTTGTGTTAAAAGCAGCATGCTCTTAAGACATTCGCCAGCTGCCGCACGCGCCGCAGCTGTTCCTCAATCCAACCGTCGCGCCCCGCCCAGCAGCGCTCACCTGGCGCGGGCAGCGGCTACGCGCACGACGGCTTGGTGCGCGCGGGCAGCAGGTCGTAGCTGAGCGGCGGGCCCAGCCCGCCCGGCAGCAGCCGCTGCACCGTCAGCTGCACGGTGTACGCGCCCCCGGGCCGCAGCTGCGTCAGCGCCTGCGTGCTCACCGCCCCGCCGCCGCCCGCCGCGCCCGGCTCGCCGCCGCTCGCAGACGCCGACCTGCACACACATTCATTCACACGTGACACCAGGTAGATCGAAATACAGATAGATTGGTTCATATACATACAGTAGAACCCCCGTGATCCCAAGTAATTGGGGGAGTGGTCTGTTTGGATTCGGAAATGTTTGGAATATACGAACAAATGTATCGTACATATACAAACATTCAACTTAGGACATTTATTATTCTGCTATTTTCAGACACAGTTAAATTGTAAATGAGAGTAGTACACTTGCACACATTTTGTTCTTTGCATGTAATATTTTGAAGCAGGATATTGTAAATTGAAATTTTGGTTTCATGTGCAATGTAATTAGAATAGCATAAATTTAGATATAATTAATTTTCCAAGGAAATTCCCAGTGTAGATTAGGGTAATTATTTCAGAGTATCAATTCTGGAGTAAATTATATGTGTTCATTCATATGAGTGTGTGTTGTAAAAGTTTCTATTTGTGTTTTGATCATTCTTTGTAAAAGTGTGATTCTATATTCTCGGTTTTTGTCATGAACTTATGCCACTAAAAGTTTATGGGCAAATTATACGCTCGTTTGTGTGCAATCTGTGTGATTTTATTGTGTCAAGGGTTCAAACCTTTCTCGCACCCTGAAGATCCTGCTCCCTAGATTTTTAAGCTCGCTTCACGAGCAAAATCTTGATAATCCGCGTACGGTTCATGCGTGCTACTGTGAAGGTGGGAAGTTGTGGGTGTAGGCGAGTTAGTTAGAATATATATATATATATATATATATATATATATATATATATATATATATATTATATACAATATAGATAGATAATATAGATAGATAGGTAGATACATTGGCAGATGCCTAGAGAAGCAGATATATAGAGAGACAAATGGCCAGGAGTCTCAGAATAAAAGTTAAAATCTTCTGCGGTCTAAGTTGAAAGAATAAATTTTTGCTAACGACTTTTTGATTCGAAATCTCACACAACAAAGTTACATATTTGATATTTACCCCTGTTTGGCAGGAAAAACATTTTGTACAAGTGTTTTGCAGGTACATGAAATCTCTTTCAGTGCGTCAGCTCATGTACCTATTCAAGATGAACGAAAGATGAGTTGCCTACTAACCAGGAGCAAATTTCACATGTGTGACATCCGATACTTGAGTTTTACCATCACTTGCTTATCTCCAAAACGAGATTGCCTTCAAAGTTCCTACGTCTATAATGCCGTAGAAATTCATATCATTAATCCAGAGACATCTTGTAATTTCTAAATATATGAAAATACCGATCTGAAATCTAGGTACCAGCGGGGTGGAAGAGAATGATCAAAGTGGCTTTGGAAAGATGTGATTTTCTGTCATGTGAATCAATTTATCGTCGTAAAATATTTACAAATGAACAGGTTTATGTAAAACATAATGCATGGCACAAAATATATAATAACGCATGTATAATAAGGAAACAGATCAATTGCAGAATTTGTAAACTCTACGGACTCTGCAATGAACTGTCTTACCAATAAACTTAAATTCTTGAAGGGTATTAGAAAGTAAGACTATCTAGAAATACGTGCAAATTATTCGTATAGAATGTACTGATATCTCACAAATTACGCAAAATTCCCAAAAATAGCTGAAATATGCCAGTATTAGCATATTTACCTTGTCACCGTTGTCAGCTTCAACACTTTCTTTGGAATACAATTCCTGCAATGCAATTATAGCCAACTTTTACTAAATTACAACGTCGACTATTATATTTATGAGAAACTACCTAACTAGGTGTACTGGTACATTTAATTGAGTATTTTGTAGAATTGTTAAAAGAACGGCTGACAAGATATTCCTAAAATGATATTAAAATGTATTAAAATTATGGATATTCAGGAACATGAAAATCTACTTGTTGGATAGTAACACTTAAGGCAACATCCAACTTAAAATTTTGCCGGGCGGGGGTGGTGTACGAGGTTTTATTGATTGATTGATTGATGATTCTTAGGGCGTCAGATGCTAAGGTTATTAGTCTCGTAAGTGTAGAGCATGTTTTTATCGCGAGAAATTGCTGTGATCTTCCCCCTTGACTGGGAAATCCGGCGCCGTCCTACGACGTTTTCCCCATCCAGGTATCTCCCACCAGCCGGGACAAGCTGTAAGCTCCCGTCTGGGCCCGCGACATATGTGGTAGTGTACTAAGTGAGTAATGGGCGAGGATAGGACGAGGAAAAGTAAGGAAAGATCGCGTACGGTCCGTGGCCACTTTGCTAGGTTACGTCTCCGGCATTCGCCTGGTTAAACGGAGATATCAAGCAAAACTGCCGATCAGATCAGCCGACCGCTAGAATTCTCCTCCTATCAGTGACTGAATTCGAAAAATCCTGCCACAGTCTGGACTCGAACTCTAGGAACTCACGATTAGAGGCACTGCAATGACATCAGTTGATGCACTCAGGCACATCTGCCTGTAGAGGAGAGGGGCAAACTATCCCTTGCACTCAGGCATTCTGTTCACGACGTCATGCTCATAGCCCAACGAGTTAGAATGTACTACATATGGTGGCTGACCCTATGGTTAGGGCGCTCCTGGTGGACGCTCGCAGAACTAGCCGCCGCCATATTTTTTTTGCAGTCAAAACATGAGAAGTGCCTGATGGTGACGGGTACATCTGTTACTCTGACTCAATGTGTTGCTTGTATTAGATCTTCGTTTAGATTTATATATCGTTGTCTGTCGTTTACCTGTATTATGTTTGAGGTTAGAAAAATAAAATTCACAATACCTTCAGTATGTGCGGCCTATAACTGTACAAATAGAAGCCAACAAGCTACAAAAACATATTTTTTTCAAATTTGCCGCCATATTTGTTATCAGTTTGTTTGCTTATTATTGCAATAAAGGTCCATTCACAATAAAGTTAGGACTACGTCCACAAGCGGACTCATTCACAATGCGTTCGCATTAGTACAATACGTAAGACGTAAACTTAAAAGCTAAGCTAAGTACAGAAGCTTGAAGCTTCTGTACTTATGCTTACGTAAGACATAAGAAATGAACCAATCACAGAACGGTAATTCTAAATCGAGAATCTAAATTGGAGTGAAGTTGATAGAAGAAATAAAGCCATTTGAGCCATGGACAAAGTCGATACCTCGAGATAGATTCTCACATCCATCCAATAGAAAAATTAGAATGTCTCACAGCCAATAGAAACTCTTATATTGCTTACGTTTATATTAGACATTGTGAATACTTCAGTCTATCACTTATGTTAATGTTTATGTCTATGCGCTATGCTTATGTTTACGTTTGCATTGTGAATGGGCCTAACATTCACTTTGAGGCGTTATGTTAACTACAATAACATTTCATACTTATGACAATAACCGATGCAGGAAGCAACGCGTTTTTAAAGTTTCTCAATTCGCTCTCCTTACATGTTGTGATATAGTTTTTAATAATTGTATTTTTGGCTGTGAAAAGCAGAGTAAGAGGGTTTACATTGAGTTCGTAGGCTTCCGCGGCCGGAGTCAATGCATAGCATATACTGCTGAGCAGTATATCTCTGAAGGCCACAGCAAAATGGCCGAAACGTCACTAACTTTGACCGAGACGCGGCTCATCCCGTGCCAAGATAGCCAAGAATGCAGGATTTATATTATCCCCGCGACCAGTGTCAAATGGAATTCTAGAATACTTAGTTTCTTCAGAGTGAGCTGATTTGACTGCAAAAAAAAAAAAAAAACAACATGGCTTCAATTTCCTGCAAAGGTGGCGGCGCTTCAGCCACTCCGAGGCGTATATTCTGGCTCGTTGGCGCAGCCTTGTCCTGCGGGCGGAAGGGCGTGTCCCTCACCTGGCGTGAATCGCGCGCGCGGGCCGCGTGGCCGGACGCGAGGCGACGAACCGAGGCGGTGCCCGAGAATAGAGCGCGCGTTTCTTTTTTCGTTTGGTTGAACAAGATCTGAAACCAAATGGAGCATTGCTTGAAAGGGGAAAATGAGATGCAAACTTTCACGTTTCTCATAAAACACAGGGTGTCTCGAAATTAATGTTACAAACTTCTCGGGCGTGTGGAGGGCTCGAAACTGATCACTTTTGGCCAACGAACATAAAGTGAGAGCCATCACACAATGGAGTTACGGGCATTGATACATGTGGCGCTTGCTCCTGATTGTTAGGCAACCCCGTATGCACAATGTTCACCAGGCACATTAAATCCCCTTGACAGTGTCAGAACGTGGCCTGCCAAACATGACGCACATGGTGTTGCCAACAAAGGAAGGGAAAATGTTACATGTGTAACTCCATTATATGAAATTTCTCAGAAGACGTTCATTAACAAAACGGATGCATTATTGACATGTCCTAGAAGTTTGTAACATTTATTCTTGGACAAACTGTATAGTATTGTTAATTCAAATATACTTTCAGTGTTAAAAATGTAGGTTTCTGTTACATTTGCGGCATGGACATCACTCCCCTATTTAACCCCTCCCTGATACGGTTATTAACGAAGCCGGCACGTTAAAACGAAACGACATTAACGAAACTCGAGTATAATAGCTGGCCTAGAGATTATATTTCACTGGCGCCTGCAAGAATTCAGAGCGTGATGACAGCATGGGATTTAGGAGAGCATGCGCAATCGCGCGCGTTATTCAGTGAAACAAACCAGGCGTACCAAACTAAACTCTGTGTTTCCCCTCAGGGGCTAGCTTCAATATCTACCTCTTACCCTGCCTGGCATTACATTCAGTCTCTACTATATGTATCTAGGGTATTAGGATGCAGCGTTTCCCACTCCCTCGCAATTTCCCCTCTCTATATTTCTCCAGACCGGGACACTATCTGTCGATAACTCACTGACGTAGCCACAGCCCAGCTAGTTCTTAGTTATCGTCTCGCTGTGATCCGTAGATCTGTAGCGGAATGGAGGTTAAAGACAGGATAGGGTAGGGAATGAGTGATGGTCCGGTGGAATTGATGTTAACGGGGAAAACGGGAGTACCCCGAGAAAATCTGCCGTGAATCCACTTTGTCTACCGCTAATTTCTTGGAATTGACCGGCATTGTGGCACTGGGATACCAGCGGCGGAAAGCGAGCTGACTGGCCACTACACCTCGAGAAACCCATAAAAAACAGATGTAGATGTTGGTAAACAATTCTGAGTTTCCTCTGTAGCAATTTATATTCCCTTTACAACGTAAGTAGTTTGAGGAAAATAAAAATACACCCATACGGAGAACTTCATTTCACTCTCTGATCTCTCGTTACACGTCCCCCAAGCATTTGCTATGATTATTCATTAGCAACACGGCGACCATTCCTGCAATGAACAGGTCAGGAGAACTGACACGGACGTATTTTCGAATCTATCTGTATAACTTCGTGGAATTCAACCGTCCTTTGGACGAGAAATCCGGCGGACGGCTGCTCTGATCGATAGTTTTCCAAGGTTCCCAGATCATTACCTCGCGATTGCCAGAGCAGCCAGTATTACCCTGTATTACCCAGTAGTACCCTACGAAACGGCCAACGAACTGCGCGCCATCTTCCCTAATCCTAGCCGAAATCTCCGCATACTCGTCCGCCCAACATTCTCCTACATGTGGGGAGATCAGTACCCCGACTGATAAGGAACATGTAGGTCGGCACCGGATGACACGTTCCAGCCACTTCCCTGGATATGCTACTATATTTACGGGACTAATTGCTATAGCAGATGACGCGCTCTGCAACGCCAAGACCCGATTCTTCAAACAATTCCAAAGTTTTAACGAAGCTCCTAGGGTTCCAGAGCCTTTCTGCTTATGCGCTTCGGACCCGTTTGTCTTAAGCAGACGTATAACCTTCTTTGTTTCTTTTACTGCCATACACAGAGTGCGTAGGCTATGCTCCAGAAGCCCCTAACGCTTTCTTGTCAGACTTGTCCTCACAAGTAAACCTAGGGTAGTTTGCTATTGCTTTCCCTAGGGGCGATAGTGCCCTCTTTTGATCAGATAGCGCAGGCCTAGGTACATTATCCGCAATTATACAGTATTTCAAATCTAAACTCATAAAACTCTGATTGGTGCTAAATTGCTAGATTTAATTATGCAACGATCGTCCCAGTGCATTTCCTGGTATCTCCTTTACATGCCGACAATCATCCGCATGCATACCGTCGATTTTTGGCACCTCAAAAATCCCATTACTTTGACCGGGTTTGAACCCGATGGAACTTGGTATCAGTAGCCCGGCATAGATAAGCACTACTCCATTAAGGCAGGGTCGTGTAAACTGAGCCACCATAATCAATCAATCAATCAATCAATCAGATGCTCACCTTTCATCGTGCGCCGCGCGGGCGGCGGGCTGCTGCTGCTGCTGGGTCGCGGCCGCGGGCGGCGGGGCGGCGAGCGGGGGCGGCGCGAGAGCGGCGTCGTGGTCGAAGCAGTGGCGCGCCACGGGGGCGTCCGGGGACGGCGTCTTGGCCAGGCGGCGCATGCGCGTCTCCAGCCCGCACTGCTCGGCGCGCCGCCCGCCCTCCAGGTCGCGCAGCCGCGTGATACGCGCGCTCACGCAGTAGCGCAGGCGCGGCGCCCCGGACGACGCGTTGGCCCTGTGCGCCACGCGGTCAGGCAATGCAGTGGGGAAAGGACTAAATGTTACGAACTTCTAGGTTATTTGGAAAATGATCACTATGCAAGAAGAGCAATAAGGAAAAACAGGGGGCGAGGAATAAATGTTAAGAACTTCTAGGTTATGTGGAAAATGATCACTTTGCAAGAAGAGCAATAAGGTAAAGCTGGGGGTGAGGAATAAATGTTACGAACTTCTAGGTTATGTGGAAAATAATCACTTTGTAAGAAAAGCAATAAGGCAAAAGAAGGGACGAGGAATAAATGTTTTCGTACTTCTAGGTTATTGGATTACTTTGTAAGAAGAGCAATAACAGGATTATTATTATTATTATTATTATTAGCCTATATAATACTATAATTTTTATATTAATAATGTTTTATAATTGCGTGGGAGATATGTGGGTGACATGTTCAAACACCACTTTCGCGACTTCTCGCGACTTCTTTATCCACAATGATCTCACTTCAGCGAAATAAATTTTGAAAATAATCATTGTTTAGCTATTATTTAAGAAAAACTATCCGGACAATACGATGAATCAGGGGTCATAAGCACCGTCTTACGATAGAATCAATTGTGAAAATGACGTTATAAAATTTTATTGCCGTACGGCAATGTGTGCAGAAGGCACAACGTGGGATAGTTAAAGCCTCACGTGCACGATAATGCGGTCGAAGTTATGCAACGGCCAGTGACACGTGCAGTCAATGCCAAACGTGCCACTGTCGCTTTTCGCCCAAGGCCATCGATATGATTCGATCCTTTAAATTTTCTTAGTGATAACAGCTGACATCTGGTTCTTCTGTTTCGGAAGTTCGCCATAATAGAAAATAGCTTTTTTTATCACTGATGGGTTTACGCTTGCTACTTCGCAAGAACAGAATATCACCTACTAATGACACATATTACTTTCAGAAGTTCGTCGTATTTTTTTAATGATCCTCTACACCTACCCTAAATATGGTTTTAAATTTGAATTATAAAAATACGTTTCAAAATTTGACCTTTCATAGTGCAAGTTAAGAAAGTCTTGCAAGTCAAACCAGTCATGTAAGAGGATCGAAGATGATCACTTTTTCCCTATATATATATATATATATATATATATATATATATATATATATATATATATATATATATGAGAAAACGCATAACAGAACTACACACTCGATATTTGTACTGGTTTATACCGAAACCACTTGTACAGTTGTTGGCATGCCAAAGAAATCGCCTTGATTTCATTAAATCGTCCACCTGTTTAACATCAGCGCACGATGTGTTGCCTACAGTCAGGGGTAAATGTTACACTCGGTAACTTCGTTTTAGGAGATTTGATCCACATGATCATCAAAGCAAAAGCGATCATCTTTGATCCCCTACATGCCCTAACAATAACCTTTATTGCGAAATATCCCATAGACCTACGACTAGCTTCGCTTGCACTGTGAACATTCAAATATTGCAACATTTTTATAGTTCAAAGTTATTCAATCAAATGTGCCGATAAATCTGTTAATGCAACAAAGAAAAAAATACTTTTGTCTGATAGGAAGGGCCAAAACGGACAAAAAACAAAAGGGCAAAACGACAAACGAAAAAACGGGAACAGAAAGGGCAAAACAGACGGAAATAACTAAATTGACAGAAAGGACAGGAAGGAGAAAAAGACAAAAGGAAAGAAAAAAGCTGACAAAAAAGACAAAATGTCAGTAAGACAGTTAAAAAATAGTGTATGACAGACGTGATAAAACGTGACTTTTTTCTATTCTCATTGTATAATTTTGTCAACCCTTTGTATAATGATAGTCATTATGTTACAGATTTCATTACGATACAGGTTCTTGACCAATTAGAGAGAAGAAATTCACACTTAATTAATCACTGAAAATTGTTACAGTAAATATTACGTTCGGTTGTGTACATTAAAATTGCATTTAATATTGTATTATGCTTCTGAGTTTTAATTTATTTTATTATTAACGATTTTTTACATAATTACGTAGTACAGTATTATTTAAAATTAATTGGATAGTAATTTGACTTTGATCCCATTTGACAAGCGTAGTGATAGTTATTTGAGGGAACATTTGACTAACGATACGATCTAAACACTATCATCATGTGTTATATGTTGCTGCTGTGGTTGTCTTTAAAAACCGGCCAATTCTTTCGTTTAAAATGTCTAGTGATTCTAAGGTGGAGTTGGACCCTCCAGAGATAAGAGCTGTAGTGGGTGTGGGTGTGGGGAGCTGTCCTCTAGGTGGCCTTGGCTGAATCCTGCGTATCAACTGCCTCGAAACGATTGAATGTAAATGTTTAACTTATAAAAGTTACCGTAAGTCGTAGAAAAAGTACCGTATGAAACTCGAAGAAATGGGTATTAATATCCTCATCTGAAGTTTACGATACTCACTCGTGCCACGCTCATGTCGAAATATCACACTCGTGTATTAATGCCCATAAATACATTATGGTTTCATAATGTCCTCTTATTTTGCTTATAGGATGTTGCTACTCGACCTATCGACTTCGCGTCGCAACCTTTCCTTCTCGCAAAATAAAATGCAACTTTTACCACTTATATAATAATTTCGTAAATAATTTTAATTTGCGTTTGATAAAACTCTTTTTATAAATCTTCTCTTCGTGTACATACCAGTGTTTAAATTCCACCCTCCCTGTGCAGAGGAATCCGCTTAAGAATGAGCCAAAAACAAGTTTCACTAAACAAGTGAACTTCACATGTAATTCAGAGACGTATCCCTCCGCCGCGTCAGCTGTTCAGCCACGCCTCTTCGTAAAGTGTTTATGTTTGTATATGGCTCCCGTTAAGACTTCTCATTGTTCACAACCGTGTAATTATATAACAAAATTAATTGATAAAACGCAAACCACGGAACTAACTCGACCACAACTCACTATCTTACCGCGCAGGAGCAGAAAACTCGTGCGCCAGTAGGCGTCTGACATTCTAGACTTGGTTTTCAAATAAACATTATATATATAACATAAAAAGTAAATTCAATGTGATGTTTATAAAAAAAAGTTACAGAAGAACAAAGTAGCACTGCGCTTCCTAATTTCAATTATTTATCGTGGCAAAAGGAAGCGTCTACGCCATTTACAAGTTAGCCAACCGCAAACGAACAAATGAAGGAAGGGGAGTCAAATGAATTGAATTGATGCCTTATTTTACGTGGCGAGACTCAGGCCATGAGGCCTGCTCTTCCGTCTGACCACGCAAATTTCGCTACGCACCTTTCTCCAACTAGCAGAGAAAGGAGATATTTCTTGGGCAAGAACCAGGCGATTTGAATTTAGCTCAGAGGCGTCATTTAGGCTTGAGGATCTTTTACATGCAAGTAAATCTACTAACATGGGACAGCCGGCTTTACTTCCCTTCCGAAGGAAGGTGTACGAAGGATTCGGCTTCGATCGGGTTTGAACTCGCCAACTTGGGTACAACAATCCGCTACGCTAACCGTTACACCGTCGCCGCGCGCAAATGGGCTGCCCGACCACAGAATCTTCTGTTATGTTGGCAGCGCCAGCCGTCAAAAGGGTCCGCTCCCCAGCGTACGTACGTGTCGTCGTGCGCCCAGCCGGGCGGCGCGGCGGAGGGCAGCCAGCCCACCGTCAGCGAGTCGCAGCGCCGCAGCGAGTCGTACTCGTGGAGGCTGGCGGGCGTGGGCAGCGTGGGGAACGGGAACCGGCTGGCTCGGGTGGTGGCGAACACCTGCACACACACACACACACAATTCAGGGCTCGAGGTTCAAAGTGTACACACAAAATGTTCACATAGTACATGAGATGTAACGCCAAAGTTACCCAATTAACTCCATAATAAAATTGCTTTACGAGATTGATCAGTGTGGGTAAAGAAACAATTAGTTGTGCCAACGTTTGGAAATAGCTAAAGTTTAAACACAAAGTTTAAACACACATCTTCATCATAGCTAAAGTTTAAACACAAATGAACAGTGCATGAGGACAACAAACATTTCAGTAAATTGATTAATTAATTAATTAATTAACACTACACATCATAGCTAAAGTTTAAACACAAATGAACAGTGCATGAGGACCACAAACATTTCAGTAAATTGATTAATTAATTAATTAATTAACACTACACAAACAACAAAAAACATTTATAACGGTCGTGATTTCTATAGTGATAAATTAACTCCAATTCACATTACCTATGCAGGCTATGAAGAAGTGTGCTGTTATAAGTATCTGGGAACAATTTTTACTTGCGACAATGATGTGAAAGAAGAAATAAAAGCAAGGATAGTAGCGGGAAACAGAGCATGTTTTGCACATTTGAAGCTGTTTAAAAGAAAAATGTTATGGAAAGACGCAAAACTAAGACTGTACGAGACAATGGTTAGACAAGTTGTAACACATGCCGCAGAAACGTGGTCTATAAAAGAAAAGGATCACACCTTATCGTGCTTTTGCAATAATTCGGTCTTTGCTAGGACGCTCTTGGATTAGCTTATTATAACTATTATTATTATTAATATTATTATTGTTAAGGACTGTCGGTGCCTCCAGAATACTTCGCGCAAAACATGGGCTGTTTCCAATAGTGCAATGCACTTCCCAGTCTTTTGACTTACCTAAGAGTTTAGCTAATTAGCTAAGAGTTTACACAAATTTTTCGGAACAATTCCCGGAGCCCTGGTCACTATCGGGACGGCTTGTGCTTTTACGCCAAACATTCGGCTGATCTCGATTTCCAGACTCTCGTATTTAAGACATCTCTGTGTCCTTGGTTACGACGTTTTGATCGCATGGTACAGCAATAGCTAGTACAAGCAGTCACGTTATATCTCCAAATCCCGGATAACAATACATGGCTTGTTTGTCGCTATCATGCGAACAGTTTGGTCGTGCAATATTGAACACGGCCCAACAGACGTCAGCTGTTTCGGTGAGCGTTCTTACCACTTGGAACTTCGAAGTCGTTACATTTCTTCCAGAGGAAGTAACTACACACCCTATCGTGCCTTTTCAATAATTCGGTCTTTGCTAGATGGATGCTGTTGGATAAGCTTATTGTTATTATCATTATTTCTATTATTATTATTATTATTATTATTATTATTATTCTTTTACATGCTCTCATTTCAATCTGACGTAAGTCCTTAATCAAGAATGGTTAATTAGGAACTTAGCGTACAGCAATCGACTGTACGTTCGAATTTCTGCCAATGCGCCAATTCGAAATCGAACTCATAGTACAGCAGAGCCCACTAATCCGCTGGATTTGATGGGCGATTTAAAATTATGTTTAAATTCAATGGAGTCCATCATGAGAGGAAAAGAATTACTTTAAAACTAACTAATGAGTTTTGCCCGTTATCACTTATAAAGTATTGTGAAAGAAGAATGTGTTATCTGTAATTGAAGTTGTAATTTTCTTCGTATCTACTCCGGAACTCTGGAGATAATTTGGATCATTAAACTATTGTTGACGCGACAAGATAATTGACTGTCTTATCTACTCGTAAAAATGTACACAAACTTGCTTCCGTAGATTGTTTTTCTCGAATTTGTTTTGGACAACAATGGAAAATATTAATATCTGTGGTTTCATATTCTCCTAAAGGGTCTATAAATGTGTGTATGAAGATTAATAGATATTAAATCTGTCCATTTTCATTTAAAATTTTAACTAATTAAAGTCTCTCGTGGACTCACTAATACAAATAAACCAAGCGGGTTCCCGCGAAGCCAAGACATCGCTCATCCATGGAAGCCCTTACCAGTTTATAGTATTATATTTAATTGTGACGAAATGCAACCGACATTCCGCTCAGTTTTGTGGAGAGAGGTACTTGAGTTGAATGCAATGCGTAAAGTCTTGTGGTATTTAGCTTTTCCACGACTACGCACCTGAGCTTAATACTCAGACTGCAAATAATGTTGTAAAGGACTATGGATTTAAGGGGTTAAAACATTCACGATATAGTTCCGATTGGGCACCCAGAGACGTCTAAAGGGGGACGTCTAAAGAAAGCAGTGTTTAATCATTTTGCAAACAAAACTATGACGTACTTTTTCAAAGGCCTAGAAAAAGGTAATAAACATATGTGAAAAGTATGTTGAAGTAAAGGATGATTACGTTGAAAAGATACTTTTTTATTTGTATCAAAATACAAGTTGGTGAGACCAGAAACATATTAATCAAAATAGTAAACTACACAGGAAGAGAAACAAAGCGTGGTCAATATTATAAATATTTTTAACAGGCCTTATGCGAAAGATATTTCGTACACGCTTAGCGATGGTCCGTGCATTATCAATTACAATAAACTAGTGGTGCTAAAACAGCGCGTACTTTCTCGCACGTATTTTCACGCAAAATTACGCGAAATCCATCTTTAAGATACAGATTTCATTAAGGAAATCAAATACCTATCTTCATAATTAAAGATGTAGGAAAACGAAAACATTTTGAACGTTTGCAATTTTTAAAAAAAATCAGTGTTTTCAACGTACCTGAGACCTGCACCATTCTCTTAAACGTCCTGCAAACTGTCCAACAACAAAATTTAATAAAAAACGATGTGGACATTTTTTTGAAAATTGAAAAATGTCCTAGTGGTTTCATGTAAAATAACCCCCAAAATTAAATATCAGTTTCAAATTCAAGCTGCCTCGATATCATCCAGATCAATTGGGGAATATCAATTTTGGAGAAAGTCGACTGAACAGTTTGGCCGCTAGACAGACAGACGTTTTGCGTTACTTCGATTTTTCGGTATTAAAACCATGGACTCTGGCTACAACCCACAAATCATGGATTATGGCTACACTCTGTGTTGGAGGATTTTTTTCTAAATATAGAAACTGGATTTATCGATATAAGAGACGTCTAATAAGAGATTTTTGCCGACAATTCGTCGTTTTGTCGCGCAGCATTACATAACTTTCTCTCTGCTCTGTAGCGAGAAAGTAGAATATTTATTACAAAAACACTCATTTACTGACGCATTTCAAACCGCAATGAAATGGCGAACACTATTTATGGTTTTAGATTCGAAGTTATGCGTGCTCTACCAAGTGGCAGGCTAGGTCTCGTCAAAGTGTATGTTACCTTCGGAACCTAAAACATTTTACTTCGTACGCTTCGAATTTCTCGAGATACTTCCATTTCAATGGCCCTGCAATTCCCACCAGTATTTATACGAGTAAATTTAATAAAGGATTTTTTAAGAAAGTCGTTTGGGCCTTCTATTCATTCAATTTTCGCACTTACTTTGTAAGAAGAGAAAGAATTGAAATCGTGTGCCGGATTACGGTGAGTTCTCGACATACAAACCATTTTTGTCAAATCTTTGTAATGAAAAAAATGGATAAATTTTATTATTTTCTTAATAGTTAATTTGCTTTTATTTGACTGCAAAACGCAAAGAAGAGTAAAGTGTTTAGCTGTAAATCTTGTACCTTTGTTCGAACTCTCCTACCGCAAACAAAACGTAACATCTAAAGGCATGTTAAGTCAGAATTACTCTATTTGTTTTCTATTAGTCTTGGAAAAGATGTCATTATATATAATTTAGAACATAATTTGAATTTAGGGGAAAAAAATGAAAAACGTATTGTGGGTTGCATACATGTAGCAAGAGGTTTCACTATTGCCGAGGACTCTTATACGCGACTAAATAAATACCCTCTTCACTTCCAATTTCACTATTATACTTCACTTACACATTGGCTATACACTTATCTATTTCTGACTCAACTGAAATGATGTCGTAGGAAATATCGGCACCTCAGCCATCAACGCGGCATCACCCGGACACCATCACCATAGTAACAGACGCGTCCGTAAACACTAAAAATATCAATCAATGATTCGGATACCGGCTCTCCTATTCCAACGGGGTGGATCACATCCACGTCCCGGGACGTAACATGCACTGTCCTTACGAACCAAATCATCTTAGTAAATACGCTCCCGTAAGCAAAGAAGAACCAGTCAATCAATCAATCAATTGCAAGGTGGTGCGCGCACTGCTTTGCGAGTGGTTGGGAGGCGCACCTCGAGCGCGGAGACGCGGCGCAGCTCCTCCGCGTTGGGGGTGGCGGCGCGCAGCACGAGGCGCGCGCCGGGGGGCGGGGCCGGCACGCGCAGCGCCGCGTACCCTTCCACCCGCACGCGCGCCACCTCCCGCGACGCGGGCCCCGCCTCCGCGCTGGCGCCGTCGCTGGCGCCGTCGCTGGCGCCGTCGCTGGCGCCATCGCTGGCGCTGGCGCTGGCGCTGGCGGTGGCGTTGGGCGGCGGCGGAGGGCGCGGCTGCTGCAGGTGTGCGCGTACGTCCACTGCGCCACCGCCGCACGGCATCACGTACAGCAGCAGGTCGCCCGGCGCGGCCCCGGGCGCCGGACGCGGCACCTGCGCGAGCCAGGGTACGAGGCCACTTAGCAAATTATGGCGGCAGCACGCCGGTTTCGAGTCGGGTTGCCTTCGAGTTTGGATGGGGTTCGTGTCGGGGCGGTTGCGGCTCTTGTGAGGGTCGGGTTCGAGTCCTGTTCTGGTCGGGTTCTGGTCGGGTTCTGGTCGGGTTCTGGTCGGATTCTGGTCGGGTTCGAGTCGGGTTGGGTGCCGGTCGGGTTCAGGTAAGGTTCCAGTTCGGGTTCGGTTCGGGTCGCGTTCCAGTCGGGTTCAGGTAAGGTTCGGGTAGGGTTCGGGTAGGGTTCGGGTAGGGTTCGGGTAGGGTTTAGGTAGGGTACGGGTGCGGTTTAGGTAGGGTTCGGGTAGGGTTCGAGTAGGGTTCGGGTAGGGTTCGGCTAGGGTTCGGGTCGGATTCGGCTACGGTTCGGGTCGGATTCGGCTAGGGTTCGGTTCATGTGTTCGGGTTCGGTTCGGTTCGGTTCGGTTTCGGGTTCGGTTTCGGGTTCGGGTTCGGGTTCGGTTTCGGGTTCGGTTTCGGTTTCGGGTTCGGTTCGGTTCGGTTCGCTTTGGGTTGGGGTTCGGGTTCGGTTCGGGTTCGGTTCGGGTTCGGGACGGGTTCGGGACGGGTTCGGGACGGATTCACGTCAGGTTCCAGATGGGTTCGTGTGCGGAATCAGATCTGGTACGGGATTGTTTAGATCTCATTCGGGTCTGGTCGGTTTGGCTTCGGACGAGGTACCCGCAAGAGCTTGCAGGGCTGGAAAGGTTCTGAATCAGATTCCCCTGTTTTGGGTGTTCAGACGAGATGCGGAAGAAAGGGCTGACAGTGAAGGAACTTGCAGACTGGTTGGGTATAATTGAAACCCGTGTCTGGTTAGAATAGGTTGAGTCCGATTAGGGATCAAATTAGATTTGGAAAAGGATAAGAAAAGGTGAGGATTCTTCCAGGTTTCACAGAGAAACAATTTGAAATCAAAACATGTTCAATTTAGCGTCAAACGAGTAATGATCGCAATGATCTTGAGTACAAGTCAATCTCATGGTATAACAGGTTTAGTAACGGTTTAAGTGTGCGTTGAGATCTGCTGGCGACATTAAATAAAAAAGTATGAAGAAGAAAGAAAAGAAGAAGAAGAAGGAAAGTAAGAGAAACAACAGGATCAATAATATAAAAGCAAGTGAAGAAAAGGGTTAACAGAAAAACTTAGGTTGATGATGAAAATGGGACCTGCCCCATTTTAATAAGTAAATTTTACTCTGCTCTTACAACAAAATTTAAAAAATGTGTAGGTAGTTTTGAGAATTTTGGAAAATGTCCTAGGAGCATCATTCAAAGAATGGTTATCAAACCGTTGAGCTTGAAGTCGGGAAAAATCGACCAGGAAATATTCATTTTGTAAAAAATTCTAAGAATAATTTAGGCGCTAATGATGTTCACACACGTTGGAATTTTCGAAACAAAACCGACCTTTTCGGTATTAGACAACTCCAAAACGGGAATATCCCCAATAACTTTGTTTATGCAACTTATTACTCCGCATGAATGCCCATATCTGAGGAATTAAAGAGAGTGAAAATCAAGAGAAGGTAAAAAGAGAAGTAAACGACTAGAAAGAAGAGCAAGTAGAGGGGGAAGTAGAGTGGAGTACCTTGAAGCGGAAGGCAGCGCGGCCGTCGAGGCTCTTGAGGTTTACGGAGATAGGCTGCTTGTGGCGCAGGGCGGGGGGAAGAAGTAGCCAAAGAAAAAGAACATGTAGAGGGGGAAGAGGAGTGGAATACCTTGAAATAAAAGGCGGCGCGGCCGTCGAGGCTCTTGAGGGTGACGGAGGTAGGTGCTTGTGGAGCAGAGCGGGAAGAAGAAGCCAAGGAAGAAGAGCAAGTAGAGCGGGAAGTAGAGTGGAGTACCTTGAAGCGGAAGGCGGCGCGGCCGTCGAGGCTCTTGAGGTTGACGGTGGCGGGCCGCGCGTCGCGCAGGGCGGTGGGGCGTGCACGGGCGTCAAACCGCAGCTCGGCGTTGCCGTACGCCAGGCTCAGGTTGGTGCGCCGGTTCACGGCGAACAGGTCGAAGTGGTACAGCCGCCCCGGCACTAGGCCGGACACCGTGTACTGCGTGCGTTTGCCAACGCACCCGATCTGCAGGACAGACACCAACTGTTAGCACCGAGAATTTGGCATATTTTTTGCAAATTGACTTACCCATAAGTGAGAATCTGGTTGTTTTGTTTGACTATTTCGTGTTTTTATGCTTCTACGTCCGTAAGATGTAAGTATAGTGCACGTTTTATCGCAGGAGGTGGCGGTGATCTTCCCTAGCTGGATGGCAATATTCAGTGCAGACCTACAAGTTGGTTTTCCTCTTTCTGGTGTCTCCTACAGGCGAGAAATTGCTTCAGCTGGGACATGCTCCTGACTGGTCTTCGACATGTGTGGTAGTGTAGCGCATGTAAGTGTAGTGTGATTAATTAAGGAGTAAGGGTAAGAAAAAAGAAGGAAATATATCATGCAATCAGTAGTCCGTTTGTTGGGGTACTGCTCCTGCATTCGCCTGATGTTGACCGGAGAAACTAAGGAAAACTACCGATCAGAGCAGCCGTCTGCTGCTTCAATTCTCCTCCAGAGACAGTGACTGTATTCGATGGAACTACGTAGTAGGAAGAGTCGAAAAATCTGTCAATACCGGGGCTTGAACCCTAGGACCTGCCGAAGAGAGGCACAGCAGTAACATTAGATGAAGCTTTGAGCCACCTCAAACGGGGAATCCAGTCGGAATGTTTTGCAGCACACGTACTGCTAAGAAACGTGAGATTCAATACATTAATATTTTTGTGAACCATGCTTTTTGCGCCCGAAACAAAGCGCTGAACAAACTGTATAAAGTTTGTATTAGTGTTTTGTAAACAATTTCTTCATTTAAGACAAGGAGCCGATATTGTTAATGTGTTATTTGTTTGTGTGATACGCTATGTATCACAAAAATGTAAGAAATGTCACTAATAATAAAAATATATAAATTGAGTTTATGTCAAATGTAATCGCAAGCGTTTGTGTCTGGTTTGGAATATCAAATGTCGCACGGACAACGGCGATATCAAAATATTTCGTTCATTATAATACCTTCAGTGTTCTGTGAAGTGACTTTGAGAAGACATTGGTTAACTAAATTTACACTTTTACAAAAGAATTCACTGAAAGACAGATAATCATACATATAAGACGGCTCATAACTACTACGAAAATACCTGAATTTGCCAAGGAGTCACTCTTCTGGGTGTGCGAATTTTCTGAGGAAGGCGTAAAAAGTATTTGTTCAGGACTTTAGTTTTCTAAATTAAGTGTTTCTGCAAAATAGAAGTTTCGAAGATTTGATTTTTGTTCCAGATTATTAAAGAAATATTTACGGAACAGGCGATGTAACGATCAACATTTGTGTCCATATTGACCTCCGTTTAATTATTGGGATATTTCGTATTATTAAAATTACAAACTGATTTGTACATGACTTCTGAGTATTAAATTTGTCAGAAGAGATGTGTACTTACAATGATGTCGTGCGCATTGTCGGTGTTGGAGTCGCTGCCACCCTTGACGGGCTTCGCCTTGCCCTTGCCCTTGCCCTTGTCCTTGCGCTGCTTCCCTCGGCGGCCGGCGGCAGCGGGGGCGGCGGGGGCGGGCGCTGGCGGGGGCGGGCCAGCGCTCAGGAGTTCGCCTCGCGCCTCGCACAGGGTGGCGTACCGGCGGCGAGAGTTCACCACGAGGCAGTAGCGCATCAGGTGCGGGTCCACCTTGCTGCAGGACAAGCACCCATTGGTTCATTCATTCATTCATTCATTCATGTCTCCGGAATTGATTCTAGACACGACTAATTTTCGGCGCGTCGATTAGTAGTCGTTTTGTGGCTTTCATACAGCGGGAAACTCTTAATGATGGCTAAGACATTGCAAGCTGATTTTGAAATAAATAATATTGTTGAAAATGACGTATTCTATATTTCATATAATAATTTAGTTTTAATAATGTGGTGCGTCCAGGCCAGTCTTCACGATGGAATATGGCATGGTCATTAACCGCGTTGGTCTAGTGTAAGTTTTTTTTATTCTGGGAGGCGACGATGAAACCTCCTCCGCTATCCAGGTTTTCACCATCCGGTGACAGATGGCGCCGACCTACAGAACGGCGTGGGAGGTAAATCACTCTGGGGAGTAAATCACCCAGTCGGGACAAGCTCTAAGCGCCCGACTGATCTACCGACGTATTTGGTATTGTTCTGTATGTAAGGGTGAAGCACAGGGTATGGCATAGCATGAGTTCAATTGATTGATCTACGTTTCCGGGAACACGAACTGGTATGGTCATTAGCTCCGTTAGTCTAGTGTGTTTTTTTGATTCTGGGAAGTGACGATGACTCCTGCCCCGCTATCCCGCTTATCTCACCATCCGGTGACAGATGGCGCCAACCTACGAGACGGCGTGGGAGGTATATCACTCTGGGTTTCTGCCCCAGTCGGGACAAGCTCTTAGCGCCCGACTGACCTCCCGACATATTTGGTATTGCACTGTATGCAAGGGAAAAGCACTGGGTCTAGGCACAGCATACATTTGGTTGATAAATCTACGTTTCCGGGTACGTCAAGAGCTATGGTCATTAGCAACGTTAGTGTGGTGTAGGTTATTTTTACTCCGAGAGGTGTCGATGACTCCTGCCTCGCTGGATTGTGAGTTTCGACGCCGAACTAAGCTATATCTCATCCAGCGGGTCACCGCCTCAAAAGGGACCAGCGCGGTTCGTTTGTGACGGTACTGCTCCAGCATTCACCAGGCGTTGGTCGGAGAGACCGCGGAAAACTACCTAATTAGAGCAGCCGGCCGCTAGAATTCTCCTCCAGAAAGCGACTGAATTCGAGTCAGCTGTGTAACTTAAGTCGAAAATTCTGCCGTCTTCGGCACTCCTGGTCAGATGCCCTTCAATAACAACAGTTGACAGTTGACCCAAAGCGAACTAAACCAGTACTAACACTAAAATGATGACTATTGACGGCACGATTTTCCTCCAGGCACGTATT
Source organism: Gryllus longicercus (assembly GCA_038098605.1). Classification (NCBI taxonomy): domain Eukaryota; kingdom Metazoa; phylum Arthropoda; class Insecta; order Orthoptera; family Gryllidae; genus Gryllus; species Gryllus longicercus. The sequence goes on along the minus strand of JAZDUA010000074.1, from coordinate 768,465 downwards.
TCACACTTTAAATCTGCATATGCCAAGAAGGTAGTTTCAAAGCGTCGAAAAAAAAATATGTAGATTGCATTTCTCGCAGACACCACGTGCCAGCACGATTCGGTTTTGCCGCGGCGCGAAATGCGCTTACGACGCTCCCGGCCCGGACACCGTCTCGCACGCCTCACGCGTGCCTTCACCCGGAACCGCTGACGGCGCGCGTGCGTGATCAGGTCGGCCCCGCGCGCTCTGCCTCTCACGCGTTAGCAATGCGCACGACGACCGGGGGCCCACGTGATTGACGTCATCATCGCCAACGAACGTCAACGGAAAGTATTCTTAGGCGGTCACCACTCCCCCCCCCCACGGGGAGCAGTGGAAACGGATGTCGTGACTCAAGCTCGTGGGAGGGCGAACAAAGCCTATATAGACGGTCATGAGATCATTTATTTGTTGACATAAATAAACAAGTGGGATGGTCTAAATCTTTTTGGGAGAACAGAGCCGTGGTTGTGGAATGCGCTCGGAAATATGCCTGAGTTCATGCGGGCTGTCTCATAAACAGAATATTTCCGAGAAATGCAGTGAGTCGGTGAGCTAACGAGATGAGCGTTGCCGGATATTTTTTTTCGCGCTAAGACACCGGTGTTCTTGTCGCGCCGGACTTTGGGAGGGTCAATCCTCTCGTTTCGGATGTTTGGATAGCGGTGATGATAATGTGAGTCATGTTAGTGGAATATTTGGCAGCGTGCGTGGCGAATAACTGATGCGACTGGTTCGATTTTATGATCGGAGAACCAGAACGTAAAGTTTATCTTATCAAACCGAATATCTAACATTATATTGACTTTAAATGAACTACCAAACATTATATCATTTTCTTAGTTTTATTTATTTTCATAGTTTTGTTAAAGAACGCGTAGAAAGTTCTCAGTTCGCATTTTGGTTTTCACTTTCACCCTCCCACAATATCCTCGTAAATTCAATGATTTGCTTTTCCTCGCACGATGCTCTCTTCCTCATTCTCTACTCACTACACTCCTCAGAACTGGAGGAAGGGCTGATATTTTTTTCACTCATGATTTCCTAAGACATCCGTAAAGTTAATAAGTTTTACACTTGCTGTAGAGCAGTATAGGAAGATACTAAATCTAAAACCTTATATAAGAAATATTTGGTACTGTGAATATTATCTTCTTTATATATCGTTTGTGAGCGGCAATAATGGCACTATTAAAAAATGCAGGTGTTGAAGTAAATGAGTTTGAAGTTTTCACCTTGTACTGAAATGCATCATTCTTGCATTCACACTTTTGCCATTTGTTGGTGGAATACTGTATTGTAAGATCTGCTGCTGTTGCTTCTTTGAAAGTACACCATTCTGCAATTCTGGAGAGTGCATTAACTCAGAATTCGTAGTTTTTGATTTGTGCACTGAAATAAGCAGATTTTTCATTTCGAGTGGACAAGTACAGAATATCAAACAATCATCTATAGGTTTTTTGGAAGTAAAAGAAACTTAGATTTAACAGAAATGAGACTCTAGAAGTAACATAAACAGCTTTTCTGTATTTCTATCAATAGTTTTTTGTATTTTTATCAATAGTTTTTTGTATTTGTATCAATAGTTTTTTGTATTTGTATCAATAGTTTTTGTATTTGTATCAATAGTTTTTGTATTTGTATCAATAGTTTTTGTATTTGTATCAATAGTTTCTGTATTTGTATCAATAGTTTCTGTATTTGTATCAATAGTTTCTGTATTTGGATCAATAGTTTCTGTATTTGGATCAATAGTTTCTGTATTTGGATCAATAGTTTCTGTATTTGTATCAATAGTTTCTGTATTTTAATCAATATTTTTTGTATTTTATTAATATTTTCCGTAGTTTTACTAGTATTTTCTGTATTTTTGTCAAAATCGGGGGGGGGGGGCGACGACGATGGCGGCGGCGGTGACAACAACGCGGGAGGAGACGGCGATGACGTCGCGAAGGAAGGTGAACACGACGGTGTCGCGGGTCGAAAGTGGGGACATTGGAACCTCTCAAAAACGAGACATTTTATAAGCATCCTTACGAGTACAAGGGGAAAAAGTAAAAATGTGGGAACGTTTCAGAAACATAAATTGTTTATGATTTCCCTTATTTCAAGAAAAAATTACACGAAAACTGCTGTTTTTTCAAAAACGTGTATATGAACTTATTTAAAGATCTAACTTCAAATAACAGAGAGGAAATCTTAACTATATCAATAACGTAGTTTTCAATGTAAGTGTTTTAAACATTTTTAATTTTGCAATTTTCTTCCAAAATAAGACCTACGTAATTTTTATAAATTTACGTGGCTGATTCCGAGAAAAATATTAAAGGAAAAACTTTGGAGTCTTATTTTTATTGTTTAAAAATTGCTTATAAATCACGTAAAATCACGGGAAAACTACTCATATATTCTACAAAAATAAATGCACATGAGCTTATTTGAAGATTTGTCTTTAATACATTTTTTAAGAAAAACAATCTATATCTTGAACATTGTTAAAGGATGACTGCGAAAACATTTTTAACTTCGTCAATGCTTGAGGGCTCAGAGAGTTCAACGAAAATGGAACCCATCACTTTTAGAGAGTTTTGTACCTTCTCCAAAGAAATAAAAAAAAACATTGGAGCCATTTATGAAAAAAAACATGAACATATAAAGTCTTCAAATAAAGTACCCCCAAAATATCAATATTAAAATAGCACGGCCGCCCATTCGAATAGCCAAGATCACTAAGATAGTAGTGCCGTGGCGACCTCAGACGGAAGGATTGCGGGATCGAGTCCCACCCCGGGTATAGGTGTGTTTGTGTCGTTCACTCATCCATCATTTACACCATCATTCCATATTCCATTCCCGCAGAACTAAGCAACCTTGGAGGATAAAAATTGGAATTAGCAAAATGCTGATCCTCCCAAAAAGGAGTCGCATACACTTGCCGCAACAAACATTTAATAGTACCTCGGTAGGTGCAGGTGTATGTCCGTGTAGGCCTAGGCGTCCGATTCGCGACAAAAAAAATAACAAGCCCTTGAGTTCGGCGAGATGGATCAGGAAATATCAATTTTGGAGAAAATCGTCCGATTGATTTAGCCGCTAGCATTGTCCACGGACAGAAGAGCGAACATATGTTTTGCCGTCAACCAAGTTTTCGGTATCAAGGAAACCGTGTATAGTCTGAATACACAACGAGAATTCTAACTACCCACCGTGTTAGAGGAAGCAATTTCCTACTTATAGGGACACAATTTATCCAGTTTGTCGATGTTAGGGTTCCTAGTACGAGTATTTCTATAACAGAATTGCCATTTTTTTAGCTGTACCGGTATGCTCAATACTTCAGTGGATTAAAATACTTTCTCTTTACTACTACGTTAGAGAACGTACTTATTAGTAAGGTAAGAGTGGAAGAAGAGGGAAACAAAATTGTTCCAAAGTTATTGGGAAGACTTTGACACAAGTAAGGCCACATGGTGGGAAAGACGCTGGTGTCTTAGCTTCATACAGCCACAATACTTTTTTTATTTCATTTATATTTCAGATTATTATAAATACATATTTTCAGTATGACATATAAAGAAAATACTGCAAGAGGCTATGCCTATAGGCCTAAAAAAAGCTTTATAACAAGAACTTTAATTCTACATTATATATATATATATATATATATATATATATATATATATATATATTATCGCAAATATTGTCAAGTGGATGCGATAATTTAGCAGCATCACCATAGCATGTGTAGAGTAGTGTAGGTTTTCGACAATAGTAACATAGCTGGGACGAATTCAATCATAGTTTAAGCACTTCTACCGGTCGGTTAACCTGGTCGGTAATTTTTTTCGCATCAGTACCTGGTAAATTCCAGTGTAGTTCACTGAAAAACAGGTCACAGACAGCGCGCAATCGATTTGTCGCAACCGATTTGTCGCAACCGATTTGTCGCAATTCTTGTCCCCTCATTTTTCCTTATACACTTTCGCCTTCATTCATGTACTACATCAAGACCTGTTGAGAGACCTGTCGGGAGCTTAAAGCTTGTTCTCACTGGAGCGTCGCTACATTGGGAGGGACACATGGGGGAAACCCCCTTTAGCCATCGTGTAAATCAGCACCGGATCTCACTTACCAGCCGGAACGGATCCTATCCATCCCCCGCCATATGTTACTCAACTTACGGGACTAAGTAATTGACGCGCCCTGTAGTCATAATCACTCCTCTCACTAATTCACGTCAAATTTTTTAGCGAACAAAGTTGGAAAAAGTGACATAGCATCCCTATCTACGCACTCTATCAGTTTTGTTCACGGTTTTAATGGAGAGTGGATTGTCCCCGACTGCCAGCACACGGTGATCTGGGAAAAGGAGTCTATCAAACCAATGATTAAATCCAATTAATTCAAACAAATGATTTTAATCTTGATTTCCACCATTGATTTGAACCAGTAAGTTAAAGTTTATTCCTACCATTTATTTATATCTTTATAGAAACATCTTCTCCCAGCGTACTATGAACTAGAAGTTGCGGATTATCAACTATGTCTACGATAGAAATTTAATTTAAAAAGCTTATTTCACATCAACCACATAAACTAATTATTTGAACTTGATTCTTTCCATTGCCTAGTAGTATCTCATCGACACAAACCTCTGCTCCTAGCGCACGTCGTGAGCTGGCAGTCGTGAAGGACTACTATGATATGAAACAACTTTTAATTAAACCATTTATTATAATTTGATTTCCACCAATGATTTAAACCAGTGAGTGAAACTTAATTCCTACTTTTAATATGTGGACAAAAACCTCTGCTGCGCACGGTGAGCTGGAAGACGAGACCATTCAACTATGATGGCGAAGCATATGATGGAATTACTTCTGCTCCCAGCGCACGGTGAGCTGGGAGAGGAGGACAATCAAATATGATGCAGATGCCCACGCTGACTTTACCTCTGCTCCCAGCACACGGTCAGCTGGGAGAGGAGGACAATCAAATATGATGCAGATGCCTACGCTGACTTTACCTCTGCTCCCAGCACACGGTCAGCTGGGAGTCGATGACAATCAAGTATGATGATGACGCTTATGCTGGCATTACCTCTGCTTCCAGCGCACGGTGGGCTCTTACCCCCAACGGCGATGCTTATGCTGGCCTTACCTCTGCTCCCAGCGCACGGTGAGCCTGTGGCCGGGCCGGCGGCGGCGTCGGAGGCGCAGGCGCGTGCGGGCGAGGGGCGCGGCGGCGGCGGCGGCGGCCGCGGCGGGGCGCAGCGACGCGAACAGCTGCACGAAGGAGTCGCGGTCGAGCGCGCGCACGCGCACCGCGTAGGCGCCGGCGGGGGCGTCGCCGGGCGGCAGGCGCAGCGCGCGCAGCTCGCGCCCGGCGCGGAACTCGGCCAGCGGCGTCTCGCCCGGCGCCGCCGCCACCCACGCGCGCCACGCCGACGGCGACGACGGCCCGCCCGACGCCGACGCCGACGCCCCCGGCGACGACGCGTTGCCCGCGGGGGGCAGCGGCGGCGGCAGCACCACCGCGGGCACGTCGCCCACGCTGTTGGCGTCGCGGTGCTCCGGGTCGGGCGCTGTCAACACGCGGGGTGGCGCTCGTCAATGGAAGTCGTTTAATGCAGCCCATCATTTAACGTGAAACATAATTAAAGCACCATGGTACGAGTCAAATAGACAAATTAGATACGAATTGAAAACAGGAGTCAGACGTCTACCAGTAAAATTTGTTGAGAAACTACCAAAAGCGGAATGTCTTATTTAACCTAGGACGGTCAGCAGAAGACATCAAAACTATTCCAAGAATAAAATACGCCCGCCATAAACGCTTCATTAAGAATGCAAATTGAATTAAAAAAATATTAAACATTCAATCATAACATTAAACAATACAATGTCTCAAATTCAAAACAAATTTCAAAAAATTAAAACACTAAATTAAGAGAAACATTACAAACTGAGAGAGAACTTCGACTGAATGAAACCTGCGTATATCCTAACTCAGTTCCAGTATTACGTTATGCTTATCTCTGTAAAATCGGTGGATTGAGCAGGTAGAAAATAAAGCTGTTAAAAGATTTAGCGTAAGAGTTAATTTAAACAAGTTAATTTTAATCAATTTATTTTAATCAATGGTTTAAATTAAGATTTCTATTACTTTGTACTGATTCAAACCATTTATTTAAATTAAGAGTTAAACTATTGATTTAAATTTTGATTGAAACTACTAAATTGAATTTTTATGTTAGCATTGACATACGTTTCATTCAAACCCTTGACTTGAAATCTGTTTTTTTAATGGCTATAATTTCGATTTAAACCATTTATTTCTATGTAAACCTACTTTTCTATGTAAACCTTGATTGAAATATTTATTTAAACTACTACATTAAATTTTCATTAAAGTCATTGACAGTTCTTTTGATTTGAACGGTTAATTTAAATTTAGATTTAAAGCACAATATCCGAAACCAAAAAATTAAATCTTTCGCCTGCACGACTCTTACGTTGTTGGTGTCACGGAGTTCCGGGTAGAATGCTAAGAACACACACAAACTTTTGGAACGAAAGCAGCGGTAATTAAATCAATTTAAATAATTTAGTCATATCTTCATCTCAAATTTGATTCAAAACATTGGTTTGTATCTTCATTCCAACCGTAGATTAAAATTTTTATTTGAACCATTAATTTAAATTTTGATTCAACCCGTTGATTTAAATAACGTCTGAAAACGTCATTGAAACAATTGATTTAACTAATGACTAAGATCTTGTTCTAACCACTGACTTAAACCTTTATTTAAACAATTGAATCAAATCATGAATCAAACCATCAATTGAATAAAAATATTGTTTTCAACATTGCATCAAGCCATAGTTTTAAATGTGGCAAATGCGTCATTCCACCCGGTCCTCCCATCGATTATTTTTATAAGAACATTGTTCCACAAATTCCCTACATAATATGCGTAATTTGTGTGGAAGCCTGTTTAGCTAAGAACGGCCATGACATAACGCTCCCAGTAGGACTGGGGCCTAACCATTTCACACGTATTCCCGAATGCTGCGTTTGATGACAGGAGCGCGCTTTGCAGAATAAAGAAGTAAAGAAACGAAAGAAAGAGTTCCGGCACATTATGATACACGTAACTCTTGAAAACTTGAGGAAAACAGATAGCAGTCAACTCAATAGAGATTTCGTAAAATTCTTGTTTCCGTCGTACTTTCTTTCCACCATGATAAATATAATAATATTGGCCGTTACAAACTTTTGAGATCTGAGCTCCATCCTCTATCCATCCGAGAATAAATCGAACCTGGCGACAAATACAACCATCTTGATCGTTTTAAACGTTTCAGGTCCATCCTACATCCATCCGAGCAAAATATGACGTTTTTTTCGTCGTTTGAAGAGAGGTGGCGCTTCGTGTGCTTGTACTCACTGGCGTGGAGGTCGGCGAGCGGGTCAGGCCGCAGGGCAACGGACCAAACGATGCTGGAGGTGCAGGGCGTCACCGTGATGGACAGCGGGCCCTCGCGTTTCCGCTTGTGGAAGAGGAACCTGCAACAGGGGACCGTTTCCGCATCATTCTCAGACTGCATCAACAACTCGAAGAAGTGGTGGGTTCAGAATACGCACAATAACTACTGTATTGGCCGGTGTATAAGACGTAGTAACTCGTAAAAAACAGGATGCGTCTTATACCATGGATGGGAATTGTTTGTAACTGTTTGAATGTTTAATATATAGCATTACAAAAATCAATCATTTTGGGACATTCAAGAACACGAATTTGTATTTCTACAACATTTATTATTACAGAAGGTAAAAGTACTGCAAGAAGAAAGATTGCTGAAAATTTCATTGGGTCAACATCATGGTGTAGAAGATTTATGAAAAGGCACGGTCTTTCCAAGCATATTAGAAAAAATTCGTAAAGAATCCCGGCGGAATATGAATAAAAGATCATTCCTTTACACAGGTCACAATTCCCATTCTGTTCATAAAACTAAGAATCAGGTATACATTTTAACATTAAAGAACGAAATTCTTCTTGAAAATAAGGGTGCGTCTTATGCACCGGTGTGTGTTGTACACCGGCAAATATGGTAATTCTTTTTTAAATAGAAATATACCTCATTCAATTTCATTCCTTTTGAAGCTGTTAATTCTCCACTACTCGTGAGTTTTGAAGGTACGTTGATCACGTGGGGCTTAATAGTTCTCTAATTAGTCCAACGCCTTTGGCGCTTTAAAATGTTTGTAGGTATTTTCACGTGTTATTTTTTGTTACCCAAATTCATAATAAAAAAATAAATACTTGCACATAAGCTCGTTTATGTTTGAACATGTGCATATTTATTAAAAAATATCGATTAGTGATTAAAATTAAACGTTACAAAAGACGTATAAAAATGTATGTAGAACCATTTTGTCGTTTTTTAGAGTTATGGTCATCCATCTTAATTTACAGTGTTAGTGCACCCTATTAGAACGCCGCCGTAGTGTTGGCCTGAAGAGTGCTTTCTTTCGTGATGTTGGAAAATGCTTGGACCACGGATCGTGGGTGCAGCTCATCCGTATTCTCACATTTCATTACATAAAATTCAATGTTTATGCTTTTTTGCATTGTCTCTACTGTAACTTACATTGCCAAATAATATTCTAATAGAGCTGTTTGGCAAGTCTGTTGAAAGATGGGTTCTAGTTTGAAGCTGCCAGTGTTAAGTAACGATTTTTTACAAATTGAGAAATGTTCACACTCGTCCGCCTAATAATTATAATCACCATAATATACTTTAAACTCTTGCTCACTTTGAATACTAATATCACATTAAGTTCTTGTATACTCAGTGAAAATCACGTGACAATTTAGGATTTTTTGGCTTTTTTTTCATGAGAAATGGAAATAGCAATATAATGTCAAAATAACGATCAAATATTTCCTTCCCAGGTTTTACAACTCTTAATTGGTTCTCTCCCTGACTTCTTGAAGTTATGACAATGGGTGACACAGTATTTTTTAGATGAAAGGAAATCGAGAATAGCTACAGAGCTCCGACCTTGCAAAGGGAGTGTGGTCAGGAGAAAGAGAAGAAAGAAAAAGAGAAGACAGTGCACGATGCCCGTTCTTTAAGACACTGGCTAAGTACTTGTGGTCCGCCTAGCGTAAATCGGTGCATCCAAATGAAAGAATTGACCTATGCGAGAACGTGGAAAACGATTACTTGAATAAACATGTTTCTCACTCTACCCCCCTCCAAGAAACAAATATCTACATGAAAACTAATCCTCTCTCTTTGAAAATCTCTTGATTACCGAAAAAAATATTTTTGCTCTTCAGATGTCATATTCCCATATTTACAAACAACACTTGTTATTTCCGGATGTAACCAGGAAAAGGCACTAACTAGGAGGGTGAAACCACACGAAACTCGATACGGCCTGAGCGGCAGCCGGAGACAAGATTGTAAACAGATTCCTGGCGCTCTCTAGACAAACCCCTTGGGCATTCTGACCTCACAACCAGATTTCTCAGCGACGGCGGAAAGCCAGATCACACAAAGCGGCCGCCTGTTTATCCGACACAGTTCCCGGCATTTCACGCTCAATTCTGTTTGCTTCCCGAAGTCAACAGAACGAGCAAAAGGCCAAGGCAGCGGCGGCGCTCGGAAGAGAGGCGGTAGGTGCGGTGGCGGAGAAAGCAATCGGGGTCATCTCACCAAGAGCATGATCTGAGACTCCTTAAAGCCTGTTTTACACGGTCATTTTTGCATCCCTTTTTCATCATTTTTCTGTACTGAAAGTGATGAAAAAGAGACATTCGTTTCTACGCGTTATGTTTCGGCGCCGAAACTGGATGAAAGCCATTCCAGCGTTTTACATGATCATTTCTGGTCTTTGTACGTAGTCGTGATGAAAATACTTTCTCTGGATACCACAAAAAGCGCTGAAGATCAAACATTGGAACATCGCATCTATGGTAACAAATTAAGTTAGGTTATATTTGGACTAAGCAGGGAACGTGATGACATTAGAATAGAGTACATGATTTATTTCTCACCACATAATTACATCACATTACAATTCAACACATCAGAACGCTCTCGAAATTTCAAAATAAACAAATCGCGCCACATTCACAAACCAGAGAAAATTCTGGAAAGTGAAGCCAGGGGTGCGGTAGTCAAACTGGATGAAATCTGTACTGAAAAATGAAGCTTGCGTCATTTTTTTGGACAAATTACATCCAGTCTGCTCTGTCTCTTTTCTGTATCTGCGAAAAATGATGAAAAAATGATCGTGTAAAACAGGGTTAAAACGTCTACAGATGTAGTTGTTGATAGGTAAGGAGTAGTTAACTGAACGTTCCTGACACATTACAAACAAATTTGCAATTTAGAGGTTTTCATTGACACTATTTGAACACCTAGTTTTGAAAAACAGATTTCATTCAAAATATTAATCTTCAAAGCTGCAGTTGTGGGAAGACGCCGAAAAGTTGTACATGTTTATAATTCTGGAAAATACTGCGAATTCAACGAAACTGGGATCTGTGTTACTTTTATAAGCATAGTTGGCTCTATTTAAAACGTTTAAACCCTTCAATTGTTAAATGGCCTATTTATTGCTGCACTATCTAGTTATATTGTAAAAAATTGCATTTCAATGTTATGAACAGTTAATAAACTATTAAATGTGACTGTAATTGGTGGGAAGGCATTTTTATTTTATTTATTTTTTCGACAAAAATACAGTTAGTGAATTTAAAATCAGCACCAAAATGAAATCCGACAACTAATATTTTATTTCAAAACTAGTGGTTACACAACAGGAGATATTTTCTCGCATTATTTGTACCTGCTTTGCAAAATTATAATTAAGACTCGGAAGTTTATGAAAAACCGTATTTTTAATTGTGAGCTTTATTATATGATAATTATGAAATGTCCACAAAACACAATCAAACGAACAGAAATTCGGTAATTTTATACTGCATATTTAGTGATAATGCATCATATTTCCATTGTATTTAAGTTTTTATTCATTGCTTTTTTGTTTTAATGTGGCATTCTTCTCTCGGAATTTCAATTAATATGCATATTTGCCTTCTAAAATCGAAAAATGTACATTACATATATGTAAATGCGAATTCTATTCATGAGAAATCGTATTTCGTTCGTTGCAGCAGTATTTATGTTTTTTTAAATGATATCATGGCGCTGCTACCCACAAACGATTTCTCCGATTATGAATGATATGGAGTACTTCTTCGTCTGACCCCTCTCCTTTGACTTGTCCGGCAAGGGAGGCCCTACCAGTAGCTACGCTACCGCCGGCATAGCTCTCAGGATCATAGGGGTACTCAAGCTCCACCACCAACGACAAGGTCATGTACTCCCCAGGTGGAAGACGAAGAAGTACTCCAGAAGAGGACCTCAGAGTCAGTGGAGGAAAGATAGAAGACGACCTCAACGCCACCAGGAGGACCCATATAAGATGACCTCAAGGATAGGATGCAGAAGAAAACCTTCGCATGACGAACAGGACCTCAAAGGGGTAGGCAGAACTCCTAGCCCAGTGAAGGCAGTCTGCCTAGGGATGGTGACCCGAAAAGATACCCAGCAGGTCAGAAGGCTGAAAGTTGGCAGCCCCAACATCTGACTATCCATCTGTGGACCGGTAATCCGCAATGGAGAAATAACTCTTACTCGAATTCCTCACAGTAAAAAGCCGGCTGACAATGGAAACCGACCTACGCGCGCAAATGGACAACGATTCACGGAAAAATTAAAAACTGCCACTTGGAATGTCAGAGGGTTAGGAATAAAAGAACAGGAATTAGAAAACATTTTAAAAGAAAAGAATATAAATATATTAGTAGCCACTGAAACAAAGAAAAAGTTAAAAGGAACTAAAGATTTAGATAACTACTGCATGCTGTACAGTGGAGTACCCCAAAATGTCAGAGCAAAAGCAGGAGTAGCCTTATTTATAGATAAGAACTGGAAAAATAAGATAGAAAGTTACACCTTTGTAAATGAAAGAATAATAAAAGCTCGAATAAAAATATGTAGAGGATATCAAACAATCATAGGAGTATATGCTCCGGAAGAAGGCAGGAGAGAAGACACAGAAACATTTTATGAACAACTACAACAGGAAGTACACAAAACAAATAAAAACGATCACTTAATAGTATGTGGAGATCTAAATGCTAGAGTGGGAAACTTGCCAATCCCAGATATTGTAGGAAATTGTGGAGAAGATTATATAAACATGAACGGTCGGGAGCTGAGACAATTTGCCAGCATGAATCATCTCAAAGTGACAAATACCTTCTTTCGAAAGAAAGATATTCACAAGTACACATGGACAGCTAGAGGATATAGATCGATAATAGACTACTTCTTAATAAATGATAAACTAAGACCTCAGTTGAATGATGTGAGAGTATTTAGAGGATGTGATATAGGCTCAGATCACTATATTCTAATAGCTGATTTTAGGATATGGGCAAAATGGAGAAAGATTAGAACCAGACAAAAAATACCTCAAGAAGAAGTATATAAAATACATTTACTTCAAGAAGAAAGTGTAAGAAATCTCTACCAAGGCAGACTCCAGAAGTACCTTCTGGAAAAACCAACTGAAGACAACCTAGACTTAGAATGGGAAAACGTACGAGAATGTATTGAAAGAGCTGCAATGGAAGCCCTAGGGAAGAAAAATAAAATTAGAAGTAGAAAGGGCCTACGGATCTGGAATGAAGAAATAGCGCAAGCAGTAAAGGATAAACAGAAAGCATATCTACAATGGATCCAAAAAAAAGATGAGGAATCAAGAAAAACATATAAAGAAAAAAGAAATGCAGCTAACACAATCGTGAGAAGAGCACATCAAAAGTCTTGGGATAAATTTATAAGCCAAGTAGAACATGACATACACGGAAGACAAAATATTGCTTACAAAGTCCTAAAACATATAAATAAAGAACAAAAAGATGTAGCAAAAATAGGTATGATAAACAAAGATTTATGGATAAGGCATTATAGAGAACTTTGGTGCAGGAATTTAAGCAAAAATGAAGAACAACAAAGAGATTGCCAAGAAAAGGATGAGACAGTCGATTTGATTGACATACAGGAATTGAAAGAGGAATTGAAAACAATGAAAAACAGGAAAGCTTCAGGAAGAGATAAGTTAAATACAGAACTGTTCAAATATGGTGGAACGGTGTTGTTATGGAGACTGTTACACATAATGAATGCTGGCAAAAAGGTAAAATTCCAGAGGAGTGGAAAATAGCAGAAGTTATATCGTTATTCAAAAAAGGCGACCGAAACGAATGTAAAAACTATAGAGGGATAAGCTTGCTCAACTGCATATATAAATTGTATGCCAGAATAGTAAATAAAAGACTGAAAAGTATTGCAGAAGTACTGATGGGAGAAGAGCAAAATGGTTTCAGGAAAGGAAGATCGACCACTGATAACATCTTCATAGTACAACAAATATTGGAGAAAAGAAGGGAATATAACCTGCAAACTCATCTGGCATTTATAGATTTCGAAAAAGCCTTCGACAGTGTAAATAGAGATAAACTTTGGTACATCATGGAAAAACAAGGCTATCCACGACATCTAATAAAGGTGGTCAAAAGCCTTTATGAAAATACTAAAATAGTAATAAGAATAGGAAACACAGTATCTGAAGAGATAATAACAAATAAAGGGGTAAAGCAAGGTTGTCCTATATCACCTACATTATTTAATATCTATGTACAGGACATAAGTAAGTCTTTAAAACAGAAAGTTGACACTGGTATAAGAATGACCAAAGAAGAGATATTAACGATTTTATTCTATGCTGATGACGCAGTTATTATCCAGGAAACAGAAGACGAACTACAGAGAGTAGTACACCACCTTAATAAAATTTGCAAAAGCTATGACATTAATATATCAAAAGAAAAACAAAAGTGATGGCATTCAGGGGGAAGGACACAGTAAGGTCAAAAATTGTCATTGAAAACAAAATTATAGAGCAAGTTCTCTCCTTTAATTATTTAGGGTGTCAAATAAGTTATGAAAAAGATAAAGATATTGACAATAAATTAATGAAATATCAAAAAATATGTGGAACGATACACAACACTTTAAAAAATAAGACAAGACCGGAAACAAGAATTAAATTTTACAATACCATGGCAGTTCCTACATTACTCTACGGCTGCGAAAGCTGGGTATTAACACAAAAAACACTGACAAGAATACAAAGTAGCGAAATGAAATTTCTGCGAAGAATAAAAGGTTGCACAAGAGAAGACCGAATAAGAAATGAAGAAATAAGAAAAGAGTTACAAGTGACATCAATTAATACTAGAATGCAAGAATATAGACAAAGATGGGTAGAACATCTGGAAAGGATGAGTAATAGCAGACTTCCTAAAGCAGCTTTGTTGTACGCGCCGAGAGGAAGAAGAGACGTGGGAAGGCCACGAAAACGATGGAGAGAAACTGTGAGGACGGAACAGGCAGTAGCCTAATCCATGAAGTGAAGAAGAAGAAGGAGAAGAAGATGAATGATATGATAATTTATCTTTGATAAAGGATTTGTGACATTGGAATTGATACTTCGACGATAATACAGGAGAAATCATTATATTTTACTTTAAAAATTACCGGTGGAATACTAAGTGAAGACTGAAATGTAAAATTAATTGTTAAGACCAAAAGTTTGGTAATTGTTCATGGATTCCTAAAATTGTTAAATGTTAGAGCATACTTAATTAGTTTTGGCGCATATTTTACATGAATCTACAAAATGTTTCCAATAAGCAATTTTTTCCAAGGTGGGATTCGAAACCTTGTTTTTAGATTTAGCATGCCATCCACATGAAAAGCTACACTACCAGACTCACAGGTAAACACAACTTTCCTGTCGCTTTAAAAACAAAGTTGAATATTTTCATTTGCAGTTTTCAAAAATTTATAGATTTTTACTGACTTTATTTCACGTCCTCCTTCACAGAACAGACTTTTTAAGAAAAAAATGTAGTACTTTCAGAACTGTAGTTGAAGGAAGACGACAAACATTTTTGAAATTTCGTAAGTCTCGAAAGGTCTGAGAGTTCAACGAAAGTGGGCGCTGTGCTATTTTTTTGTTTTCTCCAAGCAAATAATTTACTTAATAAATTTTGAGCTAATTTTGAGAAGATTTTAAAAAAGTCCCAGAGGCTTGACGTAAAATCGAAATATCGTTTTGAAACAAAGTGTCTGTTTAGAAAAATCAAAATATATTTTTCAAAGTCTTTTGGTTGCATTCTGAATTTTCTAAAATCGCAAGAATTACAAATAAAACGAGAAAGTACTTGCTGTTATGAGCCCACTATTTTCTTTACGGGCCGGTGTGCGACAGAGGCTGGGATGTAGGCGTCGGTGGGGGTAGTGGGAGGAGAAGACTGTGTTTCTCTCCGCCGCTCGCGGCCAGCGCACAAAGCCCGCCCCCCCCCCCCCGGGCCCAGAGGAACACAACAGGGGACTTCAAACGGGGCGGGCTAATCCCCGAACAAACAGATTCGGCATTCCGCCGGTATTTTTAACGGCGCGCTCGCGGTCGCCTATCTCCTGGTTCCTTCCTTCCGCCCCGCCCCGCCACAGCTCGTCACGCCTCGCATCGTCTGAGGTGGCTCAGAGCATCGGCTGATGTCACTGCAGTACCAAATCCAGACTTCGGTCGGGTTTGAACTCGCCATTTTGGGTACAACAGCCCAATACGCTATATACCTCCGAATTCGAACCCGAACCCAAACCCTTGTGCTTGTAAGTCTAAGTGTGTGTAAGTAAGGAGTAAAGATAGGTCAAGAAAAAGGGAGGAAAAACCGCGCGCTCTGTGGCTCGTTTGTTAGGGCACTGTTCCGGCACTCGCCTGGTGTTGTTCGGAGAAATGAAGGAAATCTATCTATCAGAACAGCCGTCCGCCAGAATTCTACACAATTTGGCAGATGATCAACACTAGTAAGATAGGTCAAATTCAGCCGCAAACGTCGGAATTCGAACGCTACGGATCTCTTGGTTAGAGGCACTGATGTGACATCATTTGATACTCAGAGCCACCTAAGCTCCCGCAGACATCCACGCTGAGGTGGGTTTCGAACCCGCAACCCTCCAACCGAGATCGCCAAAGCCCAACAATTTTAACGATCCCAGTCACCGGTTCGGCTGTGTCTATTTACTAACGTTTACAATTTAAATTTCATCTCCAAAACCTCAAACACATTCTGATGTTTCCTCTCCACAGAAAGTTCAATGAACTTGGCCACAGCGAAGGTGGAGTTGAAAGAGTTCGAGAAAAAAACACGCATCAGCCACGTGTCACGTGGCACGTGGCGGTTCGGATGCAGAGCCGATGCTAATTTTGGTAGATGCAGCTTGTCTTTCTGGTTTCACTCTTCCGTTTGCCTGTGAACTCTCCCGTGCGCTCCCATTATGCAACCGGGAAGCTTGTTTATCTACATTTTCTGAGTAGTTTCTTCCAATGCCATTACTCATATGTTTGTTTCCGTATTTTCTTACGAGTTGAACTTTGCAAATAAGATCAATGATTTCCCGAGAAATTTTTAAGACGGTGAAAAGAATAGAGGAAAGGCGATTCATAAATATAAGCAATGTTAAGCTTTCTAGAATGAGTGACAATAAAACTAATTCAAAAATTTAGTAGAATCATCATAGTAATAGGAAATGGTGTGGTGTAAACGTTGGCATCATTATAGATATAGATGAGGCATTGTTTTCTCGTAAGTATTTATTGATACATAACGCTTTTTGGGTCGCATTGCGGCTATCATGAGTGCAATTCTGAGGTGGCGGCGGGCATCGGTACAGACAAAACAGCTGTACATCATCCTGGCACCAAAGGGTGTTTCAATGTAGCTAGAAGTGCTACGAGCAGCACGTAATTTCTCGCCGGTTCTCACGCAAAATTACGGGAAACTTACTCAAATTTTCAAAAAATTGTCTTTGTCTACTCCACTAAATGCATCTAATTATGGCATCGCTCTTAAAAAACGGAACACAACTTTTCTTCGAGTCTCGCACCTTCTTTACATGGATGATATGAAGCTCTCTGCAGGCACTGAGAATCATGTGCAGCAACTGATAAGCGCTACGGAGAAGTTCACTGACGACTTCGAGATGAAATTCTATTTGGATAAGTGCATGAGAGTGAATACCCTTCGGGGTCATATGCAAGTTATAAATTTGGAAAATGATAATTAACCAAAGATTACCTTCATGGAACCCCATGAAGCTTACAAATCCTTGGGTTTCTATCAGTCACTCCGAATCAAACACACTGCCACTAACAACATACTAACAACTGCAGTGTGTAAATACTTGTATGGACTCTTAAAAACTGAGATCTCTGCTAGAAACTTGTGCAGGCCATCAATTAATTTGTTATTCCAGTGCTCACATACTCCTTTGGCGCTATTAAATGGAGCACTACCGACCTCGACAACCTCCAGAGGACAATTCGAACCACAATGACTGAACACCGAAAACAACATACCTATTCAAGAATTGAGCGTTTTACTCTTCGAAGATCACAAGGAGGGCAAGGTGGTGTAGATCTCATAAATATACACAGCTCTCAAATCGCATCACTAAGAAGATACTTCCTAGAACATTGTGGGAGAGTTGTGTTAGTGAGCGCAGTTGATAGTAACTATAGTCCTCTGAACGTGAAAAAGTTTAATCCGCCTGTCCAGTCAGTCACTGAAACGGAAGAGAAGATAACCTCATGGAAAGCGAAGGCATTGCACGGAAGGTACTGCCATGAGCTCAGTAAACCAGAAGTCGACATGCGTCGCACGCATGGCTCCAGCTTGGGGGATCTCTTTCCGGAGACAGACGCCTTCATCCAGAACAAAGTGGTGTCAACTTTGAACTAAAGAAAACACATTCTGAGAGATTCGACCATCTATTCCGACTCATGTAAAAGATGTAAGGCCGCAAGCGAAACTATCCAACACGTGACAAGATGCGGCCACGCACATTTGGAATACAAAAGAAGGCATGATGAAGAGGAGAAGCAGGTCCACCAATTATTGGCATTGAGAACGGGCTTACTCGCCACTTCCGTGCCGTATTATAAATGTGCCTCGGAATGTGCTTGAAGGTAGTGAACACTCTCTACTGGGATCGCTCCATTATCACTGACAGACAAGTCGGTGGCAATAGACCCGATATAACTTACATGGATAGAAACCATCAGCAGGTTTTCCTTATCGATATATCAGTACCCGACACCCACAATATAGCGGCATAACATCAAGAGAAGATCCAGAATCTCACCCATGAAATCGAAGTTCAGGGGAACTTCAGCAAAGTGACAACTGTTCCTATAATAATATCAGTCACAGGAGTGATCCCGAAAATGACACATCGACCACTAGAGTGTCTCCACTTGGATGCCAGGAATATAGAATATATACAGAAGGCAGTCATCTTGAAGACATGCCGTATTGTTAGAAGCCACCTGAATCTTCAATAAAGCAACCGCACACCTGGTCATCATTCCCGTTTGTGGTTGACATACCGAGCATTAAAACTGTGAATAATAATAATAATAGTAATAATAATAATAGTAATAATAATAATAGTAATAATAATAATAATAATAATAATAATAATAATTATTATTATTATTATTATTATTATTATAAAACGACTCACGATTTTAAAATGGTGTAAGAATTATTCAACTGAAAAAGTACAATGAGCTTTGAATTATGGTGGCAAAAAACCATATTTCCATTTCAAAAGTTTTGTGACAGCTCATGCGCCATACGACGTCTCGTCTCTACCCGCAGAGACGCGCCCGTTTGAACATCTCATGCCTCGCTTCGGACCATATTCTGAGAAAAGGCCCTGTAGTGGACGTAGAGCAGTAGCATACGTGCCCATGCTTGACATATGCACGTTGTTCGTAGTGCTGGCAATTCTGTTGCTATTTGTCACTGCCAGCCCGTGCGGAAGAAAGTCACATACAAGTCGTGCATGGCGTGTGTTTGCTGTTTTGATGACGAGTTAAAAAGCGAAAAAAGTAATTATCACTCGGGAAGTACTTATTTTTTCATTTTAAATTTGTATGCTGCGGATTATTAGTTTTGCATGATTTTTTTAAAATATTTAAATCTGATTTTATGTTAATATTATGACAAATACAGTCAATGAAGTACTGCGTACATCGTTATCTCGTCTTAACGATATAGAAAAGAGAGAAATGTAGGACAACGGTCGATCTACTCTTATGTTGAGTACGGTTGATCATCGTGCTGGCGAGAGAGGTACAGAAAAATTCAATCCTTCGTGGCTCGATTTACGCAAATTACTAACATATAGTGAAGTTAAAGCTAAGCTTTATTGTTGACCATGTCTTTTACTGCCAATTAAGGAGAGTACGTAGAATAGAGATGAATAATTTGACATAAAAAATATCAAAAGCCTTTAAAAAAATGAAATGTCAAAAGATGATATATGTAACTAAAAGAAAAATAAACGCGAAAAAAAGTGAATCCGATTTCTGAATTATTATCTGACCAACACTGACTCGTAACACTCTTTTAGAATCTAAATATCTTGAAATCACGTCTGCGCAAGCTTCGCAGAAATAATGGTTTGGAATGTACGAGAGAAAGTGAGAAAATTATTTAGAATAAAGTGAATTAATTTACAACAACAAGAAATGGACTGAGGTGGGATTCGATCGGTAGTGTACTTTGCCTGCTTTCCCGACAGATGCGCAGTGCTTCTACTGGTGTCGCTTATACGTTGAGCTTCAAGGATATCGTTGATGAAGCTCTACGCGGAGCCGGTTGTCAACTTTTTCCTCGCGAGATATCGCAAGGGGATCGACGGGGTTCGCCGCCATTACGGTCGTATCGCGCAAACCGCGTGCTCATAACGACTCGCATTACAACAGACGCATTCGAGCGACGGACGAGCATGCTTCGCATTAATGCTCGCCTCATATCGGAGTGGTACGTGACAGAAGGCGAACCGCGTCTACGGCAGGCCATTACGCGCTTTATCGTTGTTTTCAAATCACGCAGCGAATGAGGTTCGTCGAGGAATCTTCCTGCAGACCGAGGGGTTTTAGTGGACGAGGAGGCGTTGGTTCGAGGCCAGACGCTGAGGCGCGGTGTCGACGAGGCGGCGGTCACAGAATGCGTGAGCAAGCACGCCCCGCACGCGCGTGCACGCGTGAACACGCACGTGCTAGCACTTCCGTGCGCAGTGCCGCTGGAGGAGGCGGAGAGCGAGGCCAAATACTATGGAGACAATACAGGAAACTTTGAACCTTTCTCGTACTATTAATAGGAGACAAATCCTTACTATCAAATCTATAGACGTGACCGGGAAAATCAGCGACAAATTCATATTTCAATTCATACACAATAACGTTCGAATCACTCTGCACGAAACGTAGTAAACATAATCGTAAGTAAACTAAGAAATCTTTATAAAGTATACACTTCGTACTTGATACCACAATGGATATGAAGCGTCGGGCCACTAGAGTCGCTAGCTTCAAGTGTCTCCCGTTATATCGCTGTGTCCTGTATTTTCTCTATAGTATTTGCCAAGGCGGAGGTGGAGTATGACACAAGTAGTGGTGGTAATACAGCACGTATTTTCTCGCCCGTATTAAAACGCAAAATTACGCGAAAAAGTATTCAAATTTTAGAAAAATTGTACATGAGCTTATTTCAAAATGTATCTTTAAGAAACAGATTTCATTAAAGGAAAACGTCTCTACTTAATAATTGAATTTGTAGGGAGATGACGAAAGAAATTTGAAGTTTTTATATTTTCGAATAATCAGTGATTTTAACGAAAATGATACCTTTTCGATTCTCTTAAACGTTCTTCACACTATCCAACAACATTTAATAAAAAACGATGGAGCCATTTTTTTGAAAATTTTGAAAATGTCTCAAAAGCTGTAAGCTTCTGTAAAGTACTTTTCAAAATTAAAATATATGTTTCAAATTTGACAAGCCGTGACATCAGACAGATTTATTGAGGAATATCTATTTTACAAAGAATCGGCTGAACGGTTTAGCCGATAGCGTTGTTAACACGCGGAGAAACAGATGCTATGTCATTAATCGATTTTTCGATATCAAAGACCCACAGAACGTGGATTCTGGCTAGACTACGTGTTAGAGGTTTTTTCTTCTAAATTTAGCAACTGGATTTATCCACGTTTTCGTTGCCAGGGCCCTGTAATAAGAGTTTTTCTGTCGAAAATTCATCGATTTTTCGCGCATTACATAATTTTCTCTCTACTCCGTAGCGAGAAAGTAAAAAGTGGGGGTGAAGAATGAAGTAAGGGAAATGATGCGGGGTAGAGCAGATGTTGGGAGATGTGGGCGGTGTTGCCAAAAGGGGAGGGGAAGTGATTGCTTGATTAGTATTTGCTTGATTAGCTTGATTAGTGATTGCTAGATTATTACAGGCGCGCAACGGTTAATGTCATTAGTTTCGTAAGTGTAGTGTATTTTTTATCGCAGAAGGTAATAGAGATCTTCCTCCGTTGGATGGAAAAAACCGTCGCCGACCTACACATCAACTCGTGGGTTTTCCCCAACTAGGCATCTCCCACCACCGGAGCAACGCCGCAGCCAGGACTAGCTCGAAGGGAAGTACGCGGGGCGAAGTAAGGCCGGCTTCCCACGGCGCGACCGCAGCGCGCTTCCTTCAAGGAGCAGAGCTCTTCCGACGCCGCCACCGCCGGAGCCACGGCCGCACCGCCGCCCGCCGTGGAAGGGGGTGGGGTCTGGAGGGGTAGGTTTCGCCGACCCTCCGGCGACGTCGAACAAAGGGACCGGAGCAGATAGAACGCTGCGGCCGCGGCGCAGTGGGAACGCTCCCATTTAAAGCTGTGTTCTGCTAGCGGTGGCGCGTGGCCACTCCTCCGCTTCGCGTAGCTGGAGTTCGGCGTCGGCTGCCGCAGCAGCCGCCACCCGCTGCACGTGGGAAGGCCTCCATTCAAACCAATGCTCTGCTACGCGCCGCGCTGCTGCGAAGCGCGCTGCGGCCGCGCCGTGGGAAGGGGCCCTTAGGGCGTTGCGGGGAGGAGAAGGAGGTAGCGAGCGGGTTGGACGGTGGAACACGAAGCGGGATAGAGCGCGTGAGAAGTAGTGCAATTTTAAACACGCAATCGCTATCAATTACGAGGTAGTAGGAGAACGTAGAGAGCTAGGCAGAAGCAGAGTAAGAAGCAAGAAGTAGGTTCAGGCAGGAAGCGGGCGGGAAGTGTGAGGCGAGGGCCAGATGTTGGGATATGGTGGGCAGTTTGCGAAGCAACGAGAAAAGCGGGTCGAAGAATGTCAGCGGGGCACGAATGTTTAGTGCATCAACTAGTAGGGTCATTAGTCCGACAACTGTAGTGCATAGTATTTTGCTCGAGAGGTGGCGGTGATCTTGGCTCCCTGAAGGGCGATATCAAGCGCCAACCTTCTTTTATAAATAGAATGAAGAAAAACTCTTAAATATAAGCATTTCGTATTAAACAATTGACGGTACAATCAACAAAGTCCTCAGCTATTCTACAGCTATATGCAATTCTGTGCATTAATGAACTCAATCGTAGGCCTCAGTCCTACCTCCTCATCCTCTGGTGGCGCGCCGCCAAACTATTACACATTGACGCACTCTTGAATCTGCGATAAAATGTAATACAAAAAGTAATTATTTTGTTAATATATTAAGGTTTATGGTTATAAATCACAACCTATAGCACGTCTAACCTTTAACAATAGATAGCGCGTAAGTTTGAGTTTTTACTACCAATAGTACATTCAGAGATAATTGTGTTGTAAAGCAACGCCCTTATTTGCCCGTCTAGGTAAAATTTTCTTCTCTCAATTAACTCTTTCTGCATGCATTCAGAATCTCGTTTTTAATTTGTGTAATTTTTGTACTTATTTAGAATAGCAGTTTCTAGACATTTCCATGAAAAGTAAAGAAATAGTTTCCTCAAGAAACTATTAAATGGACACCATCAATTAGATTTAAATAATTCATTTTCTTAAAAAATTGTTGAAAATTGTGCCTTAACTGTTGTATACTTAGGTACATTACATAGGCAATTAAAATGTATAAACATTTTTTATCGGACATATTTAGCGGAACGAATCTGTGATATCGATTGTGATATCGAATGCATTGAATGATATCGATTCTTTGTCACCACAGTGAACGCTTGAGCCACTGATCAGCGCATTGTCTTAAGCAATAAGGCTTAGGGAATTTAACAAGACGCAACTGTTTGATACGAATATCTTGGGAGCATCGAGAAGCTGCGAATTGACAACAGTGTAAAAGAATTTCCAGAAAGATCTCATTTTGTAGATTATGGTGTGAGAAACGTTTCTTTCAGGCATTGGGCGCCACAATTTAAGGTTTTTAGGTTCTGGAACTTTTGTTTAGAAGTTATTAAACTATAAATGCTGGACGAGTGTTGTGGGTTGTATTTGCCATGACTATTTAGATGCCTTAGAACAAATTCTTCATATTTTTAAGTCAAAAAGCAATTCGTCACATCTCCGTGAAATTCTTTCTTCAGAGACCTCGTTTGTACAGACTGGTTGCGTGTGAGTGCCGCAGGAGGTATGTTTACTACTGAAATAATAAAGGAGACGATTATTATTATTATTATTATTATTATTATTATTATTATTATTATTATTATTATTATTATTATTATTATTTTGTTTTTCTCGAATTTTCGGTCATCCATATACCACACAGATAAAATATCAAAGCATGGTAACATTGATATAATTAAAATCTACAAAACAAATTAAGACTATTATTATTATTATTATTATTATTATTATTTTAATCATATTATTATTTGTCCTTCGTCTCTGCTAGCACGGGACTTGAGCAAGCTGCCCCCACCCTCCAGACGCCGTTGGCAAAGAGCGGCGGCGGAGGCGATGTAAGCTGCGGAGGCGGCGGCGGCGGCGAGTCTAGCCATAACAGCGGCGCGACGGCGGCAATAAGCTTCTTTGATTGGCGTCGCCGCGTTGCTTACGCGAGCGGCGGAGCGTCTGGGCAGGCGCTCAACGCCGCCCCTGCCCCACCCCCTCTCCGCTTCCTCTGCCGCGCTCCGCCCGCCCCCTCCCGCCTATTCACCGACCCGCCCCGCGCCGCCCCGCCCACCGCGCAATCCGCGTCGGTCCCACACCACCCTGCCCCGCCCCTCCGCGCTCCGCCCCGCTTCGCCCCTCCTCGTCACACCATGCCCCACCCTGGCGCGTCCCGCCACGCGCCGCCACTCCTCTCCGCGTCATCCTGCCCAGTCCCACCATCCCCCCCGCCTTGCCCCTCCTCGCCCTTCGTCGCTCCTCTCCTCTCCTCGTCTCTTCTCAAGACCCGCGTCGCTTCGGCCCCATCCCACCTCGCCCGTCTTACCTCGCCTCGCCCCGTCTCGCACAGCCTCACCCCGCTTGTCCCCGCCTCACCCTGCCTCGCCCTGACTCACACTGTTCCGCCTCGCCTCGTTCCGCCTCGTCCAGGCTTGCCTTGCCTCGCCCAGCCCTGCCCCGCCCCTCCCCATTCTCCCTGCGTCGCCCCACCTCCCCGCCTCGTCCCGCCTTCCCCGCCTTTCTCGTCCTCGCCCCGCCTCTCCCTGACTCGCCCTGCCCCACCCCGACTCTCTCCGCCTCGCCCCGCCACGCCATGCTTCGCCTCGGCGAACCTTCACTCCGCCTCGTCCCGCATCTCCCCGCCTTTCTCGTCCTCGCCCCGCCTCTCCCTGACTCGCCCTGCCCCACCCCGCCTCTCTCCGCCTCGCCTCGCCTCGCCACCTCTATTTCAACTAACTGGAGCCTACAGGCGAAGCCTACAGGCCTCTGCGGACAATCCTGTGGAGACATGAGAACGGTCTTTCACCTTGTGATGTACAATATTTTATTCGACACCTTTCTTTACGCATGTTTTCCTGAAATTAAATAATATCACTAACATGAAATGTAGTGCGGTTATCACTCTATCATTTGTTCTGCTAGCATGGTCTCATACTTGTTGATCCATGTTCTTGTGTTTTCTTTAATAGCCACGAGAATGTTAGGTTCTGTCGATGTACTGGATTTTGAAATGAAAGATAATTTGGAAATAATGAGAACTTCGCTCGAGCTTATAAGAAGCAAGAGCCGTGACTATTGACATGTTTCCATTAAAATCAAAAGATAGATATGTAAAAGAATATAGAGAATTCTGTAAGTGACGAGACGGGTAAGAAGTGTCACAGGATGATTGCTTCTCCCATTCCTTTCAGAAATTAGTGGAAAGGACCGTCAAGCAGATTTTTATTAAAATGTTCAATTTCAATTAGTGTCATTAGTTCAAAATTAATTAGTTCCTTTATAGGTGTTTGTTTTGAATGTATTCAAACCTAACTCAAGATATTTTGACATGGAACCTTTGCTATGAGCCTTGCTTCTTAGTTTCTTAGCTACATGAAGACATGGCTCGCGCCACAAGTTCCATATGCGTTGACAAACGAGATCTAAAACAAGTTACCCAACGCTAAGTCTCAAACTTTTAATATAATGCAAGTGGACAACTGTTGCATGGTGATACGTAGGTGACAGTGGATTCAGGAAAAAATTATTTGCGATAGAAGTGTCGAAATCATCTCATTACAATACGAGGCTGAAATATTGCCAAGCGACGCCGTTAGGCCAAGTTTGGTAACCAATTGAGTATTGTAATCAGATGATACGACACGAATATCGTTCAACGTGTTATGAACTTTTTAAAAAAATATTATATTTAAGAAAGGAAATTTCATTCCATGAATTTATTTATTATGCACGTTCTTTTCTCGGCGTCACTATTCTCAACAAGGAGAACAATTAAAACACACTTGGTGTGTACTTTTCGACATGTGTGAATGCAGTTCTGATTCGGAAATTTAAATAGCAGCAGTTGCTGCCATAGAAACATTGTTACCCAACAAAATCAAGAAATAAATATGAGTGTGAGTATTTAATTTTTAAAGGTTGCTTTGAAAAAACAATTATTATACGGAACGTTCATTCCGTATCGGAAAACGTTTTGATTGCTTACTTTTCTGACGAGTCAGAGAAGGAGAAAACAAATATTCTATGGATCCACTACTCTATGTTACAGAGTAAAATATCACTTAATGACAATGTGGATAACAGTAAGTTTACTCAGTAGCGTTTTTAAAGATGGAAAATGAAAGATACAAGACATAGAAGCCCTAAATACTTTTAAAAGAACAGTGGCAAAGCACGCCATTACTTTATCGCTCTAGTGTCGTAATGAAGAACATTACTACACTAGGGCTGCAAAGTACTTCATTACGAAACTAATTATAATGGCATAATGTTTGACTTTACTTAACCAAAGTGGATCAAATGCATTACAGGACGCATTCATCTGAATCATCCTGTAATGAACACGTTTCTTAGCGTAAAACACTACAATGAGCTACTTTCCAGACAGTCTCGAATGAATAATTTTTAAATAAAATACGTTTGCCTGGATCATCCACCCATGTGCTTGAAAAAGTACCTATAGATATGATTTTATGAATTTATTGTATGGTTCGTTACAAAATTTAATTTAATTTTCGTCAATCTCAGGAATCAAGTCGTAACGATTCGTGTTTTGGAGGAACGATCAACGATTTTTCACAACTGTTTGTCTCAGAACAACCCAATAACGTGTTCTTGAACGTTTTCTTAGAATGTTTGAGAAGGATTCGATAGAAAATGGGTTAGTTTCCCAACAATAGATCGAGATACGTCGAACGAGACCTTATTCGCTTCAAAGAAGGAACCGGAAGCCAAGAAATAAGGACGGAAGTCGAAGGATGGAAGCACGTTACTCAATTAGTAAATATAGTATTTAATGCTGCTTCGAAATACTACCGAAAACACGCACGAGCTTTGTCTTATTATGAGGCACAATTCTCGTATTACACAGTAAGTTCTGGAATGAGAAGTGGTCAATTCTGGAATCCAGAAATTTTACTGTCTACCTTCACCAGCGACACCAGCACACCAACACCGACACCCCGACAAACACCAACACAACGACAACACCGGCCTCAACACACCGTCTCCGAACACAAAACACCGACCCGACATCTTCTCCGTCACACAAATTCTGACTCACCGACGATTTGGAAAGGATTGAGGATTGGAAATTGAGGATTCACGCAAAAATCCAACAAAAATCAAACTATTCTTTTCAAATTCTAGAGCTCGCGGCATCTACCAAATCGATCGGGAAAATCAATTTTGATGAAAACCTACCTATGGTTTAGCCGCAAACGTTGTAACAGGCAGACAGACGTTTTGACGAAGAAACAATTTTTCGTTGACGGGGGCCCCAAAAGGTGAATTCGCACTACCTAACGTGATAAAGGAAGTAATTTACTACCTATAACTACTATATTCACTTTTCCACTTTTTCAGTATCAGAGATACACAAAACGAGTTTTCTGTAGAAACATCGCCTTTAATTGTTGGGAACAATACTCGTTACCATGTGACTAGTATGCGTGAAAGTCTTCGCTCTCGGTATATATTCGATTGATGTATTTGTTTGGTAAATTAATGAATTAAAAATGTTTTTTTGTTTCAAAAATGATTATTTAGTGGAATAATGTACAATGCTAAGAGAAACGGGCATTTCATCATTCGACGCAGTGTGACTAGAGATGCCGAGACATTCGTATACACAATGAAGTCACTCAGATTGATTCAGTTCATGGATTTTTGAGATTACGCAGCGATTTTCTATTTAAAACTTCTTAAAAGCGTACGATCAATTTAAATAAATTGTATTTAAAATAACGTGTTACGTAGAATTCACAGTTGTATAATACTTTCAAAAACATTTTCTACATTCAACAAATATTCATTGAGTTAACAGCATCTGGAAAGACATCATGGGCACGAATAAGAAAAAAAAAATGTTTCGTATGAGTAGTATTCAAAGGAGTGAAAAATCTGTAGTTTATTTTCATCATATCTTTTAGTGCTCTGCAAAACTTCTGAGATATTTTCTATGAATGAAATGGACGGAAAATCTGTTGATAAGTTCAACGTGCTGACTTAAAATGCTTTGATCTGAAAATAAAATTTTTAGATAAACTTCTCTGAAAATGTGGACGTTAAAATAAGAGTACATTATTCTGCACATTTATTTGCATAAGTAATTCCACGAGAGCATTGTGGATTGATAATTCTTAATGCGCGAGTGGTATTTGTTATGATATTTCGCAAATCGACCCGAAAATAAAATCAAAATTATTCAGCCTCTAATCTGAAAAAATCAAACAATCTGGTCAAATTCAGCCTCTATCTGAAGGGTAATTCTAGCAGCCATTGTTCTGATTGGTAGTTTTCCGTGACTGTTCTGATCAATACCAGTCAAATACCTAGCAAGTGGCCCGCGGACCGCGCGCGATCATTCCTTCCTCCTTTTTGTCCTATCTTCTCCTCTCATACACACACACACACTTAGTGAAGAGTTTAACACTGGATTGAACCATTAAAAATCAGGCAAACAAGCATGCAGAATGAGTAAAGAGCAAGATGTCATCCACTATTAACGTATAACTGGGAAGTCTGTGGCATGATTCTGAATAATCGGTGATTGTTTATTGATAAAGTGGCAAACCATAGGCAATGACGTCAGGTTTTGCATATGAGAACGGAATAAATTGTCGAAAGACATTCTTTTGTTTCAAGATAAAGCGTCCACACATACTGCCGAGCCAGCTCTTTAAAATTTCTATTTTGAGGTAAATGAGCATTCCGACTACAGATCCGATCTTGTCAGGTCTAATTTTCTTCTATTTGGTCCGCTTAACCCTTTGACTGCTGCGTATGTTATTCGCAAAATTACGTTGCCAGGCCATCACCGTTTTTTTCACTTTATTACACAGAATGGTCCTTAATTAAAGGTTAAATAGAATATTTCTGGATTCGTATCTTTCAAATTCGAAATTTGAGTTCCGATCACATGGATACACGTGGTAAGGTGATGCAATTTTTCGTAAACTTCCACCAGGAAGTCTCCTGTATATCGATACAAAACGCTGTTTTCCTTTAATCAAGAAATAATTTAAACAACTGAATTGGTAAATAGATGTTTATTACTCAGTAAGGAATGAGTTTATTAGTAAGGAAGTATTCAAACTTATAAAAATATAATACAATCTATGAACTAATGGTTCTTTTTCCTTCAAAACACATTTTATCTCTATATTTCACAGTTTTGTATGTTCTAAATAGCATTATTTCATTACTGAGGAAGTATTCGAAATTCATAATTACTGCCATCCAGTGAAAAAAACAAAGTACAATGCGTTACACTCAGAGGTCAACCAAGGTCGACTTTTCATGGTAGGAAACGTGTGCTGATACTATATACAGACCTCAAACAAGACCGCAGTGTGTCCATCAGAATTATAAATGTGGCCTGGTGTGGCCAGAAAAACTAGTGGTGGAGCTAAAACAGCACGTACTTTCTTGCTTTTAGAAATAGTTATGTGATACTATTTATACTACAATTTCTCTCCGAATTACGCATCTCAGCCTCATTTTTTGTGTAAGTCATTACAAATCGTGGAACATTAGGTGAAAAAACTAAATATTTTCAAGCAATTACAGACGCAAATTTCACAATGATAATTGCTTTTCGTCATGTTCCAACAATTAGACGTAATTCACAAAAAGTAGCTCCCGAGTTATTGTTACTTTCCAACCTGATATTCTCTGAAGGCTAGCAATTTTTATTTCATATATTTAAAATACGTTTTAAATAATTTCTAAGATTAATTAATAAATGTATAACAAAATCTGGAATGTAAGAAACGAACAAAATAATATGAAATAATATACAAATTACAACTTACGAATCATCCAACTCACTGGTTGGGAAGCAGTGTGTACTACATGGCTTGCTGCTAAATCGAATGATCTTTTTTTCTGAGGGTGTCGAAAAGCTAGCGTTTTAATAAACAAATTTCATTGAAAAGCATCGTGCATGTGTAAAATTTGTAGTTGTTATAACCACATATAAAAATTTAGTGCAGATTTCCATTGAATTATCCAAGTATATAGAGGTGAATTGTTCCGTGACCAAAACTGATGTAATCAACATAAAATATGAGACTCCATATAATTTTGTGATATCAAATATTTTATTGATACTATTATTTCGATTTACGAATTTTATTCGTGAAATAGTCTATTCGCATAGCAGTCGTCATTTCAGACTTGTAAGTCCGCTCGACGCTACCGCACTTACGGATTTATAGATAAATTGGAAACACTCGTGATTTCGTGATATAGCTTACGGAAAGAACTTCCGAGGTCAGCTACCAGCATATTATGTAATGTATGTTCACGCACAGGTTTATTTGATTACAGAAAAATAAAATAAATGCACGTCACCACTGTTAAAAGAACAAAAGTACAATTTTTGACATTAAAAACGTCCGAGGTAGTTTGAAGGTCAAATGAACACTTCTTCGTAATAGGGCAATTATCACGTGTGCGAAATAGTAATGAAAAGCGCCCTAGATCCTTGAACAACCACAGACGCCCAGAAATATTTCAAGTACTTTGCAGTATGACTACATTGTAAATCGGTTACATTTAAACTGGTACGAAGTAGCCTAATGCCACAAAAATTTTTAAATTTTAAACTCTAGAATGTCACTATTTGAAGAAAATTACTCGCAACTATCTTACAATACTTAACATTTTCCTCTAAAGAGTACAGGGAAACTAAATATTACTGAAAATTTTGCTCTTCCAGAATTCTTAACAATGATTTATTCCCAGACAGTGAATTTTCCCCTCCATCAACACATTCACTGTATCGTGTCATCCCTCTCTCTCTCTGTCTCTATCTCTCTGTCTCTCTATCTCTCTGTCTCTCTGTCTCTCTGTCTCTCTGTCTCTCTATCTCTCTGTCTCTATCTCTCTGTCTCTATCTCTCTTTTCTCTCTGTCTCTCTGTCTCCATCTCTCTTTTTCTCTATCTGTCTCTCTCTGTGTCCATCTCTCTTTTTCTCTCTGTCTCTATCTCTCTGTCTCTCTCTGTCTCCATCTCTCGTTTTCTCTCTGTCTCCATCTCTCGTTTTCTCTCTGTCTCCATCTCTCGTTTTCTCTCTGTCTCCATCTCTCGTTTTCTCTCTGTCTCCATCTCTCGTTTTCTCTCTGTCTCCATCTCTCGTTTTCTCTCTGTCTCCATCTCTCGTTTTCTCTCTGTCTCCATGTCTCTTTTTCTCTCTCTGTCTCTCTCTGTCTCCATCTCTCTTTTTCTCTCTCTGTCTCTCTCTGTCTCCATCTCTCTTTTTCTCTCTCTGTCTCTCTGTCTCCATCTCTCTTTTTCTCTCTCTGTCTCTCTCTGTCTCCATCTCTCTTTTTCTCTCTCTGTCTCTCTGTCTCCATCTCTCTTTTTCTCTCTCTGTCTCTCTCTGTCTCCATCTCTCTTTTTCTCTCTCTGTCTCTCTCTGTCTCCATCTCTCTTTTTCTCTCTCTGTCTCTCTCTGTCTCCATCTCTCTTTTTCTCTCTCTGACTCTCTCTGTCTCCATGTCTCTTTTTCTCTCTCTGTCTCTCTGTGTCCATCTCTCTTTTTCTCTCTGTCTCTCTCTGTCTCCATGTCTCTTTTTCTCTCTCTGTCTCTCTGTCTCCGTCTCTTTTTCTCTCTCTGTCTCCCTCTGTCTCCCTCTGTCTCCCTCTGTCTCTCTCTGTCTCTCTCTGTCTGTCTCTGTCTCTGTCTCTCTCTCGCTCGCTCCCTCTTTCTTACAGCATCCACTGCTTTCTCCACCGTAGCAATCCAGTCACCGCTGCCACCGTCACGTCTGGCCGTGCGCCAAGGCCGAAATAAAACGAAAAATGCTGGGTGCAGCGGCGTCGGCGGCGGCTTCGTCGCCTTCTCACCCGCCTGCCCACCCACCTTGTCCCCCAGGCCACTCGCCTGTCTACCCCGCTTACCCAGCGGCTTCTCACTCAGCAGCTCGCGTGCTAACTGGCTCGCCCTCTCGCGCCTTCAACAGCCGGCGCCGTAGTCTTCACACCCTTTGATGGTTGGCCTACTTTCCCGCGTTCTTGCCCACCTGCCTGGCGCCCTCTTGAGTGCTTGCTCTTCACTTACCCGCTCTCGCCTACGCAACCGCCCCAATTCGTCTTCTCCGACTCGTCCGCCCCGACTCGTTTACAGCGATTCGTCCATCTAAATAATTCACCCCGACTCGCGTTCACCACGACTCGCGTTCACCCCGACTCGCGTTCACCCCGACTCGCGTTCACCCCGACTCTCGTTCACCCCGACTCGTTCACCCCGACTTGTTCACCCCGACTCGTTCAACCCGACTCGTTCAACCCGAAACGTTCACCCCGACACGTTCACCCTGGCTCGTTCTCTTCAACTTCTTCATCATGCACAATCCGACCACCACCTCCCCAACTCTACTATTTGCTCACGCGCCCTCTCACCTCACCCGTTCGACTGACGTTTCCGGGCACAGTAACAGCAAATGACAATAGTCCCGTTAGAGTAGTAAATGATTTGTCCCGGGAGGTTGGGGTATTTATTTTTCGAATCATGGTGAGATCCAGCGCCGTATCGACGTACTCGACGTGTTGCGGGGAATACATGGAACATCTCGGACATTTTCCAAATTTCAAAAAAATGACTCCATCGTTTTTGATTAAATTTTGTTGTTGGATTGTGTGAATAATGTTTGAGAGACTAGTGCATGTCTCATGTTGAAAAGCCTTATTTTTCAAAAGTTTGTAATACGTTCTGTTTTAGCACCACTAGTTTCTCTTCGTACGTCCTTTCACTTCTATCAACAAATCTCCACCGGCTCCTAACTTACTGTTTTTCCCACTAGCCATCGTCACTAAACTTCCTTGCGGCTGTCTCCGCAGGGACTCGGTCTGGTGGAGCCAGTGTTCCTCGCTGTGGCATTTTTTCGACAGTAGGCAAATAGCTAGGTCGAATTCAGCCGCTGTATGGAGGGGCAAAACTGCTCTGATCGGCAAGTTTTTGTGATTTCTTCGATCAATACCATGCGAATGCTGGAACAATGCCTTGTTAAATGTGTCACGCACGATTGTTCCTTTCTCTTCCTAGTTCTATTCTCTTCCTTTACTCACACATACTCATATGCACTTCCCTGCCACGCATGGCAGAAGGCCAGTCGGAAGCTTGTTCCAGCTGAGGGAGATACCTGCGGAGGAATTCCCTTCAGAGTCAACGTGTATGTCGGGGCCGGTTCTCACCACAACCGCAAAACAATCGCAACCTCATGGGATAAAAAACTTTCGTGGGTCACTAATGGGACTTATGACCATAGAAGTTGACGTTGCCGGAAACATCAACGAATCAACCCAATTACTTTCTTCAGGTGCTATAGCGTCCTTGCCTATGTTTTGAGTCATTGCGTCTTTTGCATCATTGCTGTAAACGAGCGAATCTACTTGAATTGAATTGAATTGGCCTTATTTTACGTGGCGAGACTCGGGCCATCAGGCCCGCTCTTCCGTCTGACCACGCAAATTTCGCTACGCTCCTTTCACCAACTAGCAGAGAAAGGAGGTATTTCTTGGGCGAGAAACAGGCGATTTTGAATTTAGCTCAGAGGCGTCATTTAGGCTTGAGGATCTTTTACATGCAAGTAAATCTACCAACATGGGACAGCCGGCTTTACTTCCCCTCCGAAGGAAGGCGTACGAAAAATCCACGGCTTCGATCGGGTTTGATCGGGTTTGAGCTTGGGTATAACAGTCCGGTACGCTAACAGTCACACCATCGCCGCCGCCACTTGTGGGAGCGCCCACGCTCATCTTCTCTATCAACCGTTTTATTCGTGCAGTTTCGCTTTCCTGAACTCCTTCCAACCTCTCAATTTCTCTACTTTTTTCTT
This sequence comes from Gryllus longicercus, assembly GCA_038098605.1. Taxonomy (NCBI): domain Eukaryota; kingdom Metazoa; phylum Arthropoda; class Insecta; order Orthoptera; family Gryllidae; genus Gryllus; species Gryllus longicercus. Next base: position 734,427 of record JAZDUA010000074.1, on the reverse strand, counting down.
CTCTCTGACAGTTATTTATGCACCAATAGGCGTTGCAAGGGTTTTAAGTGTTAGAGCGGCGACCTAAACCCTGAGGCCAAAGGTTCGGGGGCTTTTTGACGCCCGAGTTCATTAGAACAAGTTAACGTCCTTGGTACATACATGAATTTATTTTTATGTAATTTTAATGATACAGATTTACTTATTAACAAATTACCTAGATGTTAACTGGTGATTTCATATTTACCTCCCATAATTCCACCCATACGAGAATATTAGCATCATTCAAATATTTTCTTATTTCCTTCGTACGTTTTCAAGCGTACACTGTGTGATCAAAAGTGTTCGGACACGTCCAAAATGGTGTTACGGTGTGCTCGTGTTTTCAATGGAGGGGCATGCTGCCGTTGTTGTTTTGTGTGGCACTATCACGGCACATGCCTACGTTGATGTTTTAATCATCTTGCTTCCCTCTCTTTAAGAGCAATTCGGAGATGGCGATTGCATCTTTCAACACGATCGAGCACTTGTTCATAAGGCACAGCCTGTCGTGGAGGGGTTACTCGACAATAACATCCCTGAAATTGACTGGTCGGCACAGAATCCTGATTTGTAACCTATCGAACACCTTTGGGGTGTTTTGGAACGTCGTCTTCGTGCCAGGCCTCACCCACCTACATCGATACCTCTCTTCAGTGCAGCACTCCGTGAAGAATAGGGTGTCATTCCCTTAGAAATCTTCCAGCACCTGATTGAAAGTATGCCTGGGAGAGTGGAAGCTGTCATCAAGGCTAAGGGTGGGCCAACACCCTATTGAATTCCAGCATTACCGATGGAGGGCACCACGAACTGGTAAGTCATTTTCAGACACGTGTCCGGATACTTTTGATCACTTAGTGTATATGAAGCTCGGCAGTGAAGGCAATAGCAAATAATAACGTATCTGAAAAAATATTAGTTATTTATGCACTAAGGGAGATATATGGGGCTCTAAGAATCGAGCGCAACTAAATGCATGAAGGTCTTTGAGCAGAGGGCTTTTTGTCGCCCGAAATCATTAGAACCAGTTAACGCCCGTGGAACATACCACATATTTATATTTTTAGTAATTTCATTGATTCAAATTTACTTATTTACTAAATAACTAGATGTTAACATAACTCGGATTGTCTTTTGATATTTCTCACATAATTTTCTTTCATAATTCCCTCCACAAGAGAGCACGTAGCATCATTCAGCTGTTTTCATATTTCCCTCGTAGTCACGATCCTCTCGATCCAGGTAAGTTGTATATCGAACATCGTATATCTGCTTAGGTGTATATCTAACTTCGTATCGTAGGCAATATCAAGCAATAACGTATCAGAAAAAAATAAGGATATTTGTGCTCTACCTTTCTACTTGCTTACCCGCACTTTCGTCGCTTCGCTTTCCCGATGCTTCGTTCGTCTGCTGTCTAGTCTCTCACTCAATTTTCCTCTTCCCTCCCTATCTCTCTTCCACTCATTCTCTCATACGCTCTCGCTCACATTCAGTATTTCTTGAGTCTGAGTAGTACTGAGAGTACTACTCATTTCCTCATCCTCACTCTCATTATCAGTTTCATACTCACTTTCATATTATCTTACGGTCACTTACATTGTCTCTCATCTCTCTCACCATCTCACTCACTCTTATCCTCTTTCTCACTGAACATCGCAACCATTCTCTCACTAAAAGTAAATTCAACAAGGAAAACCGTTGCGAAAAATAAATCGAATCGACCCGCGTATCAAAAATCAATCAGTGAGTGATGAAATATTTTTGAAAGTGGATACATTAAAAAAATAATACGATACGCTTGAGTATTTCTCTTTCAAGCACTCGCCGTGCAACTGTTCTTATTTTTTAAGAATTATGTATTGACAAATTTCTGTCGTCACAACTATTCTATCGACACAATATTTCCGACGACACATTTCCATCGACACAAGATTTATAACGACAAAAGTTCTATCGATACAAACTTCAATTGAAGCAATTTTCTATCCATTCGAGTTTTTGTCGATTAAAATTTTTATCGATGTACATTTCTGCCGAAGATTATTTTCAAACGAAGCAAATTTCTATTGAAGAAAATACCCATCAACGCAAAATATTTATAGAAACCGTGACCTAATTATAGAAATTTCTAATGATTCAGTTTCCTATTGACGTGTTTTTCTATTGAACCTAACGTCTATTGACCCAAATTTCTATTGTTTCAAGCTTCTATCCATATTGACGCTAACTTATATTCATACATATCAATTCATACATATATTCATACATATCAACACACTTAAAACAATCAGTAATGTCACGAATATGTATTGATAAAAATACCCATTGATACAATCCAAAGCGCAATTGCACTTGGAGGAAGCGCGGGCACCGCGTATGGAAAGAGCCGGGCATGCCGTGGCCGCGCGCCAGGAAGCGTGCCAGCCAGGGAAGCCAGGTGCGGCATTTGCACGCGGCCGGCACGCGGTTGGCGACGCTTTGCGGAAAGAGAGGGTTGAATTGAATTGAATTGAATTTGCCTTATTTTACGTGGCGAGACTCGGGCCAACCAGCCCGCTCTTCCGTCTGACCACGCAAATTTCGCTACGCTCCTTTCATCAACCACCAGAGAAAGAAGGTATTTCTTGGGCGAGAAACAGGCGATTTGAATTTAGCTCAGAGGCGTCATTCAGGCTTGAGGATCTTTTACATGCAAGTAAATCTACTAACATGGGACATCCGGCTTTACTTCCCCTCCGAAGGAAGGCGTACGAAAGATTTTGTCGCCCTAAAATTCCACGGCTTCGATCGGGTTTGAACCCGCGACCTTGGGTATAACAGTTCGGTACGCTAACCGTCACACCATCGCCGCCGCTAGGGTTCCACGCCCCACGCGCACGGGGAGGACGTCACAGCATGGAGCATTTGGGCGGTTTCACATCCGCCGATACCGACACGATATTGGTAGGATATTTGCATAAACAACGACTCGGCTCGTGTAGTCATGGTCGTCAAGGGTGTCATGGTCGAAGTTGACAAAAAGGCATGTTTTTTTTTGTTATTTAAGGTCGCATCAACTACTAGGTCATTAGAGACCACTATTGCTTGAAACGGTATGGTAACTGTGAGGATGACACAATATGATGATGATAGAGGGTGAAAGGACGAACGCAATACACCCATGCCCGACGGGACTCGAACCCGCGATCCTTTGGTCCGAGATCGCTACGGCACTACTGCCTTAGCGAGCTCGGCCATACGGACCGACTCGTTTCATTTGTTATACATGGCACGCAAAAAAGAAATGAGTTGGAATAAATTCTCATGTCCATCTGCTAAATATTTAAAAACTTCTTGCCAACTTTTGTCTTGAAGTATTTTATTACTTTCCCGTCTACATACGTATATATGGACTAATATACGTAGTATAGGGAAAGTTATGTAATGCTGCGGAAAATAGAATTCCAGATTCTAACGGAAGTACACGTTTTCGGGTGCCATGATACCAAAAAAGTGTTGTTTTTTTTTTTAAAACGTGCGTCCGCCCGTCCGTCCGTCTGCCTGTCAGATTGTGAACATCACTAGAGACGAATCCATACGTACGATTTTTCCAAAATGTATTCCCAGCTGCAAGGTTTGTACGACCCAGTTTGCTTACGCATCTGGCATGCAAGGTCTATTTTTTGTATATATTTTTTTGTATTAACTTATCCCTATTTTTTTTATAATTCATGTATTAATATACTTTTATTTCGATAATTCTAATTTTAGCTCGGAGGATGATCGCTACACGATCGAAACGATCATCAGCAAAAAACATTTTTGATACCAGACCACAACACCAACTGAGCAGTATAGCTCTAAATAAGGCCATAGCAAGATGGCCGAACCGTCAGCACAATTGACCGAGATGCGGCTCATCCCGGATAGCCAAGAATGTATTGACTCCGGCCGCCGAAGCCATCGAACGCAACATTTTTAATTTACCATATTTAATTATTAGAAGATATCTATCTCACCAGCGATCTTAGATAGAGGCTTAGATATCATTAGTTCTATAACGAGTAATATGTCATCATCGTATTTGAAACACGCCATTTTAGTTAGTGTCAACCAAACAATTACACACACCTTCCAAATATTATAAAAAATTACTATTGGTCGATACGAGTAGATAAACTGTTACTTGCCGACCTGTCGTTACTTATAACGACCCTGTACCGATATATCGACGCGAGTGAAAGCATTCTAATTTATTACATGAAATTCGGTGTCCACCGGCATCGTTGTAGTTTTGTCTGTAAATGTAAAAACATTCTTTCCTGGCGACAGATGGAATATTTGATAGTTTTGAGGAATGAAGTAAATCTTGTTTACTTTCTTAGTTTGAAAATTGCAACTTATATAAAATGGAATTTTGTGATGTGGAAAATGTGTCGCAGAACTATCGCAAGTAGAAAATACAATGCACTTTTAAGTGAAGCAAACACCAAAGTGACTATTAGAAAAATCAAATTCGTAGATAATAAACTTAAAAAAACAAAGTAAAGAGACTAAGGTATTTAAATAGAAACAAATAAACCCATTGTAAATTTAACTGGAGGTGCTACAGAATGGCACAGAATTTCCCGTATTAGTTTTCAATTTCCTTTGGTCTCGGCTAGCTATTTGGACTTGCCACATACTCTTACCAGTCTCACATAATATATATTTTGATTTTTTCTTAATTTTACGCTTTCCTATTAATAGAACGGGAATATTACTTTAAGAATATCAAAGAACAATAAAACCACGTCCTAAAAGGCAATTTTCTTTGAAAAATGTCGGAATGTTTTTTAAGAAAATTGCGTTTAAGCGCTACTGTAAATTCAAAACTTGAAGATCTTTTTCACAGAAAATGATTTGAGTTTTCGAAAAACTTCAAAGCTCTAAGCTGCCCCCTGATCTCCTGACAGGTGAGAACATGTAGTGCATATGAGTGCGCCTGTACGTAAGGGGTGAAATATGACTAGGAAAAAGAAGGAAAAATTGCGCGCGCTCCGTTTGCTAAGGAACTGCTCCAGCATTCGCCTAATATTGATCGGAGAAACCACGAAAAACTATCAATCAGTGTAGCCGGTCGCTAGAACTCTCCTGCAGTCAGCGGCTGAACTCGACCTAGTTAGTGTTCAAAATCCCTTCAGCGTCTGGACCTTCCGGTCAGAGACATCGCAGGAACATCAGTTCATGCTCTGAGACACCTCAGCCGGTACTCAGCACCAACCTCAGTACGCAATATTCGGTCAGAGGCGAGAGTTGGACGGCGGGATAAAGGAAAATGAACAGCCATGGAAAAAACAAACAAAAAAAAAACAAGTGCTGCTGTCTTTTGGCCAACAGTGAGAACCAACTTCTAACACAGGTGCATGGTCACTCAGAGCCAGAAGGCGAGGATAGAGGAATAATTGGTGATACGTGCGGGACGTGCAAAAACTACCTCGCTTGTGGAAGGTTGCCAGATCATCGGAGACCTTTGCTCAGTTGTTTCAAAGACGCAAAAGTCGGACACAATGATTGTTTTTCAGTATTCATGAATGGAAACTACTGTTTACTTACCTTCACATTTTCTCAATTGAAAAATTTTGGTACGCGAAAGGCGAAATTTGAGTATTCCGCAAAGAAGTCATGGCCACATAAAACAATTGAGTACTGCAATATAAACGAAACATAAAAGCGACATGAATCAACATGACTGCCAATTCGTGTACTGAGGTTGATTGCAAGAGAAAGCTTGCAATCAATCATCTTGCAAGAGCTCTTGTAAGTATCCATGAATTTGTACTAAAACTAGTGGTGATAAAACAGCAAGTACTTTCTTGCCCATCTTTTTTACAGTACAGTGCGTAAAAAGGACTAATTTTTAAAAAAAATTGTAAATGACCTTATTTCTAAATGTGTCTTTAAGGAATATATTTCATTAAGGGAATTAATTTTCATAATTGTATTTGCAAGAAGCCGCTGAAAAAAATGACCTTTGGCAGGAACAATGTCCTAGGAACTTTATGCAAAGTACAATATCTGTTTCAAATTCAGGAGGCCGTGGCATTAGCCAGATTGATTTGGGGAATATCATCTATGGAGAAAATCCGCTTTGCCATCGTTGGTTTTGTCGGTATTAAGATCCAAAAAACGTGGGTTCTAGCTATAACACGGGTCAGAGGATTTTTTTCTAAATTTAGCAACTGGATTTATCCCCTTTTCCTTACCAAGGCTCTATAATAAAGAGTTCTTCTGCCAAAAATTCGCGTATTTTTGAGCAGCTTTTCATAACTTTCTCTGTACCCGGGTGCGAGGAAGTACAAATAATGGACGCAACTCACACAAAAGTGCCTTAATGACTTATTTCCAAATGCCGGACTCGACTCTTTTCGTCATTTCGTCCGTCAACATTTTATTACTTCCTCACTTTCTGTACTAGTTACGTAAATAACGATTTTGGAACTGTTCAGTTTACGTGATTCAAGATCAAGCTTCAAAGCAGAGAAAGCGCTTAATGCTAAATGATTCCTTGGTGCATAGACTTTCTTCAATTTCCCGTGTAAGGAATGGGTTTGGATACTGCGTTGTTACGTGAAGGGCTTTTACAAATTACAACCACGACCCTATCTAAACCAATCCTATCCCTTATTTTTCTATCATAATCATTCACCCTTCGTTATCTCTCACCCCTTCTTTTGAAGTATAAAGAGAAGGACAACATTTTCTCTGATCACCTGCCTAGGCAAGTGAAGAACCTAAAGATCTGAGATTCCTATTCGACGCTCAGAAATAAGTATGGGATTTTTAATAATAATCAGCTCATCTATCTATAATTTTATTTTCTCGCAAGGAGTATAGAGAAAGTCTTGCAGTGCTAGAAACATATCTACAATCTACATTTTTAACGAAATACATGTTTTGTGGGTTTCTACTTTCGAAGAGTTTATTTTTCTCTTTATCTTTGCTGTTGTCTCAATTCGTAGACCTTTGACGACCGTGTTGTTATTATTATTATTATTATTATTATTATTATTATTATTATTATTATTATTATTGTTGTTGTTGTTGTTGTTGTTTGCATGATTTTGCAAATAATACAATAGTGTCGGCCAACGTGGTAAAACAGGCTAGAGGCAAGGGCGCCTGAGTATGCAATCATTAAGGCTGTGGGTACGAATCGTGCGTAAAGATGGAACGAAACGCGATTTATTTCACACGTCGTCATCTATGAGGTATCTTGGAAGTTCTCGTTTAACACATTTAGAGGATAACTCTGCTTCGTAATTTCGACATTACGATTACAATAACACTAAGATAGTTCTGAAAATTGTCATGTAAGGAAATTGTGAAACATGTTAGTAATGAAAAATGTCGACCTAGATGGCGGAGGTGGCTAAAGCGTATGTCATCTCAGCCCCTCGGACGGGGTTCGAGTCCCACCGGACAGTGTTTGTTTGTCCCTTGTCTTTCACGTACGTGTGCTGTCGCGGAAGACCTTGTGAGACTCCTGACCTCAGAACGAGTCGCCCGCATGTCTAGTGAAAAAGATGTCCAGATGACGGACAGAGTGGAAATCCGGCGCGGATAATTGAAATTGACATCCACTGAAGATGGAGAAAACATCAGGAAGAAGAAGATATAAGTAATGAAAAATATATGAAAATACATTTGTGGTGTTTCATTTTAAACGTGTAACTCGAACATTACGTAACTTTTTAATAACTACGTAACTCGAAATAAAGTTTTATCAACTGCGAAAAACTAAATTGATTTTTAACTTATCAAAGTTAACTTAACAACTTTTATCAAAGTTGTAGAAAAAGCAGAAGCCGATACCTCGCGCGGCATATGAACCATTGTTTAAAGTACTGCTCCTACATACACAGGAATGAATTCCGAGGATGTATTGGATTAGAGCTGCCCGCCTGAAAAATTCTCATTCCGGCCGGTGTCAGCTTAGATGCAGCTTCTAATTCACACGTCAAGACACGACACCCCGGCAAAGCTGCAGTTGAATCACTTTTAACCGGCCTCCTTCTTAAGCAAGTGTGACACTGTGATGACTCATGCTCATATCGCGATTTGTTTCTGGTCGCAAATAGAGAAAAGAAAATCCACGATTACTTTTGAAATGCATAATACTTTTATCTACAGTACAGTATTGCTCTGAATGGAATGTGAGGTTTAAGAGGCGATTTAGTAAGATATATTACATCTATTGCCGTACATGATCAACAGTTCTATATTGTATACGGTAGATTAGAATAACAAAGGTATCTTCCTAACAAAGGAATATGTCTCAGGTAATTTTCCTTAATAACACTATCATATTAAAAGCAAGAGGGTCTTACACGTAGTTTTATTCCAATGACATTTCCGAATACATTTAATGCCAATAATGGAACTACGTTGTTGTTTTGTTCCAGGGAGATATTTGTGCTCTCTTTTCCCCCAACCCGGCCCATAGTGCAACAATCGTCTATGGAATGTGAGGTTTAAGAGGAGATTTAGTAAGATATATTACATCTATTGCCGTACATGATCAACAATTCTATATTATATAGTAGTAGATTAGCATAACAAATATTTTTTTTCCTAACAGGGGACCTTCCCTCGGCTAATTTTCCTTAACACTATCACATTACAAGTAAGAAGACCTTACATGTAGTTTTATTCCAATGAAAATAGTTTCAAAATATATGACATTAATGGAATTACGTTGTTATTTTGTTCCAGGGAGATATTTGTGCTCTCTTTTCCCCCCAATTCGTCCCATAGTGCGGCCATCGCCTGCCGGTGTTTGAAAGAGACAAGGTTGCCAATGTAGCGAGCGTGCGGCCATGGCAACGAGCACGTGCGACCTTTTATTGTCTGCTGGGGATCCCCGAAGGTGGAGCTCGTGCTGACTAAGCAAGCTTCCTGCGCCCCAACCACTCCTCTGCGATTCACGTTTGCAGCCAAGATATCAATGAAATGTAATTCACAAAACTGGTTCTAATTGGAGACATTTCGCCACTTGAATTGATTCGGTACTTGCGATTAATTTAAACAACAGAAAGAAGTATTTACAGATACTTTAGAGTTTACATTTATGGCACCGGAAGATGTGGCTCAGGACATCAATGTCACTACAGTGCCTCAGACTGGAATGTCCTAAGATTCGAGTGTCGACAATGGCAGAACTTTTGACACTGGCTATATAGCTAATTGGAATTCAGAGCGCTGTCTGGAGAATTACAGCAGCCGGCTGATCTGATGGGTAGTTTTTCGTGGTTTCTCCGATCAATACCAGGTGAATGCTGGAGCAGTACCCGAACAAACAGGTTACGAGCCGCCCGCGATCTTTCGAATCTCGCCACCGAATCGCGCCAAACCACAGTCAATTGTAGATTGTGGATTTGAGGGCGCGTTTTGGAGGGGGGATTAAAAAAACCTGGAGGATGGTGGCGCAATTCTGACTAGTTTCGGATCCAACATACATAGAGAAACATAACGTCAACATACATAGAGAAACATGTGTCAAGTCTTCGAGTCTAACCAGTGTTGCCAGATTCCTCATTTTCCGCTTTTGCTTCCTCTTTTTTGAGGTCCAATTCGCATTTCGTCTCAGAAATACGGCAGTTTTTGCTGGACGACGACTTTCTCCACACATGGTTACTTGTCGAAAATATTCCGCCAACTATTCAGTGATCCAATAACAGCGCGGGGAAAATCCTATCCGCCTAAAACGTACCAACGACTATGACTAAGAGGTTGTCCTTTTCTATTTCATGCGTATCTAAGCAACTGTAACTTTCCTGGAGATGGGCATTCTGATTATCCCGCATTTTCGTGGTTTCCTTTCCTCATTCATACTTTCCGCAACTGGCAACACTGGGTCTCATATCACCCCCGAAACAAAAGTGCAACTTCACGATGATTTTTCGGGATTGAAAAAAAAAATAGTGAATGGTAATGGTGCAATTTTGGCTTCAGATTCGGATTCAGCGCGTTGAAATACATAGAAGAACATGTGTCAAGAGTTTGGGTATGAAAACGTTTTTGTGGACGCCTATGTAGTTATTTACGCACCAAGGACGTTATAAAGATTCTAATGATCGAGCGGCGACAGAATTCCCGAGGGCTCTTGCTCCGAGGGCTTCTTGTCGCCTGAGACTAGTTAATGCCCCTGTTACGTACATGATTTGATTTTTTACCTAATTTTACTGATTCAGATTTACTTATTAATAATGAACTAGACGTTAACATGATTCGATTTGACATTTCATAATTCCCTTTCATATTACCCTCTCACAGTTCCCACTAGCGAAGAACATGTTGCATCATTCAACTGTTTTCATAATTCCATCGTAATTACGATTCTTTAAGTCCAGTTAAGTTATGCAGCGTATATAGAGTTCCGTATCGTAAGAAATAACAAGCTTAACATGTTATTAAAATTTTAAACTAATTTTTAAAATTGTAAATAGTCATTTTTTTTCATTCGCCGAGAGAGTTTGTATAGTATCTTACTAGAACTGGTGGAATAAGCGATAATCCTATGCGCCCATGTTCAAATCACAGTCTACATACTTTTGCGGGTTGGAAACACATTAAGGGTTATTGTAGTTCAATGTAATATAGTCATTATGGACATTTAAAGGAACACATCGTTTTGATAATGATGAGTAGGGGCGAATTTTAATGAAATGCCATTTTTTCTGTTTACTTTAGAACAATGCCTATGAGTACAAATATCAATTTTATGTAACGATAAAAATAAATGGCCCCTTTTATACGGCATTCTGTGCATTGTTCGTCGATTTCGACTATTAAGACAGTTTTTACATTTTTCCCGTTATTTTAAACCATTTTCGCTAATTTAATCGATTTTAACATAATTTTAATGACACTTGCTTTAAATAATATTACGATAAGCAACAATTTCTCTACAAAATTTCAGAGTATAATATTCTATATCTTCCATCAGAAATTGTAATGTCACCCATTGTAAGTATGTTTTGTATGGTTCCTGTGACGTATATCAGCGCCACTGTCGGTTGGGCCAATTTCGCAGTAACTATTTAATAGAGAATTTCTGCTAAAGAATAGGCCAAGCCAAAAGTTTGCAAGCTGAGTTCCCTTAAATTAAAGAAAAAAGCCTCGATTACATCAGTAACACATCCAGCAGCTTGAATTATTCATCTGAACTGTTTTGATCAATTTTTACGCAATTTATCTTTGATTTTAGGGCATTTTAAAAACATTTTAAGAACATTTTATTGATAATTTTTGGCAATGTTTAAGGTCATTAAAATCTGAGCTAGAGCTGAGGATACAAACAGAACCAGTTACATTCTGTCTGAGAGTCGAAAATAACATCACAAATTATTTGAGCTGGATCGACGTTCAAGGGTTTTATTTGCCAGCACACTCACTTAAACCCCTGCGAGCTGCAACGTGCCGTGCAGAATCATGTAGTGGGTTGCAGCAATAGGAGATCTTCTACCACTTAATACTTCTCGGTCCCACCCAATGCCAGGTAAATATAAATAAATCGCAACGCAACAAAAAGGTAATTTCTAAAAGATTGTATTTCCAATTTCTCATTATTTTTCATTCACATTAATCCACAGTTGACATAGTTTCAAAAATTCGACAACATTCATATTCTCGTATGCTAACTGCGTATTTAAAGAATTCCTGGTTCTTCGTAGAAAGATCTGGCGATTGACAGTCCACAACTTACATGAAGAGAAAAACGTAAGATCTGAGCACCGTAACAGACACAACTAACGGGTTTGACTCTTCGAAATTCCCACCAAATATAATTATTACTCAATACTATATGTTCATTAAGCAGACGAATTTCAGACACGTAGAAGTTATTTTTGTAAAAAAAGGAAATTATAATAACGATTTTGTAGAATTGGCATAAAGCGCAGCAAACTTCTATAGTATTTCTCACAAATTAACACATTTGTTCGAATATGCTCAGTGTGAAAGGGCAACCCAAATGTGAATAATATTTGACTGCCATATCAATAAATATATTTATAATAGTATTCTTTCATTTATTAACGCATTCACTTTTTATTTATTTAAAACAAACGTACAAAATTGGAACAGTTTTTGAAGCCGAGTTGTTAGCAAAAAATAATCATTTTGGGGAGCTTCTTACCACCAGTCTGCCTCACAACAATATGCTTATCTGATCCGCAGTCACAGTGAGTTTGAATCTTCAAATGCATATTACGTTTGTTTCATTAATTATACGGTATCTAGTGTCATTTGCTTAGGTTTTAGTTTATTACTTACAGATCAAAATTTATTCTGCAATTTGCTATACACAGTACTTTAAGAGTGAATAGACAGTTAATTGTAGCCTATCCAATCATATAGCGAAACTACAGACACCTTTCATATGGCCGAAAGCTGCAGTTTTCCTTCATATATTGGCGTTTGTTCGGATTAGGTTCTATTTGTCCATGACCAGCCGGATGGATACACCGTTTGCCGTAAACCAATTTTAGGGTATCAGCGACTCCTAAACGTAGATTGTAAGCTACATAGTATTGGAAAAAGTAATTTACTTAAAAAATAATTTTTCCTTTTTTCTGTATGCGGAACTGTCAATAATAGGTTTGTTCCAAATTTGCTACTTATGGCAGTAGCCTGACAACGCTACTCTTTGCTACGCAAGTACCGGCAAAGGTGGCTCAACTGATGTCACTGCAGTGCCTCTGACCGGGAGGTCCTAGGGTTCAAATCCCGTCGATAGCAGGGTTTTCGACATTAGCGAAACAGCTTGGTCACATTCAGCTGCTGTCTGTAGAAATCTTCCAGCTGCCGGATGCTCTAATTGGAAGTTTTCCGTGGTTTCTCCGATGAACCAGGTGAATGCCGGAGCAGTACCCTAACAAACGGGTCACGGACCGCGCGAAATCTTTCCCTCCCATTCCTTGTCCTTCCCTCCCCCTACACACTTACACTCGCATACACTACACTACCACACTTGCAGGGAGACCATTCGGTGGCTTAAAGAATGTCACCGCTGGGCAGGCTCCCTGCTGATGGGCGATACCTTGTTGAGGTACCCCACTAGCCGACAGGTAGGTCGGCGCGGGTTCTTACCACCCACCGGCGGACGATCACCGCCATCTCCAGGGACAAAAACCATGCTCTACACTTGCGGGACTAATCATCTTAGCAGTCGTCGCGCGTGGCGAAATCAATCAAGCGACGTAAGTTCAACTTAGGCGGGAAATTAAAAATCATGCCTAGCGCGCGTTCCCCGCTCTTGTGTATGCTAGTACACAAGCCTAGTAATGGCAAACTGGGCAGCAACGGCTGAAAAACGTTCGCTAGTAGCTCAAATCCATGCGAGTCTGTTATGGGGTTGCGAAAGTTACGTTCATACTCTCGGAAAGGACGCAAGAGGGGGATACGCATGGTTCAGGGTTGTGGGATGGATGCAGCGTAGACTAAAGGACGCAAGTGGTAATGGCATGGTAAATGCTTTGCGGTGATAGGGAAGACTGGATCCACATCCTCTTAATTTGCTGTGCAACCGAATCATGGAGAAAAAAATGGATGGGAATGGGAAATTACTACTTCCGAAACAGGAACGTAACGCTCGCCCAAAACATTTTTGGTGATAAAAGGTCTAAGGAAAGAATTAGGAACATTTTTAGGAAAGGTTTGGAGCATTAGGGAAATTGAAATTAGGGAGTGGGAAAACAGCACCGGTTAGCTTGAGCGGAGCCTAGACTGGAGAGAAATAAATAAGTCAATAAGCTAACAATATGTAAGTTAATCAGTAATTTTATGTTAAGTTAGTAAACAGTTAAGAAATAAGTCATAAGTCGTAGTCAATTGGTAAGTAACAGGTCAATATAAGAAATAAAATAAAACTGGCATAGTAATAAGCACATTAGGAGGGGGGAAGGTAAGGGGGATCGAAAATATAAGGGCAGAGGCGTTGGTGTGGACGATCTTCTGTGGCGCTGTTTGATTTCAGGTGCTGAGGAGGTCAAGCACTAGAAGGAGACGGCGGGACGCCCACGCCAGAAAATAAATAGTTAAAATAAACGTCGGATAGATTAGTATGTATTCGGCTTCTGACGGCAGGTTTTTCCCCCTTCAGGGATTTTTTTCCTGAGCCGTACCTTATGGTCTCTTTTCCGCGGCTTTGATGCGATGGAGAGACCATTTGGGGTGAATACCAGAATTCGAAAGATTAGAACGCGAAAGGATGTAGGTATTGTAATGGCTTAAAGGCCTTCGGCCTAGCCACATAGGATCAAGTAAGCTAATTTGTTTGTAATAATTATCTATTAAATAAATAAAATAGTAATGGCAAATTTTATCAAAACATTCAAACATCGATATTTCGGTACATCACCAGAAGGTTTTCGATGCCGACGAAAACGTCGAGCAAAAAATAGATATTTAAAATATATCGATTAATAATATGATAAAACAAACGGTGTTATCTCATCCTGTTTTCATTTTCTATTAGAGTTTCTTAAATGAAATACCGCTATATATTATCGTTTGGTCACGTATAAGTAATATGTTAATTATACTTATCGAACGTAAAAAAATTGTCAACCCGTTTTGCTATTATTGCATTTTTTCTCTTTCATTCACAATTTATAGAAATAGAATGTCCTATATCTAATATAAATAATACGTAAGTATTTTATTCATGTATATTCTGCAGGCGGCCCCGATGGCAGAGGTTGTTAAGACTTCTGTAGCGATCTTGGCACTGATACACTCTGTCATCTTCATTTTCTAATCAATATTCTATGCAGACAGGTTCAAAATACGGTTTAACCATATTACCACGGACAAAATCATCGAAAAATATAACATAAACACTTTGACAACATCGATGTTTCTGAAAAAAATACATCGAACGGAAAACATCAAAAAAAGAACATCAATGTTAATATATCGATGTTTCTATTAAAAAATATCGATGTTTTAAAACATCCAAGTTTTTTTTTGCCATACCTTCGCGAGGCATTCAAGTCCACTGTGGGGCGAGAGTGGTGGGTTGGTGGTGGTGGGGGGGGGGGGGGGCGGTGTGAGCGACAGCGCGTGGGAGATAAGATGACGGCTGACGCTCGCGCCGCTTGCTGTCCACCGCGAACGCGCACGAGCGAGACTCGATTTACTCGCCTACTCCTGACCAACGATTTCGATTGATTGATTATTTCGAATTTCGCGTCAACTGATATGGTCATTAGTTCCGTAAGGGTACTGTACGCGTTTATCGTGGGAGGTAGTAGTGTTCTTTCACAGCGTTGAGATTCATTGATCAGTGATTCCGGGCACGACGCCTGCTAATGTCATTAGTCCTGTAGTGCATCTTCCATCGTGGAAGGTGGCGGGAGACTCCCTCGCTGGATGGCGAGATCCAGCGCCAACCTGCCGTTGGCTACCGGGATTTTCCCCAACCAGGAATCTCTCAAAAGCGGCGCATTGCCCCAGTCGGGACAAGCTCTAAGCTCTCGACTAATCTCTTTTGGCGTGTGTGGAAGTGTAGTGCATGTAAGTGTGAGTGTAAGTACGGGGTGAGGATAGGACAATTGAGAGGAAGGAAAGATCGCGCGCGGCCCGTGGCCCGTTTATAGCGTACTGCTCCGGCATTCGCCTGGTGTTGATAGGAGAAACCACGGAAAGTTACTGATCGGAGCAGCCGGCCGCTAGAATTATTCTGCAGAGAGCGGCTGAAAACGACCCAGCTGTCGAGGTAGCAGCGAAAATCCTCCACCGCCGCGATTCCAACCGAAGATCCTCCTAGCCAGGGACACAACAGTGACTCAGGTGACGTCCCGAACTACGTAAGCGGGTCGTCCAAACGATTGACGATTTTTATCGAACGCGCGCACGCCCTCAGCGACTTGTGAGGCAGCAGAGCCACTTATCGCACGCGAGTCTTCGCTAAAACTCCGAAACAGTTCGTCAAAAGGAATCGAGTCTAAGGCGGCGGTCACGGGGCAGACGAAAGTTCTGGCCGAAATTTTGGGTCGGCCGACGTCGGTTGTTTGCGTCGTATGCGCCGAAATGCGTGCAGGTGAACGGAAATGGGCATGAAAAATTCTAACTGTCTCTTCCGCCGGCGCGGCGTCCCGAAACAGAAGAGTGTCGGATGAAGATGTATTTGGTTTGGTTCTGTCGGTTCCATACAACTTAAATCAGCTGAAGAGTCAAGGCCATCTTCTATACCAATCCAATGTAGTTACAATGTATGTAGATGATCTTGAAAGTGCTTCTCGGTTGTTGGAAAGTCGTTTACGAGAATGGTGCAGGACTCATGTTCGTTGAAAACCCTGATTTAAGCTGAGAAATTAAGGGAACGTTAGGACGATTCC
Organism: Gryllus longicercus; assembly: GCA_038098605.1. NCBI lineage: Eukaryota > Metazoa > Arthropoda > Insecta > Orthoptera > Gryllidae > Gryllus > Gryllus longicercus. The sequence goes on along the minus strand of JAZDUA010000074.1, from coordinate 718,045 downwards.
GTGTGCAATATGCGGGTATTTTTAGATGAAATGTCGGAGATGTTGTTCCTAGTTTGTTGGTAGCGAAGGATCGATCTTTATGTTGAACGTTTGCCTAAATACAGTGCGTAGTTAATATTAAGTATCCGAACCCTTGAAATTACGAATGAAGATCTGTACATAAGTTATAACGAGAAAGTTCAACATATGCATTTTATGGAAAACCGAAAAACACAGAAAAAGTAATTTCGTGACGTTCAGTACTTGTACTCTAATACGGGTAAAATGAATGCGATTTACAGATTCAGGAACAATAATTTCACTATTCACGGCAATAAATGTTTTTCTTAAAAAAATTCGCTGTTTTTCGACCTACTATTACATAACTTTCTCTCCTTATGAGGTAACTTCTTAAGATTCATAAGCGCGAGAAAGTAAACTAATGGTGCTACCTCAGCACATACTTTATCGCATAATTTCTAATTTACAATTTTCGAAACGTCAGAGTTTAATAAAAATAAGGCCTGTGCCATTTTCTTAAGCTCTTTCTTCTATCCGTAGAAAAGAAAATTGTAGAACAAATTTGGAGTGGTTGTAGATAATTTTTTTATCAATTGCATTAATTTCTAGCACAAATTAGTCCGAAACTACTCTTTTCTTCAAAAAAAATGAACGAGACTTTTATAGTAGCTGATTTTTTACAACGGTCCTTAAGCAAAAATCTCTTTCTTCATTATTGTTTTTTCACAAGCCAACTTTTTATTACGGAACAAAATACGGAGAATTACCGGAAAATGGAACTAACACCATACTTTTACTGGCCCTTGATACATACGAGGAAAAAGTTCAAAGAAAACGTTTGGAGTGGTTTTTGAGAAAAAATTAATAAAACATTTTTAAATTGCTTGTATTTCGAGCAAAATTACACGAAAACTACTCCTAATTTCGAAATATTGAACATAATAGTACTTCAAGTTCTGTCTTTATAGAACCAATTTCGTTAAGGGAAAATGTCGATCTTCAATATTGTAGTAGTAGAAAGTCGTCCCCCCCAAAAAACTTCACTTTTGCAATGTTCGAAATATCGGGGAACGTGTGAAGTGCACCATTCTCTGAAGAGTTCTTTACGCTATCTAAAGCAAAAGTTAAATAACAAAAATTTGAAGCCATTTTTGAGAAAATTTTGAAAATATTATAATATGTAAGAATATATAAGAACAGTATTTATCCACTTTTTGATATCAGGACCAAACAATTAGAGTTTTCTGTCGGAAATTCGCCGTTTACAATACTTATTATACTTACGATTACAATACTTTCTCTTCTAACATTCGTAAGGGTGAAAAAGTAAAAAGAGGTATACAAAATGATGTCGTAGGCTTCCGATGTAAGTTATTCGCATGCTCTTGATTATCTACATACCGACATGTTGAAGACTATGTTTACGGCTGGGCTTTTAATGAAATGCTTTTCTTAATAGGTCGCTTGAAATACAATATCATTTGCGAGTAGAATTAGTCTTATTGAAAAACGCGGAATGTAACATTTTATTTCTTCAATATTTTGATGATTGATTTATGATTCCGAGAACGTCAACTGCTAATGCTATTGGTGCCGCAAGTGTAGTGCATGTATTTTCTTCTGAAGGTGGCGGTAATCTTTCCCTGTGGATGGCGAGATCCAGTGCTGACCTACCGTCGGCTAGCGGGGTTTACCTACACCAGGTATCTCCTACCAGCGGGGCACCACCGCAGCCGGGACAAGCTCTAAGCTCCCTACCGGTCTCCCGGCCTGTGTGTTACGTAGAGTATGCAAGTGTAAGTGTGGGTAAAAAGGGGTAAGAAGAGGACAAAGAAGAGAAACGTTTGCGAACGGTCCGTGGCCCGTTTGTTACACTTGTGGACACATGTTATTTTGTATTACTTCCCACGCCAAAAGTTTTTTTCCGCTTTTTCAAAAAAATATTATGAAAGTATTTTTGTCTTTTAATAAATTGATAATTGCGTAAAATTTTGAAGCAATTCGGTGTTCATTGCCTGAATGTCTCTTACAAGACGCACTGTAAATTGTGTTTCCTAATCCACAACTACACTACTATATATCATCCTGAAAAAAAAAAAGACTCCCAAAGTCTGCTTCTTGGATTTCTATGACATTCAATATCTGGTACATCTTATTCAATATCCACATCAAGATGGCACCAGCACCTGGCTGGGACGGGGTTTCCTGCGTTCCCACGCTTTTTATATCCCGTTGGGCGCTCCGCTTCCCTGGCCGCTTTGAAAAAGACAGATCAGATGCTAACTCGTGATTTGTCACGTGTAATATGAGTCACAGATTCAGGGTCAGATAGAGAAGACGCAACCCTCGGCTGACACGTAACAAAAGGAAGAAAAAGCTTTCGGAGTCCCCCAGGGTCCTCAGATCTCACAGTTTTCCTCCGCGACGGCCTTCTCCTGGAGCAGCCAGTTCTTTTGTGCGTGGATATTTCGAAAACTTCCATTGTGCGGCCATGTCGAGGTAGGGAGTAAGGGAATTGTGCTTGAAAGAAAATGTCTGGCCACGTAAGAGGTTACTAAATTTAAACAGAAAAGTTTTCGAGTAAACGTTCCTGCAGGTTTACTTGAAAAATATAACGAATAATAGGAATTTTAGATACTCTACGTTAACTACTTCCTGTTTTAAAATGCCCAGATGATTTTGTCTTGCAAAGATAAGATGAAATGGACACTCCTAACTCCGCTTTAGTAGCAACCTTTCGCACTTTTTTCAATGCAAGCTTTTTTCAACCTTTCTCACTTTTTTTAATTTTTTCTAGACGTCTTCAATTTTTGCACTTTTTAATTTTTTAACTTCATTTTTAGCATTTCATTCTTATAATAATATGGACTACCATTGAAATGACAGAACTTTCGCTCCCAACTTCCCATTTCTCACTAGATAAGATTTTTAGATAAGAGTTCATTATTAAAATTAATTTTAAACATATTAGTGTTGCCTGGTACGTCCATTCTAAGGAAAAGAAAGCTACATGGCAAATTGTTGATTCAGATACATCTTTATTTTGCGTTTCCTTTCAAAATTATGTTTAATTATCTTCATTATGATGAATAAAGTCGTTTAGTTTTCTTACAAATGATGTCATAGAATTTAATGAATTCACAGAATTTAATAGTATACAAGAAGGTGCATTGAAACCATAAAAAATTGCTTTTTAGATAACTTCTAAAATATCCCAGAGGAAACCGACTAAGTATTGTGTACTATGTTTACATTTTTAGAGACTTTTTAAAATTTTCTTGATGAATACGGAAAAATTCCCGTCAAGAGGCCGAGATGCGTCGCATGAAACTTTCTTCTTATCTCTTATCTCTCAACTCTTAGACTAAATGCGCGCACGGAAGCTACTCTATTAGTAAATAAGGATGTAAAATAAAAAGAAACTAGTGGTACTAATACAGCAGACTCTTTTTAGACCTTATTTTACGCAAAATTATGCCAAAATTACTCACAATATCGAAAAATTATACATGACATCATTTGAAAATCTATTTGTAAGGAACAGATTTCGTTAATGGGGAAAATGCTTACATTTAATATTTTAGTTCTAGGAAGATACCGAACAAGTTTTGAACTTTTACAAGTTTCCAAAAAATATGGCTTGTAACTAAAATTAGACCTGCGCCATTCTTTTAATATCATTCACACCAATCAACAACAGAATTTTATAAAACAAGTTGGAGCCTCTTTTTCTTGAAAATTTGAAAAATGTTCCATGGACTTCCTGAAAAGTACCCCCTCAAATCAAAACATCGGATTCAAATTCAAGGGGCCGGTACATCAGCCAAATTGGTTGGTGAATATCAATTTTGGAGAGAATTAGCTGAACGGTTCAGCCGCCAGCGTCGTTTACAGAAGAACAGGCAAACGTTTTGCCGTCATTCAATTTTTCGGTATAAAGTACCCACAAAACATTGATTTTGGTTACACCACGTGATAGATGATTTCCCCCTACCAAATTTAGCAAATGGAGTTATCACTTTTTCGTTACCACGGCCCTGTAATAACATTTTTTCTGCTGAATAATTCGTCGTTTGTTCGGGATCGGAAGTCTGATGGGCAGAATGCTAGCTTTCCGGGGTGCAAACGTGAGTTCAATTCGCGGTCGAAGCCAAGGGAGTGTGGTATCTTTTCAATAGAAATTGTCGAACTTTAAATATCTGAGTGACAACAAAAGGTTCAAGCAGGCACGTATGCCAGATAAAATGATAGAAATGACCCATGCTCGCTACATATCTCCCTCCCGCCAGGCGTGGATAATAAAAAAACAGGGCACGGGCTGCGGAGCATCGCAACCTGTCAAAAGTATTAATCCACCTCAACTTTTACATAGGTTATATTGTAGTGTGCTGTGCTAGCAGACATAGAAATTTATACACTTTTAAAAATATTTATAGATATATACACAAGATATTTATTTATTTATTTTTCAAAAACAGTTAAAAACTGTGTGTGACGTGCTATGGGGAGAAGTTAGATTGAAGTTACATTTATGTACAGAAGCAAAACAATGGGCCATCTCAGCATTTGCTCAAGGATCAGGGAAACTGAACGAAAACCTGATCGAGATGGGGGTAATTGATCCAGGAACTGAAGTAAAATACTTGTTACATGTTATTTAGACTTATACAATCGAAATGGTAAATAGTGCATTAAATGTCATTGTTAATATTAATATTACTTTCCTCTTGGATGTAGTCTCTAATTTTATAGAAGCAGTTGTGATGGACAAAAGATTTTACAAAGAACTTCAACTTTTGTATCGAATTAAATCATTTAATGTCATCTGGCAAGTTGTTGTTGAAAATGCGCATGTATTGTATGTGAAGTTTTTGTAGTGAGCTGTTGATACTGTCGCCTGATGAATATGATTACTACGTCGAGTGTTGTAGTTATAGATATCAGCGTTTACTGAAAATATATTCAGGCCCTTAAGTAAGTCGTTTTTAACAAAAACCACTGATTCATATATCAAGAGACAAGGTAGTGGTAAGATACCTAGATTAACAAAAAGAGGCTTACAAGAATCACGTGGATTGGATTTGCTTATTATTCGCACAATTCTGTTTTGTAATCTAAAAGTCTGAGAGCTATAAGATGTATTTCCCCAGAATATTATGCCATATCTCAGGCGGGAATAAACATTCGTGAAATATACGCAACGAACAGTATCGTACAGAAACGAGCAGTATTGAGGTCGTACAGAAAAATATTACACAGCATTTACAGATATTTTCATGGTATTTACCCTCTGATATAGCTATTAATATACCTAGAAATGTTATGAGTGTTATTACTGCCGATGCCAGAAGTTAAAAATCGAGGCGGAGCGTAGCGGAGCCGAGATTTTTAATTTGGACGAGGCAGTAATAACACTGTAACATTTCGTGGTACGTTCAGCGTTTTATCGGTCACCATAAAATCTCAATTTTTTGGAGAAAATTTACGAAATTACCGTGATATGAAACACATGAATTCTGTTGTTGTGGCAAGGTAATCGATATTGTTGGGTATTGCTTGCGATATATCTATTTCATTGTATACCGTGGTTCGAGGAAGATGGACGCTGAAAATTCGTGTGTTCCTCACGAATTTACCAAATATATATTTTCTAAACTGCACAATTAATAACAATATAATTTATAATGAACATCCTAAAAAATAATTCATTTCTGTGATTACTATTTGTCTTCTAAATTACCACATGATTTTTTCGTAATAATGTTGAATTGCGATGAATGGGTGGTTGTTTATTTACCTTACTAAGAATGTTAAAACCCGTTGCCAAGGTTTTTAAATTTCTTAACCTACAGGTAGGTACAAGTGCACTTAAAAACTTACAGGGTTGCATGTTAACAAGTATTAAAGACGCATGTGAGCGGTAAAGAGTTTAAAACTTTCCCATAAAATGGCTACTGTCTATGAAAATTTCTGTAGTTCATTTCTGTACGTTTTCAGTCGTAGGAAAGTTGATTTTAGATAATATTATTATTATTATTATTATTATTATTAATATTATTATTAATATTATTATTAATATTATTATTAATATTATTAATATTATTATTAATATTATTAATATTATTATTAATATTATTATTACTTTTAATATTATTGTTGTCGTGAAATTACAAAATCGGGTACCAAGTATGGACAGAAAAACTTTGGTTCAGATGAAACGAGAAGAAATCATTCTAAAGAGAATCCTGCCCACAGTTGGAAATAATCCGACCCTAAAACGGCAAATACAAACAACAAACAGAGAATTTATAATGCTGGAATGTTGTTGGCGCCTTGAGAGAATGCTTAAGGGCCAAGGTTTACCGCTATTTGTATAGGAACGAGCTGCAAGCGGAAGGAGGCAGGCGGTGGTACTCACGTCTTGGTCTCGTGCGCGAAGAGGAACTCGGAGACCAGCAGCTCCGCCGGCAGCTCGTCGCCGTCGCCTCGCGAGGCGGCAGCCCCGGGGCCGAGGGCGCGCGCGGGCGGTGGCTCGGCGGCCACGCCCCCTCGCGCCGCGCCCCACGACGCCGACGGCGACGGCGACGGTGGCGGCGGCGGCGGCAGTAGCACCAGCGCAGCCAGCGCCAGCGCCAGCGCTCCGCCCCCGCGCATGATGCGCCAACGCCTGCGCCAACCGCCACAAGCGCTAGCGTTAGCGGGACATGCATGTTAAACGTTTGAGTATAATAATCAGAATCTATTGACGTTAGGCTTGTGATGTACAGTGGGATTGTTGCTCAGAGCCAGCGCCATATCTCCGCCCCCGCCGCGCATGATGCGCCAACGCCTGCGCCAACCGCCACAAGCGCTAGCGTTAGCGGGACATGCATGTTAAACGTTTGAGTATAATAATCAGAATCTATTGACGTTAGGCTTGTGATGTACAGTGGGATTGTTGCTCAGAGCCAGCGCCATATCTCCGCCCCCGCCGCGCATGATGCGCCAACGCCTGCGCCAACCGCCACAAGCGCTAGCGTTAGCGGGACATGCATGTTAAACGTTTGAGTATAATAATCAGAATCTATTGACGTTAGGCTTGTGATGTACAGTGGGATTGTTGCTCAGAGCCAGCGCCATATCTCCGCCCCCGCCGCGCATGATGCGCCAACGCCTGCGCCAACCGCCACAAGCGCTAGCGTTAGCGGGACATGCATGTTAAACGTTTGAGTATAATAATCGGAATCTATTGACGTTAGGCTTGTGATGTACAGTGGGATTGTTGCTCAGAGCCAGCGCCATATCTCCGCCCCCGCCGCGCATGATGCGCCAACGCCTGCGCCAACCGCCACAAGCGCTAGCGTTAGCGGGACATGCATGTTAAACGTTTGAGTATAATAATCAGAATCTATTGACGTTAGGCTTGTGATGTACAGTGGGATTGTTGCTCAGAGCCAGCGCCATATCTCCGCCCCCGCCGCGCATGATGCGCCAACGCCTGCGCCAACCGCCACAAGCGCTAGCGTTAGCGGGACATGCATGTTAAACGTTTGAGTATAATAATCAGAATCTATTGACGTTAGGCTTGTGATGTACAGTGGGATTGTTGCTCAGAGCCAGCGCCATATCTCCGCCCCCGCGCATGATGCGCCAACGCCTGCGCCAACCGCCACAAGCGCTAGCGTTAGCGGGACATGCATGTTAAACGTTTGAGTATAATAATCAGAATCTATTGACGTTAGGCTTGTGATGTACAGTGGGATTGTTGCTCAGAGCCAGCGCCATATCTCCGCCCCCGCGCATGATGCGCCAACGCCTGCGCCAACCGCCACAAGCGCTAGCGTTAGCGGGACATGGATGTTAAACGTTTGAGTATAATAATCAGAATCTATTGACGTTAGGCTTGTGATGTACAGTGGGATTGTTGCTCAGAGCCAGCGCCATATCTCCGCCCGCGCGCATGATGCGCCCACGCCTGCGCCAACCGCCACAAGCGCTAGCGTTAGCGGGACATGGATGTTAAACGTTTGAGTATAATAATCAGAATCTGTGACGTTAGGCTTATGATGTACAGTGGGATTGTTGCTCAGAGCCAGCGCCATATCTCCGCCCGCGCGCATGATGCGCCAACGCCTGCGCCAACCGACACAAGCGCTAGCGTTAGGGGGATGTGGATGTTAAACGTTTGAGTATAATAATCAGAATCTATTGACGTTAGGCTTATGATGTACAGTGGGATTGTTGCTCAGAGCCAGCGCCATATCTCCGCCCGCGCGCATGATGCGCCAACGCCTGCGCCAACCGACACAAGCGCTAGCGTTAGGGGGACATGGATGTTAAACGTTTGAGTATAATAATCAGAATCTATTGACGTTAGGCTTATGATGTACAGTGTGATTGTTGCTCAGAGCCAGCGCCATATCTCCGCCCGCGCGCATGATGCGCCAACGCCTGCGCCAACCGCCACAAGCGCTAGCGTTAGCGGGACATGGATGTTCAACGTTTGAGTATAATAATCAGAGTCTATTGACGTTAGGCTTATGATGTTTAGTGGGATTGTTGCTCAGAGCCAGCGCCATATCTCCGCCCTCGCGAATGCTGCGCCATCGCCTGTCCCAACGCCTGTGTCAACCGGTATAAGCACTGGCGTTAATTAGATGCAGCCCTTTACCGTTTTGCGATCAGCGGACACACACGGTGTCCCGTAATGCGATGGGTAGATTGGATTGTTTGATTAATTTGATATTTCGGGATTCTGTAAGCTTCAATTACTAGGTAAGAGGTAATCTTCAATGCAGAATTTCCTTACCGACCTACACGTCGGCAGGCGGCATTCAGGTATTCCCTACCAGCGGGGCACTGTTGTTCCTACCATCTGGGACAAATCCCTACCAGACAGGTCATGCTATAAGCATGCGAATGATCTCAAGGTTGATTGATTGATTAGTGATTCCGGTCAACCACCAATATCATTATTCCCGTAAGTGTAGTGCACGTTGGTTGCTCGGGAGGTGGCTGTAATTTCCCCCCGTTGAATGGCGAGATCCGGCGCCGACTTACCGTCGGCTAGCGGGGTTTTCCCCAACCAGGTATCTCCCACTCAGTGCAGCGCCAGTCAGGACAAGTTGTTAGCTCTCGAGCGGTCTCCCGACAAGTGTGGCTGTGTCGATCATGTGAGTGTCTGAACGTGTGTAAGTAAGATTTGAGGATAGACAAGAAAAGGAAGGAAAGATTGCGCGCGATCTTAAGCCCGTTTGCTAGGGCATTGCTCCGGCATTCGCCGGGTGACGATCGGATAATCCACGGAAAACTACCGATCAGAGCAACAGCTCGTTAGAATTTTCTTCCAGGCACCGCAACTGAATTTAATTCAGCTAAGAAGCTAAATTTAACCTAGTCTGAATTGAACGTAGCTAAGTGGCTAATGCCGAAAATCCCGCACCAGCGGAATTGAAAACTCAGAACCCCAGTCAGAGGCCGTACAGAGTCATCGATTGAAACCCTCAGCCATCTACGCTGATCGTCCGTAAAATACGTACTGCGAAACCCGGGGAAAGAGGTTTGAGGCAACATTACACTGCGTCACATAAAGGTACGGGGCATTTGCTTAGTGTTAGGTAATTAATTTGTTTTCAACACTTGCTGAAATAATTCCTTTCTTTTAGTCTCATACTAAAAAAATTCAAATATTAACTAATTAATTGTATTTTAAAAGTCAAATAAAGTGATTTATGTAAATTGATACAATAAATGGAAATATTTTCATTAATATTTAATTCAATCTGAATTATTATGCAGAAAATATTCAAAACTGATCTACATTTTAGAATCCAATTAAATTGGTGCAGTAGACTCGTCATTGCGAGTCGCAGACTTGTAGGTGAATAGTTCTCTCAATGTCTTATCTAATTATAGAAATTATAGTACAGGGTGCGGCAGCATAACTTCCTTTTTTCAAAACTCAATAAAAACTATTGTGTGCATCGGAAAATATTTATTTATTTTTTATAATGTAGGTACATGTCTAAAGTTTTTATTTACATTGTTTTGAAGATCAAATCTGTTAGGTGACGTCCCTCATTCTCCATACATTGCGTAAACCGATATCTGGCGTTTGTCATGACTCTTGGTAGCATAGCTGGTGTTATGTTGGCAATTTCTTCTTCGATGTTGGTCTTCAAATCTTGTAGGGTTCTTGGACGGTTCACATAAACAAGGGATTTCAAAAAACCCCATAGATAAAAATCACAAGGGGACAGATCGGGAGAGCGTGCCGGCCATTCCAAATCGCCTCTAATTGAGACAAGGCGCTCTGGAAAGTGTTCCCTCAAAACAGCCATGGATGCTCTTGAAGTGTGTGCTGTTGCACCATCTTGTTGGAACCAAGTGTCCCCCAAATCCAACTCTTCGGGCCGTGGGAAAAAAATTCTGTAGCATGTTTACATACCAGTCCGAATTCACTGTCACTGTAACCTCATTTTCCTCAAAAAACCAGGGACCAATAATTCCAGCTGAGGAAATTGCACACCACACTGTGACTTTGGGTGAATGCAAAGGCCTTTGATGCAATTCTCGAGGGTTGGTGTCAGCCCAGTAGCGCATGTTTTGTTTGTTAACAGACCCACGCAAATGAAAATGGGCTTCATCGCTAAAAAAACAATAGCATCCTCGGGAACGACATCAAGAAGAAGCTCACACGCGTTCATCCGAGAATTGAAGTCACGTTCTGTAAGTTCCTGCACTATCGCCATCTTATAGGGATGAAAATGAAGATCATCACGAAGAATTCTTCTCACAGAACGATCGGATAGTCCAAGGGCAGATGCGTGTTTGCGCGCAGAACGCCGTGGTGATCGCAACATTGACGCTCTCACTGCTTCAATGTTCTCAGGTGATCTAACGGGCCGAGGGACTCCAGTTCTTCGTTTTGTCGCACTTGCAGTTTGTCTGAATGTAGTGACCCATGTAACAATTGATTTGCGGTCTGGGACGGGAGCCAACGGGGCTAAATTAAAGCGATTCCGAAATGCACGCTGTTTTGCAATAACCGAACATCCGCTTGAAAAGTAGGCCTCAACGGCAAAGGCACGCTCCTCACTATTCTAACGCATGATGGCGACTGAACCGTGTCGGGACAAAACTTTACAGTACACCCTCTTGAACGAGACCACTAGCGCTCCGCTATGACATCAACTAACTGAATGGCGCGCATTTTAAAAAAGGAAGTTATGCTGCCGCACCCTGTATAAAGATTAGAAACTCTGCGGAGAGTATGATTCGACATTCAATTCTGCAATGTTGCACGTTATGAAGAAAATGCGCTAAAAGAAGAATCAAAATACTTAACGGAATCGGATCGCAGAAGCTCAGTTTAAAAGTTAAGTGCGGCTGCTTGACAGTATATTTGAAAGTATTATGGAATATTAGACCTGTAAAATTACGTATTGGAGCCAAAAAATGTAAATGTCTGACCGATTAAATTGTTGAAAGAACAATCGATCAAACATTTTGAAAATGATGCACCCAAAACAGTATGTACGTTATTGTAAAACAACCCCAAATGAATTTCCTTTGAACGTAATAGTTTTGACTTTTTAGATACTACTAAACATTATACAACAAAAAACATATGTAACTGTCTACCAGACGACAAAGTATGAATGTTTAATATTTTGGTGTAATATTACATTATAATTTAAGCAGGACATAATAGATCGTCTACACAAACTAAAAAACTATTAGAACAATCTATTGTTTTAAGAAATTTTATGTAGTAAACTAACTTAAAGATTATTAATTTTGCTATAATGAATTCAAATTTTCAATATGGAATTTTTTTCATTCGTACATCTTATGTACTGCTCACCGACGCTGAAGATGGTTCGAGAATGGTCCACTTCCCTTAATATTTTATATCCGGCTGAAACTTTTACATATCTCACTAAGTCATATTTTTAAAGTTATAATTACTTATTAATTATTTATGTAACATGTGGAAACCAAAGATTTGGTAGAAAACTCATTTTAGTGTCAATTTGGGGCCTGTAGTAGGAAAAATGCTGCTGTCTATTGTATGGAAAAGGGCGGCATAGAGCCGTACACATTATTCTTCGATTTTTTTAAAAGTAGCCGATGACATTAGATCATTTTCATATCTCGTGCCTTGTAAAATGAATATTTTTAATTAATTCACGTGCGCCCTTCTCAACGGGGCTCATGCAGACTACGGGCCGCAGACATGTGCTTACAACTGTTACAAAGATTCATTTTATAAGGCAGGAGGTGTAACAATGACCTAATGTCATCGGCCACTTTGAAAATATCAAAGTCTAGCTGCTCTGAAACGGCTTAATTTTTGAGTTTCAGTTTTGTCGTCGGAGATGGCGCACTGAATATGAGAATTTAGTCATAACGTCAGGTATGAGATATTGTGGATTTACATTTTCAAATACTAGGCTCTTTCAATCATGGCTAAATCGCAAAAGCATCTCAATGCTTTTTGTATTTTTCATGAAATACTGGGTATCTAACTAAACCATCCACATCTGTTAATTGGCTATATCCGGTTTCGTTTTCTCTCAATTTCTGACCACATACGATTGATCGATTGACTGAGCATTGTTTCTGAACGGCCACTCTAATATAATTAGTGCCATAAGTGTAGTGCATGATTTTATGATGGTGACGGGTATTCTTGCCCTGGTGGATGGGGATATCCGGAAGCGTCCTGAACAGTAGTTGCGGGGCTTCCCCATCCAGATATTTCCCACTAGCGGCCACTGCCGCACTCGGGACAAGCTCTAAGCTGCCGTCCGGTCTCCTGATATCTTTGGTGGTGTAGGGCATGCAAGTTTTGTGCGTATGTAAGAAAGGGGTGAAGATAGGTCAAAATAGAGAAAGAAGAGCCTTGCAATGCCCCTGACCGGGAGGTCCTAGGTGCGAGGTGCGAGCAGGATTATCGACACTAGATTTTCAGCTAGGTCGAACTCTGTCGCTGCTTGAAGGAGAATTCTAGCGGCCCGGCTGCTCTGACCAGTAGTTTTTCGTGGTTTCTGCGATCAATACGACTTGAATGCCGGAGCAGTTCCATACCAAACGGGATGCAGACCGCGCGTGATTTATTCTTCCCATTCCTTGTCCTATCCTCGCCCCTTACACACACACACACACACACACACACACCACACACACACACACTTACATACACTATACTTCAACACACGCCGGGAGACCGGTCGGGGACTTAGATCGTGTGTCGGAGGCATGGTGCCCCTCTAGTAGGAGATACCTAGATTGGGGAATACCCTGAGTCTGACGGTGGGTCGCTGCCGGATCTCATCATGCAGTGGGACGAGATCACCGTTCCCTCTCGAACAAAAGAAATCGTGCACTACACTCACGGGACAAATTACCTTGCCAGTTGACGTTTCCGGAATCATTAGTAGTTAATCAAGATAATTGCGTGTAAAGAAATATTTTCCTCGCTTTGTGAGCGGTTTCGCTCCACTGTGGCGCGCCGCCTGCTCGCCGGCTCTCCCGCCCAGCGCCTCGAGCGAGCCGCTCATCGACAGCTGACAGCTGCGCGCCTGACAAATGCGCGGGCGGGCACCGCGGCGGCGGCGGAAGCGGCGCTGCAGGCGGCACACGCGGCGGTGGAGGCGGCGCGGCGGTGGAGGCAGCAGACACGGCGGCGGGGGAGGCGGCAGTCGACGAGGCAGACGCGGCGGCGGTGGAGGTAGTGGTGGAAGCGGCGGTGGAGGCGGCGGTGGAGGCGGCGGTGGAGGCGGCGGTGGAGGCGGCGGTGGAGGCGGCGGTGGAGGCGGCGGTGGAGGCGGCGGTAAGGCGGCGGTGGAGGCAGTGGTGGAGGCGGCAGACGCGGCAGCGGTGGAGGCGGCACACGCGACGGCGGAAACAGCGGTGGAGGCAGCAGACATAGCGGCGGGGGAGGCAGTGGTGGAGGCGGCGATGGAGGCGGTCGTGGTGGTGGCAGACGCGGTGGCGGTGGAAGTAGCGGTGGTGGTGGTGGAGGTGGAAATGGCGGCGGCGGCGGTGGAGGCGGCGGAAGCGGTGGTGTTGTGGACTGTAAAAGTTGCGGCGGCGCCGCGTCAGGGGACGGTCGAGGAAGTCATAGGGTAGAGCGGAGGTTGATTGATTGATTGTTAGTGATTCCGGGCGCGTGAACAGCTAGGGTCAATAGTCCCGTAAGTGTAGTGCATGTTTTTGCTCGATAAGTGGTCGAGGAGTAAGTAATGAGGATAGGACAACAAAGAGGAAAGAATGATCGCGCGCGGCCCGTGGTCAGTTTGTTATTGCTGCTCCGGCATTCGCCTGGTGTTGATAGGAGAAACCATGGAAAACTACTGATCAGAGAAGCCGGCCGCCTGAATTTTCCATCAGACAGCGACTGAATCCGATCTAGTTGAAAATGTGTCAAAATCCTACTACCGTCGGGACTCGAACCTAGGACCTCCCGGTCAGAGACTCTGCAGTGATGCCCTGAGATAGCAAGTCCGAAGGAGTATTGAGTGCATACTGGAGACTGTGACTATCCGCCATAACGGTGCACGTCTACTTTGGGCTTCTCTTAGAACCACATAGCAGTAAATAGCGCCTTCTTAAATTTTAAATTATTTATTCTCTTTTATGTTTACAGAAACGTTATGGGAATTTGGAAAGGAACGAATATTTAATACTTTAAAATTGTAGTTTATTTAGTCTTCCATTTATAGGAGACTTTCACAGGTTCACAGCGAGAATTGTTCTTGCTTAGCGTATTTTTAATAATTACTTTAATTTCAACTTATGGCAAATAGTGGTCGCGATGAAAAACGAAACTTATTAATTAATGCAATTTATAAAAAACGACATTTACTCAAAAACCGCTGCAAAATTCTTTCTGCACTTCTTTTCCAACGAATAGAAAAAGGGCGCTTAAAAGCATGGCGTGGGTCTCATTCTCGATGAATTCTGAATTTTCGAAAATTGCAAATTTAGAAATAACGGAAGAAAGTATGAGCCATTTATCGATATAAAATGATCTCTTCTTAAAAGGATATAGTCGCGGCGGCGTTGGACTCAGAGAAGAACGCGGGTAATCGTGTCCGAGGCAGTGGTGGCAGATCGGGTTTTAATTGATTGATTGATTGATTAGTGGTTCCGGGCACGTGTCCTACTAAGGACATTAGTCCCGTAAGTGGAGGGCACGTTTTTGCTCGGGAAGTGGAGGTGATCTTCCCCCTCAGGATGGTGAGATCCGGCGTCGACCTACCGTCGGTTAGCGGGTTTTCCCCAACCGAGTATCTCCTACCAGCGGGGCACCGCCCCGACCGGGACAACCTCTAAGTTCCCGCCCGGTCTTCCGTCATGTGTGGTAGTGTAGTGCATGTTAGTGTCTGTGGCCGTGGTGTGTACGTATGAGGAGAGGAAAGGACAAGGAAGAGGAAGAACAAATTGCGGGCGGTTTGTGGCCCATTTGTTTGGGTACTACTCCAGTATACGCCTCGTGTTCATCGGAGAAGCCACGGCAAAATACCAATCAGAGCAGCTGGCCGCTAGAATACCAATATAATATAAAAATAGTAATATAAATATAATAATAAAAATACCTAAATATTTAGTATTAAAAATACTCCAACGCTTGAATCAAACCCTAGAATCTCCCGATCTGGAACGCTGCACAGATAGCAATAGCTGACGGGGGTGATGATGACGTCAGCGACTGACGCGTCGGTGACGGTGTCAGCGGTGCGATCTGGATCGGTTCGACAGCGGGACAACGGTAGTGGCTAGGCCTGCGTAGGCGAGGCGGTGGCGGCAGTATGAAAGTGTGTTTATATATCCCAGCCTCATCTACAACGGAAATTATTATTCCCGAAAGTGTAGTGCATGTTATAACACTGGAGATAGCGGTGATCCTCCCCCTCTGGAAGGTGAGAGGTACTCACATACACTTTAGCTTGTGAGTTTCCCATACGGGTATCTCCCACCGAGTAACCGCCCGAGTAAGTCGTAATCGAGTAAGTCTAAGTGTACTTATGTCTGCGCCGAAGTTGAGACAGAAAAACATGTACAAGAATAAGGACTGTAAACTACAAGACAACCTTTTTAGAATTTAATTACCCCTTATTAGGAGGCCAACTTCCCCTTACGGGACATTTATTGGCTAAACAAATAATAAAAAATAAAGGAGGGGGCAATGATGGAGAAATGATGGCTCGCGGCTGTTGTCCGTTTGTTAATTCAGCATTCTCCGAATATTGATCGTGAACACTTAGCGAAGTTGACCCTAGAATTCTCCTCCAGACTGTGACTGAGTGGCTATGTAGCTATGTAGCTGGTGGAATGTTGCCAGAGTAGCAGGCGTGATGCAATTGGTGAAGCTTTGGTGTTGTAGTGGTTCTGGCGCGGTAGCGCGGTAGAGATGGTCGAGGTAGCATACCTAAGGGCAGTGGTGGAAACATGGTGATTGTGATGCTGGTGATGGTGGCTTGGTGGTAGTGGTGTTGGTGCTTATGCAGGAGGACGGTGATCGTGTTCGTAAATGGTGATGGTGGGGTGTTGATGGTGCCAGTGAGAATTATAGAATTGTATGTAGTTGTGGGGGTGATGGAATGGTGATGGTGGTGGCTCGTGGATGGCGGGGAGGTGGTAGTGCCGGTGATAGTGTTTATCCTAGTTGCTGTTGATAGATTTGGTAAGTGGTGGGGTGGTGGCGCCGGTTGGGATTGTAGAAGAGGAGGTAGCTGGGGGTGGTGATGAGATGGTGTTGGTAGTGCTCGTCGATGGGGAATGACGGTGGTGTTGATGCTGGTGGCCGGCTGGGTAGAGGCTGTGACGGTCTTGGTAGCGGAGGTAAGGACGGGGTCGATGGAGAAGGGGGTGCCGGAGTGGCGACGGCAGCGGCAGGGGCGAAGCGGGGCCGTGGGAGGGGGCGGGGGGCGCGGGCGGGGGCGCGGGCGGGGGCGCGGGCGGGGGCGCGGGCGGGGGCGCGGGCGGGGGCGCGGGCGGGGGCGCGGGCGGGGGCGGGCGAGAACCCAGTCACAGCCTCGGGCGCCGCATTCTGTGAAGGTCACGAGAGCCTTTCTCTGCCGCCGCCTCCGCCGCCGCCGCGCCGTCGTACGCACGAACGCTCTCGAAAAACGACGCGCACGAGATCTCGATCCACGAGTTCGATCGTTGTTACGTCGACGCCGCTCCGTCCGCACGGCCCGCTAGCGGATTCCCGGCGCCTCCTCCACTTCCGCTGCAAGACGGGGGTTGAATGTTTCAAGGGATTCCCATATTCAAGCGACAGAATTATGCACCAAGCATCCGAATTATGATTTCGATGATGTAACTGTTAGGGTTACGGTTTTCGATCGGGTGCAAATCCGATTTTTAAGCGCTAAACATTCTTCGTTCGCCTTCCTTCGGAAAGGAAGTGAATCCGGATATCCCATGTAGTAGATTTACTCTATTTAAAATATCCTCAAGCATAATCGCCTGTTTTGTCGCCCGAGTAATACCTTCTTCTCCGCTAGACTGTGGAAAGGGCGTAGCGAAATTTGCAGGTCGGAAGAGCAGATCTCATGCCTAAGTCTCGTTACTTATAGTAAGGCGTCATTGAATTAAATTGACTTATGTTCAGACCTTAAAAAACCACGATTCAATCATTAAGCAAAAGCAAAAGGTATACTTTTTTAAGGAGATCGTAGAGCTAAGTTGCAGACTCCGTCCCAATCTAAATTATTGCGATTAGCCTCCTGTCCTGATACAGAGAACACTGCTTAGAAAGCTAAGCTAGATCGGAATTTAATTTTTCAATGGGATCCTTCGGTTAAGATGTAGGCAACAGTAGACATTGCATTCAAACCCTGACCGCATAGGGAAAAGACGACTTTACAAAAGAAAGTGGGTGTTGAATCTTTGCTGGGCATCCATGAAGTGTGTTGCGAATGATGCAAAGTGATAAGCAATGTTTGAATTTAATCTGTAAAGAGGTTCTTAAAGATTAGCAACTGTACACTCTGTCTTAACCAGCCGCTGTCGAACCGGAGTTCTAATTGGGTTCGGAAAAGAAAGCCCAAAGAGGAATGCAAGGCAATGGTTGAATTTTAAACGGGAGATGTAGTTCTGAGATGACTGCGCTCTAACCGGGAGAATCGAGGTTTGAGTCCCGATTGTGGCACGATTTTTGAGATTAGCTTAGATAGCTAGGTCGAGTTCAGTCGCTGCCTGGAGGGGCAGCTTTGCTGCTCCGACCGGTAGTATTTCGTGATTTCTACGATCAATATCAGGCGAATGCCGGAGCAGTACCCTAAGAAACGGGCCAAGGACCACGCGATCTTTCCTTGTTTTATACTCACCCATTACTTACACACACTTACACTTACATGCACGACACAACCACACGTGTTGGGAGACCGGTCGGGAGCTTAGAGCTTGCCTCGACAGAGGCTGTGCCTCGCCGGTGGGAGATACCTGGTTGAGAGAAACCCCGTTAGCCGACAGTAGGTCAGCGCCATCCAGTGGGGAAAGATCACAGCCACACTCGGGGAAAGATGCACTACACTTACGGAACTAACGACCTTAGCACTTGACGCGCCCTTAATCACTTATCAATGAACCAATTAAAAAATTGTATTTTTAATTGAATATTCAAGAGATAAGTTGTTGACAATGGTACACTCCCTCCTACGCGGAATCATTGGAGCGAGACTTTTGTCCGGATTCTGGGAAGTCTGCTTAGATCTGCAATCCAGGTGGTCGTGGAGTTTCTCGAGAGTTCCGAAAGCATATTTGCGGGCAACAGTTGAACTGGGAACAGACACCAGTCGGTCCCAGTTCAACGATTGCGGTCAGCAGAAGACTCGCCGTATAGGTTTGAAAAATTAGAGGGTTCACTAAATGTCGGCATCTACCTGTATTTGGTTCATTTCCCAAGATGCCCTCGTAAAACTTATTTTATTGCATCGAAGAGGAATAGAAATTAATGTTTGTTGATGGTTAAGTTCTAATTACAATTCAACTCTAATCATCCTGCTTTCAATTATACTAAAATTACTTTTTCTTCGATAGATCTCTCCTCTGTTTATGAAAGACTGCAATTTATTTAATTTTTTTGTATTCCCCTACTATCTCAATCACCTCTTATCCAATTAATCTGGATAATTGAAATTCTGTTTCTTATTAGTTCCCATAATTCAGATTCAGTGCTGTTTTGCTAACAGATGGAGTCACTTATTTTTCTGGTGAAATGCTTTGAGGGATTGGAGATCAATCCTACTCAATCTTCCGAAAATCTTAGAGATTAGAATACGAAAGTTTAAGTGGATGGGAGTTAAGTTTTGAAACTCTGCTCTGGTATTTTTCTGTCCTTCTGAGAGAAAGAAGTGAGAATAAACAAGAAGGCAAGGAAACGCTGTACAGAAACAGAATAGCTACCTTAATTTCCTTATTTTCAACATAAAACGAAAAGCAGATCTAGAGATGGCTATAGCAACGCGAAGACGAAATAGTTTGCAAATAAAGAAGGACACTTGTCAAACCGCATTACTTAAAACTTAAAAATAGCCCAAAACGAATTTTATTTATGAAACTGTTTGGAATAGTACCTACTTTTCTCAGAATTTTGAATGAATGAAAAGAAGAAGCAAACTGATGTACCCCTTCGAGTGAAGAAGACAACCAGACGACAAACTTTTCATTGCGTAAAAAAAAAGAAGCCGCATCCACGGCGCATTTTATTGACGAAGATTTTTATGGCGCACCCAATTCCTTCGGAATCCGTGTCGTGTTTGTCGGAGTATCGCGTGATGGTCTCTCTGATAGCCTTTGAGAAGTGCCTCTGATTGCGGCAGGTGTCTGTCCAAGACCTCACAGTCACGGAGGCACGGCTACGTTGTTCGTACACGTGACGACCTCAGTTCGACGCAATACCCACCATTTCTTCAGTTTGAAACCCACCGGTTTATTCAGCCATTTCTTGAACAACCAAAACGCAATTATAGGAGCTCTCTACTATTAGTACCCATCAACGAACTAGTCTTTTCGGAGCTTTGCAACAGGAAACTATTATCGAGACTTTGTGGAACAGCATTACAACAATTATCTCAACATTCTATTCTAGATAAAAGAGACTATTCGCAAAACTTCAATTCCATAAATCTATCTACTTTAGTGATTGCATGTTTACCATAAATTTATTATTCATATCTTCAAGTCACAGCTGAGTATTTCCTGGATTTATGTATCGGGTTTTTGGACCAGATGGTTTTCTTACAAAGAGGTATTGTGTTTTCCGCTCCGTACCTTCCACCAATAATGGTAAGAGCAAAAATCTCGGAATACCAGAAACACAGACTGCAAGTTTGTCTAGTCCACACAAATATGAGAAACATGCAAAGACAAGAAAAATAAACAATCTGTCTTATCTTGATTGTAATTTATAAAACTAATCTCCAATGTGGATAGAAATTGAAAGAAAACTATGTAGTCTCGACGATGTTAGAATAGTCTTTTTGTTACGTACCCAGGAACTCGGATAAATCCAAGAGCAATAAAACAGTTTCCATTTTGACTTAAAAATGTCAATATTTGATTGTGTTAATCCGCCTATTCTCATACTGCGCGTACCGAAAGAATTCTCGTACTCAGTGGGTCACTGCTCAAGACTCGGCTGAGGCATAAAAGCTCCAAGGAAGAGGACGCAGGCCATTAAATATGTGTAACTCATGGATTGCTTTATGTAACAGCAACCTTTTGGTATTTTTGGCATGTAAAAATCTGTTGAACTGTTTATTCGTATATACTAGTCAATACGATATTATTGCAGTATTCGTAAAGATGACATTCGTTAAAATATTTAATGTACTGAAGTGCTACACCTGGGTACTTTATTTGTTGTTCTTGAGCAGTGTAATGATGGGTATTAATGCACAAGTGTGATACTACGATACGAGAGAGTACCTTGAACTTCACACGAGTGTATTAATACCCATTACATCGAGATTCACACGGTAATTTTTCTACGACTTAAGGTAACTTTTCTATGTTAAACTTTTACATTAAATCGTTTGATAGCATTTGACATGCGGTATTCAGCCAAGGTCACCAAGCGGACAGCTCTTTACTCCTTAACCCTACCCTGCCGCAGGAGGCTTTTGTTTACCACTGCGCTAGTCGAATAGGATCAAAGTGAAATTATGATCCAATTCATTTTAAATAGTATTCCACGAATAATAAAAGAAATTGAAAATGACAAGCATAATATATTAACTACAATTTTAATGTACACAATCGAACAACACATTTACTAGAACGATTTTCAATGATTATTATTTCGTTTGTAAATTTCTTAACGATTGATCTGTATCATAATGAAATCTGTATTGTAATGAGTATCATTACGCAACGAGTTGCAGCCATCAAATGATAGAATTATACAATGAAAATAAAAAAAAATGTGTATTTTCGTTCTCAATGATTTTTGCTACTGTAAGCCATCAAGATACTTATAAAGTACGTTAAAGAGGTATTTTTTCTACAATAGAAAAGTAGTATTTCATCGTACTTGATGAATACTGTTGAAATATGGGAAAGTTATTGATCGTACGCGATCCATGGCCCGTTTCTTAGGCTAATGCTCCGGCATTCACCTGGTATTGATCGGCGAAACTATGGAAAACAACCGATCAGAACAGCCGGCCGGTAGAATTATCCTCCTGACAGCGGTGAATTCGACCTAGCTATGTAGCTAGTGGCAAATCCTGCCATCATCGGGACTCTAGGTCAGAGGCACTGCAGTGACATCAGTTGATGACCTGAGCCACCTCTCACGGTGGTACAGTTGGAGATAGGGGAGACAGAGCAGTGGTTGGTTGGGAGCGGGGAGGACGTAGGGTGGCCGTGGTTGGAGGCGGGTCGCCGCGGGGAGCGGGGTTGGGGGCGGGGCTGAGGGCGGTGGAGAGAAGCGGGAGTAGGAGCAGGGCCGCGGGCGGGGACAGAAGCGGTACCTGGAGCGAGGTTGGGGGCGTGGTTGGGGGCGAGGCCAGGAGCGTGGTTGGGGGCGTGGCTGAGGGCGGTGGAGAGGGGCGGGAGTAGGAGCCGGGCTGCAAGCGGAGACGGAAGCGGAGCCGGGCGGATGCGAGGCCGGGGGCGTGGGAGGGTGCGGGGGCGGGGGCGGGGGCGGGATCAGGAGCGGAGGCAGGAGTGGGGCCGGGGATGGGAGCAGGGCCAGAAGCGGGGCCGGGAGTGAGACCGGAGGTCTGGGCGGGTAAGAGGCTTGGGGCGGGGGCAGGGCCGGGGCCGGGGCCGGAGCTGGGGGCTGGGGCGGAGGCAGGAATGGGGCCGGGGGTGGAGGCGGGGGCGCGAGAGGTGCTGGGGTCGCGGTCTCCTGGAGCTGAGGGGTCGCGAGGTCGCGACTGCTTGTGGCGGCGGACGGGTGACACGAAAAACGACTTATTCTGCGCCTGGGAAGGGCCAGCTGCGCCGCGCGCAGACCGCTGACTCCGCCTGCCCCCAACCCAAGCGGGCGCTTTTGAATTCGAATTTAGCCATTAATCCTGTAAAGGGCAATCGGCCTCGGCGCCGTTAGATCCCGGGGTTCCTAGTCGGTCACCCAACCAGGAACCCGTGATTTCTCGAATTCGCTTAACCTTCGTGACTTAAAATAGTTAAGGAATTCGGTTAGCGACACCGGTTTCATCGTCGTGGCTTTTCAGTACAACCATCATCATGCACCTCCATGACCGAGCGAAACCACGCAAAGCCCAGTCAGGATGGCAGACACAGGATTGAACCTGTGCCTCCCAAAATGCGAAGTCAGCGGACTACGTCCTAAGCCACTTTGCTGGGTTGCCAAATATCTATAATATTCATTTTCAATGCGTGCAGAAATTTAAAGAAAATACGCACATATACCACATATACCGAAAATACCATATACGATGTGTCTATGGTTTTGTTAGATACCCAGGAACTCAAAAATAAACAAAAAAAATAATGAAATAGTTTCGATTTTGACTGATTGTTGATCTTTAAGAGTGTGTGTACGACTTTTTCGAAAAATATTTTGTGAGGTTTTATTGAGCAGTGTTTTTGCTGCGTTTACCCTAGTAATACTAAAAACTTTCACGATAATGTTTATTCTGGTCGTGTCGACTAATGAAGTCATTCGAGCGTGAGAGTAGTTAACGATATACTGCGAGATAACGATGTTCGTCGTAAGTCCACGCTGGATTTTAAGTTCTTCCATCAATCTACATTTTCGCTAGCGGTGGTTTCCCCCCACAAAGTATCTCCCCCAGTGGGACGCCGCCTTCCACGGAAAACTACCGATCAGAGCAGTCGCCGGTTGTATGGTTGCAGGCAGAAGTTGAATTCGACTCAGTTTTGTGGTCAGTGTCCCAAATACCCATCACCGGGACTGCAACTTACGAGTCGATTACCAAGTGAAATGAAGTTGCCTCGCTTAGCAATAACTTCCAATAGAAATCATATGAAGTAACACTGTCCTTAAAGACATTAAGATGTTTTTTCATTTCCTTGCGTTTCACTATGTGGCACTACTTTTACAATACTTAAGTGACTATTCACAAGCGGGTGTGAAAGTTACAAACTCTAGAAGGAATCAAAAAACCTTGAAACCTTTACGCTAAAGATGGGAGTTATTTGTAAATTCTTTAACTAACAAATCATTACGTAGTCAACCAATATTTCTTTGAAGATAAATCAATTTATGCAAGAAACCTTCACTCGATTTCGACTATATTAAGACAATTCGCATGCAAACTACTCTATTCACTATTTTCTCTATTTCACTAATTCACCATTTCTTCTGGAGCAGTTGATCCCTTTTCGAAGAAATATCGGAATGAGAATAGCAAATACCGATCAAATATATTAAATATGCAATGTATAACAAAATTCGTCTTTTCAATTTTATAATTTACTTTTATTTTATAATTTACTTTTATTTTATATTTTACAATTTATAATTACATTACAATTTTGTTTTTTAATAATTTTTAATGGCGATTCCACTCACAAAAAAACGAAGAATCGCTGGGAAGAAATTTTGTCCTTTCAGATTGGTGAGCATCAAACTGTATGGCAATGCGACTCTCCACATTCTCGTACATTAGAGGAGGTAGCGGTTTGTTCAGAGACTATGTACTGTTTAAACATGATTAATATTTACGTATCTTTGGAAGCGAGATGATCCGCTATCAGCTCATGCAGATGTAAGACGCAAGGGCTATGCGTCACTTACACGGCAAGGAAAGATAATCAATTACATTCTGTTTCTTCTCTCTTTGATTGAAAAAAAATATTGTTGGTTGAAAAAATTTTAGAAATATAATCTTTGCCTATCAAACTCACTGAGATTTTCACTGAGAACTTTTTCATTTGCGTAATTATAGGGATTTCATAGCACAGAAACCGATAGTCATTTTGCCATATAGAGATACAATACCTTGACTTCTTAACAAAACAGGGAATTATTTGTGTTACGTGTATCAGTTACATTGATCTTCTTTCGTCTACAGATAATGAACTGTGAATGTATCCTTAGGATAACAGCTTACACATTTCAGGAAAGTTCCAATTTGTTTCTTAGAAATCTTCAGCGATATTATCTGCAACTTGCTAAATAACACGCAGTGATTTACATTTGCACTAGTGCGCACAGCTACTAATGACACCATGTAGCTCGTAATAATACAGGAAGCTTGGAGAAGTTGTCTTGACATTTACAAATAAGAACAGCGTTTCAACATATCCTTTCTATAGTAATGTTTTTTTTCCTTTGGTTCACATCTGGCTTAGATTCCTTTTTCAAACGCCTCACGCCCAAAAAGCTATTCTCACGCATTCGCCATGTTTGTTAATGATCGTGATTGACGTCAAAAGATTCAGTTGATCGTGACTGACGTCACAGAAAGGAACCATAAAACGGTGTTCCGGGCTGGAAGTATCGCGTCGTGCATGCGGGAACATCGTGATTCGAGAGGAAATGAAGGGGTCTTAAAATCTGGGCATCTTAAATGTGCGAGCACATCTCGACATTTTGGTTCAATCTAAGGCGTGAGGTATTCACAGGCACGCAGTCGAGACGTTGAGATGGAGACGTATGTAAATGAACAAAACCGAATTTTTACATGTAAAGCAGGAAACGTTTGCGTCAGAGACCTTATGAAAAATGTAATTCTCAAAGAGAGTTCGGATTTTTTTACTACTTATTCTAAAGAATTTATCTGATCGAATATCTCAGGGCAACAACACTTATGCCAACCCGAAAGATCATCGGTGTTTCAGTCCCAACATTGGAAGATTTTCGACACTTGCTACATAGCTAGGCCGACATCAACTGCTGACAAAGACAATTCTAGCGGTCTACTGCTCTGTTCAGTAGGATTCCGTTTCTCCGCTCAATACCAGGCGTTTGCCGAAGCAATCTTAACATAGGAGCCACGGAATGCGCGCGGTACTTCCTTCCTCATCCTTGCCCTTTCCTTTCCTCCCTGCACACACACACACGCACACACACACGCACGCACACACACACGCACGCACACACACACGCACACACACACGCACGCGCACACACATACACGCACGCACACATACACGCACGCACACACGCACGCACACACACGCGCGCGCACACACGCACGCACACACACGCACGCACACACACACACACGCACACGCACACACACACGCACACGCACACGCACACGCACATACACATACACGCACACGCACACGCACACACACACGCACACACACGCACGCACACACGCACGCACGCACACACGCACGCACGCACACATACACGCACACACACGCACGCACACACGCACGCACACGCACGCACACACACACGCACGCACACACACACGCGCACACACACGCAAGCACACACACGCAAGCACACACACATACACGCACACACACGCGCGCGCACACACTCGCACACGCATGCACACACACGCGCACACACACACGCACACACACGCACGCACACACATACACGCACTTTACTACCACACCCGTCCCGTCTAGGGAAGAGCTCCGCTGGCAGAGGTAACTCCGGAAGCCGGCATGTAGGTTTGCGACGGATCTCTTCATCCACCAGCCGGGGGATGAACACCACCACACCTCGCGATATAACGCTCACTACACTAACGGGACCATATCAATTGACGTGTCGAAATTTTTTCATTTATTTTAACATGTTTTCACAGAAATATATTATTCTTTATCCACGTATGATGACACGTATTAATAATAATTGAAAAGTCGAGTGCAAGTATTATGTAGAAAATATTTTTTTAAAAACACATTAATTGACTAAAAAAAGAGAATACCCGAGTGTTAAACTATTAATATTGTTAGTAAGAATAGTGCTGGTGTTTTGTATTTGACAGTTTGAATATAAAACTTCTTCATTCTTAATGGATATAAGAGGGAAAACCATATTCTGTTCCAGGTAAAGATGACAATGATGAGCTATGTGTTATCGAATTCCCTTTGCTATTCTTTCAAATAGTTCATCCTCGTTTTGTCTCGGTCTGCTGGTGGGAATAGTTTTCTTCATGGGGGGGGGGGGAGAGATAAATCTAAAAGAACTCAATTTTTATGTTTCATCTCCTCGGTTGTCTCAAGGATAGCGTGCTAGCTTTCCGTGTTGGGATCGGGTTCAATTCCCAGGAGGGGCAAAATAGAGGTATAGCTTTTCATTACAATCGTCTCAGTTTCCGTAGTTGTCGCACCTTGTGCGGCGAAAGAAATAGCTGATGTAGGCCAAGTATGCTAGATACGGTGAAGGGAATAGACCATGCTCCCACATGTCTCCTTTATCCCTAGGTATGGATAATAAATTAAAACAGGGCCAAGGGCTGGAAACACCGCTAGCTAGCAAAAGTCGGACAAATCTGATCGTAAATGCCAAAGATCTACCCCCTTTGTTTTGCTTCTAGACATAAATGTAACTTCAAATCAACGTCTCCCCATAGCACGTCACAAAAAGATTTTAACTGTTTTTGGCGTAAATAAATAAATAAAATCTCTAAATATACAAGATATATATATAAATACACGATTCAAACTGAACGGTAACTTATTTGCCCCTTAAATTTCTCAAGACCTCGACGATTTTCGAATTTGAGACTTCGATGATAGTTTCGTCTCGACGTTTTTAATAAATGGAAAACTAAGGGTTTACACATTTCATGACTCTATTGTTTAGTTTCTCTCATGCTTTCAAACTCGGAGCCAGCATTGCTGCTGTATCCGCATACAGCTATTTTGCATAATTGTGTCCGCTGACAAGAAATTCAGATAGTTTAAAGTAAAACGTTTGTTGCATAATATAATAAAGTATGAACAAGCCCCACTAAACTATTAACCTGTGACATATCTGGAGTAGAGCCATCTTCCTACGTAAACCGCTTTCTCTTTCTTGTGTCAGCGCGTAAACTTGAATTTATTCACATGTGACCCGTATCGTGGCCCCTTTGGCATTGTTCTGCTCCAGCATTCACCTGGCACTGTTCGGAGAAACCTCTGAAAACTACCGACCAGAGAAGCCGGCCACTAAAGTTCTCCTCGAGACAGCAACAGAACTCGACCTAGCTATCCACATTGTGTCCGGATCTCAGGAAAAACTTGAATTGATGCTATCAGGAAACGAACTCTTCATTGGTATACGATACCTTCCTGATCATGTTGGTTCAAGAAAATTTCCTACAGAAATCCCTTGAGGAGGGTCCCGGAACTAACAAAGAATGATCGAACCGTACTAGGGGGTTTCTGAATGTGAATTGTAGTGCATTGCGTGAAGAAACTCACATTCCACATATCCGATGTCAATTTCTGCTAATTGGGTAGTATATTCCCGATATTCCGTCATTATCATGCGATTCTGTAAAAACCATCACCTCAAATATTTGTGGTACTGTCGAATGACCGAAATGCCGGTTTATTTTGCATTTGTTAGTCACGAAAAAAGATACAGAAGCCCACAGGATTAAGTTCGTGATTGATTTCCAACACTTTCGTGGCGGATGTGATTTAGGGAACTTTGTTATTTCACATGGGACTACAGAGGTTTTTTACTTTTTTGAATGGTTTAAAAATATTGACAATGAATTCAACAGTACTTTTCTAGCTTTATCTGAACAACTACTTGCGTTGCTCTTACAAGAAACATTGTGATTCGTCAGGTACAAAAAATCCATGGTCGCATTTGGAACTAGTGGGAATGCACTCCATACTGAAACCTATCCTTCTCTTGGTGTCACGAGTCACTACTCAACAACTACTTTAAAAAATTGAAGGATCTAAAATCGAGGTATAAATTGCATTGAGAAAGAAATCTCTGGTTTTAATATTGGACGGCGTTCAGCTAGGTTTTATCCGAGATTTATTTTCCAAGGTTCTCCTCAGACGCTTTTAGTTGTACGTGATACATTCTTCCATCCATTCAGACATCTCGATTTTCGGGTACAAAACTACATGTACACAACCTCGCCACCTGCATCAATATTCACTATTTTTGAAACAGTATTAGCAGATCTTAATCCTGACATGCCGGCGAAATTGAAGCTCACAAGAATCAAAAATAAGTATTTTATGATACAAAACTCGATATTGCATTTTACTGAAATAATTCCCATGTTTTCCCTCCGTGGTCTGTAGAATAGGGAGGAAAAGAAAACAAAAAACTCGATGACACATTTTTATGAGCATCACAAGATCTAGAGAAAGCGAAAACGACAAATGTCAGAGCTTATTGAGTGATTTAAACAAATCAAGAGAGAATACGTTGTCTTAGGCAAATAGATCATCCTTGTTCTATAATGAAGGGAGGAAAAATAGAAAAGCAAATTTTCCTAAAATGCATCTGCTGCGAAAGCATTAGAATAAATTAGTTTATTGTGTACATCGTCAAGCGCCCGATACTTTGCACGCGGGGAACATCATTAACAAATAATGAGAGGGGCGCTGCGAATCTTGTTACGTGTAACTGAAGTAGGAAATACGCTTCCGATTTTCGCACTCTTCACGTCATCTGACACCAAAGATATCATATTTCGAGAAAAAGATAATACACGCGAACATATTATATTATATATTATTATAGTGTATCATTACATAAAAGCTACTGGTTAGCAGAAAACTAACAATTCAAATCGATAACACTGTGCTATGACAAAATGTTACAAGTCACTTTTTAAAAGTTTTGCATGGCAGCAATTTTAAGAATCAAACTGTCATAAAAAAATACTCTATGGCTTTTGTCTTATTGCAATTTGCCACCATTTTTTTTCATAAACTACAAGAGAAATGCACCTTTTACCTCCTTCCAAACATTAAAAAATCAGAGTGACCTGTCATTTTATGACTCACGTCATGAAAAAGTGACTTACATCATTATGCTAACTTAGCACAGTTTTTACGATTTAAATTGTACATTTTCTGTTTAACCAGCAGATATCTTTATTAAACCGGTTTACCCGCCATTGCCCAAGCTCACCCCTCCGTGTTTTGTCTGTGAATGTCATTCAATAGGCCAACGTGCGACCGGACGGCGTTGATGTCACCGGGCGCCGGCACTAGCCATAGCTCAATGAGAGCACGTGTGCACGTGGTATCCCCAGGGTTAAGCGGGGATTTGGCCGCTTGCACGTTCCCGCGCCGCCAGTATAGTTGAAACACTCACATACATTTCCACGCATTCCAGGAGACTAGTCGGGAGCTTAGAAGTTGTCCCGGATGAGGTGGTGCCCCACAAGTGGGAGATACCTGATTGGGGATAACCACGCTTTACTTCAAACAAATACTAGGCGAAAACTACCCATTCCTTCAAAACAATTCAGTAGAAAAATCGCAATTTTTTATCGCATCAATGCAGACCTTTCTGTATACTAAGGAAGTAATAAGAAGTTTGTTATATCCTTGTTTGTAGTAATATTTATGTATTTTCAAACACATACAAATAACTAATACATCTTTGAGAGTGCAGACAGCATTCATTTACTGATTTATGGTCCGGAAGCAAAGAAAGAAGCCGAGGGTGAACATTTCCGCGGTTGCATAAAATCTCTCCAGTGGCGTATTTTATTTTATTCATTAACACTTTGTAAATGAAAGCCAGAATTTTTAAATGAAGTATTCATTTTACGAAAGCTCAAACGGAACTTGTCTATTATTGTATGAACGGGATTGTGGTCTAGAGATTACAGAACAAATTAATCAAATGCTGCATTGAAAATTATTATTATTATTAAGTGTTTCGATCACAGTAATATTTGTCGTGAAGAGATTAACGTGGTTCATTATGGGAATCAGATGTTTTCGCCTGTAACCCTTGGTAAGACTAAATTGTTACGCCTTGATATTATGAATTATGGGGTGAACACGAACTAAATTTACTGGCTGTGTTGGCTCAGGGCTACAGCTGTTGCCCACGCCTCCTCTCTGACTGAAATGGTCGTAGTCTTAACGGTGGTGGATTTTCGTAACTATCTAGGTCGGATTCGACCGCTGTTTGTGGGAGAACTATAACAGCCGGCTGCTCTGTTCGATAATTTCCCATGGTTTTTCAGAACAACTCCAGGCGAACGCTGGAGCAGAACCCTAATAAACGAGCCACGGACCGAGTTCTTTCTCTCGTCGTTCTTTTGCTCATCTTCTCTCTCTCTCTCTCTCTCTCTGACACACACATACACAACCACACTCACATTTGCATGCACTTCACTTTCACACTTGTCGGGGGACCAGTCCGGAGCATTGAGCTTGTCTCGGCTGAGGTGGTGCCCCGCTGGAGAAGATACCTGGGGTGGTTACCCTGTAAGCCAGCCTGAATGTCGACTCCGAAACGCTTGTTCCATCGTAGGATTGATATTTTAAATTGATTAACGTTTCCGGGTAGGTCATAGGCAAATATCATGAGTCCTGTAAGTGTAGTGCATGTTTCCCCCCTCGGGAGGTGGCGGTGGTCTTGCCCTGCTGGCTGGCGAGGTTCGCCGGCGACCTACCGTCGGCTAGGGGGTTTTCCCCAATCAGGTATCTCCCATCAGCGGGGCTCCGTCTCAGCCGAGACGAGCTCTAAGCACTCGACCGGTCTGCCGACATGTGTTGTAGTTATCCAGCACACGCCACACCCGTGGATTCAACATGCATTATTCCTACTGGATTAAAGACCACAGTAGTTTAAGCGCCGGGAATCGAAATCAATCAATCAATCAATGAAATAAACTACGATCGACTTAGCTCTGATGGATAAAATATTATGGAAGAAATGCGCAAAACGTTAATTACATTATAAACTACCCATACGCCTGATATAAACACCTGAGAGTATCACCATACATCGATGTATCGGGACCATAGCCTGAACATCTGAGACACAGGGGTGAATGAGCTCAGCATTTAGTGCACTTTTTGCCAACCTGAGGGGTCTCGAAATTGCGCTCAGTGCTCAGCCGTTTCGCTAAAGAATACCTGGGTACAGGATCCGTTAGAAAGAAAAAACACTCAGTTAGGAAAGGATAATGTAGTGAAAATATGCGTATTAGAAGTGTAAATATTTCAAAATTTCAAGAGACCCTACTCGTAAATACTGATCCTAAGGTGTTGAGAACGTCAAAAATACACATTATGTTTGCGATAAAATAGGATATGTTAATGATTAATGATTTATTTTCTACAAATTTGCAACAAAAAAAATGGTACAAAATACCTGCACTGGAAAAGAGAGCACTTACGTACCTGCGAATCGGATGAACGTAACTTTTACGATAAAATAAGGCTATACAAAGAAATTTCGGAACTCACTGATTGAGAATACTCCTGAGGAGCTAGCATGTTCGAAACTGAGGGTCAAATGAACGACAATATTTATTTTTTTTGATTACCTGATTAACTGCAAATTTTGACAATACACTGTTTTGCAAGAAAGGCAGAAAGCGCTGTGTACATTCGCACCTTCGTCTCACGTGTGCAGCAAGAACACGATACAAATGGTGAAAAAAACAACAAACAAATCCAAACTTGAGACACACTTTAGGAATAGGTCTTCTAAGCACGTTCATTTTGGTATCTGAGGCTAATAGAAAACGTTCACTATTTTACATACTTAAATACACAGAAACTTTGAGTTTGAAAATTAGTTCACTACTCATGTGTGTACAGATTTTCAAAGATGAATCTTAAATGAACAGCATGTTGACTCACGATTAAATAACAGTTCTGATCTGACAAATATTGTGACCCACTGGTTTGAAACAAGTGCACTCCGCGCTGATCATGTGCGCACCTGTCTGAGATGAACATGTTCTTGAATTATACTTCGTTTTAATATCGTAAAAATTTCGAGCAACTGATTGGAAACATGTACAGTATGTGTAAAGCAGGTTCGTGCCTGTTTCTGAGATGAACATGATGCTCACGATCAAATAGACTTTCTCATTATTTTGATGAATAAAAATTTCAAGTCTCTTCAGAAAAAATGCACTAAGGAGGTGATCACCATCATACACATGTTTCAAATGAACAGAAAGTTTACGGTAACATCCACTTCACCAACAGAATAGACGTATTTTAATTATTTCAGATTTCGATACTCACCAATAGGGAATTGGCTACCTACTTGAAGGAAGTTGACCTATTCGAAGGTGAGTCTCAAAAACAGCATAATTACGAAAAAAGAATAGTTCAGATAATTCTCAAAATCTTGAGGCACAGTTTTAGCGACAAGTGCACTAGGTTACCCATCTCTCAGATGAACAGCAATAAATATACCTAGTTCCCAATAAAATATACCTATTTTAATTCATTGAAATTTCGAGACTCACTAATAGGAAATTAGTGAACTATTCGTAAGGGGGTAGGAACTTCGAAGCGCATTTCAAATTAACCAAATGTTTCAAGAACAATTATTACCAAAATCTGGAGTTACATTTATTAGGTAAAGTGCACTAAACGCTCAGCATGTTCGTACTTGTTACTCAAATCAACAGCACGTTCCGAAAAAAATGCCAATTTTAATTTTTTACAATTTCGAGAAGTATGGAATTAGTGAACGACAACCGGTAAATATTTTCAAAGCTTACTTTCAAATTAACAGAATGTTTACAAAACATTGCCCTTTGAGAGTATTCTCAGAATATACAGATTACGAGTGCACTAGACTCTGAGCATGTCCGTACTTGTTTTTCAGATGAACAGGAAGTTCCCAATAAATCAGATCTATTTTGTTTCATTCAAGTTTTGAGACTCAATATTAGGGAATTAGCACACTACTATTAAGGGGACAATATTTTCTGAGCTTAGTTTCAAAAGAACAGCATGTTAAAAAAAAAAATTCTGATTCTTCTCGGAATCTACAGATTACTCTTAGATACACTTACTAGGGACAAGTGTTGAAGTCGCCGAGTCGTACCTGTGTCTCAAAAGAAGAGCGCGTTTCTAATGAAACATACTACCTATTTCAATTCACTTCAAATTTCGAGACTTACTAATAGGGAATTAGTGAACTACTTGTAACACGCTAGCATTTTCCAAGCTGAGTCCCAAATGAACAATCATTCTTACGAACAATTATTAGGAAAATCTGGAGACAAGTGCTCTAGTCGCTGAGCATGTTCGTACAAGTGTCTCAGAAGAACATCACGTTCCCAAAAAAACATACCTATTTTAATTCATTGAAATTTCGAGACTCACTAGTAGGGACATAGTTAACTACTTGTAACAGGCTAGCACTTTCCAAGCTGAGTCACAAATAAACAATCTTTCCCACGAACAATTGTTATCAAAATCTTATTAGGTACACATGTTCGTACCTGTGTCTCAGCAGAAGGGCGCGCCGGCGCGCGCACGGAGCAAGTCGCGACTCCCGCCCAGCGGCTGTCCTCCCGTGGGCGGCGTGCGCTCCCGGGGTGCGAAGGCGGCGTCCGTCACTCGCGGGGGCGGGCGCCGAGGGCGTGGGCGTGGGCGTGTGGCGCGCGGCAGGCCGTCGCGGCGCCCGTCGTCATAGCAACGCGCGCTCCACCGGCGATCTCTCTCCCTCTCACTCTCGCCTCCGAGCTTGCGTGCGTCCGGGGGCGGTGGCGGCAGCGGGAGCGGCAGCAGCAGCGGCGGCGGCGGCGGTGGCGGCGGCGGCGAGACACCTGCACGCCGGCGCGCGCGCCGCACTGCTTTTGAGCCCCGCCGCCGCCGCCACCGCCGCCGCCGCCGCCGTCGTCGCGCATGCTCCGCGCGCCGCCCCCTCCACCGCGCGCCCCCGCCACCTCATTGGGCGCGCGCGCGCCCGCGCCGAGCGGAGCGGAGCGGAGCGGGGCTGCGCTCGGGAGCGGGAGCGCGAGCGGGCCACGGCGCGAAGCGGCGCGGTGCGGCCGCCGCGCCCGGAGACTGCCCCGCTGCGCTCGCCGAACGGCGTTGCTAGCCATTCATTCCTCCATTTGCTCGTTTATGCGTGTATTCTTACATCTATTATGCAGTCGAACATTAATTCAATCACTCATTCAATCGTTCATTTATTCAATCATTGGTTCAATCATTGATTCATTCGGTGCCATTTACTCGTTCAACCCATCATTCAATCATCCATCATTCAATCATTCATTCAATCATTCGTTCAATCATTCAATCATCGTCCAATCATTCATTCATTCAACCATTCATCATTCATTCATTCAATCATTCATTCATTCAATCATTCATTCATTCAATCATTCATTCATTCAATCATTCATTCATTCAATCATTCAATCATT
Source organism: Gryllus longicercus (assembly GCA_038098605.1). Classification (NCBI taxonomy): domain Eukaryota; kingdom Metazoa; phylum Arthropoda; class Insecta; order Orthoptera; family Gryllidae; genus Gryllus; species Gryllus longicercus. The sequence goes on along the minus strand of JAZDUA010000074.1, from coordinate 683,303 downwards.
CATTCATTCAATCATTCATTCATTCAATCATTCATTCATTCAATCATTCATCATTGGTTCAAACATCGATGCATTACTCATTCACAAGTTATCCACTTTCATAGTTTATTCACTCATAGTTTATACATTCAAACTTTATTCATTCATAGTTTATTCATCACTTACTCGTCCGTCATTCATTCACTCGAGTGGCATGCAATTACTCATGCATCCATTAAATCACTACTTTTATTCATTCAGTCATACATTCATTCATACACTACGTTCATTCATTCAATCCATTCATTCCATTCAATCCATCCATTCACTACGTTCATTCTGTTCATTCGTACATCCATTCGGCATTCATTCTGTCCATTCGTACATCCATTCGGCATTCATTTGTATAATCATTCTTGAAGTTATTCGTACGTTCTTTCACACATTCATTTAATCCTTGATTCAACATTTATATGTTGAGCTTATTTTCTTCATCAATTTACACATCTTTTCAATCATCATCAACATATTAATTCATCGAATCAACGATATTTGTTCAGTATTCGTGAGTTAGCAATTCTCCCATCCTTATTATTCATTCATTCTCCTTTTCTTCCTTTCATTTTAGTTCACTCATTTGTTAGGGGTCACGCCGGCCGCCGGGAATTGCCGCGCAGCCACACCTGATGTGATCGCCGAGCGCAGCGGGGCGAAGTTGCTAGCCATTCATTCCTCGATTTACCCTTTACGCGTGTATCCCTACATCTATTATTCAGTCGAAAATTCATTCAATCACTCATCCATCGGTTCAACCATTGATGTATACTCATTTAGTCACTTATACGTCATTCACACTTTCATTCAACGTTTATTCATCACTCACTCATTCATTCACTCACTCGTTCACTCACTCTTCACTCACTCACTAATTCATTCACTCGCATATTCATTCGCCCCTTACTCTTCCGTTCACTTATTCATTCCTCATTCATTCATTAAACCACTACTTTTATTTGTTCACGCAGTCATTCATCCAATCATTCTCTATCCATTCGTATATCGATTCGCCATTCATCCGTATTATCATTCTTCAAGATATCCGCTCGTTTATTCATTTAGGTCTTTATTGATTCCTCCATGCAAACTTTATCTGTTAAGCACATTTACGTAGTTAATTTTCCTATCTTTTCTATCTCCATCAACATATTAATTCATCCAATCAGCACTTATTTGCTCAGTATTCGTGAGTTGGTAATTCGTCCATCCGTATGCCATTCATTTCATTCATTCATTTACTTTTGTTTCTTAATTTTTGCTCATTCATTTATTATTTCGAATAGTGTATTCTGTGATGGTTCATTCGTTTTTCATCATTTTCTGGTATTTCCCAATGCGAATGACTTCAATCGCGAGCTGACTGGGAGCGGGCCAGCGAGCGAGATCAGGTCCCTTCGCGGCGCGGCGCGGCTAGCGGGAGACCGGCGCACAGACTGCGATCTGGGGGGTCTCGGTAGAGCTACTGACGGGCGGACGGGGCGGAGTTGCTAGTCATTCCTTCTTCGATCTATTCATTTATGCACGTTTACTTATTCTATCATTTATTCACACATTATTTCAATAATGCATTGAGTCATTGATCGGTCTAACCATTGACGCATTACTCATTCGTCTCTCATTCATTTACTTACTCATCCACATTGATTCATTCCGCTATCCGTTTATGCATCTAGTCACCATTCATCCGTTTAATCTTTTTTTAAAATAATCGTAAGTTTATTCATGCATTTATTTAATACTGCAGTAAAAATTAATCTGTGGAGCATATCCATCATTTCAATTCTCATCCGCCTATTAATATATCCAATCAGCGTTTATCTACTCACCATTTCTGTGTTAGTAATATCCAGCCAAATTCCATTCACCCCTTCCTTCCATCCTTCCTTCCTTCATTCATTCACACATTCATACATTGACTTTAATTTCTTGCTGTTCGTTCATTCTTTTATTATATTGAATTATTTATTCAGATTTTGTATGGTTCATTCGCTATTTCCCATTGCGTGTAGTTTCTAACATTGGGAGCAGTCGGGCGGGCGAATTGGCTCAGACCGGGGATACCTCTGGCAGAAGGGATGACAAAACAGCGATGTTTTCGAACAGAAACACCGATATTACAACATCGATGTTTTGCTTCCAATGTTTTCTTCAGAACGACATTTGTGCAGAAATATCGATGTTTTCAAAAACAATAATGAAATAAAATAAATATGAAATATATATGAAAATATATCATGAAATAAATAACATTTCCAGTATCTATTTTATTTGAGTTTTCAGACTGCTCGGTTATTATTATTATTATTATTATTATTATTATTATTATTATTATTATTATTAGCGTAGAGGCCATTACTGACCACGCTACACGATTAACGTGTGTAATTCTTCCAGGGTCAGCTTTCCAGCTGTATCCTTGGATTACAACAAGGTTGTTACGCCTTGAAGTGTGAATTATGAGATGATAGGTTGATGATAGGTGAAGGGATAGGCGGTGATAGGATATTGGTGAGAGGTGATCGTGGACTTTTTGAACCATCCTAGCATTCGCCTTATGACCGTGGGAAACCACGAAAACTCCGGTCAGGATGGCCGGCCCGGGAATCGAACCCGAACCTCCAGATTACGAAGTGAGCGCGCTACGCACTGAGCCACTTCCCTCGGTATTATTATTATTATTATTATTATTATTATTATTATTATTATTATTATTATTATTATTATTATTATTATTATTATTATTATTGTTGTTATTCCTCTACATCACTATTAAATATGTTATGAATAGGTTGTATATAAAATCTACTCCGGGTTGCAACCAGCTTCCAAAGGAGCAGATCTAAGGACTGTCGGTGCCTCTGTAATACTTTCCGCAAAAAGTGGCCTGCTCGCAATAAAGCAATGTCTTCCCAGTCTTTTGAATGACCTGGAAGTTTAGCCAAGTTCTTACAAAAATTTTGCGGAACAAGTTCCAGAGCTCCAACAACTATCAGAACGACTTGTGCCCTTCCCGACTTGCGACACCCCTGTGCCCCTCATGAATGAATGCACGAATGAAACCTGGAACATTTCGAAGTAAAATGACCTGGTTCTAGTGTGATACATAACACGTCAATTTTAGTTTAAAGTGTATTTTGACCTAAATTTTACTGTCATCTTTATTTTCGAATCAATGTTCAATGGAGTCAAGTTTCAAATTGCAGTTTAACTATCACGTACAAAATAATAAAAAATGGTAATAATAGTAATAATATTAATAATGATAATGATAATAATAATTGTTGTTGTTCTTCTTCAGACGAAACGGTAACATCACTATGAAAACAAACTCGAACAAAATCTTTAATACACTCGCGAACTCTTAAGAGTTGTGATCAGCAAAACACGAGGCATTCCGTCACACAAATGACAAGGAAAGAAGATTTCCGATGCAGGATCTCCTGAGGTGGCTCAGAGCATCAACAGATGTCACTGCAGTGCCTCTGACCGGGAGGTTCTATGGTTCGTGTCCCGTCAGTGGCGAATTTTCGAAACTAGCTAAGAAAGCTAGGTCGAATTCAGCCGCTGTCTAGAGGAGAATTCTAGAGGCTAACTGCTCGGATCGGTAGTTTCTCCGATCAACACCAGGCGAATGATGGAGCAGCATCTTAGTAAACGGGACACGGACCGCTGACCGCGCGTGATAATTCCTTTCTCTTTCTTGTCGTGTTCCCTCACCTTCCACTTACGAAACTACGTACACATACATGCACTACCCCACCACACATGTTGGAAGATTAGTCATGTATTTAGAGCTTTTTTTCCGCCTGGGTGGTACCCCATTGGGGGAAGTACCTGGTGAGGGAAATCACCGCAGCCGACGTAGGTCGGTGCCCAATCTCACAATTCAACGGGGGCTTTCCCATCTCCGCCGTCGCCTCGATAAAACAAGTACTACGTTTACGGAACAAATGACCAAAGCAATTAATGCGCCCCGAAACATCAACCAATCAATCCTATGAAGGTTCAAACGCTCGACTCTTCTGACGAAGGCGGTGAATCGGATCTTCTCAATTGGTCTACCCAAAGCGGTCAAGCTAATTCTAAGTGTGAAAACAATGAATGGAAAATATTTCTTGATATCTCAAATATATTCTTTGAGTAATATTGAATACAATACATTTACAATATTGAATGATGTTGAAACAAAACAAAACTTAACAAAACCCAACCTCTTCAGCGATGGCTAGTGGATCGGTTTTTATGCTGAGAAATACCCTTGACTGTTTCTGTAAATAGTTCTTAGTGTAGAAAGGGCATTATAAGAAAGGTTCTAATGCTCGAGCAGCGACAAAATGCGCGTGAGCCTTCGGTCCCTCGTGGGATATTTGTCGCCCTTAGATCATTAGTACCAGTTAACGCTTATAGTACAAACGTAATTTAATTGTATACCTCAATTAATTGAATCAGATTTACTTATTTACTAATTACGTAGATGTTAACTCGGTTTGTCTTTTCCTGTATCCCTATCATAATTCCTTTCACAATTACCTATCATAATTACCTCCATAAGAGACCATGTAGCATCATTCAATTGTTTTCATATTTCTCTCGTACGAATAACCACGATCCTTTCTATCCAGTTAAGTCATGCAGTGTATATCAAGCTCATTATTGAAAGCAATAACAAGCTATAAAGTATCAGTAAAAAATAAACTACAGTTATACTAAAATAATATAACTGTTTTGTATGCTAATGCGCTTTTTGTTAAAAAAACTTTGTACGAAAAGGTGAAGTTAATTATTGTTCTGTTCTCTCACTGACCCTCATACATCTCAAGCTTGCCCACTTAAAAATTCAAGGCCCAGTCCCAAAAGTTAACTCTATTCATTTACTGCAAGTTTTGGTTCTGTGGGTGTTTATGGATCTTTCATTAGCAAACAAAGATCCAGTGGATCCTTCATTAACAAACAAAGATTCATGGATTTATACTGACTGCGTCAAATGCGCTTAAAAAGACGGCGTTGAACAACGAAGCGTGTTCTTTTTGCTTTCCGGCAATTAGTCGAGAAAATTCATGCAGTCGAACAATGTGCTGTGTGCGTCAAATCACCCAGCGCAGGTAGGTCGCTGACACAAAACAGATGACCTTGTCGAGAATGCGCATTTGTTCGGTGGGCTAGCTGGAAGGTGACTCATTAAGTGCCGGCCTTTACGGATCTAGCTGAATGCTTCGAACGAAAACATTCACAGTGCATAAGCATTGTGTTTGTCTAGTATGGGCACGAGTGACAAATCCGCCTGTAGTCACCGCAAGCAGATTCGGCAGATACTTCTTCAGGAGAGGAACGGGATGGGGGGGGCCTGTGTTTATGATACGGGGGTCATCATCATCATCATCATCGACAGCAAGGATTAGAGCTCTTGGTCTGTTCCGTCACAGAATTGTTCATGCCATCTCTTCAAGGGACGTCCTACACTTCTTTTCCCTTTAGGTATATATTGAAGAATAATTTTACTTATTCTATGTTCTGGCATTCTCAGGACATGATATTTCCAGTTTTCTCGATATTTCTTTATGGTATCTATAACCGGCTCAATATTTAGTTCTTCTCTGATATCTACACTTTTTTTGTGGTCTAGTAGTGAATATCCTGCCACAAAACGAAGAAATCTCATTTCTGCAGATTCAATTCGGCGCAGCTGATCTGATGTTAATGTCCAGCTCTCACTTCCATAAAGTAGTAATGGCAAAGCAATAACTTTGTAAAATCTGAGAAGAGTTTCCTTTTGCGCATTATGATGTAGAGTTCGCTGTAACGTTCCACAGAAATATGTGAAGTTGTTCAGCTTTATTTCACATCCCTTGATTTTATATAATTAAAATGATATCCAAGATATTTAAATTCATTAACTTGGTCAATTATTTGGTCATATATAACTATCTTTGCTCTTAAAGGTTCAAGTCCTTTAAATGCCATCACTTTTGTTTTACTTGGTGAGATTTTCATACCATACTCATTAGCAACCTGACTTAACTTGTGGACTGCTATTTGAATTTCATATTCAGATTTTCCTATGAAAATCCGCCTGTAGTCACCGCAAGCCGATTCGGCAGATACTTCTTCAGGAGAGGAACGGGATGGGGGCCAGTGTTTATGTTATGGAGGTTCCGCTGTTAAAATAAAAATATACGGGAATACTTCCTTTCCCAAATTTTAAAATACGTAGGTCATCTAATACGTAAGTTTGCCTCCTTTTCTCTGAAAAATACAACGATTTAAACTGACGTTGGTGGTCTACAAACATTTAATGGTGCTTAGCTTTCAATAGCAAGCGACTCTTTCGCGTCCGCCTAAACGGCACCATCTGCGATGGTGCTACCTCTTGAAAGCGTGTTCGCTTGTGATCTCCGTTCTATTATTCGCATTTTCACAGCGAAATATGAAACGGCAATCAATATTCATCGCCAGTTATTGTGTGTTTATGGTGAAGGATGCATCATCGTACAAATGGTTCGCCAGTGGCGTTCATGGCGGCAAAATGTGCCTGATGACGAATGGGGCGGCAGGTCCGTCACCGCTACACACAATGCGGCTAATGGAGATCAACGGGTCAGCATTGATGACATAATGATTCGACTGCCTCCTGTATGAAAATTGGACGCTCCGTTCTTGAGACGATTCTGTCACGTGTCTTTATTTATCGAAAAGTCTGACCAGGAGAGATTGCTCAGGGCATCAACTGATGTCACTGCAGTCCCTCTGACCGGGAGGTCCTAGGTTCGAGTTCCGACCGTAACAGGATTTTTGATTCTAGCTTGTCATCTCGGTCGAATTCAGTCGCTGTCGTGAATTCTAGCGGTCGGCTGCTCTGATCGGTAGTTTTCCGCGGTTTCTTCGATCAACACTAGGTGAATGCCGGAGCAGTACTCTACCAAACGGGCCACGGACCGCGCGCAATCTTTCCTACCTCTTCCTTGTCCTATCCTCTCCCCTTACACACACACACACACACACACACACTAACACGAACTACACAAGCACACATGTCGGAAGACCGGTCGCCAGCTGTTCCGGCTGGAGCGGTGCCCCGCTGGTGGGAGACACCTGGTTGGCGAAAACCCCACTAGCCGACGAAACCCCACAGCGAAGGAAAGATCGCCGCCACCTCCCGAGCAAAAACATGCACTACACTTATGGGACTAATTCCCCTGTTAATTGATGTGCCCAAAATCACTAAAACAATCAATCAATCAATGGAAAAGTCTGTGTGAGAGGGGTCTCACGTTTGCTTACTGATGCTCACATGCAAAAACCTTAGTCTTCTGTCTCGGACAGTATTGCTGTTTCTTGACAACGGTTACCTCATGCATCTCCAAGGACCCTGATTTTCTGCAAAACTTCAAATGGGATCTACATCCCTATCTTCCTTACTCTCCGGATCTTATCCGCCAGTGACTTCCATCTTTTTCCACAACTCAAGTTGCACCTTGGAGCCGCACGGTCCGTAACCCGTTTGTTAGGGTACTGCTCCGGCATTCACCTAGTGTTGATCGAAGAAACCGCGGAAAACTACAGATCAGAGCAGCCGACCGCTAGAATTCTCCTTCACACAACGGCTGAAGTCGACTTAGCTATGTAGCTGTTGGCGGAAAACCTGCCACCGTCGGGACTAGAACCCTAACATCTTTCGATCAGAGGCATTGCACCAATATCTGTTGGTGCCCTGAACCACCTCAGCTGCTCAATGATGATCAAATGGATGGTGTTGGTGAAATGACAGATAACGGAAGCAAGAAATCCCCAAGAAAATGTGGTTAGAGCTCGCTTTGCCCAGTATTTTCATATCGATTGGTCGGAGATAAAACCTGCCCTCAACGCTTGAAGGTGTTTGTGCTACAAGTTGCGCCTACGAGAAGGTTCCACTCATGTCAGCTCAGGCATTGACATTTAAAAAAATATATCGTCGTAGAGGAAAGCACGAGTAAAATTACACGAACTCATCTACAAAAGACGTACTCTTAGCTAAAAGCAGGGTAAAGGAACACTCTTGTGACCTATTCTGTTGTATAATTCAAATTTAGTGTACAAAGCAATGGCAAAGACTTCCCCTACGTTACAATAAGTATAAATGTGAAATCGTGTATATCAGTAGAAATGTGAAAAACGGTGTATATTAGCAGATTTCAGTATTCAAAGTGTATGCTAATTAAGACATAAAAGTTAATACCCTTCGTTGATCACTATGGAAAATATGTTTTAATTTTGGTTTTTATTACAGATACAAGTACGTAATTTGATACTTGTATTCTATTATCAACTTCATTTTGGAATCACCTCAACTATATGATCTCAAATTTTTAGCTATAAGATCAGGGTTTGAGATTATTTTGAGCTGTGACTTCACTCACACACACACACACACACACTTACACATCAGGATTAAAGCCAACTAGTGCTGTTCCGAAGATGGTTAAGATTGGTGAAGGTGGAAAAGAGACATCTTCAATTTTGCATCCGGCAAATCGAGATATATGGATGGCGGATATAGGTGAGGCATAACTGTCATATTAGAGACTTTTGTGCTGAATCTTGATTAGTACGTCAGCAGTAAGATCTAGTTCTGCAGTTCCGGAGATCATTAAGCTATTTTAATTTGGGGGGTTCTTTACATAAAGCCCCTGCGAAATTGTGATTTTTTTGTGACTATTAGATGCACATTTTTTATTTACATATTTTGCTCCAATAGAAAAAAGTGGAATCATATAGTTCAGTTCCGACTTTCATTGAAAACTATTGAACTTGCAAGAGTAAACATTCTTTTTCGAACCAGTTCTACATGTCCTCTCATTCATCTTTTTTTAAACTGTTTCAACATTTTTTTACCAATCTTTTCCTGTGCCAATCTTTTCCGGGTGAAACAACTTTTCAATAATGTTAACCTAGAGATATATGTAATAGTACAATACGATAAAATATGGAGTTGAGAATACGAGTGAACGAATAATAACAGATCAAAGATGACATTATAACGTAGGCACTTGTCAAAGGTCATTTGCATGACACGACGTCTGGGAAGAAGGTGCTATAGGCAGTTGTTTCAAATTAGTTCGGTTGGAAATTTTTCAGAGATCGAATGGATATTAATTGTTCATATAGAAAATGCAAACCTATTTAATTAGGAAAGATCCGAGAACATTTTAGCTAGAAAAAAGTAGCTATTGGAAATACAGATTTTGTTTTGAAATAAACGTTTGATTCTTTTCTTTACAAAACTTGGGCAATGAAATTCAAAAAAATACTTGACGTAAAGACGTTTGTGGTCTGCAGCATTCATCTTGGTCTACTCCCTCAAAACTAACGCAAATCAAAAGTTTGAATACCTTAAAATAAAATATTTGCTGCTGCCTGATGGTTTCTATACAATTAGACTATTTAAAACATGTGAACAATGAGATAAATACATTCGTTCCAATTGGTGTAACATAATGACAAAAGGCTTAATAGGTCTGGAAAAAATAATGAACTTCAGCCTCTGGGTCATTGTCCTGCCCCAGATTACATTTGTGGTCCACTTTCTCTTCATTCGTTGAGCAGATTCTCAGATTTCCCGCTTGATGACGAGTCGGCGCCGCCATAAGCAGGCAGAGCGGCAGAGCGGATCACTTGCCCAAAATTCAGACAAGAATTCAGAAAACGGACGTTGGGAAATATTCATTCGCGAATCGCACTATTAGGGACTGGAACAGTTTGCCTGTGACAATCTTCGATCCCTTTCCTCAAAGCCTGGGCAAATTTAAAAATAAATTAGTTTCTTGAATGTGGATATGTTATAAATATATTTAATAAAATTCAGTGTAATTACCTATGTCTTCTTTGTAATTAAGTATTATTATTATTGTTATTATTGTTGTTATTATCAATGTTATTATCATTATTATTATTATTTTTATTATTATTATGTGCAGTGCAGTGGCGTGACGTGCAGTGACGTTGTGCAACTGAGAGAAACGAGTGAGTAAGAAAGACATTACCGCTCGCTGTATCGCAGTGCGGTGAAGTGTGGTGAAGTGAAGTTTGGTGAAGTGGAGTTCTATGAAAGATTGCACGATGAAATGTTCATGTGATTTTGTAACGTTTGTAGAGTTTGTATAGTTGTTAAGTTCTGTAATGTTAAGTTAGTGTATTATGCCACGAAGTTCTCACACTTAATTGCAGAATTATTAATAAATCTAATAACATTGTTGCGGGGCTTCCCCCACCAGGTATCTTCCCCCAGCGAGGCAGCAACCCACCCGAGACATGATCCATACTCCCAACTGGCCTCTCAATATGTGTGATCCTGTAGTGCATACAAGTGAAAGTTAGAGGTGAGGATAGGAAAGGAAGAGGCCGGGGAAATCGCGTGGGGTCCGTGGCCCGTTTGTCAGCGAGCTGCTCTGGCATTCGCCTGGTGTTGATCGGAGAAACCTCGGAAAACAATCGATCAGAGCGGCCGGCGCTAGAATTGTCCTTCAGACAGCGGCTGAATTGGACCTAGCTATCTAGCTAATGTCGAAATTCCGTCAACGAAGGAACTCAGTTCCAAAGACTTCCCAGTGAGAGGCAACGCAGTGAAATTAATTCATTTGCTGAGTCACATAAGACGGGATATGCTACTTGAAAGGAGAATGCAGTTTTTTCTTTAGAGATACCACAAAATTAAATATCAAGTTCTGTTCGATGTAGCAAATAGCATTATGGAAAAACATGTTTTTATATATCAAATGTTGCCACTCTTCCTCTTTGACGCATTGATTCATAATTTAGTTATGAATATAAGAATAGAAAGCAGGTATGATGAAGACTAACATAATGTGCGAAACTGATACTTCTACCCAATCTTCAAAATCCGTTTACTATTTTTATAGTAATAAATTAATTTTTTTAAAGTGTTCACTGTAAATGACTCTTGCGTTGGAAAGGGTACCAACACATATGAATAATATTAATGCTAGCCAAAAGCATTACCATAGTCGTCTAAAAACTTCGACGAGTTCCCCTATTCTAAAGCAACGATAATAGAGGTATTCACCCTACGTAGCACTCAGTGACCGGCCTGCAGCTTCCAAGGAAACTAGTACTTGAGCTGGCCACACCTGACAGACGGGTTGTCGTGCATCTCGACGCTAACCCTTCATCTAGGCGGTGGACAGGTGCATCGGGGGGGAGGGAGGGGGGGCAAAAAGCAGGTTGGAATTATCGCGCGGGCCCCCTAACGCCTTCCGCGTTGTGACGAACGGAGGCGCTCGGGGCGGTGAGGGTCACTCGCAGCGTAGTCACGTGTCTATTCTCAGCAATAACGCGCGCCTTCGGTGGCTCGGGGGATCAACAGTTGCCTGTGCAGTGCCTGCAATCGGGAGGTGTTAGGGGTCGTGTCCCGGCAGCGGCAGGAGATTGAATTGAATTAATTCCCTTATTTTACGTGGCGAGACTCGGGCCATCAGGCCTCTCGCTCTTCCGTCTGACCAGGCGAATTTCGCTACGCTCCTTTCACCAACTACCAGAGAAAGGAGGTATTTCTTGGGCGAGAAACAGGCGATTTTTGAATTTAGCTCAGAGGCGTCATTTAGGCTTGAGGATCTTTTACATTCAAGTAAATCTACTAACATGGGACAGCCGGCTTTACTTCCCCTCTGAAGGAAGTCGTACGCCGTCAAAAATCCATGGCTTCGATCGGGTTGGAACCCGCCAACTTGCGTACATCAGTCCGATACGCTAACCTATACAACATCGCCGCACGCAAATTTGGCACTAGTTGTATATTATTATTATTATTATTATTATTATTATTATTATTATTATTATTATTATTATTATTATGTGCCCGTTACATTCCCTTCAGGTGTAGGTCCTCCTGGTTTCCCAGGGAAGTTCTGCACGGGTTTGCGCCCGTGCAGTTTGGCTGAGTAGAACTATGCAAATGAATAAGTTTCACACATATTAAGCTGGTATTGTTTACTACTAACTAAACAATTGTCATGTAATTTGGATGTTAATACAATCTATCTTTTAATATTGATTTTGATTCCACAACACTTCACTGATTTCACTTTTCTTGATTTCCACGTTTCAGTTTGTTTGAAGGAACCTTTATGACGCTCTGCATGCAGTCAGTCTCATTCAATTCTGCCAGCTGACTCTTTAAGTTGTCCTCCCATTTTTTTCGTTGTCTCCCTCGATTTCGTCATCCGATTCTTGGTTCTCATACGGTTGTAGCATAGGCCCACCTGTTATCCTGTTGTCATATGACGTGACCTCCCCATTTCCATTTTTGAGCCAAGGTTTGTTCAATCACATCTTATATTTTTGTTCTACTTCTTATTTCCAGACATGTAATGTGTTCTTTAAGAGATATGTTCAAAATTTTTCTCTGCATTTTCTTCGTCATCTAGATAATTGCAGCTTTTGTGTTGCTGTTGGCAACCAAGGCTGACTTCAATAGACAAATGTGGATAAAATGTAAGAGTCTAATATATCCCTTTTCTGTTTTAGACCGAGCTTTTTGTTCAATAGAATAAAAGACAGTTTCCAAAACTTTTGACATGCAAGAGTGATACGTCGACTTATTTCAGGGTTGAGTCTGTTGTTAAAAGATATCAATTGACCTAAGTATATTTAATATAAAGCATACTATATCTGGAGTTGTATATACTTGGATTTAAACATAATTGCCTCTGGCGTAAATCTGCTATTGCGGTGTCATCCAATCGGGATGCTGAAAGTCACCATAGTGACGTCACTGTAGTGATGTGTAAGTTCCCGATTGGATGACACCGTAACAGTTGATGACCTGCCAATGCAGCTCTAAGTAAATCGAAGTATAGCTGGGCAACCTGCTGTCTGGAGAAGTACAGCCGGCTGTTCTCATCGGTAGTTTTCCGTGCTTTCTCTGACTCGGCAAAACGCGGAACAGTACCTTCATCAAAGGGGTTATGGGCGCGTGCGATCTTTCCTTCCCCTTCCTTGCCTGTCCTCCCCTTACTTTCACACACACTTTCATGCTCGTACATCTACATGTACCATTTACAGAAACTACTATACATGCCGGGATATCAGTTGGGAGCTAAGAGCAGCTAAGAGTGTGTTCCGGCTAGAGCGGTGCCCCTCTGATGGGGGGGATATCTGGCTGGGGAAAACCCCGCTAACCGACGTGCAGATCGGCGCCGAATCTCAATATCCATCGGGAAATGATCATCGACAGCTTCCGAGTAAAAAACATGCTCTACTCTTAGGAACTAACGACTTTAGTAGAATACTCGCCCGCAAATATTCAATAACCAATAAATGTATCAATCATCTCAACAATAATGGATGTGCTCTTAGAGCGGTGGTCGACAAACAACAGTAACGACAGAGTACGTTATTCTCTCTTCAGATCGACGTATGATTATTTTGGTGGGTTCTAAAATTATCGATTATTTCCGGACGCGACAGCAGCAATAGTCATTGTTCCCGTAAGTGGAGTGCATGCTTTATTACGGGAGGTGGAGGATTTCTTCTCTCGCTTGATGCCGAGATCCGGCGGTGACCTACACGTCGGATTGCTGTGCTTTCTCCAATCAGGTATTTCTCTCCAGCGGGGCACTGCCTCAGCCGGGGCAACCTCTATGCTCCCGATTGGACTCCCGGCATGTGTGGTAGGTGTAAGTGAATGTGTAAGTAAGGGGTGGGGATACGACAAGGAAGAGGAAGGAAGGATCGCGCAGAATGCGAGGTCCGTTTGTTAGGGTACTGCTCCGCCATTCGCCAGGTGTTTGTCGGCGAAACCTAACGGAAAACTATTGCTCTGAATAGTCGGTTTCTAAAATTATCGTCCAGGCAGCGGCTGAATTCGACCTAACAAGGTAGTGCCCTTTAAATGCCAAAACTCGAAACCTACGATCAGAGCCTACGATCAGAGTGTTATCTGTTGATGCCGTGTGCGATCTTAGCCGGTGATATTTTCATCATTGAGTTAGATATGAATAATTTTTTCCGGACGCGTCACGTGAAGTTGTTCTCAGTCCCGTAATTGTAGTGCATGATATATCTCGAGAGGAGTTTGCGTAATTCCATCTCTGTAACGTTAAATCCCGCGCTGACCAACACGTCGGTTTGCAGTGTTTTCTCTTGCAGATATATTCTCCAGGTGGTTCAGGTTCTAATCCACCGTCTGGCTCTCCAACATGCGTAGTTAGTTTAAAGTGATAGTTGTGGTATAGTGGAAGTGTGAGAGGCAAGGGAGATGTGTGATCAACGATGAGAAAGGAAAGATTAATTACGGTCCGTTAGTTAGAACAGTGCTTTGGCACTCGTCTAGTGTTAATAGGAGAAACCTTGGAAACAGAGAAGTGCAGTCAGCTGCAAAAATTGTCAAGCTAACTGTTCAGTTCGACTTAGCTAAGTAGCTGCTGTCAAAAATCCGCCACCATTGGAACTCTAACCTTAGGAAGTTTCGAGTTCCGACAATGGAATGATTTTCAACACTAGCTTGTCAGCTATGTCAAATTCACCCGCTGTCTGGAGGAGACTTCTAGCGGCCGGCTGTTCTGATCAGTAGTTTTCCGTGGTTTCTCCAATCAACACCAAGCGAATGCTGGAGCAGTACCCTGACAAATGAGCCACGGACCACGCGAGATCTTTCCTTCCTCTTCTTTTTCCTATCGTTATCCCTTACATACATTTACAATAAAATACACTATATTACCACACCATATACCATACATATACCATACGGGAGACCGGTCGGGACCTTTGAGCTTGTCCCGTCTGAGGCGGTGCACCGCTGGTGGGGATACCTGGTTGGTGGAAACCCCGCACATCCCAAGGAAGAAAACATGTACTACACTTACGGGAATAATGATCTCAGTAGTTGACGCTCCCGGAATCACTAACAACCAACCAAAAATTGAACTCTAAGATCTCCCGGTTAGCGATGCTGCAGAGGTCACAAACATGCTGCCACTGAACCGTGTTATCCAGTATAATGCAGCCAGTTCTAAAATCATCTCTGAAGATAAAAAAAAACATTACACCTAGATGACCTAAAACATCATATGAAAATTCTTCAGATGTGTGAGTTGACTGTGTTATTTTCGAGGTTATGGATAGTTTTTTACGAGTCATTTAACACGTTTCGATTTGATCACTAAGAATATTATTGTAAAATTTGATAAAACTAATGTCGTCAAAGATGCGAGAATATTATAATGAAAATAGAAATTTAACGTGAAGCCTAACAGACTTGAGAGTGAACACTCATCGATACTGTGGTACCAAAAAATAAAGATAACTTGAACATCAACGTTACCAAACATAAATTCTGCATTAATGAAGAAATAGTTAAGCCAGAAGTTAGAAGCCACAATACATTCTGTCCAAGTATCGAACTTACTCTGGGAATAACTATTCCGGGAACAAATGTGTTATACCGAAGACCAACCAAGCGTTTATTATTAAGGCTAAAACTGTCTCTGATTTTTAACTCCGGCGTTTCCGTTGTCTGTTGGATATGAACCCAAAGTGCCATTTCTGTACCAAGCCTACAGATTCAATTCTCCCCCGAGTTCATCGTTCCTATGAGACCTGTTTTTCCAGTTGTCTGTCTAGAACCCCTCGGTCAGTCAACGACCGGAGGCCCCAGACAGTCGTCTAGGAGAACTAGGAGAACTATGCTGCGCTAAAAAGTTGTTTCCTTCCTAATCGAGTAGGAAGTCGTAGAGGCCTTTGACACACGCTTCGTCGTGAAGAATGGGCGGTTGCAGAAATCCCTGGTGCACATGGGCCTTTTTTAAAAATGGGGTTATATAGAGTTTTAAACAAAGTATTGTGAAATAATTTGACTTGAACTTGGTCGTAAAATTGTTTGATCTACCATTTGGTGGGAGTATTGTGAGTGGTATTGAATAGTGTAAGAAAACAAAACATATGAGATTACTATCGCCTGTTGAACATGCTTAAAAGAATTAAAAAGTTGTTCCTAGTAATTTTAAGAAGCGTTTTTTAAACAAGTTGCCATGTTAACGGTCAATTGTTTCGCAATTTTGTTATTGCGAATCATTGGTACTAAAGAAAATCAAACAACATATTCCTTTACTTCCACCTGACATTCACGATCAAAATTGTTATAAAACGACTTTTTAGAAAACTTTATAATAAGTTTCTTGAAACACATTCCTTTGTAGAGAGTCACATTTTTAAAACATTTGTTTTTCACACCATCTGCGGTGTATATTATGTATTAAAACAGTATAGACAAGATTTTGCAAGTACTTTTTCCGTCTATCTTCTGTCATTTTAATATAGTTTAATTTTGCATTAGTATTACACGCAAGTGTTGATAATTTTGGTATTCATTAGTATTACTGCTTCTAGCTATCACCCAAAACAAGTCACCTGTTGCCATGCACGTTTGACGTCAGACATCTGACAACTTTAAAGAGAGTATTTTAAATTGGAGCAGTTAAGCTAATTTGTAGACAAGAGTTTTCGTAATTCTCTCGCCCCCCCCCCCGCCGCCGCCCTCAGCGATTTTAATTAATGCTGATTTTAGTGAATGAGCATTCACTAAAATTATTTGATGAAATAGGAGATATTAGATTTCATATTTTAAAAAATCGCCTCCAGGTATCTTCCCGAGCGGGGCATCAATCCAGCCGAGATATCCTCTAACCTCCGGACTGGTCTCTCGATACGTGTGGTAGTTCAGTGCATGTAAATGCAAATGTGTTTGAGTAAGGAAAGATCGCGCGCTGTCCGTGACCCGTTTGCTAGGGTACTACGCCGGCATTCGTCTCTTTTATGAAACAAAGCAACATCGGAAAACTGTTGACCAGAGAAACCGGTCGCTAGAATTTTCCTGTTATTTTCATTCAACAATTTCAGTAGTCATTACTCTTGTGACAAAATGGTATGCAACATTTGAGAGAAATGTATATTAATGCATTAATTTTTTGGCAACATTCTGCGACTATTTTTGAATAGTTTTTTGAGAAAAATGTATCTTAAAATTAGATGATATTAAAAAAAATACTGCTGCCTATTAGCTTACATTTTATCATTGATTTATTATTAGAATTGTGCAATTACCCATTAGGACATTAGTTTATCGCATCCCCGTTCTTAAACAACTCGGAAGATCGCTTTCCCTTCAATGCTAACGATTTAGGAAGCAAAGTTTACTTGAAGAAACCTAACATAAGATTTTTACCTATCTAAATCTTGTGCATGTTTTAGACCTATTTAAAATTAATTATTCTTTGTTTAGATATTACTAAGACATTCTTAATATAAAATTCTTTTGACTTTAGGAACAAATACTGGCAAAATAGAATTAACTCATGCCGTTGATGAACATATTAGTCATGACTTTTTTCTTTATATCAATTACCCATTGTTAAAAAACATAAAGGAACGATCTTATTCATTAAATGCATGTCAAAATCTGAAATGATGTTAGTGTGTTTGGTTTCTCTGTACATATGCTCTGATAAGGTCTGTAAATCAGGAAATGAAATCTACGTATATGACTTAACTCCCTTTTTCTTTAAGGACTTGAAGTCGGCAATAAAACTTGAAATATATATGTGCCCAAGGGTCACTATTACTTTTTAAAACTGTAAATACATAATATCATGTTTACAATTTATTTTTATTGTTAATTTGCTTCACATAAAGATGAATAATTTAAAAATATCCTTTGGACACGTCACGCTTAAGTACTAACTTAAAAAAAACACTGCTGCTACGTTGACTTGGAGGTTCTAGAGTTCGAGTCTCGACGGTGGTGAATTTTCGACACTGGCTAAATAGGTAACATGTTGATTTCAGCTGTCTGGAGGAGAATTCTAATGGTCGGCTGCGTTGACAGGTATTTTCCCTTGGTTTCTTCAATCACCCACGCGAATATCGGAGAAGTACGCTAACAAATGAGCCATACGCCGCGCACTATCTTGCCTCCCTTTTCCTTGTCCTAACCTCATCCCCTTCACACATTTACATTTACTTCTTTACCACTCAGTTCTGGAGAGCAGTCAAGGGTTTAGATCATAAGTGGAGGAGGAACCCCGTTGGGAGGATATCTAAGAGGAAGGATTACCCACAAACTGACGTATAGGTCGACGCCGCATCTCACCCAAATACGTCCCACGACGAAACATTCACCACACTAACGGAACTAATGACTGTAACAGGTGACAAGCTCGTATAAATAAATAAATAAATAAATACATAAATAAATAAATAAATAAATAAATAAATAAATAAATAAATAAATAAATAAATAAATAAATAAATAAATAAATAAATAAATAAATAAATAAATAAATAAATAAATAAATAAATAAATAAATAAATAAATAAAAAAATTAAAGGACTGCCGAACCCGGGCGTGCCATGACGGTGCTCTGGGAGGCGAGTCCGCCCCCAGGACGGGCCTCCGGCGGCGACGGCGGCGGTGTCGGTGGCGGCCCCCAGCGGCAGGTCCCCGCCCGTCAAAGACGGGCCCACGCGCGGCCCCGCTCCACGCCCCGCGCCCCGCGCCCCACGCCCCGCGCCCCGCGCCCCGCGCCCGCGCCCCCCGCCCCCGCGCCCCGCGCCCCGCGCCCCGCGCCCCGCCCGCCCGCCAGAGAGCGCCCCGGCGCACGCGGCCCCATCGCCGTGCAGCGGCGGCCCGCGCGTCACGCGGAATACGAACGGCCCCTTCGATGGGGAAGAGCAGTTGCTCTGGCGCGGTGCACTCGCTACTGCATATGTTCTCTTTCGTGACCATTATGCAGTATTTGTTTGGTTACTTGATAAGTTATTATCAGGGCTCGGATTCTGATGATCTATAATTTCTTTGGAAACGACCAATATAATGACGTACAATGAGAGGAAAATGGCCTGTAAAATCACTTCAAAATATGGGGAAAATTACCTAATGTTTTAAAAAATACCCAAATATTTATATGAAAATGTTTATTTATTCAATGAATTTTACAATTTTAAATAAAATATATTTATATTAGATTATATTTATGATGAAGTGATTATTTTAGGAGGAAATGTAATCCTTAGTTCAGATCTTAAAATCTTCAATTTCAAAAGGTCGAGAAAGTTACCGAAGATCCACAAAATTTTGAGATTTTGAAAAATAGAGTCCATTGCCATAGTGAATTTCATCATGAACTGACGATACAATAGTAACGAAAGCAACAAAAAGACCTAAGAATTGAAAGCAGTGGTGCAGGAGAATGGCACAGCCATTCCGGAATTAGTTTTCTATTTCTTTGGACTCTGCTCGCTACTCGGACTTCCTACTCTTGCTAGCTGCCAGCTGTTGCCGCCTAATGTACATTTGTTTGGCATTTTCTTAATTTTTCTGTTTCCTAATTGTAGAGCGGAAATATTTTAAGACTATTAAAGAACAGTAAAGCCTAATCCAAAATTGCAGTTTTCTTTGAAAATTTGAAGCGGTTTTTAAGAAAATGGCATTTAAGCGCTTGTGTGAATTCGAAATTTGAAGCACTTCCACAGAAAAATTTTGGATTTGCGAAAAACTTCATTTGAAGTAATTTTAAGTACTCACATATACAATAATGTTTACAAATTGCTAGAAATGTGAACTCATAACGGCGTGAGAGACATTTTTTTAAAAAAAAAAAAAAAATTGTGTATTAAAAAACTGGAAATGATCTTTACGTTACATTAAAGCGCAATTACCACATGATTTGGAGCAGTTTTTGGGAATATGGCGTTTTATCGTTTCTGAAAATGTGGAATTTTGAGCTAGTTTTCACACAAAAGGGTTGAGTTTTGGAGAACTTTATCTGACATTATTTAAGTTATATGTTCTCATAAATACAATAATGTGAACAAATTGCCGCTCATAAAAATATTAACGACAGACGGACAGACAGATTGACAGAAGAACGTTTTGTCGTCAGTTGATTTTTCGGTATCAAGGACCCACAGAACAGGAATTCTGGCTACACCACGTGTTAGAGAATTTTTTTCTTAATTTAGCAACTGGATTTACTCACTTTTTCCTTTCTAGGGCCCGGCAATGAAGTTTTTCTGCCGAAAATCGGCCTTTTTAGGCGCAGCATTACATAAGCTTCCCTTTACTACGTATATTACTTCACATATATGTATGTATACGGGAAAGTAAAAATGACCCAATAGCTATATATTTCTATCACCTATATGTCGTGATGAACATTGATTTACACGTTGACTACATCTAGAATGCACTAATGAAAACATGACATGTCATCATAACCCGAGCCATGATTATTATGCACTTCAGGAAGAAGCCATCTCGCACCCATATAAATGCTTACAAAAAAAATTAAAATGATTTTGTGGTATAAGTTATCATTTAATTTTTGTAAAGTTTCTAATTAAATCTCTGATATGAATAAAAAACGTTTAATTGGAAAGTCGGCCCGTAAATGTAGATGGCAGAACCCTGTGGGCTACAATCACCTATGCGTTATATAAAAGTTTAGTTTTAAAAAAATAGATAGTAAGTATCAAGACATGTGAAAAAGTTGTATGTTAACTGAACCATGTATCACATTCAAAATAGTAATAAAAATGGCCTGTGCGCCATCTTAGAAAAATGATTAAACTTATGGAGCAGTGGATGAATGAGATTGCACAATGACAACAGTTCTGAAATCAGAAATCTCAACATGGAGGGAGTCGAGTCCCAGCAAACCTTTTGGTGGAGATGTAATGATGCGGATATGAACAGTGAATGAAGTAACTGTTAAACAGATGTAATGAGATACAGAAAACATCGCGAATAAACTTCATTTACATTTAGTGTTAGAGCTTGTTCCCGCTGGTGGGAGATACTTGGTAGAGGAAAACCCCGTTAGCCGACGGAAGGTTGGTGCCGGATCTCGCCACTCAGCGAGGGAATATCACTGTCACCTCCCCGCGATAAAACATTCACAACACTTACGGGACTAATGACGCACCCAGAATAACTGACAACCAACCAACAAACCATCTCGCCTTGCATATATCCAAGTGACTCCGCAAATGCATCAGAGGCAATTCGGGTTCCAGAATTGTTAAACTAAAAACTTTTCTCGCAGTACATTCTTATGAGCGAAACAAAAACTTCAGCGGTTACATTACAAGCTAAATTATGCCACGAAGATTCAAAAGCCCATTTTCGTCTTTTACGTTCTCGCAAAATGCTTACGCTATATACTGCAGAGTAAAACGTTGATTTTTCTACCAAACAATTCATACTTAGGTCCCTGATATCGAAAAACTGGATAATTCTTCATATACGTAGTAAATTACTGCCTCTAACTAGTGTATTTCAGTATCTACTTTTTATGGTACTTTGATACCGAAAAATTCATTTACGAGACGTCTGTTGATGTAGCTGATGGTACGTACATTGAATTTGAAACTGATATTTTGATTTGGAGGTCAATTTTACATGAAGCCTCAAGGACATTTTCTAAATTTCCTCAAAAATGACTCCACATTTTTCCTTCGCATTCTTTGAGCAAAGAACGTCCGTAAAAATGATGCAGGTTTGCTTTTTGTAGAACTCTCTGAATTTTCAAGAATTGCAAAACTTTAAAAAATATTCGGCTTCTTCTTACAATCACTTTTGTTTGCAGTCACTATTTACTAGTACTTCGATGGTAGATACTTTTTCGCAATGAAATCTGTTCTTCAATGTTAAATCTTTAAATGATACCGTATATATTTTGCAAAGTATGAGAATTTACCTCGCAATGGTGGGTGACATCAAGGCAATTAT
Organism: Gryllus longicercus; assembly: GCA_038098605.1. NCBI lineage: Eukaryota > Metazoa > Arthropoda > Insecta > Orthoptera > Gryllidae > Gryllus > Gryllus longicercus. The sequence continues at coordinate 661,492 of JAZDUA010000074.1, read as the reverse complement.
AAAAAAAAAATTCTCGTAAACGACTCAAAAAGTTTTCTTAATTTTTTTCTTTCACATATTGTGAAGTCCAGTTATGCAATTTGCGGAGATAGAATTTTCATTGAACTTTCTGAATTTAGAAAGTTGCTTAAGTTACATATAATGAGAAAAAGTACGAACTGTTGTAACAAAAGGAGATTTTGTTCCTTTGGGCAAATGTTATAAAATAATTTTGTTCTACGCTTTATTCGGTGACGTACGAGTAAATATTGATACTTTTTGAAACGATCGAAAAAAACCTTCTTAATACAAATCCTGACACCTGACATTATCGATTCCCTCTAATAGGCTGAAAAGGGTGTAATGGACTGAAATAGATCTGCAATACACTAAAAAACTAACAATCTAGAATGCAATAATGTTGATTTCAAGCACAAAAATGCTCGATAGGCGAATGAATCGATGTTGAATGGCGTGAATAGCTTCGCTAGAAAAACATTCCATAACCCGATGAAAAATGTGTAACACATACGAAGGTGCACATCAATAATACGGCCAATGTTGAAATATGGCTCCCTATATCGGGAACCACATTCTTTGAGCAAATAAACTCACTCAAAAAAGTACAAAAATATTCTGCAAAACTTTTTAAGAGATGTCTCTCTAGTCCTAGATGTATACTGTGGGAGCTATTGAAAAAAACAACAAGAGAAATTGTGGTTTTATGCATTATTCAAAGCAATAAGAATTATTATTCAGGGGTGGAAATGTGGTTAAGATGACTTACGTCGAGGTACATCGCGCGGAATAAATTATGGTCCAAAAATTTGGGCAAAGGAAACAGAGAACAGTAAACTATCATTTGAAAACAGAATATGCAAAAGTAAAGCAAATTCCCTGCAGCGGTGCTATAGAAAGAAAGTCAATTTAAAAAAAATACATTAAGTAAGTTGTAATTTGTTAATACTATCTTATTTTCTATTATTATTATTATTATTATTATGGTAGCTATTATTATTATTATTATATTCATGTTAGCAGGATATGCTTGGACATTAATTCTGTAAAAGTGTAATATGCAGATATATGCATACGCAGGTTACATAACATTTATTTTGCCTTATTGTGCACTTTTAGTAATTGTATTCGGAAATCATCTCTACCGGAGACCCATATGTACAGCGTAATAAAAATTCTATTATAATAAAACATACAATTCACAGAAACAAATAATTAAAGTTGTCAGTCTGCATATTTAAATTCTTATGATTAGTTTTCAATATTTCACTCTCTGAAGAAAAAGAAAATTAGGCAAATGAACTTGTCAAAATGTTCTGCTTCTCTTCATAGTTTATTACTAAACATTTGTGTCATATCCTCGTATATCTTTAATGTGAATTCTTGGAGAAGAGATAGAAAAATGTTTTCAAAAGACTGAATTCCGAGAAAAAATGAAAAATAATATGCACCAACTGTCACTGGTCTACGTCTTGCACTTCTTTTCCAACTAATGCTTTCATTTGGTTCACCTTCAAAAATTCTTTGTAATGGCGTGAAAGTCATGTGTTTCAACTACGCAGAGATCTATATTAGTCGAACCGGATTATTGAACCACAGCATCAAAGCGAGATAAAAACTAGGAAAACTACGATTTAGTGAGCACGTAAATAAAGTAACGGATTTGATGTATTCTGTATATTGTAATAATAATGTAAGAAAAGTTTGTGGTTTTTATTTATTTCTTTAACTTAAACATTAAAATAAATGCTTCATTAAACGTTTTTGTTTTGTTGGCCTATCTCATCTGTTTTGTATTTCTTTCCAAATAATTTTGCTTTTTTATTGGGAAGGTGAAAATGATTCAAATAACAGGTTTTGTGGTTATAGTACGGACGATATTTATTTATTACAAAACATTTAAGCGTTTTGTAGCAAACTTTTCAATTAAATGCAATAAATATACGTGATTTATGACAAAAATGTAGTTGCACAACTCATTTTTCTGTAAAAATTATTTAATTTGTTGGTAGTTTCTTTAACGGGGATGATAACGTATCCTGACGTAGAATATGAATTTTACTCCTGTTAACCCGTATTACTAATTCATTTCCTCAAAATATTTTATACATATTCTTATTCTCCTGGCCACATGAACTCATGCAAAGAGAACTACGAGACGGAATTATAGGAGGAAATTATGAAAATAAAACAGATAACATAAATAATGAACAACTAGTGTAAACCCGCCAAACGTTTATGGTAACTGAGAAAAATCCACATAATAGCCTTTTTTATAAACCCAAGAATTTTAAGTACTATCTTTGCATTTCAAGTCGTACTACTTTTCTCTCAAAAATAGTTAACCGTTTTATCAGGATAAATGAAAATGCTTTAGGTTTTAATATATTTGTTTACTTTAAACCAAGCATTGAGTTCTGAGCATGATAACTGTTATTGAGGTAGAGCATCAGAAGCACTGACTTCAGTAAAATACATTTTGGGCAAATGAATATGTAAGCATATACAGTATTTTTGTGGCTTATTATAGCCGAATATTTTCTAGCAATGGAACACGAACTCACATTCCTGGTATTTAAAAAGTATATAACTCATTGTGAACCAGATTTCCATTTTAAGTTGTAAATCGAATCTTTGCACAGTTATAGTTTTGTAAACATAACTATATCTTTCCGCACACAGAGGTACCTGCGTCACTACAATGTTTTAAAACTCACAGAACAAAGTGATGAACAAATGACCGCAGATAAGCATTCATTTAATTAATTTTACGATTTTATTAAAACGTTGGTTTATACTGAAAAATCGATGAAAATAGCAATTTAAAACACATCTGTGGCCAACTATATTTAATGTAAAGCAAAAATCACAAAATTTGGTTTAGTAAAAAACTCAAATTGTTTTCTAAACGAAACCACTTAATGTTTAAAATACACATATATTAAGTTCAAAATATCTATCATCTTTTATATATAGTAGCTTCAAAAAATTCATGGAATATTTAATTATTATTTTTTGATATGTATTCGATAGCTAATAGCAATTGTTGTGTTTGCATAGCAACCAGCTTTTGTTGTTCTTGCGTGTTTGTCGTATTTAATAATATCAACTACAGAGCAACGCTGTAGCATAGTTCTGTGTTTTATTATACAAACCTCCGTCAGGAGAATTAAGAATGCTCAAAGAAGCGAATTAAGATGCAGCAATGAATAAAAAAACTATTACATTACTGACATACAAGTATCAGTGAAGGTCGTTAAAACGTTGAGCAAGTACGCGTTGTTGTGAGAAATGACCGAAGAAAGAGTATTGAGGAGGTATCGGCAGAAGTCGGGAATTCTGTTGGACGTTTTAACAAAATTCTTCCCAAACATTTGAACATTACAGAGCATTACATATCGCAAACGTTGGTTCCAAAAATGATATCTCCTATAAACAGGGAAACGAGAATAGTTCTTCCCGGCGATCTGATAAGTATTGTTGATCAAAGTAATGGTTTGTTGAACAATATAATTGCTGGAGATGAAAGATTGTGCTATTTGTACAACCCGATGCTTAAACGACAGTCATACAAGAGGAAATCCAAATCATCTCCTAGGGACCAAAAATTTCTTAAGGACAGAAGCAGAGGCAAAGTTATGGTGGAAGTTTTCTTTGACGCACAGGGTCTCGTCCACTTCGAGTTTTTTCAGGTCATACTATAGGAAAATAACTGTAAATGGAAATTCTTCGTAGCCTTGAGAACGCAGTCAGAAGGAAACGTACCATAAACCACGCACAAAACGCATAGCTTCTTTTTCATAAAGCAACTTCACATCGATCTGTAATGGAAAAAAAATACTTTGCCAGGCACAGCGTTACGACATTGAAGCATCCTCCATACTATCTCAGATCTGTCGCCACCAGACTTGTTTCTCTTTCCAGAAAATAATTACAGCAGGAGTAACTCAAGGCAGCTCATTATCAGAAATATTATTTACATATTCACTGCAGATTTTCTAGCAACTCATTTTACTAGAACAGCACTATTTGTTATTGTCAGAGCGATATTAATTTTAACAAATGTCTAAAAACAGCTTCAGAATATCTACAAGAAGACCTAAAGAAATTACTATTTCGGCAGGTAAATGGAAAATAAAATTAAACTCTAGCAAATGTTCAGCAAAAATATTTACGTAGTGTTCCATAACTGCTATCCCCAAAACTATTTGATCAAACAGTCTACTGATTACCAATAAATAAATATTAATAAATAATATTAATAAATAAATATTAATAAATAATATTAATAAATAAATATTAATAAATAATATAAATAAATAAATAAATATCTTGAAATATTAATTTATACCAGAGTAACATGGACTGATCATAGAAAAGGCAAACTAATCCAATCAACCGAAAGAACAATCAAATCAACCACAATGAAATCCTGGGAATGTCTTTAAATGCCCATTGATTTATTAGAAACATACCGCTACATTCAGATTAAAGTATTGGTTCGTTCATTAAAGTAAAGATTCGTTCATTATCAAACGTACACATTCATTTTTCACCTATTTAAATAATATACGAGCAACTGATCATTACAGGCTTGATTCACCCACAACAAATTCACGATTTAAAAATAGAATCCCTTACGATAAACATTTTATTTAATTTGTTGACCCTCATAAATCTTACAAAAATGAGAACAAAATATTTAAAATTATAAAAAACAATTATAGTGGAAGAGAACAATCAGGAACATGTGGGTTTACCTTATTTATGCTTATTGAAAGAACGACAGTAATTTGTGAATGTTTCCTTTTTGTACGCTTAAGAATTTTATGTAATTTTATTTATTTTTAGTAATATCGCTGGTGAATAGCACTTTTAAGCACTTTAATAGGACTTCTTAAAGCACTTTTAAGATCAAAACTGTATTGCTCCTGACAATACTTTTTTAAAATTTTATTTATTTGTTTGCTTGTTTGTGAGTGATTTGTCGTATTTCTTTAAACAACTCCTGAAAAGAAAAATTGCTGACTCCCCGAAAACCTTAAAAATTAAGGTGAAGGAGCAAGTTACTAAAATGAATATTAGATAAGATGCTTGGATATTCCAAACAACAGTAGCAGGTAGATACAACATGGAACAGAACACGACTTCCGAAAGGTTAACTTTTAGCATCCTCTCGGCATTCGCTATTCCGCGCTGACCTCATTTTCGTTCCTCCCACACGCGTCCCATTGCAAGTAGGAGTGGCGAAGCAGTTTATAGCTTTACTACCGCGTAGACTAGGTAACTCGAACAGACTCGTGTTAATAAGCTCTAAGCACACAACTCTCTGCCACTGCAAACAAGGGGGAGAGGCAACCATTTAGCAGAGCGGAAAGTCCCCAGCAATTAACTTTACTGCCGAAGTGTCGCCTTGCTAAAGATCTCTGACCACTTATGTCCAACCCTTGCCTCCCCATTCCATCCCTGGAATCAAGTTTCTCGACAGCTCGCTGTAGTGAATGCGCCATAAACGGTATTGTTCTTCGTTCCAGCAGTAGCGGAATGTAATTTAAACGAGTTTAGAGCAACATGATTCATAGTTTATTGTTACTGCCGCATTAAATGAGAACAGCAATGCTGTTTAACTTTAACACCGCTTCAGGAAGAAACAGGACGTATTGGCTGAGAATGACTTACTTTCTGTATTGAGTAGTTTGTAGGCGGTAGGAAAACACTTTCAGTAGAGGGACTCTCAACACAATATTAGGAACATTTACAAATGTAATCCTTCTATTGGAGTAGATATGCGTGAGCTCGTTTGCAGAAACCCGAGTGCCCCACAGCCCAATATCCCACAGACCAATAATGGAAACTAAATGCTTTGGATATGTGTGTTCGACTCTGAATTCAGGATATTGCAAGCCATACCGTTATCATGGCACATCTAGAAGACACGGACCCCCAAATTTGAATTAGGTTTCAGATGAAGAGGAAGAAGTAGAAGAAGTAGAAGAAGAGAAAGAAGTAGAAGAAGAGAAAGAAGAAAAAGAAGAAAAAGAAGAAGAAGAAGAAGAAAAAGAAGAAGAAAAAGCAGAAGAAGAAGAAGAAGAAGAAGAAGAAAAAGAAGAAGAAAAAGCAGAAGAAGAAGAAGAAGAAGAAGAAGAAAAAGAAGAAGAAGAAGAAGAAGAAGAAGAAAAAGAAGAAGAAGAAGAAGAAGAAAAAGAAGAAGAAAAAGAAAAAGAAGAAGAAGAAGAAGAAGAAGAAGAAGAAGAAGAAGAAGAAGAAGAAAGAAAAGAAAGATATCAGCTTGTAGAATCCGGGGTCCGAAACATTTGGCCTGCAAATACATTTTTGTCAATTCTCCATGAAATCCATCCCCTAGAGCGGGGCTGTCCATCTCAGAAGGGCCACAATCAAATTCTAGTTAAGCCGCCGGCCGCACCGTAATTTAAGATGATTTTTACCCTAAAATCTGAGATTATACTGAAAGAAGCAGATATTAGGTATGACTTTTATTCAACATACTTAATGATTAATGTACATTCAACGAGAAAATTATTATATTATTAAATACAAATATGATGAATTGTGAAATTATTCAGAGAGAAGTTTGAGAGCCCTTTGAACACTTGTTTGAGGTATGCATCCCCATAATATAACATTGAAGACGAAAGGAATTAATTTTGCTTTTTAATTCATTGTTCAATTATCCCATTATTTGCGGAAGTCGTATAATAAATCGAATCTTAAAAGTAAATAGTTTTGTACTATCTACAGTATTCACAAAGATAGGCACGAATTTGCAGCTGGTGTCAAACAATTTAATTTTCCGTTTTCGAATTTTGTAGCAGGGTGACTCAACACAGCACGATATTAAGATTCCATAAAATTCTACACAGCACGTCAATAGATTCCAAATCTTCCATAAAATTTAATGCTGCTTTGTTTGTAATAAAATCTACGGTTCTGATTCAAATTATGTTAGCTACAACAGCACGAACTTTCCCACCCGTTCTTTCACGCAAAGATAAGCGAAAAGTACTCAAATATTCGAAAAATTGAATATAATTGAACATTACCCTATTTCAAAATCTATCAATAAGTAACGGATTTCATTAAGGGAAAAATATCTATGTTCATAATTGTAGTTGTAGGAAGCTTAATGGGGCTTTCCAGGGGCTTCGTGTAAATACCCCCCCCCCAAATTAATATATGGGTTGATTTAGATTTAAATTTATTCAGTAAAAAAAAACAGTAAAAACTGTATCAAATTCAAGGTGCCATGACATCAGTCAAATCGATTGGGGAATATCAATTTTTGAGTAAAACAGTTGAACAGTTAAGTCGATAGCGTTGTTCACAGATGGACAAACAGACGGTAAACGTATAGACAAACATTTTTCTGTTATTCGACTTTTCGGTATGAAGAACCGACAAAACATAGATTCAGGCTACACCATGTGTTAGAGGAGTTTCCCTCATAAGTTTAGCAACTGAATTTATTCACTTTTTCGTTATCGGCGCCCTGTAACAAGAGTTTTTCTGCCGGAAATTCGCCGTTTTTCGACAATTTCGACACGACTTAGTCTCTACTACGTAAGCGCTACCGAGAAAGTAAGATGTACAGAAAACAATCTTCAAAAAGAAGCTTCAACGCAAAGAACTTTTACGGACTTTGACATTTTCAGGAAAAGGTTTTGAATATTTGTCCTCACACGAAAACATCGTATGTACCAGAGGTGTGTGCACACATTCTCGAAACTATCCAGTATACGGAAACCACTTACATTTGACTTTGTCGAGTCGCAAATTCAGTGGCTACATGTTGAAGAGGGAAGTCACAACAAGTTTCTTAACATCGTTCGTTCTGTGAATACTAAATTGGCAATTCTCATGCTAGTAGATAGCATTGCAATGCTTGAGAGACGTGGTTGTTGGACTAATAACACTTTCAAGTAATACACTTCAACGCAATGCAAACTGTGAACCTACTTAGTGTTCCTCATCATACAGAGTATTAAAACTCATTACTCATACAGAGTATTAAAGGTTTTATTTCTCAGTTCCAACCAGAATATCTGAAGAATATTTTGAGAGATTTTGAGAGCTCAATCGCTTAAGACTTATGCTGAAATAGTTCTTTGTATTGTAGAAACACATGTAAAAGTACAGTTCATCCTCCCGTCTATAATATTTCAACTTTGTCGTAGTGTATCTTTGTTGTCGTTAGGCGGAAGAACAGACCTTAGACTGTCGCCCTCCACCATATTTTAGTATTTCATTAAGGGTAGGTCGTAATCATCTCAATCGTAATAACATTGCCACTTTAACTGCTATTTCCTGACTAAGAATTGGTGAACTAGGACTTCAAAAGCGACAAATGAGTATGTAACGATTGATTGATTCATTAAATGAATACAGAGCGTGCTGAATTCGTTATGTACGTGAATTGTATGTGTATTGTATTGTATGATCATAGAGCGTGCTAAATTAACAGTTTTTTCTTCCTCTTTAATTTCTTTTTATTTCCTATCTTTTTTGTTTTTCATTATTGTTTACTTCTTTACTAGTTTCTTCAGATTCATCTTGTGTTTCTTCTCTTTCTTCTTTATTTTCTGTTTCTATGTATTCTATTTTTTTATTCTCCTTATGAATCTTTTCTAATTCTATTTCTTTATTTACTTCTTCTGCCTTCTATCCTCTTCTTTTATTCTTTCTTTTCTTCTTCTTTTTGCTCTATTCCTCTTCTTGGTTACCCAGTTAATAATAATATAGCATGTCAGTTAATATGTCACGTCAGACAGTACGTTAAGTAAGAGACTTTTTTTATTTAGCTGAATAGCATAATATTGCCTTCAGCGTAATACTCGTAAATATGAATTTTCAATAATGAATTTTACTACTTAAAGAATTGGACTTTATAACTTCTGGTGTACAAAAAAAACTATTCAATATGACATTTAAATATATATACATAAATATGTAATGAAAATTGCAAGAATATGCAACAAATAAGTAAAAAGGGTGTAAAATTAATTTACGAAAAATTTACAACAAACAGAATAAATTTACATAGTTTGAAAGTGCATTCATAAAATGCTTATTATCCCTTAACAACTGGCGTCGGGTCAATTTGAGCCGAAGGCATTTTCTCTTTTTATTTTACGAATACACGGCGAGTTACCAATGATGCAGGTATCATGTAATCTCTTCTGACAGCTTTCCTATTCAGAGCAATATACAATGCTGATGACAGGCCTCCTTCCCTGAATTCCCCTTTTTTGAGCCACTGCCAGCGTTCGTGTTCCTTCCATTTCGAACTGCAAGAGTGACGCTTTAGGGATAAGTCTATCTTTGCCACTCGTGATTGCTAAGTGCTGCTAACAATGGGTGAATACACAATTGGCCATTTTTGGAACATTACGCAAGAACAAATCGGTGATACTACTCTGGAATTCTTGGTTCATTAACTGTTTGCTTGTTAGGGATTCCGGGCGCGTCAACTAATGAAACAACTAGTTCCGTAAGTGTAGTGCATGTTTTTTCCTCGGGAGTTGCGGTCATCTTCCCCTGCTATACAGCGAGATCCGGCCGGGAAGTACTACTGTCGCCTAGCGAGGTTTCCCGCAACCAGGTATCTCCCACCAGTGAGGCACCGCCCCAGCCAGGACAAGCTCTAAGCTCACGGCAGGTCTCCCCGCATGTGTGATAGTGTAGAGCATTTTGGTGTAAGTGTGTGGGAGGATATGTGGGAGGAAGGAGCGAGGATATTACAAGAAAGAGGAAGGAAACAACGTACTGCTCCGACATTCGCCTTGTGTTAATCGGAGAAACCACGGAAAAATACGGAACAGAGCAGCCGGTCTATAGAATTCTTCCCCAGACAGCGATGGAATTCGACCTATCTGTCAAGCTAGGGTTGAAAATCATGCCATTGTCGGAACTCGAATCTTCCTAAGGTTCGAGTTCTAGGGTAGCGGATTTTTCAGAGCAACTACTTAGCTAAGTCGAACTGAACAGTTATCTTGAGAATTTTGTAGCTGACTGCTCTTCTCTATCTCCAGAGGCTTGTCCTATTAATACCAGACGAATGCCAGAGTACTGTTCTAACCAATGGACCACGAACCACACGCAATCTTTCCTTTCTCATCCTTGACCACACATCTCCCTTACCTCTCACACTTCCACTTCACCACAACTATCACTTTAAATGAACTACAGTACAACGCATGTTGGAGAGCCAGATGGTAGATTAGAGCTAGACCCGCCTGGAAAATTCGACCTATCTGTCAAGCTAGCGACGAAACCCCTGCCATCGTCGGGACTCGAACCTAGGACGTCCCGGTGAGAGGCACTGCAATGAAATTCGTTGATACCCTGCTCCATCCAGGGCCCTATAACTCCCATATAACGTGGTGGGGACCATTACGGTAGCGCGCTCTGCTGCATCACCTCCTTACACGAACTAAAACACGAACTGCTACCAACGTTATTTAAAACGTGCGTGGCTCCTCGGGACGCAAACACACGCGCTTGATACAAAAGATCGCGCCGCTGCTCGCGCTACGCTTTTCTTTCATGCATGTATTATTGTGAATAAATGAATTTTAGAAGATAAACACAGTATTTAACTTCTTTTGTAATTTAGTTCATAAATCGCTCATAATCAAAGTGTATTCGTATTTCTTGACCAATTTTTATGTGGGAAAGTTGACGAACCTTACCAGCAGCTGTATCCGGCGACACTAGCGCATCCTATAGTAGCAACATCTAGATGGAGAGTTGCCGGGCCCTGGCTCCATCTCTCCCGGTGCCGCTCTCGCAGCGCCCGCCAGCGCACGCGCGACGTCCGCAGGTCCAGACACGCCTCTGCAGGCGGCGCTCGCGCGTCATCGCGTCGATCACGTGACGCGTGGTGCGAGCCCTCGGCGCCGTGTATGGCTTGTTTGTTTACAGGTTGGCTGGCTGGCTGGCGAAAGGTCTGCGCCGACATGAACGGATGTGTAATGTGCGGCGCGACGCTTGCGTTCGTCGCCCCCAGCCATGAAATCATCGCACGACAAACATTGGGCACGGTCAGGACTCCGCCGGCGCTCCGGAGCCAGCAGCACTTGACGGCGTGGTAGGGACGTGACATCGACATCGATGTTTTCAAAACATCGGTTAAGGTTTTAAGTAGCGATATATTAAAGCCGATGTTTTACCGACCTCGATGTTTTAGCGACCTCGATGTTTTACCGACATCGATGTCTTACCGTCATCGATGTTTTGCCGACATCGATGTTTTGCCGACATCGATGTTTTGCCGACCTCGATATTTTGCCGATATCGATATTTTACCGAAATCGATGTTTTACCGACATCGATGTTTTACCGACATTGATGTTTTACCGACATTGATGTTTTACCGACATTGATGTTTTGCCGACATTGATGTTTTGCGACATTGATGTTTTACCGACATTGATGTTTTACCGACATTGATGTTTTACTGACATCGATGTTTTACCGACATCGATGTTTTACCGACAACGATGTTTTTCCAACATCGATGTTTAGTGCTCTTTTTTACGTTTTTGATGTGCTTGATTTTTGAATTAAAAAATCCCATGACCGCAATGTTGTAAAGTTAAAATATAAACTAGTAGAGGATGGTACCTTCATCGCCGAATTGATGACTGATTCTTTGAGAAGTCCCTGGGTTGACAAGTCTCCAGACTCAGTTTGGCCCATTATTATTTTTTAAGGTCGCTTTGCAACTACTAGGTCATACAGTGACGACTGTAATTATCATTGGTTTTTGACCTTTTTGGGTAACGTCTGAGGAACTTCAATATTGTACATGGAAACAAACATACATGCCCCGGGCGTGATTAGAACCCGCGCCTCTACAGTCACGAGGTCCTTCACTCTTAATGCCCTCTGCTATCCAGGTCTGCTTTTTTAACTTTGTTTTCAATTAAATCATAATTTTAAATTAATAAAAAATGTTTTTAATTAAATGTTAAATTAATGAAATGTAAATTAATAAACAAACAAGCTCTTGCCAAATTAAATTCTGAAGTGCACGTATTTAATGTTAGAAGTTTCTAATTCAGCTTTAAATCATCGATAATAAAAAATAGATGGTTTCTGGTCAATGTATTATTAACATCGACATTTTAATTTTGAATACTGATATTGAGAAACGTTGATGTCTCATCACTATTCTACACTGGCTGCACGGGAAGTATTAATAGAGTCCGGACTATGATCCAATTACATATTCTTCGCCATTCTACTGGCACAAGTGGCTCAGATCAACTATTGATGTTACTGCGGTGCCTCCGATCGGGGGGAGGCCTCTGGTCGAGTCCGGGTGGCGTCAGGATTTTCCACATCTACTACATAACTCGGTCGAATCCACTCGCTGACTGGAGGAGAATTCTACCGGCCGGCTGCTCTGCTCAGTAATTTTTCGTGGTTTCTCCGATCAACACCAGGCAAATGCCGGAGCAGTACCCTAATAAACGGGCCACGGACCGCGCGCGATCTATCCTTGCTCTTCCGTCTTAATCTCACCCCCCCCACTTCACACACACTCATATACACTATCAAATATGTCGGGATATTGGTTCGGGAGATGCTTCCAACGTAGAGGTTGTCCCGACTGTAGGAATGCCCCGCAGGTGGGAGACATCTGGGCGGGGAAAACCCAGCTAGCTGACATGCAGTCAGCGCCGGATCTCACCATTCAAGGAGAAGAACGTTGTCATTACCCCGTGATAAAATATGAACTACACTTAAGGGACTAATGCACGTTCCTGATACCAAGACAATTTTACGGTGATTGCCAGTCATTGAGTTTCCACATTTCTACTGGCTATCATTGTTCTCAAAGATAAACATTTACTCTTAAAATATTTAATACAGTAAGCGAAGTAATAATTACTTTTAAAATTAGTTGAACTCTTAACAATTAGGGTGATATCTATAGCACTATTGTCGGATCATATGAACCCGACCATACTCAATAAAAAAAAATTGCGCTTTTGTTTGGTTTTGGGGCGGAATATGCGTTTAATAGTATATAAAGTGTCCGGGAAGGTCAAAACTTCGAAAATTAGCTCTTAAGACAATTTTAAGCACATTTTATCTGCAGTTCGCTTTGAGCAGCGATGGCGAGCCCTTCGCTTATCTTACCGCCTTCTTGTCTCAGCGCAGTCTTTTCATTAGTGATCAGAGACTTTGAATCTAAACCGCACAGAAAGCCATGTGTGACTCACGGCCGAATCTGCCGCAATGCGGCTTATGGTGGCAGACATTTGTCACTTTTTGGTAAATAACTAATACTTTATTATTTAGTGAAAACTGTGTTTATTTCTAAACTAATGACTGTTCTCCACGATGCAGAATGTGAATTGGAAGACGAAAACTTTACAACTAGTGCGCTAATACCCAGTGCTCTCAACACATTAAATTCCGATGAAACTAACATCGACTACCACAACGTGACCCAGCAACAACCACATCATCAGCAACAGCCATATCTTCAGTTACAACACCAACAACACCAACATCTCTTACTGCAACATCAACAACTGCAACAATCTACAAATGCAGTAATGTCGCCTCCGCAACTTTAATCACAACAACGTGCCACTTAACCATCACCTCCAGTTACTTACAACGGCCAGCAACCGAACGAAAATTCAACAAATAATGAAAGTACTAGTGCCAATCCGCCTAAATCCGCAAAAGACACCTGAGTGACTGTTGAACCCCATATTATAATGTAGAAAATGATACGAAATACTAACTCCTGAAGAACAAACAATCAGTCCAACCCCCAACAATAGTTTAAATCAACCACCGACCACTAAAACACTACCCACAATAGTTCATAAAGCTGACAATTTCAGTCAACTAATCAATGACATAAAAAGTGTGACCAAAGGTACTTTTAACACCAAAATTGAAGACATCATTAAAGTTACCAAAATATTAATGATTTCCGCAACTTTAGACATTTTTGCGATAGTGAAAATATTCAGTATCACACGTATAGGGATCATATTATTAAAATGCTATCGTCTATTAAAGACCTATCAATAAATATATCAGAAAAAGACATTGGTGATGAACTGATCCACAAAAACTACCCTGTCAAAAAGTGCTCAAGATGTATTGAAAAGACATGACATCCATGTCCATAATAGTAATAGACTTAATAGATAATGAAATAGCTAGAACAATGTTTCAAAGGTTTGTAGTATTGTAAAATCACAGTAAATATCATAAATAATACCATAGGTCATACACGATGCAAAGAGTGTAAAAATTAATAGTCATACTCAAGATAATTGAGGGCTGAGCCCAAGATGTGTGAGATGTATAGGAAAACGCCATTACTCACATTGCAAACTCCCAAAACAAGTAACATTGAACAACTGTGTTAACTGCCTACAACACTACACAGCTAACTATAAAGAATACCCAATATATAAAGAATTATTTGCTAAACTAACCAAAAATTCCTCCCGCAATATACATAATTCTAATACCACATCTCAGACTCCTATCATTCCCAAACTTACTCATCTCCCACAAGTAGTAATCACATCCAACCGAATAATAATAATCACTTTCCATCATTACGAAGTAGGCCCAATATTTCCAACTTCAGTAATGTAAATCCCACAGAAACAGCAATATAACCAATAATAACAATAATAGTACTAACCATATTGAAACTCTAATCAGTAATGTTATAACACAGGGGGTAACGCCAGTTTTCATAGCGCTTATGCCACACCATCTCTTGTTCTATTCTCAAGTCCATATGGACAGTAATTCAATCATTAAGAGTTTATTAATTTTTCTCGTACCTATACAGCTCCATCTAATCTTAACAAAACATAAATAATTGTATTGTTTAGTTATAAGTCAAACCTAATCTTTATTATTGTTCAAACTTTCTAAGATGACAAAGAATGTGCTGTATTCACAAAAACTATTATTTTCACAAAAATATCAAAATTCTTCAAAATATGTTCAACAAACCAATTCACTCACATTCATGTAACCTTTTTATTAAAGTCATCTCTATATCATGCCTGCAGTCCCAAAATGACTATTCAACCTTCTCTAAACCTACTAAATTTTACGCGAATGGCATAAAGAAACAAGAAACACTATTCTTCCGTTTTCTAAATAGTCATAACATACACATAGCTTGTATTACAGAAACTCACTTTGTACCGGGCGAAAAATTTAAATTATGTGGTTACACCATCTACAGAAGTGCGAGGTCCAGAATTACAGCTTCAGGAGGAACGGCAATTGCAATTCAAACTAAATTTAAACATTCCCAAACATTCTCGCCAATTAAACTAATCAACTAGGAGACTCAACTATTAATCTTGAAACAGTAGCAGTAAACATTTCCACTCTAACACATCAAACAATCGTCATTGCAGCATGCAGACCTTCAAATCAAAAATTTCCCACCAATGAACTTTACCAAATATTTTCTCGCAATATCCCTATTTTAATAATAGGTGATCTAAACTGTAAAAATCAATCCTTAGGTTGTATTACCTCAAATTACCATGGCAAAACACTCCTCAGATTTAGCCTTATCAATAATTTCATATACTCCCCAACTACCCCCATATGTTATTCTAACAACTCCAACTAAATACCTGATGTACTAGATTTAGTACTAACCATAAATTATTATCCCACAATACACCAGACAGTTGTACCAGAACTAGACTCTGACCATCTTCCAATTAATATTGCCATTGACACACAAGGGGAAAATGCATCACAACAAAATAAAACAAAGGCAAAACCAATTGGAAATACTATAAAGAACTAACAAACAAAAAACTTCGACCTCTTATAACAAATATCACGGATATAAATAATGCAATCTCAAATATCCCTCAATCATACAGATTCACCCATACTCCACCACTCCATACATCATTAAAACACGTCATACAACCTCTTCCTAATCATATCATAAAAGCAATCAAAAAGAAACTAGCTATTAGACGCCGTTGGATCTCAAATAGAAATGAACGAGACAAAATACTTATTAACCAACTGACGAAGAAAATAAAAAATATGATCACCAATCACCTAACAGTCATGAAAAACACCTGCAACAACTTCATCCTAACACAATACAGCTCTGAAAAACTGTCCAATATTTCATTGATGAAAAAAGAAAAGTTACCCCTCTTCTTTCAAATAATCGAGTAATATACTATGAGAAGACAGAAATCATAGCAAACCAACTAGCTTCTACATTCAAGCCTTACATCAAGATTTTAACACACAAATATAACAATATTTGAATAAACCTCACATCACTGTGCCACATCCCATTAAATTTATCTCTCCAATGAAAACATTTAATATTACTCAAAAGATGACTACAGGGCTTCTCTCGAAATTTTCAGGGTCCATTCCCCCCCCTGTTGGCACGCCTAGCACATATATTTACTATCGTTCGTCCGTGCAAACTGCGATCGTTGACCAGGAGGGATCGAATGTTGTAGCTTGTGAGTCACCAACCTGATAACATGTTGGTGTTACTGCCTGCTAGGAGTAACTGGGAATCCCCATTGCACGTACATCCGAAACCCGCCGTTCCTTAGACAAATCCGTGCATCCATTTTGTGAATGGCTGAAGGAGAAAAGTCAGTGACCGGAAGGGTTAGTGCACGATGTTCAGTAGCAATTACTGAAACGACGTTGTCATCGAGGTTCTTTCGGGATTGATTGATAGAATGATTACTGATTCTGGACGCGTCAACAAGGTTCATTAGTCTCGTAAGAGTAGTGCATGTTTTGGCGGTTGCTATGACAACCGCGACGTCACCCGCGATAGCAGCATCGAATGAGATGGCTCAGGGCATCAACGGATGTCACTGCAGTCCCTAAGTTCAAGTCCCGATGGGGACAGGATTTTCGACACTGGCTTGTTAGCTAGGCCGAATTCAGTCGCTGTCTGGAGGAGCATTCTAGCGGCCAGCTGCTCTGATCGGTAGTGTTTCGTGATTTCTTCAATTAATACCAGGCGAATGCCGGAGCAGTACCCTAACAAATGGGCTCCAGACCGCGCGCGATCTCACCTTCCCCTTCCTTGTCCTATCCTCACCCCTTACACACACACACTTATACTAACATGCTCTACACTACCACACATGGCGGGAGATCCGTCAGGAGCTAAGAGCTTGTTCTGGCTGGGGAAGTGACCCCGCTGGTGGGAGATACATTGTTGAGGGGAATCCCCGCTAGCCGACGGAAGGTCGGCGCCGGATCTCGCCATACAGCGGGGGAAAGATCACCGCCACCTCCCGAGCAGACACATGCATTACACTTACGACACAAATGTCCCTGGTAGTTTACGTGTCCATTAACAATTAATCAATTAAAGCAATAACCACACCGGTGAAGTATAGTCCAAAGAAATATCATTCTTCTTCTAGTATGAAATTTAATCGTATCGGGTTTCTTTAACCCTCGTACCATATCTGGCATCGTTTTGAACCCCACGATCATTGATTTATTAATATTTTCCTGAACATTTGCAAGATATTTGTGTACACTTATGAAGCAGGAATCAAAACAATTTCATATATTTTCCAATATTTGTTATTGTTATTAACTTTTATTCATTTCGTGGGTCCGTTTTGACCTAGTCTGTAATTTTCCCAGTGTCATTTCAAGCATATTGTCATGAATTTGAAGAGTGTGTATGACATCATCAATGTTTGTCTCATATTTGACTTATCTCAAAACACTTTCACAACCCTTTTGTAAATACATTTCGGGCATTGTGAATCAACCATGGAGGCTACGTACAGGGGTGGTATTCATCATATGAAATATTTAATATTAATCAATTATATTTATTATGTTATTTGAAATAACTTAGAAAAGGTATTCCTACACAATATCAATTAGTATGTAGCCATACACATTCATGTTTACCACTTCCAATTGTCAGTAAAAGATGGGGTTCAAAAAGATCCCAGATATGATACGACGGCAGGGATGTATTTTTTCAAATGTGAAGCCTGTATGTACAAAAGCCTGTGTATTTTATTATAAAGGCCATCTTCACGTGGAAAAGACTAAGATAAGAAAGTTTTGAGTTGTTGGCGCCCTACTAAATCTCTCTTAATATCTGACACAAAAGTTAAACATTCAGAAAAAAATTACAACCTTAGTTTCAAATGCTTATGGTTTCAGAAATTATGTATCTCTCCAACTTTATAGAAATTGTTTTGTTGCTCATGCTTGATTTTAAGCAATAAAAGCAGCGCTTGACAAAGAATAGTCTTTTATGCCACTAGTATATAATGTTAATCCTTTTTGCACGAGTACATTGTTTTAAAAACCAGCGACGTTAGCAGTGAGTTTTCAAATTTTCGAATACAGTAAATTAACATTATGAACTAGTTGCATACGCAATGTTTTGTATAACAGCATTATTCATTTATAAGGTACTCAAACTGAATTCTGCGAAACAACTTCTATGTGAAGACACGAATACGTGAAAACTGTGCGAAAAAATGGTGGTCGGCGATTCCGTTTATCGCTACCACCCCACGATTCTCTCGTGGCGATTGGTTGAATGTGTGATGACGCAATCACTCATACCGTAAAATGATAATATGTGCCGTGGTATGCCCTTTATGAACGATTTCTTGCAATAGAAAAGGAGGATTATAATTCTGGTATCCAAAAATATTGTAACTCTGTTGGATATAACACGATCGTATAAAACGGGAGACCATATAAAATGTACCGTAAACAATTGGCAAGTCTGATTATTTATGTCCCGATAGGTGATACCACAGATACAAAGATATTTCAGGGTTTCTTTGAGTAATGTTGTAATTCAGAGGAATTCACTTTTGCAGTTAATAAACACAGGAGCAGGTAATAAGGATTAATGAAGACATCACAGACAAGCCCGCAGCGTTGAATAACTGAAGGATCGATTAGGTGAACAAGAAATACGCGAGTTCAATTATTAAGATAAGCTTATGTATGTTCATTTTCCCCTACTAGCTCTTCACCTAACTTCACAGCCAAAAGCCGCCACTGCCACACAGCAGCTGAATTAGACCTGGCTAGATAACGCCGATTCTTACAAGAAATTTAAGTTAAAAAATGGAGTCATTTTTAAGGAAGTTTTAAAAATGTCTCAGTGGCTTCATGTAGAGTATCGCCAAAATTTAAAGATTTCTTTTCAGGAGCGCAGGGCTTTCAGTCGGGTCAGATTGTGCGAAGAATATTAATTAATATTACACTAATCCTACGAATAGTATAGACTCCAGTGTTATTCTTATACGAACGCTAGATAACGCCGAAAATCCGTGACGGTAAGAGAGCAGCACCAGAACACCGGGAAGGCTGACGCGTATTATCGTGGGTGACGTCAGAGTGTTCCCCGCCCCCGCACTCACGATCCGGGCCCTGGGCCCCTCCCCCACCGCCCCCGCTGCCTCCGTCGTCGGATCGTTTGGGCGGGGATTCGGTGCGATCGGGAGGGGAGGAGAGGGGAGGGGAGGCGCCAACGGGAGCGGAACGGGTCAAGCAGAGACTCGTTCTGGAGCGCTTCCGCCCGCCACCCAGGGCGCGGCGAGGACCCGGACCTCGAGGCGGGTGGCGCAGCGTTCATCAAGAGCACGGGAGGTTGGCTCGCCGCCGGAGACACGCCCACCTACGAGCGAGTGGAGTCAGGATGCGGATTTTTACTTTGTCGTATACGTAAAAGAAAGGTTATGTAATGATACGGAAAATCGAATTCCAGGTTTCAACGGAAATACACATTGTCCATCTGACTGTGTGTCTGTGTCTATCTGAAAATGGAGAAAGTTATATAATGCTACGGAAAATCGAATTCGAAATTTGAATGGAAATTTACGTCCGTTCGTCCGTCCGTCCGTCCGTATAAGAATGACACTGGCGTCTATACTGTTTGTAGGATTAGTGTAATATTAATTAATATTCTTCGCACGATCTGACCCGACTGGAGGCCCTGCGCTTTTGAAAATAAATCTTTAAATTTTGGTGATATTCTACATGAAACCACAGAGATTTTTAAAACTTTCTCAAAAATGACTCCATGTTTTAACTTAAATTTCTTGTAAAAATAGAATGAAATACCCTTATAAAGTCCTGGAGAGCTCTACTCGCTTGTGAGCGTGTATTAGAGCATCAGTATCGATATTGGATGTATTGAAAGAAAATATCGACACTTGAAGTATCGACATTGCCACAGCATCCCTGGAGGCAGCCGGTGTTCCACAGGGGCCTGTGTTCGGCCAGTGGCTCGCGAGCTCGCATGAGCGTGTCGAGGAAGGTGAGAGCGTGGAGATGGGGTGGGCGTGGAGGGACGGGGCGGGGTGGGGACGTGGGTGTGGGGTCAAGTGGCGAAGCCTCAACCTCTGCCACCTGGCCACCCTTCGAATGCCGACTCGCCTCAGTCGCCGTCGCTCGCTGTAATCGATTTCATGCCGCGCACTGTCGATTTTGGGAATATCGAAAGAAAATATATCGACACTTGAAGTATCGACAATATCTCAGCAAGGAGGCAGTCGGTGTTCCACAGGGGCCTGTGTGCGGCCAGTGGCTCGCGAGCTCGCATGAGTGTGTCGGCGAAGGTGGGGGCGCAACAAGGGGGGGAGGGCGGGGCGGGAGGGCGGGGGGGGGGGGGCGGGAGCGCGGGGTCAAGTAGCGATGCTTCAACCTCTGCCACCTGGCCGCCCTCCGGATGCCGACTCACCTCAGTCGTCACGACTCGCAACAATCGATTTCATGCCGTGCATTCGAGTATCGATATTGGGAATATCAAAAGAAAATATATCGACATTTGAAGTATGGACTATGCCACAGCATTTATGGAGGTAGCCGGTGTTCCACAGGGGCCTGCGTGCGGCCAGTGGGGAGCGAGCGCGAGTGAGCGTGTCGGCGAAGGTGGGGGCGCAGCAATGTGGAGGGGCGGGACGGGGCGGGGCGGGGTGGGGCGGGGTGGGGAGGATGCGTGGGCGCGGGGTCAAGTGGCGATGCCTCAACCTCTGCCACCTGGCCGCCCTCCGGATGCCGGCTCGCCTCAGTCGCCGCTGCTGCAGATTTCACCTTCGTTGGTCCCGTTTTTTGTCCGTCGTGTTTGTTAGGCGGTTGGTGTGTTGTTTTATGGGTCTGCCTCTGTAGGAATGGGTGTCTGCGTCGTTTTTACTCTCCGGTTGTTTGCTTATGTCTGTTTATGTACCGGTATGCGGCTGTGTGCGTCGTTCTGTGTGAGTGTCTCATTATTTATGAAGAACTTCTGCATAAACATGTACCTCTACTTTGCGGTGTGTACATGGGGAATCGTGTGTCTGTCTTTCTCTGACTGACTTTCAATGCGTCTTAGAAGACCTGTCACGATGGGTCTCGTTTCAAATTGGGATTAATTATCTTGTGCAAGTGTTACGATCTTGAAAATAGATAACCGTTGATTGTGTATAAATAAGAAGTTTCAATGCTACTATTTTCTATTAGAGAAACAAAATTAGTGCAAAAGGAATATGGTATTCCAATCTTTTATTCACAGATCGTCGTAAGTTCTAGTGTTTTTAATTTGTGTATCGTGTTGTGAAAATGATTGTACAAAAATCTATATTGTTTTGATTCATATTGATTCAGACTGTTTTAAAATTGATTGATGGCTTTCAGTCTTCATCTCCAACTTAAGTTTTCCGCAATCTGTCATTTGAGGTTCTCATCTTTCATATTTAATAATATTAATTTAACAGATGAACTCTTCACATTAAATAGTTACATATATTCTTTGTAATGATAGTGGTCGTTCATAAATTACATAACGCTAAAGAGAAGGGGGTTTGAGGCAGCGTTACGCTGGATTACTTGCGGCAAGTAGGATTGTAAAAGAGGGCCAAACAAAAAAAAAATCGAAAAAAGAGAAATATTTCAATCACATAAGACAACAGAACCTTCGAATCAATTCTACTAACTGTATTCCTCAAAAATCTTTTTTATTCTAGAAAAGGTTTGTTAATTACAGATTAATATGGCCTTATCTTCTTTTCTGAGGCCCACGAAAACGATGTGCCTAGTTATGCTTAATCTGGCCCTGATTGCAATACTTGCAAGTGTACGTGTATCTCTAGGCAGTCAATATACGTGCCAGCTTCATTCACACATAACGTGTACCTTCCACTAAATAGCAAATATCATGTGCCGTGTCTAGAAAACACAGCGTCAAAAACCACTAGCGCTCGGTTAGTACACCAATGTCATATCGTTATCAAGACTACCTGGTGGCCGAGTATCTATAGAATCTCTATACATTTACAGCGTTCATTACGTTAGATTTATGTTGACGTGTAATGCTGGAGTCCATCGCGAAGGCGTGGCCAACCTGCAATTTGAGCCGCAGTATTGCCATCTTTTTGCTTCCATTTCTTAGAAGCTGTAAACTGCCACTTGTTACAACTTTATTGAATGTACCTTGTCCTCAATTCAAAAACTGCGGAGAACATAATTCCTGAAACTAATATTTTTTTCCACTTTTTGAAACAACTTTTTTTCGCAGTGATACAGCTTATTGGAGGAACGTATTTATTAGAAACACGTAACTGATATCAAAAACTCAAAACTCTTGTTCAGCGAAATTTTGATTTCGGTTTGCAATTTGATAAAATATGCCATTTTGATTTTTCACATTCTCCTAGGACATAACCAGTTCAGGTGGCTCAGAGCATCACTTATTGACGTCTAAGTAGTTCTTCTGAACGAGAGGTTCCAGGGTTCGAGGCTCGATGGTAGCAGGATTGTCGTCACTAGCTAGTTCCGTCGAAATCAGTAGCTGCCTGGACGAGAATTCTAGCTCCCGGCTGCTCTGGTCGGTAGTTTTCCGTGTTTTTTCTGATCAACACGACGAAAATGTCGGAGCGGAACCCAAACATACGGGAAATGGACCGCGGCGGATCTTTCCTTCCTCTTCCTTTTGCTATCCTCTCCCCTTACACACACTTATATTCACTACTATATCGCACTTGTTGGGAGATCAGAGGGTTTCTTAAAGATCGTTCCGGTCAGGACAGTGCCATTGTAGGAGTTACTCCTCATCTTACCGGAGAATAACGGAGTTACCAGAATTACCGGAGATTGCAGATTTTGCCAATGGAAAATGGCAGGCTTGAAATTTTGTGCATTCTCCTTCGACACGAGTTCGTCAACAGTATCTGTAGTTATTCGTTTGGGACTTCTGCACAACAAATTAGAGATAATTTGAGGTAACAAACTAATCTTATAATTGTGTATGTATGTATGCCCCCCTCCCAACCTGTTATTTCGCCCAACCATGAAGACCACCTTTATGCCCTTCATTCTCTTTTCTGTAAATGAATGTTCAGTAACATTATAGTCTGTTATTTGGTTTTAAACTTTTGTTAGAAGATTGTCCACCGTAATCATCTAACGGTGTAGCATTTATGTGTCCTTTCTAGGGTAAAAAAATTGTATTTAATTTTTATCCCGTGATTTGAGTCTTCCAAAATGCAAGTAGTATAAAGTTATAAAATTCCTGAATTCTATAATCAGCATACACAATTATTAAAACAAAACTAGTAAATGTAACTCTTTATAGTGAAAACTTAATAAACGTTTCGTGAAAAACAAATGTGAGAGAATTACTCGCCCCAAGTGATAATTCCAGAACGTAATATAAAACTAGTGGTGCTAAAACAGCACGTATTTTACCGCCTTTAGTAATAGTTATGTACTAATTGTTATACTAGTTACGTAATAAAATTATTTTGAATTAACGATAAAAATTAATGAATGTTTAATCATTTGAAGTTTTATCTATTATTTTTACTTTACATTAAGTTCCTAAGCCATTTGAAAAACAAAAACATGTTTTTCTGCCAAAAATTCGCCGTGTTTTTGTTCAGATTACATAAATTTTTCTCTACTGCGTCGGAAGAAACTAAAAAGAGTCCAAAAGAACGTCCACGTGCGTCTGAAAAACAAATTCGTAATGGTCAAACCAGGTGGTGAAGCGAATCAAGATTACAAACAAAAAATCCCGTTTCCTTACTTGTAAGTGCTAATATAAATTTTTAAGTTTGAATATAAACATGGATCATTTTAATTAATAGTTTAATTAATTATAAATATGATTTTTCATTATTTTACATGCCTTCTGCACCATTACTTTAGCCAAAAGAAAAGTCTTTTTATGTCAATTTTTGTAAAAAGAAAACTTTTTGTCTGCGTATTTTCGGTCAAATAAATTCCTGGCATTCCAAAGTTATTAAGTTTCGTAAACCATTAAAAGTAAAATAGCAATTAGTCCACGGCTCCCGCTGAAATCGATTTCGTAGGCGGGCTGCTGTGACCAATGGTGTTCTAGGTTTACCTGATCCCTTCCAGGCTAATACCGGAGCAGGTCTCTAGAGTACGAATCATCGGCTACGCTTGATTTTTTCCCCTATCTCGAGTCCATTTCCTTCCAAATCGGAATGGTCCATCGTAATGGTACACTAGAAAAACTCGACAAGGTCCGGAGATTCAGAAATCAGATACAAGCTGTAATTAAAAACTCAAAAATAATATAATATTAAAAGTACATAAATTTCACTAAACTTATTATACATCTTGCACTCTTTCTGCTGCAATTCGTACGAGAAAGTTTGTGTTGTAATGTTGTGCCACTGTATAGGTTATTAAAAAAATGGTGCGACGATTAAGCCGTATAATTATTCATAAAATATTTACAGCTTACCGATTACCGATTCTGTATTTATATATTTCCATATCGATCCATCTGTTTCTTTAAAAATTATTTATGTATCAAGAGCGTAATAATGATTTTAATGATTGATCAGGACAAAACGACCGAGAGCCTTTGGTTCAATGGCTTCTTGAAGTCCCATATCATTAGAACCTTTTAACGCCCGTGGTATGTACACGCTTTTATTTTTTACTAAATTTCAATTGTTCATATTTACTTAATTAACTACTTCTTAACTTGACTCAGTTTGTCATTTCTTATTTCCCTCCCGTAATTTCCTTTCCTAATTCCATCCTTAAGAGAACATGTAGCAACATTCAACTGTTTTCGTATTTCTCTCGTAACCACGATCCTCTCGACCCAGGTACGATATGCAGTGAATATCGAGCTGCGTATCCAAGGCAATAATGTATCATTAAAAAATAAACATTCCTTCTGCGCTACCTCCCTCCAATTCTCAACCTCTCGTCTCGCGGCATCACAGCCGCCCACGGCGCCCTCTGACGTAAGCGGCGTGACCCTAGCGGCGAGGCCCGTGCCATTGGCTCTTGCGCGTGCACTTGACCTCAATATTTCACACGTCCCTCGCCGGCAGGAGAGGCCCCCGCCACCGCACCCCCGCCACTCCCGCCACCCCCGCCGCTGCTGTCGCTTCGGACGCCACCTCCCCGCTACCGCTACCACCTCCACCTCCACCCCCACCACCAGCCCCGTTACCACCTCGGTCTCCGGTGCCACCTCCACCCCTACCTCCAGCCCCGCTACCACCTCCCGTCTCCCGTGCCACCTCCAACTCCACCGACTTGCCTACCCTCCACCATTGCCTCTTCCATGGGCGTCCCTTCCACCATGGCTATCAACATGGTCGTCGCCCTCGCCATCGCCTCCCTCTCCGCCCGCGCTCTCCATTGCCACGGCGTTATCTGCTTACCTCAGCAGACCCCTCCGTTCCTCAATGGGAAACTAGTTTCTCCACTCCACAACCCCGCCGCCGTTGCCACCGCCTCCTCCGACGTTGTGGCCTTTTTCTCTTATTTTCGCTGCCACCGCCGCCGCCACCGCCGCCGCCACTGTCACACGCAAACTATGACTCCCTCCCCCACTAACCAACTCCACGCGCAGCCAGGCCGGTGCTTTAAGGTAGTATGTTCCTTCGAACGACGACGGAGAAATACCCCCCAAAAAGCTCTAAATGAAAGTGAAATTTTTGTTCTTCAATATGGTTGAAAAATGGACCTTACGGGCCCAGTTTTCTAATTAAATAAGTTTTAATTAGTACAGGCTCTTATGGAAACACCTTTGCCGGTATAGTTTTATAAAGTTATTTAGTTATAAGCTGAAAGTATCTTTTTCCTTTATTCAAAACGTGGTACATTTTTTGAGAAATCAGATGATATTAAATGTAACGTATCTCACTGGGCATTCTGAGGAGTAATTGCTAAAAACTGCTTCGAAATTCGCGGCAACTGGAAATACTGGCATTCGGCCTAGGTATTGTGCTGGAGAAATCATGATATTGTCAGCATTATATTTCTTGTGATACGAGAGAAAACCGTCTGAAAACTGAAAATTTAGTACCACACAGTATTTCACGATCATTAACTTTAAATGTAAACAATGTGGTCTAATGTTCAACGCAGGAAGAACGGTAAGTACGTGCGCAAACTTCAACCTATACTATATTAGATATTGCCAACTTATAAAAATAAATAATGCATGCAAGAGACTGAATTTGTCAGTAAACATTGTTTTTCTACAGCAATTATTCAATAGTTCTCTTTCAACTAATTACAAATAATTTAAATGCTCTGTTTACGCAACTTTTGTTAATCCGTTGATGAAATAAATGGTTAAGTGGTTGACTACCGACTGACACGAATATAGAATGCGGCGTCCACAGTGGAGCCTATTTGCACCGAAATTTTGGTCGTCTGACGTCGGACTCTTGGGCCGGATTCACTCTATCCCATTCTTGTAAAATGAAACGGGCATTTTGAACACTAACGATTTTCTCCAGCGGCATCCGGAAAAATCATCTGTCGGAAGAAGATCTCTTCCGTTTGATTTTGTCGTTGACATTTGCCCGAAAACAGTTAGATAATCTGCTACACCAAAACCATTTGCAATACATGTAGATGGTCTTGATCCTGCTTCTCGCAAAAGTTTCAAGACATAAGCGCTGGAATTTAAGAAATATCCGACTATGTAGGGTGAAAACTTCTGGTGTCTTTCGAATGAAATAGCCAAGACGGTTTACCTTCGGCATTCGTCTATTATTGAATATTTTGGCTACAGTACGACCTTAGCCTAAGAGTTGCTTACTAGTGGCGGAGGGTCCAAGATGCACCCAACATAGTTCTTTCTTTAGGTGAGAAGTTCATTTTTCATTGTTTATGGTTTTTGTTATTAGATTCTGTCGAATCAGCCGTTGACTGGAGGAGAATTCTAGTAGTCGGCTGCTCTGACCAGTAGTTTTTCTGTGGTTTCCCTTATAAACACTAGACGAATGCCGGAGCAGTACTTAAACAAACAGACAAACAAACGGACCGCGCGCGATCTTTCCTTCCTCTTCCTTGTTCTATCCTCACCCCTTAATTACACTTACACTTACATGCACTACACAATCACGTATGTGGGAAGACCAGTCAGAAGCTTAGAGCTAGTCCTAACTGGGGTGGTGTTCCGGTGGAGGGAGATACATGGTTTACGATAACAATCTATCTTCCTCCTTTTACTAGAACATCACTTTATGTCCTATAATAGAACTGAAGTATATTTGTTTTATCAAAAACGCGCATTTCACAAGTGATCCATTTCCCCATAGGCTGTAGCTGTTCGTCAAAAAATATTGGCATTACGAACTGAGATTGCTACAACGCGGCGGCAACACTGTTGGTTTCGGTTGCATCAACTTTCTCACATGTCTCTCTCGAAATTAAGGGAAGGCGTTTACGGATGATCATTAGTGCCAAAAGCATTGCTGAACGTAACCGAGGCAGAATGATTGCATCTTTGCTTCTCTTTCCTGGCAGATTTGATTGAATTGAATTGGTTTTTAAATATTGATAATTTGATATTTGGTGTTACGTCATATTAATTTTAAAACATGATGAGGGTGATGTAAAATTATGGTTATGCAAACAAAGGGGGAAAAATAAATTCACCAAATAATATTAATCCACAATAACAGTTACCTTATCATTATTATTGCTGCCAAATATTATATATGTGTGCAAATTAAATTTTAAAACATGAAAATGTATCTATTTAAATATAATATACAATTCTTGTATCTTTTCCACTGTTTCTCAAACACGCGAGGCGTTCTGTGAGCGATGACTTGCTACTGCCAGGTGCATCTCTTAGAGAGAATGCCACATAACTCTGGCGGATCTAAGTTGAATTAAGTCATCTAGTTAATTATTAGTACTGGTGGTTTGGAGTTCTAATCCATGATTCCAGATGGTAAGTGTCCCGCTTCTTTTATCTCCACGTTCTTGGAGTACGCTCTAGACTATTGCATGAGCCGATCATTAAAGTGGGGAATCCGGGCATTAGTTCAAACTCCACTAGAAGTGAAATAGATTCGATTTATATGCTTGCTTTTGGCGAATTGATTTGGGATTTCATGTGAAATCGCGCATGCGCATTAAGGTTTCTGGAGTAGCAGAGCTTCTGTGCACAGAAGCGCGTTCGCTAAAACTCCCACAATGGTTCATCAGAAGGAACCGTGCGAACCGGATCTTAGACATACATGTGAATTAAATTGAACTTATGCCTTATTTTACGTAGCGAGACTCAGGCGATGAGGCCTGTTATTCCGTCTGACCTCGCAAATTTCGCTACGCTCCTTTCACCCACTGGCGAAGAAAGGAGGTATTTCTTGGGCGAGAAACAGGCGATTTGAATTTAGCTCAGAGGCGTCATTTAGGCTTGATCTTTTACATGTAAGTAAATCCACTAACACGGGACAGCTTTACTTCCCCTTCGAAGGAAGGCGTACGAAGGATTTTTTCGCCCTTAAAAATCCACGGTTTCTATCGCGTTTGAACCCGCCAACTTGGGTACAACAGTCCGATACGCTAACTGGCACACCATCGCCACGCGCATGTAAGGCAGAGTCGCTGTGCGCATGCGCGAGTTAGGTAAATCTATCGAAATCGTTCGTTGAAAGGAAGCGTGGGAATTGGATCTTAGGCATACACGAGAGGCAGAGTCGCTGTGTGAATGCGCCACGGGTGGTGCGCGATCTTTCCTTCCTCTCCCTTGTCCTATCCCCACCCCTTACGTAAACGCACTTCCATGCACTACTCTACGATACATGTTGGGAGACGCGTTTGGAGCATAGAGCTTACACCATCTGGGACGGTGCCCTGATGGTGGGAGAAACTTGGTTGAGGGAAAACCTCGTATGTCGACTTGCAGGTCGTCTTGCAGTCTAGCTGCGACCCACATTATCGTTACACTTTTTTTTCTGAAACATTCCTTATGTATAGTTCCTAGACCTACTATAGCCAGCTTTTACGAATCCTTATGGTTACAGAATCCGTTTCCAAACATTAAAAATTACCTCTCAATTAACTTTTGCAAAACTAATAAATTTGGGTAATACTCTGTATCAAATATTTCTCTAGATATGAAAATTACGTTTTAACTACTAGTTAATAATTAATCTAAAATAGTGATTCAATAAATGGCATTAACATTTGAAATATTTAACACATGAAACATTTGAAATCTCCCTTAAAAATATTGAAGCACAGAATAAATACGATCAATAGTAAAATTAGGAAATAAATACTTTTTAAATTGCAACAGACATCAAATTAAAAACCAATTTATTCAAAATAAATATTTTCTGTAATACCTGTACATCTGTGTGACGAGACAGATGTGAAGTTGTAAATCCCACTGTTTCAGGTAAAAATATGAAGGATATTTGTTCGGTGTAGACGAGATAAAACAGCTTTATTTGTTTAACTACTTTGGTACTTCGTATTGAAACGGTGTATATTTTGAACTAGTTAGTTAATAATAATATAGTCAGTAGTGAGGCATGTGAATTTTCACCTGTCACCGATATAAATTTTTTTAAGTTGACTCTATCATCCTCTAAGCATGTTCAATTCGACTGTCATGGAAATAACTACCGTAGAGCACTGAGAGATGGTAGAGGGCTCATTTGAAAGTGCACATTACTTAAGTACATGTTCATTTGTTTCATTTCTGCACACAATGACCTTTTGGCACGACTTACTTAGTACTGTATGAAAAGAAAATATTGCTACATTCACAATCATTCCTGCAGCCTTGGCAAACCTATACTATTTCTCAGAAACAATGTTTCATAGTAAATAAAATATGGACAAAGATACCTGGAAAGATTGTATACTTTTTTGCCATTCTTGCAACATATTTCACTTTCTGCTCCTTCTTTATCCCGACCAACCATCATGATCCCCACATCCCATTCTGAGAACAAAGTCAAGATATTCCAACAGACACTAAAGGTTTAAAAGGTGGCGAAATACGATCGTGGTGTCTTCTTCTTATACTTCATTCTTCTTAAAAATAAAACAACAACGTGCATACTGTTTACTATTAAGACAATTATTCAACGCAATGATTTATAGTCAATGTAAATGATTCATATACGACGTACTTCAGAACAAACCGGCACAAAGAGTACTACGGTGTTATAAGAAATATCGTGCAAGTAATAACTCAGTATAAAAAATTATGTTGTCTGTAAAAGAGAATGGTATTTGCAGTCACCCTCATTAGACAAAACTCCAACCGATCCAGGTATCCCATTACTTCTCACATGAAGTTTCTAAACAAGTATTAATTTTGTTTCTGATTTTTTCACGCAAATGTACTGCATTTAACATTCCGCTTTAGTCTCTGAACAGATCAAGATGTCCTGCGACCTCACAACGATATTAAATAAAGCTCATAATAATGACATTTATAGTAACACTTTTTGTCATTTTGAATGAATCATTAACTACTAAATAAAACTTATGGGTTTCGGGCCTAGAAGCGAGAATACATACTACAGAAACTATCCTGTAAGGTATGATGCATCTACTGTAATATTCATCTAGTGAAATATTTGATATTGAGCACTGTTGTTTGAGTAGGTAAAGTTAATTCAGACGTCGTCAGTAATAATAATTTGTGCAAACGGGTTATGGGACCAAATCAGTTCGGAAAAGTCAAAAACCTAAGAAGCCCCCCAATCATAACCATGTGCACACGTACATGTTTCCAGACTGTTTAGAACACAGTGCGCATCGTACAACACAAGTAGATGAAGCAAGGGCATGTCAGCCTTCATGCAGCTCCTTGCGTGTATTTTGCAAATGTACAGTCCCATCTGAGATATGGTATAAAATTCTGGGGAAACTCATTATGTAGTACTCAGACCTTTAGATTGCAAAATAAAATTATTCGAATAATGAAAAAACGCCATCTGCGTTACCCTTGCAAGCTTCACTTCATCGAGCTTGGAGTCTTACCCCCACTGCTTTGCCTATATATTTACGAATCTGTAATATTTGTCAAAAGTGACTTATTTAACGGTGGGAACATATTTTCATGCAATACTGATTTTTATAATTACAACACACGTCGTAAAACTAACGTTCATCAAGTGGCAGTATCAACAGCTGTCAGTATCAATACATATATACAATGCTTCAGTATCAATACATATGTACACTGTTATCAATACAATTAGAGACTATACTGATTATCAAAAAGACAAATAATATTTATTTTAACAAAACAGTGATATATAATGATTTAGTTTACATTTGAATTGTGTAATGTTTTTTAAAAGACTTAATATGTTTGTAACAAATAATGTACTTGAGCTTCCGGGTCATTGACCCCCATCTCGATCAGGGTTTTGTCCAGTTTTCCCGATCCATTGAGCAAATGCTGAGATGGCCGCTTGTTATTCATGTCTCGGCTCTGCTACGCTCCACCTCGATTTTTAACTTGGCATCTGCAGTAATAACACTCATAACATTTCTAGGTATGTTAATATCTATAACTTTACTATTATAAAAGGTTTTGTTGAATCTAAGTTATAACATCACCTGATATTAGCTCAGAGCAAGCATTTGCGCTGCGAGCACGTCTGTTGATTGTTTTATTGATTACAGATACGACAACTGCTAAAGTGATTAGTCTCGTACGTGTGCGTGTTTTTCTCAGGAGGCGCTGGATGGGAAGCTCTTGCGCAGACTTGCACGTGGGCTAGCGTGGTTTTCTTCAACGAAGTATATATTCCACCAGCGGACACCGGCCCAGTCAGGACAAGCTCTAAGCTCACGACCCGTCTCCGACCATGTCTCCACACATGCGTGGTAGTGTAGTGCATGTAAGTATAAGTATTTGTGCGTAAGGACGGGTGACGATATGACGCGGAAGAGGAAGGAAAGATCGCGTGGTCCATCACTTCTTAGGGTACTGCGCTGGCATTCGCCTGGCGTTGATCGGAGAAACCTTGAAAACCAACCCAAGCAGCCGATCCCTAGAATTCTCCTCCAGGGAGTGGCAGAATTCCACTTAGCTATCTCTCTAGTGTCGAAAATCCAGCCAATATCGTGACTCGAACCCCAGGACCTCCCGGTCGAGCATTTTTGACACTAGCTACACACCATTTGTAGATAGCAATATGGAATTCAGCTGCTGCATGGAGGACATTTCTAGCAGTGTCTTCTCTGACGGTATTTTCTGTGATTTCTTCTATCAACACCAGGCGAATGCCGGAGCAGTACATGAACCGCGCACGATCCTTTTCATCGTCTTCTCCTATCCTTTCCCCTTCTTTATACACCCACACAACCGAGCGAAGTGGCTCAGTGCGTAGCGCACTGACTTCGCAATCGGGAGGTCCGGGTTCGATTCCCGGGCCGGCCATCCTGACCGGGGTTTTCGTGGTTTCCCTCGGTCATAAAGGCGAATGCTGGGATGGTTCCAAAAGTCCACGATCATCTATCACCTCCTTTCACTCCTCTTTCATTCTTCCCTATTCCTCTTTCATAACCGCTACTCAAGGATAGGCACCCGTAGTCGATCGTCGCAGCTAGCTGTGCCACCGACCCTAGGATGTCTATCTGTAGCAGCAGGCGGGGTATGCAGCACAAGCCCCCCTGTTCTTCCTTCATGTGCAGTCACCAGTTACTATTGCGGTATTTAGGTAGCAATAGTAAACTGAGGGATCCTCGGCCGCGAGGTTGACCCGACGACGACGACGACGACGACACCCACACATTTACAACCACTACACTACAACTCATGTCGGGATACTAATCAGTAACTTAGTGTGTGTACCGGTCAGGGTGGTGGATCTCTGGGGAATACTTAAAGGAGTAAAACTCTCGGTACCTCTCTTAGGTCGGCGCCGGATCTCACCATCCAGCGAGGAAAGAACACCGCCTTTTCCCGCGATAAAGAATTGACTACATTAATGATATTACAAGTTAATGTGCCTGGAAACGTTAATCAATAAAAGTTATTTCATTTTGTTAAAAAAGTCGTCTTCATTCTCAAAAAGTCTCCAGTTGTCTGAATTCTCTCGTGCATGTATATTTTAGTGGCGTACGTTTCCCTTTTTGTACTTCAAAGTCTATTAAAATCATCACTTGCCATATCCACAATAAAAATGTGTGTACATTTTATACTACCACATTACTGTCTACTATTTTATAGTATTTTATAGATTTCTGTTATTCTTGAAGAATCGTAAGTAACGTAAATATCTGTGCTTTAAATTCAACATTTAGTTTATATTTGATAAAAGTTACTTCACTTCACATTGACTACTCCAGTTAAACACTTGCTTGTTTTATATGCTTCATGATTCTTAGTAATTTAAATTCAAGTTATTTGAGTATTTACTACGAGTGATTTATTTGACTTTTTACTTCAATGAGGTTTTTATTACTTCGTCCTCATGTGAATGCTTAGTTTAATATTTCTCTTAACCTTGATTTTTTTGTTACCGTCTGTTGTAGCGGTTAATGCCAAGCGCTTCAAGTCAAACTTAGCCCGAAAGTAAACGATGCAACGACGACAGCAGAAAAAGAATGCAACGAAATGGCTACTCACGAGAAACGAGCAAGAAATAAGTATGTAAACCAGTTAAACAACAAAAATTACCTTCTTGACGTCATAGATGTCGTAAAAAGTGAGTAAACCAAGAGATTCACGGAGTTAAAATCTTCAAGTATGCATTTAAAACGCCCCGACTTGCAAGTCATTTTCGAGGTAAGTGGATGCTGCGGCGGTTACCTGCGCATTTGCGTCTCCGGTCGTCGCTTGTTTTGGGAGACAGATCTATTTCCCTGAATTTCAGGGAACGAATGAAGAGACGAAACGTCAGAGAGTTTACGAATTGCAACAATATATGTATTTATTTAAAAGTTTAATATTAATAATGGAGTAAACAACAATAACAACAATAACAATAACAACAACAACAATAAGAACAACAACAATAACAACAATAACAACGATAACAACAATAACAACAATAACAACAATAAAAACAATAACAACAATAACAACAATAACAACAATGACAATAATAACAACAATAACAACAATAACAACAATAACAATAATATCTAACTGTAGAATAGCAACAATCATCAATAACGATGCTTACATCCAATTGATTTAGATTATTTGTTCAATATGTAACAATAGACCAGTTACGTAAATGACAAAACGTCATAATTGTCACGAAAGGTATTGTTAAAGA
The DNA here is from genome assembly GCA_038098605.1 of Gryllus longicercus. Classification (NCBI taxonomy): domain Eukaryota; kingdom Metazoa; phylum Arthropoda; class Insecta; order Orthoptera; family Gryllidae; genus Gryllus; species Gryllus longicercus. Next base: position 626,924 of record JAZDUA010000074.1, on the reverse strand, counting down.
ACAATTTATGGCAGTATCAATAATCAAAATAATGAATAAATGGTACAAGTAATAAGGAATTTTAATCATATTACTGGTTACGTCAATAGAAAGAGAAATTCATTTCAAAATGTATTTTAGAATATGCTTTCAAAGTGAGGAGACACTATTCGAAACAGTTGAATGTGTGGTCATTCTTGCAAACTGAAGAATTCTGACAGAAGTCCCCCTGCAGCAATCCACTTCACTCCACTTTACATTTCATCGTCACCCAAAGGAAGAGAATGAGCCACGCAAGACCAGCAAGTAGTAAGGTCTTAAGGTAAAGTCGGAGAGTCTTGAAGAAGGATCTCTAAACACGAAGACAGATTCTGGTCTACCCGCTCTCAAAAATCAAGAATCGCCACCGAAAGGAAGAGAATAAGCCACGCAAGACTAGCAAGTAGTAAGGTCTTAAAGACAATTAAAAAGATTCTGGTCTACCCGATCTCAAAAATACAACTGGAGGTGAATGAGCCAGGTGACTATCTAGGAGCTGCAGCGTCTTGGACAACCAAATCCCAAATCCCCAAGAATCGCCGCCCGCCGGCGGAGGTGAATGAGCCAGGCGCGCCCCGCCAGAAGTCGGCGCGTCGCAGCAAAAGAAGCACCACGGAGGGCCCTGTGATTGGCAGCGCCGGCGCGCGCCCGAGGTCTCTCGCGCCGATCAGCCTTGCCCTTCGCCGACCGCGGCGCGGCGCGGCGCGGGCGTGGGCGCTGGCTGCGGCGGCGGCGGCGACGGGCGCAGACGGCGCGGCGGCGGCGGCGGGCGGGAGGGGAGGGGGAGGGGAGGGGGCGGAGGTGGCGGGGGTGGTCGGGGCGGGGCTCGTTGTGTACGCGACGGCCGCCGACCCGTCCGTGGACGGTTGCGCCGCGGCGCGCTGGGGTGGCCTTGATGCGTTGCGTAACACTCCGGCGCGACGCCAGCCAGCGCAGCCTCCGCGCCGGGGAGGAGGGAGGGGGGAGAGAACGGCAGGTGGAGACGGGCGGCGATGACGTGGGGGGGGGGGGGAGATGGCCGGGGTGTTGGCTGCGGATAGGACCGGGAGAGGTGGCTCAGGGCGTCAACTGGTGTCGCGGCGGTGCCTCTGACCGGGTGGTCCGAGGGGTCGACTTTTAAACGTAGCAGGATTTTCGATTCTAGCTACATAGGTGGGTCGGGTTCGATCGCTGTCTGGAGCAGAATTCTAGCAGACGGCAGCTCTGATCGTGGTTTCTCTGAATAACACCAGGCGAACGTCGGAGCAGTACCCTAACAAACAGGGCACGATCCTCGCTTCTCCTTATTTGTTCTTTCCTAACACTTTACTTACACACACTAAAACTTATATGCACTAATCTACCACAAATGCTGGGAGACCATTCTGGGGCTTCGAGCTTGTCCCGGCAGGGGCGGTGCCTCGCTGGTGGGAGATACCTGGTTAGGGAAAACCCCACTAGCCGGCAGTAGGTCAGCGCCTGATCTCACTATCCGGCGGGGGAAGATCACCTCCACACATGCCCTACACTTGCGGGACTAATTGCCTTAGTAGGTGACGCGCCTGCAATAACTAATCAATGAAAAAAGCTGCAGATAGGACTGTGGCCCTTTCGGGAAATTTTATAAGATGTGTGCCGTTGTCGTTTGAGACGAAGATATTCTCGAAATATGGTGTCGGACACGTGGGAGACGTCAGATGGAGATTGGGAAAAGGGGAAGACGGAGTGTGGTCTGTGACGGTGTTTGGTCCAGACGGGAGATTTTATTGTGTGCCGTTTTCGGTTGAGACGGGGAAGGTTTTTCGAGAGCTGTGGCGTCGGATTCGTTGCTGGTGTCAGATGGATGATGTAGAGGGAAAGTGTTGGTGGAGACGCGTATGTAGGCTGTGATGGTGTTAGTTTTGGGCAGAAGATTCTATTAGAGATATGTCGTTGGTGGTGGAGACGAAGAAGATGGCAACAGAGACAATGGAGATGTTATGTCGTGAGAGGTGTCAGGTGGTGTCATGGAGGCGGCGATGGCTGCAGCTGTAGCTGTGGGGAGGGTGGAGGCACTAGGTCTAAATAGAATTATTTCTGACGTCTTTGGTGGTGATGGAGACGGAGGTTTCCAAAGTTAAGAGTGGGTGCGGATGAAGTCGAGGATTATTCGCCACAGCTACTGTAGTGGCGAGAGTGCCGATGTTTGGTCCAGACGGGAGTATATCTTAGATCTGTGGCGGTAGTAGTGGCTATAAAGAGGGGGCATTTTCAAATGCTTCGGCGACAGCGACAGTGGTGCTGTCGGATGGAGCTGGGGATGCTGGTGAAGGTGGGGATATTTCCTATTGCTTTGGCAATGGGGAGAATGGATGTGCCCAGTGAAGACGAGAGTGTTTGTTAGGGCTACGTGGGTGGCAGTGCAGAGGTGTGTGTGTGTTTGTGTGTGTATATTTCACCATTGGCGACGGAGGCGTAGGTGTCAAGATTGTCAAATGATGGTTTCGTTTAGGACGGAGAGAAGAGGTTGGCTGCGGTGATACCTGCGATGCTGCTCTTAATTGCCAGCGATGCTTATGAAATTTACAGAGATTATAATTAGAACTTTTAAAAACAGCTGGCAATAATATCGATTAACAGAACAATTTATCATTGTTAATCTGTTATTATTAATTTTTGATTTAGTCACAAGAATTGACTTTCTTGTATGAACCCGTTAACTGCCATAGTCCACAGTAATAAAACGTAACACAATACTAAAATATAACTTCAAATTAACTTCTCATAGCACGTCATACACAGTTTTTAACTGTTTTTGACGTAAATAAAAAAAATATTGCAGATCTCAGACCTTTTACTTTCCCGTATACGGAGTCTTTCCAAATTGAAGAATCTCCTGTCCATCTGGCTCAAGTCAAAGCTTTGAGATATAAAAGAATTCTTTAAACTTCGGGGGTACTTGACATTAAGCACCCAGAACATTTTCAACACTTTCTCAAAAACGGTCCCAAATTTTTTCTTTAAATTTCTTGTATGAATAGAGTAACATACACCTGTAGAAGTGGCACAGGTCTTATTTTCACGGTTAACTCCAAATTTTTGAAAATTTTAAAAATACGATTTTTTGGTTTCTTCTCACAACAACAAAATTAAAGATGGAGATTATTTCTTCAACTAAAATTTGTTCTCCATAGTGAGTTCTTTCATTAAGCTCATGTACATTTAAAAAACAAATTGTAGTAGTTTTCGCGCAATATGGCCCGAATATGTGCAATTTTAAAAAAATCACAAAAACAAGATTATCTCAAAAATGGCCCAAATTTTTTTTCTCGCCTGAAGCTTTGGTAGGGATAGTGCTATATGTACTTTAAAATGACATAAACGCTATGTCACTCTATTATTTTGTTTTAAAAAATTACAAAAATGTATTTTTTACTTGTATCTCATGTCGTGAATATGTGTATTAGCGGCAATTTGTCAGAATTGAATTTATGAGTACATGTGCTTAAAATAATGTCACAAAGTTTCTCGAAAACTCAACCGTTTTCTGTGAAAACTAACTGAAAATTCCGCATTTTCAGAAACGCTCAAACGCCATTTTTTCAAAAATTGTTTATAAATATTTTCTTCAAAGTTTTCCAATGGATAATTCAAATTTCACTCTTCAATATTATGTAAAGTTTAGTTTGATGATTTTTTTGTTTTTAAAACATTACTCAAATGTACTGCTTTCAAAAAATCACACGCCAATAATTGGCACATATTCAGCAGTTTTGTAAATACTATTGTATTTCTGAGTTGATGTGCTTGAAATGACTCCTAATTCTAATTGACTTCTAATTGTCTCAAAGTTTTCCGAAAACTCAAAAATGTTCTGTGAAAAAGAGCGTCAAATTTCGCATTTATAAACGACATTTATTTTAAAACGGATACAATTTGTTACAAAGAAAATTGCAATTTAGAACAAGGTTTTATTGCTCTTTAATATACTTAAATAATATTTGTGTTCCACTATTATGAAACCGAAAAATCAGGAAAACGAAAAAAAAAAGAAAACTAATACGGGAAAGCCTGTGGCATTTTACAGCAGCAGTAGTATCCCTGTTATGTGATACTTTGTTCTTTAACTTCACTCTGTTCTTGACCACTGCAGATGAGCAACTCAAGCTTTTTAAGTTACTAATGATCTCGAGGTTTCTTCTATTTGCTCAAGTTTGCACTCAGCTTGCAAACGTTGGAATTGGTCTGTTCTTTGCCACGAAATCTCTGATCTTAGTCATCCCGAAATCGACAATGGTCCTGATAAGGCTCACAGGAACCATACATTACATGCTACAGCTGATATTACAATTTGCGAGCGAAGAAATCGAATGGACTACTCAGGAATTCTTTGGAGAATGTTTGTTGCATCTCATAAGTATAATTGAAAGCAATAACCATTAATAGGATATTAAAACCGATGAAACCTGCGATAATTCATTAACAATTTCGGAAAAGGTAACAAATTTATTATTAGTCGAAATCGGTAAAAATGCAAAAAAATGTACAAAATTGGGTAATTTCTTTTTGTCATAACATAAAATTAATTTCTATACTAAACGACATTGTTCTGAATTGAAAAGAAAGAAAAGTGGTGCTACAGAATGCACAGACTTTCCCGTATTAATTTTCTAATTCCTTTGGCCTTGATTAGCTATTCCAACTTCCTACATATTCGTGCCTGTTGTCATCTATCGCCACCCAAATTCCTTTTTTTGTGGATATATTCTTAATTTTTCGGTTACCTAATTGTAGAGAGGATATATTATTTTAAGGTTATTAAAGAACAGTAAACATCGCCCTAAATGATGATTTTCTTTAAAAAAAATTGGAGCCGTTTTTAAAAAAACCGGCGTTGAAGCGCTACTGTGAGTTCGAAATTTGAAGCTCCTTTTCACAGAAACATTTTGAGTTTTCGAAAAACTTAATTTAAAAACATTTTCAATACATTAACCCACGAATACAATAGTATTTACAAGTTGCTGGAAATATATATATATATATATATATATATATATATATATATATATAAATATATATATATATATATATATATATATATATATATATATCAAAGACGTGAGAAATCTTTCAAAAAGTAACATTTTTTTAAAAAAAAATACACTGAAATTAACTTTACGTTATATTAAAGAGTGCAATTACAACTGTCTGTTCGAAACGTTTGAAGAAAAAATGTGGAGCTGTTTTTGAAAAAATAGCGTTTAAGCATTTCTGGAAATGCTGCGTTTTGAGCGAATTTCCACAGAAAACGATAGATTTTTGTGAGAAACTATATGGCATTATTTAAAGCACAAGTACCCATAAATACAATAATGTGAATAAATTGCCGGTAATATAAATGTAAACGATATGAGAGGCAAGTCAAAAAAACATTTTTGTAATTTTTGAAAAAAAGGATAGAGCAATATGGCGTTCGTTCCATCTTATAGAGTAAATTTAGCAGTATCTCTACCAAAAATTTAAAAAAATGGAGCCCTTTTTCAGAAAATTTTGTGTTTGTATTTTAAAATTGCACATGTTGCATCCAATACTGCGTGAAAACTACCAAAATTTTTAGAAATATGTAAGTGACCTTAATGAAAGAAATCACTATGAAGAAGAAATTTTATTTCAAAGAAAACTCTCTATATTTAATTTTGTAGCTTTAAGAACCCACCGAAAAAATCATACTTTTGCAATTTTCGAAAATTCAGAGTTAACTGTGAAAATCGGACCTATGCCACTTTTTATAAGTGTACGTTACTCTGTTGTTAGAAGAAATGTAACAAAAAATTTGGAGCCGATTTTGAGAAAATTTTGAAAATGTCCGGAAGGCTTAATGTAAAGTACCCCCAAATTTAAAAGAATGGTTTTCAAAATCTCAAAGTGTCGACTCGAGCCAAATGAAAAGGGGTTTCTTCAATTTGGAAAAATCCTACGCATGGTTTAGACGCTAGTAGTGTTCACAATCACCAAATGGACGGAGAAGCGGACGAACGGACGGACAGGCGGATGTTTAAGAAAAACATATTTTTGGTATCAGGGGAGCCCAAAATGTGTATTTCCGTTGAAACCTCGAAATCGATTTTCTGCAGCATTACATATCTTTCCCTATAATACGTATATTACTCCGTATATACTTACGTATATGGAAAAATAAAAATAAAATTACATTAAAATCCGCCCCCTAGTTATAATCTTTGAAGGTCAAATAAGGGAGGAAGTTTTAGGGAAAAGGTAGATTAAATTAATTATCCATGGGACGTGGCATATGTGCGCTTATTCGAAAAAGTCAAATTAATAAAAAGAACTATCAAAATTAGACTCAAACGGTTTTAAGCATTTTAAAGTACACATCTCAATACACAAGCAACAATCAAAAACCAAAATTCCAATTTTTTTACGGTAAAACGTCATTTTGAGGTAAACGAGTACCTTAAGGTGAGAGTACTTGGCCTATGGTGATGTCAGATGAAGGCGAGAGGGTGGTCGGTGTCAAGTGAAAAAGAGGGCGTTTACTACGGTTTTGGCGGAGGCGGTGGGGATAGTATGTTTGTTACAAATGATTGTGTGGAAACGGATGGAATGTCAGGTGAAGACGAGCATGATTGCTAGGGTTGTGGCTATAGCGGACACAGTAGAAATGTTTGTGTTTGCTACAGGTATGGCAGTGGAAGTGGATGCAGTGTCAGTTGAAGAGTGTCTGCTAGGGCAATGACTGTGGTGACGAGTATGTTTTTTTACAGTTAGGACGGTAAAGACAAAATCTCTGTTACCTGGAGGCTGATTTGTTTAGTGGGACGTTGGTGTTGGAGACAGGTTACAGCAATTGTGGTGGAGGCAGATGGATGATATCAGATTGGTTGATTGTTAGTGATTATGGGCACATCAACATCCGAGGTCATTATTCCCATAAGAGTAGTGCGTGTTTTTGCTGGAGAGGTGGCGGTGGTCTTCTCCCGCTGTGTGGCGAGATCCAGCGCTGACCTACCGTCGGCTAGCCGGGTTTTCCCCAACCAGGAATCTTGCATCAGTGGGACACCGCCCCAGACGGGACAAGCTCTAAAATCCCGACCGGTCTTCCGGCATGTGGTAGTGTAGTGCATGTGAGTGGAAGTGTGTGTAATGGGTGAGGATAGGACTCGTGGCTCGTTGTTAGGGTACGGCTCTGGCATTCGCCTGTTGTTGATCGCAGAAACCATGGTAAACTACTGATCAGAACAGCTGCCTGCTAGAATTCTTCTCTAGACTGAGGCAGAACTCGACCTTGCTGACAAGCTAATGTCGAAAATTCTGCCACCGTTGGGACTCGAACCCAGGGCCTCCGGGTCAGTGGCACTGCAGTGACATCAGTTGTTGCCACCTGTCCCGGTGGATGCATGTCAGCAGTTTCTGCAGGTACGACAATGGAGGCGAAAGTCTTGGTAGGTGAAGACGTTTTGACTATAGAACCAGGAAGGACAGCTGTGGTAGCTGGACGAGGGTGTGTTTGCTAAGTCTCGACTGTAGAGAATGGCTTGCTTCGGCATGTAAATAGCGGTTGTAGCTGAAGATGCATGTGCTAGATCGAGCTATGACTGTTCACTCAGGTGCACTTATTAGAAACGTGGCTGCGGACAACGATATTTGCTATGGGGCTATTGTTCTCGAGAATGAGCTGAGCAGGCCAGAGATCTCTGGCGATGGCTCTCTGGCGATGGCTCTCTGGCGATGGCTCTCTGGCGATGGCTCTCTGGCGATGGCTCTCTGGCGATGGCTCTCTGGCGATGGCTCTCTGGCGATGGCTCTCTGGCGATGGCTCTCTGGCGATGGCTCTCTGGCGATGGCTCTCTGGCGATGGCTCTCTGGCGATGGCTCTCTGGCGATGGCTCTCTGGCGATGGCTCTCTGGCGATGGATCTCTGGCGATGGATCTCTGGCGATGGATCTCTGGCGATGGATCTCTGGCGATGGATCTCTGGCGATGGATCTCTGGCGATGGATCTCTGGCGATGGATCTCTGGCGATGGATCTCTGGCGATGGATCTCTGGCGATGGATCAAGATCTCTGGAAATGGAGGTGGAGTCAGGTGCGTTTACAAAGACCTGTACAACCGAGGAGGAGGCAGCGTGTGGGGGAGGAGGTGAAGATGGCAAGTGGTGACGGGCAACGGTGATGGTTTGACGAGGGTAGAAAGCCGACTGGCCGAAGTGCTGAGTTGGGACGGAGGCAAAGGGCCGATGGAGGAATGGTTTCAGGTTGTTATGTTTAAGAACAGATCTAATACTCAGTGAGTCCATCGTAACAGAAGGCCTAAACTACAGTGTAATTCGTAGCAGGGGGGTCTAATACTCAATGGTTTCATCGTAACAGGAGGTATAATACTCAGTAGGTCTATTGTATCAGGATGCCTAATACTCAGTGAGTCTAATAGGTTCAACGTGACAGAATGTCTTCTTTCGCACTTTTTCTAAGTACATATAAGGCCTTCTAGTTCTTTCCAACAGGAAATTACACCTCACAAGAAAGACTGACACAATTTGTTAATAATAATAATAATAATAATAATAACAACAACATCAAATGGAATAATGTAATAACAGTAGGTGCCGTGGTGCTTCGTGGGGCCATCTCGCTTCTAGTAACCAGAAATGGGGGAGGATAACTACTGAGTTAATGGAAAGTGGAAGGTTCTAGGGTGAAGAATACTAGGTGGGAGAGCCAGACCATGTCGTTCCACACAAGCAAACATCCGTGCACAAGGCGGGATTCGAGGCCCTTTAAGCCCAGATCGTTCCGACGCAACCACCGTAATAATCACGACTATATAGATCGGCGTTTTGTCAGTAATTTGAATGTGAAAATGAAATAGCATGATTAGGAAAACACCCGACACTCTTCCGGCTAATATGGCTGAGTACAACAACTGTTGCTATTGCACCGCCTCTTACCGGGAGATTCTAAGGTTCTACTTCCGATAATTGCGGATTTTCGACACCAAGTAGATATTTCAGTCGAATACAGCTGCTGTGTGGAAGAAAATTATACTGAACGGTTTCTCTGAGCGCTAGTTTTCCGTGTATCGTAATTAATTCCAGGCGTGTGCTGAAGCAGTACCCTACCATATAAGCAATGCGATATATTTCCTCATACTGTCCCAACCTCTTCCCTTAGACTGAAACAAAAGAGCTTTATTGTATATATAAAATTGATTTGCTGAATTTCTAATGTAACTCTCTAGCATTACTCACAGTTCGGTATTTTTTCGTATGCACTTGGCGTTCTTCAAATTTAACAAGTTACAACGTAATACAGTGCATACGTGTTTTCAAATGTATTATTAAAATATGATATGGACAAAACATCTAACTTTTTATGTTCAAACCAGCATCACAATTGACAGTTCTGACGCATGTTTCACGTCTTTCAGAACAATCAGTGTTGCCATCCTCGTCGAAGAAAATTATTGCGATTAACCCTAGCGAAAATTGCCTCTAGGGTTTAGTCAAGACCACCTACGTAGATTTATTTAGGTAGTGTTGGCCTACCCAGTAAAATCGCAGCGCTAAAACACTCAAACAAATTTGAAATTTTGTAAATTTCTTAAAATTTTCTGTCCGGAGTCAAAAAATATTATCAGTTTCCCACAACGAGACCGTAGGTCGTGGAATGACACCTCATTTGTCTCGATTGGTTTTCGGGAAGTTCTCTTACCGTGAGTGACAGTTCCGCGCGCTCCCGCACACGCACACGCACGCACGCACGCACATACACACTGAAACTCGCAGTTACTCAAATACTTCACTGGGATATACAAGATAAAAATAGTTCTAATTCATTCAAGATGTATTATAAACTCTAAGACACACACTCGTATATTATTTTATGCAGCTATCTTGTTCATATAAAATATGAATGTACATGAAAAGTCGTTCCCTAGTAATGACTTCTAATCGCGACTCTCAAAGTTAATCCTTAAAACCAAAAGCCTCCATACCAAAAAGGTTTGGTTAACATTGCAGAATCCCCTAATGGAGGCAGGACGGTGAAGGAAAATGGAGGGAAGGAATGATGCGGATCACGTCTATGCAGACGGCCCTGGCGACAATTGAAGACTAAGGAAACACAAGTCACAGAATACAAAATGGACGACAGTTTTACATTCAGGGGAAAAGACAAATGTGTCATTGATAATAATGGTACTTTGCAGTGAATGAGAGTGTTTCAAAAGTCTTAGTGGTATATAATGTACTAACTCGAGAATAACTGGATTAGCAAACTAGAAAACTACAAATACGATGAAAGAGATTAATATTATCGGATTTAACAGACAGCATGTCACGTAAGATATATTTCGGGATACGCGAAAAAGATATATTTTACTGTAATAAGAAACCAAATGTGTTATGTGGTATAAAAAAGCAGATGAGTGGCGTTTGCATATAAATGTGACAAACGTGTTATTGTCTGGGATTTGTTCATGTACATATACATTGTACTTACATGCAACTTCATTAGTTAACTAATACGCAAACAAAATAGTAAATTAATTTGTATAATATCTACCAAGACGAGAGATGTTGCTGAAACAGTGGTGTCCTTACCGTCTGGGTTTGAATGATCGGTACTTTGATTTAGCCTTGACACAGAACTGTTGAAGTGATGCTCGCGGTACTCGGTTCGAGTAATCGTAACTTTCCGGTTAAGATCTTGCACAGAGATTTCTGTCCAGTGAAAAATGGCAAGTGATAGATTATCGTATAGAACACCACATATACCTTTCAAGTGTGAGGGTTGACATAATGTTTTATAGGACCTACGAAGAAAATAATTTTACGGTTTTTTACGGCAGTTGACAGCACTGTATTGTGAATTCTGACAGTTGACAACACTTTTCATTTTCTTTAAGTTGTGCTTAAAAGTATTTATTAATTAAAATTAAGAATGTACCATAAATTTGAAGAACAAATGGTTACAACTTTTCAAAAGTACGTTAAATTTATTGTACTAAACATTAAATTTATGATCATACCTTTATCGAAAGGTTATTGAATATTATTGACGATATTAGTTCACAAAAAATTGTTTGACTCAAAGAAAAAAAAATTTACCAAAATAGAAAAATTTTAATATTTTATTTTGACGTGTTTTACTTTAGATAGACAAAGACAAGATATTTAAGTAAAATTTCGATAGACAGTAAAATATTAAAGTTAACAGAGACCGAACCCGTGCGATTGTATTACACAAAACACAGAGCTGTAGAATACTCCTACTATAAACCAGAAAAATTACAACTTGTGTACTAAATGTGAGTGAAGAAATGACCGCATACAAGCATTCGTTGTATTAATACGAGGGTCATTTTTAAAATGTGGAGTTAACAGTGTAAATCATGTTGATAATAGCAAGCAACAACACATCTGGGAACCACTACATTTAATTTAAAGCAAAAACCACGGAAGAAGGAGTGTAGGAAGACCACGCAGAAGATGGTTTGATATGGGAACACGGAATCCTTGAAGAAGAAGAAGAAGAAGAAGAAGAAGAAGAAGAAGAAGAAGAAGAAGAAGAAGAAGAAGAAAAAGAAGAAAAAGAAGAAAAAGAAGAAAAAGAAGAAAAAGAAGAAAAAGAAGAAGAAGAAATATAAAAGATATTTGCAATCATTTGTATCAGAAAACTATGGAAACATTTCGAAGCAAATTAGTAGCAAACATCATTTGGGGCGCTGCAATTCTTTGAGATGACACTCCCAGAGTCCGACTGAACGAACGTCGGAAAACCAATTTCATCCCCGCCCCCTCCACCCACGGACTACTTGAACAAAGTGCTCCGTCCATCGCGTGTTCGGTGCACGCGCGTGCCATCACGCGTGACGCATACGAACCGGGCGACGCGTGCCTTTCCGAGCCAGCTGACTTGGGTATTCGGCGCTGCGCCGGAGCTCTGGGCTTGGCGTGCGCCGTGGCCATTGAAAGGCTTCGCGAATGCCATAATTCGCCAGCGGAAAGGGTTGCAGCCAAACCAAGACGAGCAACTTTTTCGATCTGAGGGACACGCCCGGCCCGTGAACAGATATCATTAAGGCAGAGATGAGATTTTGTGGTGAATTTCGACATTTGAAAATAAATTATGTAAGTCAATAGAGATAAATTACACAATACGTTTTGTAATAATTTGTAATTAAAAATATATGGCTTGAAGAAGAGAGTCAACCTATAAACCGAGAGTTATGCTTTATTTCAGACTACAGATTCTCTTGGTGTAGCAGCACAAGTCATGGTATTACACACCCGCGTTCTAGCGACTATACCAATTCTTATGTATTTAGAACCACTTATACACACCCTGCCAAGAAACTTGGCCTAGAAGGTAAAAATTAAAAAAAAAAGAAAAAATGAACCAACATTCATATGTTTTTTCTTATACCATATAAAATTTAATATATATTAATACATTATGTTTATCTTTGCTTCCTTTCACAATAATTCTAAAAAATCAATCATTTCTTAACCATAATAAATCATACAAAATTTTGACTTTTTTAAAGTGCGTGAAACCCTCAAGTGATGAGTGCCAATTTTGGGGTACATTTGGATTCATCTGATCAAACGGAGATGAAGATGCTTGGTTTTAGTTAACATTTTTAGTGGCATTGATGCAAAACTATATTACTCCAGATTAATACAAATGCCTTAGTGGGTAATCTTTGTTACTAATTTACAATGCGCGAAGAAAGTGAATGAAAACTATGAAGCCTCTGGCCTTTTGTCTGGAGTTGATGGTTTCGTTACATACATAGATAACTGGGAAAAATCCAAAAGCAACGAAACAGTTTCAATTTTGACCGAAAAATGCAAATATTTCATCGCGTTATTTACCATGTTCACAACCTGCGCGTATCGACTGAATTATCATATTCAGAATGTCATATTTTGAATAACAGATGACATTCGACCATATGGCTCCTAGGAAGAGACCGTCCGACATTAAATATTTGCTTTTCAAGGTTGCATTATTGAAATTAATATTCTTTGATATTTGTGGTATGTAAATGTTTTTATACTGTGTTTACTCTAAATCACGTAACGCAGTATTTGTGGAGACGTTTTTATTTAAATATCTAATTTATTGAAGTGTAATGTCTGAATATTTTATTTGTAGTTCTTTAGCAGTGTCCGTACTTCTTTTTCGAAAACCATTTTGTTTGGTTTTGATCTGCAACATTTTTTCTGTTGCAGGCCACTGGTTGGTAAAATATTTAAGTAAATATAGGTTGTTTTGAAAATAATTAGTAACATTTTATAGCGTAAGTAATAGCAAAACATTTTTTAGTTATATTGACACAATTTGTAATTTCGATTGCAACGAGTAAAGCACTGAAACGACGGAGATGATTAAATAAATTTTTGTTTTACATACTGTTAATATGTGATTCATATAATTATTTCGTACTGGCTTACTGAATATCTACGTTCAGTAGGAATATTTTTTCTCAATGGAGTAAATATAATTTTGTAATACGTACTTATTAATAGTAAAATCACTGAAAAAACAGGTCAGAAGTAGTATTTCACATTGTATGAAAAGAAACCAAGAAGAACCCAGTGAAATTCATTGTTCGTATACTTTTTCCGCAGACTAGTATCTATGTGTTGTAGGATATTTTTCCCCAGAATAAATTGTACTATATTTTTTCTATTACTACAGCGGTTCTTAAATTCATTTCATATCTACGTTTTCGTTGGAGTTATTCAAATGATCATACATGTTAGTTTAAAACACGTTTTAAACGTAAAAACTACTGTGTAACATGCATTCCTTTTAATTATCAAACACGAGTTTTATAAATTCATTCATTCAGGAAAATCATGTATTCAGAATGTACTGCAACGAGTTTCGGCACACTGAAAAATTAAAAATATCTTAAGAAATATTGTACTTTAAAATATGAAGAGAACTATTTAATTCTATGTAACTGTGAAATGAACTAATAAATAATATCCAACAGTTTATTTGAAATAAATATTATATAACAACAAATAATGATTTTCAAATAAAATGTTTCTTATAATGTTCTAGTGAGGAACAAAATTTAGAGACAAATGACATAGCGCTACACCTCTTTGTTTATACCACACCCAAATTTTGTTTGTTGCCGCAGTTACTGTCCGTGAGAGGTAGTGATTTGAATTCTTAGATATTGCAGAAACCTTGGATTTACTGCTTCTGTTTCTAAAATTATAAGATTATTTACAAGGACATACACTCAATTGATGAGGCTTTCTTTTTTATGTATATTATATTAATTACGTTGCGATAATGCGTTTATGTTTAGGTAAATACTAAACCCGCTTCTTCTTACCAGCAGAAGGGGGCCCTGTTAGAATATGTGGGGAGTGTCAGGAGGTCGATGTCCTACTTTATTATAGTACATTAGCCTTTTCGCAGTGTATGTAATTGACCTGATGCCGTAGAAGCAGGGTTCTGAAGTTGCTGTTAGTCTGCTTGCATTTTACATGTTCGTATGCAGATATGGTCAACATATAAATGTCATTACAAGTAGGGGGGCCCGTGATGCGACATCTCAGGGGCCACAAATGGGTGTTCACCACGCCCCGTACAGATCAGGCGGCATCCGATTCCTATGGTTTCGCACATCGCATTCTCTTTGACAACGAAAGCATTTCTCTTCAGCAACAGGGAGTGCAACAATGTGTTAGTTTAATGACGGCAATGTTTATAACCAATACCTGAATGAAGATCTTCTACATGACTGCTTCGAACCGACCACGTAATTTCGGATCTCTACGTATAAATAGTACGCGAAAGCAATAACACGATTTGGGATTATACAATTGTCGGCCGTTTAATTTTCCGAGTACTACATTCAATATTTCGGGCGAGTGAAGCGAAATTTAGAGTTCATCAACCATTCGCAAAGAACACTATCACCAAACCAAGAAAGGAAACGGTTCTGCGCCCCAAATGAGCTCACAAGAGGCGTAATCGAAGCAGATAGCACACAGCTGCAGGCGATCGGCGGGGCCCGCACGCCACGAAACGCCTTCCGCAACCCGCAATGCACCGCCTCAGCCGAAGCTGCAGCCATACCCATGGGGCCTCTCTTGGGCCAGGTCGAAGGACCTGCCGCCTCCGACGCCGAGTGCTGAGTAATGGTAGAGAACGGGTTAGGAGTCGAGACTCAGGGTTAAGAGCACCATCGCCGAAAAACACGGACCGCGAGCGGGGACGTTGGCCTGGCCACTTTCGGCACTTGCATTATTTTTGTTTGTTTTTTTATATTTTTTTCTGCATAATTTACAATCTGTTCCTATCGGAACAACAAGCAAATGGTGTCAACAGATACATTTCCGACGTGAACTGTTTATGACGTTGAAAAATTTCATTTACAAAATCGGTATGGCAAATCTAAAATACTCTCTCTTCTCAGTCTATAGATATGCTCACTGTTATCTAGAAGGCTTGTTGAGAGGTGATTTGGGTGGTTGTACAATCTTCTCTGGTATGCTAGGCTCTTCGTGGCGATTACTTCCTCCAGCGGGACGATGTCGAGGTCTCTGTATATCGTCTTGTTTGTCACGTACCATGGTGCGTTGCATAGTTTTCTTAGTGTTTTAGCTTCGAATCTTTTTAGAATTTCTAGATTCGATTTACTGGAAGAGCCCCACAATTCAATACCAAAGGTCCATGTTTGTTTGATTATAGTTTTATAAATCTGTATTTTGTTATGCAAGGACAGCTTTGATTGTTTATTAGCCATGACAATTTGAGGATTTTAAGCTGCGCTTCTTTTCTCTTAGTTTTGATGTGGGTTTTCCAAGTCAGGCGTCTATCCAGTGGCAGTCCAAGGTATTTGATTGTATCTGCTTCGTGGAGTTCTGTGTTGTTTAGTTTTACTTTTGGGCAGTTTTCTTTTCTTAGTGAAAATGCTATATGTTTTGATTTTGTTTCATTAACGGTGACTCGCCAACGATGACTTCAATCTTCGATTTTGTTTAGATGTTCTTGAAGATGTTGCGATGCGAAGGAGGGATCTTTATTTGCAGAAAGAATAGCTGAGTCGTCTGTCACTTGCATTATCGCCGCGTTTTAGTTTTCGATGATCTCAAGCGATAATGTTTGCCCGAATCATACCGCGATATTATGTTAGTATTTTCAGCCGAGATTTGGTGGTACTTCGTGTTGAAGATGAATGAATAGAAGTTATCGAACCCCAATAATATAATTGTTACTATTTAATAATATTTATAAAACCTTTTTATTAAATAAAACATTCTTCAAGTCATTATAGTTGAATAACTTCTATTCAATCATGTATCATGGTATTAATTTTATATCCCTGGACCTATACGGGCATCATGAAAATTAGATTAATGACTTTAAATTGCTTTTCAAATCGTGTCAACACAATAAATTTCACCGACATAAAAACACGGTTCAAGATTGGGGACGTTGTTGTACTTTTGGTATTTACACTATCGTCATGTTTTAGTTTTCAATATTCCCAGTCGGCAATGCTGAGTGAATAACATTGCGAGTAGTAGTTTCAGTCGAAGATGAATAATCTATTCATCCATAATAAATTATTGTAATAATTTTAAAACTGCAGACACATTGGTAACATCAAAACTAGATTGACGACAATAAGTGAATGTTTCAATTGTGTTACCATTGTACTCAAACATGACTTCACAGTTAAAGGGCAGGGACGTTGCCGTATTTTTTATGCTTACGCTTTCGATAAGTTTTAGTTTCCTATTGTCAGCCGATAAGGTTTAGTGAACCATATCGCGATATCAACTAAGTAGTTTCATCCGAGATTTTGTGGTAATTTGTACTGAAGATGAATAAAACTGATAAAACGAAAATAACATAAAAATGCATTTAATAAAATGTATAAAACTTGATTGTATAAAATAAAACATGCTTCACTTGATTGTAGTGTGATAATTTCTATTTAATAGTAAATCCTGGTTTTATTTTAAAACAGTAGACATATTGGTATCATCAAAAGTAGATTAATGTTTATAATCGATAGTTCCAATCGTGTTAACATTGTCAATTTCTCGCCCATAAAAGCCCGGTTGTTTAAAATTGTTTCGAAAAAAAATGTATTCCAGCAAACACTTTATAAAAAAACAGTTTAATGCCAACCTGATAGCTTCTATGGTGCTAACATTTCAAATTCCACTCAAAAAGACGGATCATGAGTAAGGGCGTTCTCATATTTCGCATGTTGTAGTACTCTAGTTTTCAACATTCTTGATCTATAATATTGACGGTATAATAACGGATGCATTAAAATGTTTCAGACTTATAAGATATTTTAATCACTAGGTTACTGACATCCATTACTGTAACTGTCGTATAATATTTCTCAAGAGAAAGCGATTTTGCAACTTCACATTTGTACTCCCAACTTTTACAGAGAAAATGTATACACTGTACAGCTTTCAAGTAATTAAATGACTTTAAAAATAACGATGTTTTAGGTCAATACATAATTTAACAGAAATATATCGAAATATTTGAAAATGAAATAAAGTGCATACTTTTCTTACCTCGTCTTTAATTCTTAATAAGACAAGGTATGGTAATCGTGCACCAGTTAAAACGGCGAATTTTCGACAAAAAATCTCTTATTGCCAGGCCCTGGCAAGGAAAAAGAGGTTAAATCTTGCTAATTAGTATTTAGTTAAACAAGTAAATTACTTCCAATAACGCGTTGTGTAGTCAGAATCTGTTTTGTGAGTCCTTGATATCGTCGATTGACAGCAAACATCTCTGTTCGTCCGTCTGTAGTCAAAGCTTGCGTCCAAACCGTTCAGTTGATTTTCTCCAAATTTGACATTTCTCGATTAATTTAAAGGAACTCAAGGCTCAATGAATTTGAAGCGGATATGTGGATTTCTGGGGGTACTTTATATGAAGTAACAAAAAAAATTTCAAAATTTTCTCAAAAACTTTGCCCTCAGATAACGTTAAGTACACGTAGGAGATCTGTGTAGGCCTTTACCTTGAAGTGATTGTGTTCTCAGAACTTGCAAAAATTCAATTTTATTCGGTAACATTGAATCAGTATTGAATATTCTTCAATACACAGTTTTGAAGACAGAAATTTTTCCGTAACGAAATCTGTTTTTTAAAGACTGACCTTGAAATAAGGACATGAGCAATTTCTCCAAAACCTGAGTATTTTTCGTGTAATTTTCTGAGTGATATAAACAATTAGTTTCTCAAAAAAGGGGATTAATTTTTGTCTTTAAGTTTTCTTTTCATAGGTACTGAAGGACAATAAAAATATTCCTGCTGGTCTCGTAGCTCTGTATTGTTGAAAAATGCAAAAAGCAAACATTTCAAATCTACAAAATTGAAGATACAAATTTTGTTTTAAACAAAACCTGTTCCAAAAATGCTGTTCTTTTTAAAAGGCTGTTTACAATTGTTTGAAATAACGAGTCATTTTTGCATAATATCTGCTTGAAGTTAATGCAACAATGATAAAAACACATTTTCTCAAAAAGCTCTACAATTTTCTCTTTAAATCTTTCCATGGATAAAACAAGGGATGTGTAAAGAACAGCACAGGTGTTATTTTATCTTAATTATGCGAGAACGTTGTTGTGGCTTTAGTTGATTATCTTGTTTTTGTAATCACACGGCAACGGGTAAGTTATCACGGAAGTTGGGTCGTTGGGAATTTTGCCTTCGTTGAATTTCCGCCATAAAAATTTGGCACGCCATAAAAATTTCCAGAAGCGAGGAATGGCTGGGAAATATTGCTTCTGTTCTTTTTACCAGAATACGTTCTTCCCACCACTAAGGTGAGGCACACACGTCTCCTCCGATTCTTTAATGAATGAACAAATAGAGAAAAAAGTACAGTAATCCCGAAATAATGAATTAAAAGCTGCGAAGATACAACATTATTTTACTTCATAAATGTCTCCGATGAGTTTAACTTAACGGTTCTTCACATTCTACTTGGTAGTGACAGTAGTATTTTTAATTTTAAAAAATCCATTACATAAGATAGATCTTCATTTTCAACCTAATTAATATTTTTTAAATTGTTCCTTATAATCGTTTCGTTGCCACCAGCATGCCAATGTCTTACTGAGTTCTTCATAATGTAACTTCTGCTGCATGGACGGCTAATAAACAGACCGAGTTTTGTACTGATTACTCTGGTCATACGTATCTCAAACTCTTCGCCCAGGAGTGTTTTTCAAAGCTTGTCTACTTCCTTCTCGTGTAGCTCGGAGCTTTCAATTTTACTTCGAGGCCGTCGCGAGAATTCTAAATTTTGTTTAAAATTGCTTTTTCTTTTACCAAGCTGGAGGTCACGATATAGCCTTTTATTTACCTTGTACACTTTTTATATTTCATTACTTTCGAATACCTTTTTTTTTATATATCCAGTAATGTTTAACTCTTGGCCTACATTAGAAATCACATTTCTTCCGTGATTTTCCTTTTGTGATCCCTGGATTATGTTACCTATATTTCGCTCCCGTACAGAATAGAAGAGTAGGTAGGGCTATTGTTGATAGACTTTGAGCTTAGTTCCTTTGCCGACTTTAATTCCCAGAATTTTTTGATGGAGTACAAGATTGCTACAGTATCACAAATAGCTTGAAATTTAATTACTTTTTGCTGTACGTGAATGTTAAAATACGATTTGTAATGTTGCATCCTAAATATTAGAAGTTGGATACTTGTTCAATAGCTATGAATTAAAATACTAAAATGAAAACAAAATGCGAAGTGTTGAAACCCGGATATATTAAAATAGACATAATTTTCAGTTTAGTAGGTCCCTTCGTGTATCCCAGCATCTAGCACTATCCCAGAGCCAGGAAATTTTCGACTCTTGGGATGAGGGAGAAGAAAAATATCATATGTCAAAGTGGGGCACAGATCCAGGGACTCTACGTCAGTTATGATTCAGGGCCTTTTTTTCTTTCTAGTACTCTACGTATCTGCACAGTACATATTTAGGCACATAAAGCTATGTAATGGCGTACAAACTCGACGTCAATATTTATATGGAAATAGCGTACTGTGGTAGCCTCGTATTCAAAAAACGTGTTTTGTTTCAATGTGTCTCGCAAGTTGTATCGTCCATTCGAGCTACCGACAGTCAGAACGTCTATCCGAACATCAATAATTCTTGTAAATTCTTTTTACCACGTATACATAAGTAAGCGAGAATGCACAATTATGAAAAAAGGTTCTTACTTCACTAAAGGACTTGAACTAATAATTAATGTATAAATATTTTGAACACGTTTCATATCTCTTCAATAATCATCAGGTGTTGAACGTATTCTCATACATAAATTAACAATACCTATTTCCTCTTTGCTTAAAATTGAGGGTATCCAAAAGAAGTATTGAGACATCAGTTCTTAAGCTGGGTATTAGAAATTTTTTTCGTATTAAATGAATTTTCAGAGAGACAACTTAATGACCTTAAAGTTCAAAGTTAAAAGTCTCCATATGGCCATCGGCGCGTCTGCAGAGTAATTTTTTATTGAGATGTAATGAAGATGATGGTCAGGTGAGTAAAGAGTACAAAAATGGAAAGCATGTCTGCCTCCGTCTGCCTCCGTCTGCCTCGTTTGAGTCGGTCCTCCTCTGGCTGTGTCTGGCAGCCTGCCTGTCAGTCTGTCTCTATCTGACACTCTGTCTCTCTCTTTCTGTCTCTTGCCTCTCTCTCTCTCTTTCTGTCTCTTGCCTCTCTCTCTCTCTTTCTGTCTCTTGCCTCTCTCTCTCTTTCTGTCTCTTGCCTCTCTCTCTCTTTCTGTCTCTTGCCTCTCTCTCTCTCTTTCTGTCTCTTGCCTCTCTCTCTCTCTTTCTGTCTCTTGCCTCTCTCTCTCTCTTTCTGTCTCTTGCCTCTCTCTCTCTCTTTCTGTCTCTTGCCTCTCTCTCTCTCTTTCTGTCTCTTGCCTCTCTCTCTCTTTCTGTCTCTTGCCTCTCTCTCTCTCTTTCTGTCTCTTGCCTCTCTCTCTCTTTCTGTCTCTTGCCTCTCTCTCTCTCTTTCTGTCTCTTGCCTCTCTCTCTCTCTCTCTTTCTGTCTCTTGCCTCTCTCTCTCTTTCTGTCTCTTGCCTCTCTCTCTCTTTCTGTCTCTTGCCTCTCTCTCTCTCTTTCTGTCTCTTGCCTCTCTCTCTTTCTGTCTCTTGCCTCTCTCTCTCTCTCTTTCTGTCTCTTGCCTCTCTCTCTCTCTCTTTCTGTCTCTTGCCTCTCTCTCTCTCTTTCTGTCTCTTGCCTCTCTCTCTCTCTCTTTCTGTCTCTTGCCTCTCTCTCTCTTTGTCTCTTGCCTCTCTCTCTCTCTTTCTGTCTCTTGCCTCTCTCTCTCTCTTTCTGTCTCTTGCCTCTCTCTCTCTCTCTTTCTGTCTCTTGCCTCTCTCTCTCTCTTTCTGGCTCTTGCCTCTCTCTCTCTTTCTCTCTTGCCTCTCTCTTTCTCTCTTGCCTCTCTCTTTCTCTCTTGCCTCTCTCTCTTTCTCTCTTGCCTCTCTTTCTCTCTCTCTCTCTCTCTCTCTTGGCAATTTATATGCCAATTTATTGGGCCCGCTCGAGAGCCCAACGAGGAAAAAACGGCGGCGATGGTGTAACGGTTAGCGTATTGGACTGTTATAATAAGTTGGCGGGTTCAAACCGATCGACGCCGTTTAAGGGGGAAAAATCCTTCGTACGCCGTCCTTCGGAGGGGAAGTAAAGCCGGCTGTCCCATGTCAGTAGATTTACTTGCACGTAAAAGATCCTCAAGACTAAATGACGACTCTAAGGTAAACTCCAATCGCCTGTTTCGTCGCCCAAGAAATACCTCCTTTTTCCACTACTTGGTGAAAGGAGCGTAGTGAAATTTGTGTGGTCAGACGGAAGAGCGGGCCTGATGGCCCGAGTCTCGCCACGTAAAATAAGTCATCAATTCAATTCAAAAGAAAAATGTCCATATGAGAGGTCAAAGCAAACATTGCCTGCAAAAGGCGTTGTCCATACGTTCCAACATTTGTTTCAGAGAATGTATTGACCTTTTAGAAGAAAGAAAATCTTCAAAATCGTCATTTTTAAACAAAGTATCGAAAAACGTTCATACAATTTTCTATGGACTTTCCTACGGTTTACAAGATAAAATTTTCATACATTGGGGTCCCTCATACACAGGCAGTCGGTGTATTATGCAACGAGTATATAGAGTTATGCTTTATTACACGTTTTGAAAACAAGCGATGTTAGGAGCAAGATTTCAAATTTATACGAACGCAATAAAGCAACATCATGAACGACTTACATACCGTATTTTTTTGTATAACAACATTACAAAATTATTACTGAGGCCGGAACTTGATTATTCATATACGTGATTGTATGGAAATGGAGTCAATTTCGTAGAACGTCTGTCACAATGCTGGTTCATCATGGAGATGACACAACCTCTCTCAAAGGCCACGGAGTGTAGCGTTCATCTACTGATGCAGTACTTTGAAGAGTCAGTGAATAATAAAATTAGAATCGCCAAAACAGTTGTATTTGGTGAAGAGATGCCGGATGCAGGATAACCTTCCAAAACTCACACTACAAATGAAACAACAATTTCTACAAATCCTGTGTTCACTTTCACCAATGTTTCAAATTGGACGTTCAATTTTTCTTAATTAATTTGCGCTTTTAAGTTATGTGCCGTTTAAATTTTCTTAATTTCTGTAAAGTAATGTATTGTTCCATTACATTCTTCTTCTTTATGTGTAAATAAAAATACCGAATGATCGGCAATTGCTTGATGACGTATGTTATTTTATTGAACTAATTTCCTTATCCTTCACTTTATGAACAATTTTCGGTGCATTAAAAGATTGTTTATAATGTTGGAATACAAAAAATATCTCTTCTATGGCCACGAAATAAAAATGATTAAAACAATCGTTCTGTAAAATGACAATATTTGTGATGTGTTATGTTTATTGTGCTCCAATGATATTGGGAATACTCAATGTCAGAGTAAAAGTAAGCGAATATATCTGTGTAAACACTTTAAAAATATTTTAAATAAATTAATAGATTTTTAAAGTTTTAAATTTAAAAAATATCAATTTGGCCTCTGGAAGTGCTTTTATTAAGAAACGCAACTTAATTAGCAAGGAAATGAAAATTTTCAGTTATGATAAGGAAACAATCCGTTGAATAGTTCAATGTGAAATGTATTTAAAAAAAAACAGAAAGACTGGTGTACCAAATAAAACAGTTAATTGAGTTTTGTGCTTTACTAAATGTCACAATCCAAATATTACAATAAAAAAGTAGGGGAAAACCAACTAGCCAGAAGAGAAAATACCAAGTCCGTAGCCGTTCACAGATTCACCAGAAATTGCGCTACCTGGTATTCAAACCAAACGTCAAAATTGGCGTACTAGCGCCCCTAGGAATAGCAATAACAAACTACCCTAGGTATAGTTGCTCAGGATAAGTCTCAGAAGAAGGCGCTAGGGGCTTCCGGAGACTAGCCTCCGCATTGGTCAGTGTGTGGCATTAAAAGAAGAAAGAAGATTGCTGTTTGATCCGATTTACACGCTTCCTTTTCACGAACAATTTCGTGACCTATAGAAAATGCACGGATGCGCCGAATCGATTCTATGAAAATATTCTTCAAAAGGAAGCGTACAAATCTCAGCAATAGATTCTTGAATTTGGGTGTAATTGGTGGCAAATGGAACACGTCAGAAGTAACATGGTCTATTCCTGTTTTTATATTTATTCTACTTTATATAAAAACCTTACTTTCATGGTATTCCACGGAAAAGATTTCTAATCTTAGTGTCGTGTCAATTATGTTGTCATACAACATACATACAGTTTTTATTTACATACAACTAAGACGGTCAGGGAGTAGTCGCACACGCCTTGAGCATAACTGCGATTTAAACTAGTCGTGCTACGGAATGGTGTAGACATTCTTGTACTAAATTACACTGGTCGATAGTGATTCTGTTCAATGACTAACCGTAGCCGTTGTTATGTAGCTTGCTACGCTAAAACCGAATACAACCAGAAAAGTAGCCCACCGGGCTCGGTTATTTGTGTAATTGCACATTTACTAAAATGATATATTTCGCAGATAGCGTTGTCATGTAGAGGCGTCGTTTATACTGAAACGCTAGTTGCTTACGAATTAGACAACAATGGTCGCCAAGTATGCATGATATTGTAATTCTCACTAAAAATATGAAATAGACGCCAGACTGGCCAAATGAATTGAGTAAGTTCGGGAATTGCAAAGATAAGTGCGGTGTCTCACGTACACGACGCACCTACTGTGCGCATTAATTACGCCCTACGAGTCGAGTGAGAAAGGTGTTGATATCGAAATGTGAATGTGATCGTATATAGTGCACGACTCACCCTCACGTTGCGTTCGAGTGTTAATTTTTGTACGAACAAATTCCTTGCAATGCCGCAAAAGTATGTAATCCATCCAAACAAGTTCTGTTATGTGTTTGCTAAGGTAACTTTGAAGAGTCAAAGGAGGAAGGCCTCAGATAATAAGAAAGGCAAATGAATTGAATTTCAAGTGTCGAATGGGAAATCAGGACAAATTGTGGACAATTCCTCATATTTGCTGTGCATCTTGGTAACATTACGTATTGGTTGGTTATTTGGATATTCGCGACATATGCCATTTATAATTCTTATGGTACGAAGAGAGACAAAGGGTCACTCCAAAAACTACTATTTCTGCATTACCAAAGTTGCTGGAAACACATGCAAGACCAAGAAGGCCATTCAATATCGCAACCTCCTTCCAGCGATCAGGCCTGTTCCTCACAGCGACGGCCTTCCTATCCCAGCGTCACCCGACAAATGGAATTTAAATCCCGAAAACTCTGGCGATAAGCGTTTAAAGGTAAGTGCCAAAAAGCACTACATTGAAGACCCAGATTTCACAGGAACGACTACACAAACTCCGAGATCAATCTGTTAGAACTCAATGGTCTAGTTCGTGATTGTTCCATGAAACGAATCAAAAGATAGAATGGAATTAAAAGATCGAAACTGAATTCCTAATTAACAGAAAAAGCTGAGTACTACGAATAACTAGTGTACAAACTCCTTCACAATTACAAAGCACTGGGGAGGTAACATGTCAATTAAAATACATTTTCTAAATTCATTTCTGAATTCCTAATTAACAGAAAAATATGTTATTTTTTCTGAAAATCTCAGTGCTGTGAGTGATGATGTCTATAAGTGTTTCCACCAAGATATTGCAACAATGAAAAACATTATCAGGGAAAATGGAATCCAATTATGCTTGCAGACTATTGCTGGACACTAAAAACAATGTTCCCCTATCAAAATGCAGCATACTATCATTCAAAACTACATTTTGATTGGTATTATTATATATATGCAAAGTAAATAACACCAATCACTTTACACCAGTATTAACTTTATATTAACCTATTCCATAGAAACCTTGGCCGTTAGTGTTATTTAAGTATTCTATTGAGTCTAGGAAACCTTTCCGGTTTTATGTAAAACAAATACCAGAACCTTTCGCTGTAACTATGTAACTAATGATCCTCAAGGAACATTTAATAATAATAATAATAATAATAATAATAATAATAATAATAATAATAATAATAAAATAACGTAATTTAAACTCAATCTTTTATGTTTACTGAGTAATTTGCAGCATTGAATAAACATAATTTAATTTGACATCATTTCTTCCTAAAGCATCAATGCAAAAAAGTTACTTTAGCATCGAAATCTGTCAGCTTCGTTCACAGTATTATTTTTTAAATTAACCAACTCTACAAAAAACATTATAAAACATAATAGTTACAGCACGTGTAAGTTAACACAACAGCTTCGTTTACCGCTATACTTTCTAGTTTTCGAGAAAATTCATAAGAAAACATTTGAAGCACTTATACTCACAAACGCAGCAACTAATCAAATATCCTGTAATGTATATTCAACTATAAATGTCGTTCGCAACATTTTAAAACAAACTATATTTGTGTTCTGTTGAAACAACAAAAGGGAACATCGAACTAACGTTTATGTAACTTCACTCAACGCATTTATCATTATCACAAAAAGTTTAGAGCAAAAACTAGAAAGTTTTGAAAAAATATTTGGGTAATGAAAAGGTCAGCGTGGCGCTCGCACACACAATTTGCGTTGATGAAGCCCTGGCGGGGCAGACTCCTGAGTCTACGAGTGTGTATACTACTGTACAGTGAACAACCTTCACTGTCTGCAACAAAAGGGTACATCAAACTAGCGTTTATGTAACTTCACTGAACACATTTACCACCATCACAAAACGTTTAGAGCAAAAACTTGGAGTAAGTTTTGAAAAAATATTGGGGTAATGAAGTGGTCAGCGTGGCGCTCGCACACAGATTTTGCGTTGATGAAGCCCTGGCGGGGCAGACTCCTGAGTCTACCAGTGTGTATACTACTGTACACGACAGTGTACTGTAACAACCTTCAGTCTGCTACAAAGTTCAACAACCTACAGCGTAATGTACAGCGTAGCGAAAGCAAAATGTATAGCTTTATATGGCATACTCAAATTGTGTATACATTTATGCTTTGAATGAATGCCAGCAAAATTATTCTCTAGTGATTGAAGTGAACCGCGCTACTATAAGCTTGTGAATCACGAGAACTAGTGAACCGAATCAGTGAACCAAATGAACCGGTGGCACCCTAAACTCCGGATCAACCGCTAGCTCTCGCGGAAAGCCGACAGAACTCACTGACTCGGACTACTGCGTCTACAATTGTCGCGCGAAGCAACACACACACTAAATCTTCGCAGTGGGCAGCAGCAGCAGCAGCCTCCAAACCGAAAGCGTGCGCTGTCGGGGTAATGAAGCGGTCGGGGCGGCGCTCGCAGACAGAATTCGCGATGATGGTGCCCTGGCAGCCAGGCGGCGCCCGAGGCCCCGCGCGGGGTACGAGCCGGGGCCGCGCATTTGGACGGGGTTTCCCGCCCGGCGCCGGAACCACGGCACGACGCGGCGCGACACGGCGCGATGGCCGAAACGCCGCTCTGCGCGGTGCACCACAGGGATTGATACAGTGATTGAATCTGTTTCCGCCCAAACACCGCCATGCGAGGTGCTCGTTATTGAATGTTTCCGCCGAAACACCGCTCTGCGCGGTGCACCACAGGGATCGAAACAGTGATTAAATCTGTTTCCGCCAAATCTTCGCTCTGTGGTGCTCCACAGGGATCAAAGCAGTGATTGAATCTGTTTCCGCCGAAACTCCGTTCTGTAGTGCTCCACATCGAATCAGTGAGATTGATCAGTGAGATCGAAGCAGTGATTAAATGTCTTTCCACCGAAACTCAGCTCTGTGGTGCGGCACAGGAATCGAAACAGTAATTGAATCTGTTTCCGCCTAATCGCCGCTCTGCGCGGTGCTCCACAGTGATTGAATCTGTTTCCGCCAAAACGCCGCACTACGCGGTGCTCCACAGGATTTAAAACAGTTATTGAATCTGTTTCCGCCTAATCGCCGCTCTGCGCGGTGCTCCACAGTGATTGAATCTGTTTCCGCCAAAACGCCGCACTGCGCGGTGCTCCACAGGATTTAAAACAGTTATTGACTCCCTTTCCGCCGAAATGCAGCTCTGCTCGGTGCAGAACAGGAATCGAAACAGTAATTGAATATGTTTCCGCCGAAACGCCGCTCTGCGAGGTGCACCACAGGGATTGAAACAGTGATTGAATGTGTTTCCGCCGAAACGTGGCTCTGCGCGCTGCACCACAGATATCGAAACAGTGATTGAATGTAGGTAGCTGGTGCATGCGAGAAAAGCACTACGCCTCCTACTCGTCTCCTGTCATCTGTTGTAGTGAAGTGCGTGTAAGTGTGTGTTTGTGTGTGCGTGTAATGAGAGTGGAGAGGACGAAGATGAGGAATGAAAGATAGCGCGCGGTACACGGCCTGTGGGTTATGGTACTGCTCAGGCATTCGCCTGGTATCGATCAGAGAAACTACGGCAACAAACAGATCAGTGAAACTGGTATCTAAAATTCTCCTCCAATGTATTGCATATTGTGTAGAGGATGTCGTAAATGTTATCTGTGCAGCGTCGGTAATTCGGTACATCCATCCTGTCTCAAACCGAGGACATCTTAGTCGGAAATGCGGAGATATCTCAGAAGATTGCTTTGAATCTGTCGCAAGAAACTCGTCGAACTGAAATTGAGGGAATCACATTTGAAGCTTTTAGGGAAGTAGTGCTTTTTGTCTGGGAAAAACTTTTAGTGCTTCCCATGCCTGCACATACTTATATAACATCATGAGTTACATTTATTCTTGTTCTGTTTTTCTTCTTATTTTTGCTTTTACTGAAACACTGGGTAAGTAAATTGATGAATAAATGTTGTACGACATGCATAGCAACACACTTTTGTGGATCACAAAGTTTTGTTACTTCATTTTAAGAAATTCTGCGATAAATTATTATTATTTGCAATTATTATTTCCTCTCCATTTTAAAATAATACATATAATAAAATAGGCTTTAGGTACGAAACAGAACACAATTGGTATTTAGCGTTGTAGTAATATTTTTGTAAGAAAAATTGAAAAAAATACCCAAATGAAACATAAAGAGCACAGGCAACAAAACGCTACTGCTTAATAATACCAATCTCGTTTGATCGTTTGGTTAATTTGTTTCAGTTTCTTGTTCTACAAAATGTGTTATTGAGTTGATTCAATGTCATGCAGGATCCCAATGCATTTCATGAGATATATAGAAAGTTATCAATATAGAACGGTCTTGAGATTCTAAAGTCATGGACTTGAATCATGCAGAACACTGTTTCAGCTCCATGTGATGAGCTGGAGGAGAAAAATAGAATCTACTTTGTATATGTTTATTATATGTAACAGAATATGGAATGATTTCGAATTCTATTAAATAATCGATGATGTCATATTGATGTTTCTGTTTTTGGTTACCCCTTTCAACGCAATTACATGTTAAAGCACAGTTGATTGTTGCACCCTTTCGATGTCCTGTGGCATCCCTTGTATTTTTACTTTCTTCCTACGCAGTAGAGAGAAAGTTACGCAATGCTGCGCAGAAAAACGGCAAATTCTCGGCAGAAAAACTCTTATTAATGAAAAAGTGGATAAATCCAGTTGCTAAATTTAGTAAAAAAATCCTCTATCACGTGATGTAGCCAGAATCCATGTTTTTTGGGTCCTTGATACCGAAAAATCGAATGACAGTAAAACGTCTGACCTACGCCAGCGGCAACGCCATTTTTTCTAAAATTGATATTTCATAATCAGTCTGGCTGATGTCACGGTGCCTTAAATTTGAAAGCGATATTTTAATTTTATGGGGTACTTTACATGAAGCTCTTGGTGCATTTTCAAAATTTTCAAAGAGAATGGCTCCTTTGTTTTTGATTAAATTTTGTTGTTAGATAGGGTGAAGATTGTTTAAGAGAATGGTGTAGGTTTCATGTTCGTTGAAAACAGTGATTCTTCGAAAATTGCAAACGTTCAAAATTTCTTTGGAGTCTGTCTACAACTGAAATATTAGATGAAGATTTTCTCCTTCATGAAATTTGTTCCCCAAAGATAGGTTTTGAAATAAGAAATGCACAATTTTTCGAAAATTTGAGTATTTTTCGCGTAATTTTGCGTAAAAAATACGAGGGAGAATGTACATGCTGTTACAGTACCATTGGTTATTTCTTAACAGTCGCATAAAAATATCATTGCGATGCCAACAGAACACAGTTAGCGGGGTAAATGCCTTAGAAACGTACTGATTTAAGAACTTTCTGTGTGATGTTTCCGGGCGCGTTAACAGCTAAAGCTATTTGTCCCGTAAGTATGATGCATGTTTGTATTGAGGAAGATGGCAATAACGAGATTCGGAGTCGACTTACAGGTCAGTTTGCGAGATTGCGACGGCAGTTTGCGACGGTAGGTCGGCGCCGGATCTCGCCATACAGCGGAGGAAAATCACCACCACTCCCAGAGGAAGAAAAACATGCACTACTCTTACGGGACTAATGGCCTCAGCCAGTTGACGCGTCCGAAAACACTAATCAATCTATCCAACGAATAAGTAACACTTATTTCGGCCCTTGCATCGCGCGCTGGGCACACTGCCCGCGCAAGTGGTCCGACGGTAGGTCGATGCCGGATCTCACCATTCAGCGGAGGAAAATCACCGCCTCTTCCTGAGGAAAAATATGCACTTCTCTTACGGGACAAATTACTTTATGAGTTTACGCGCCCGGAGACACTAATCAATCCATCCAAGGAATATATAACGCTTCCTTCGGCCCTTCTTAGGCGCGCTGGGCACACTGCCCGCGCAAGTGGTCGGACGGTAGGTCGGTACCGGATCTCACCATTCAGCGGAGGAAGACCACCACCACTCCCGGAGAAAGAAAAAAACATGTACTACTCTTACGGGACCAATGACCTCAGTCAGTTGACGCGTCCAAAAACACTAATCAATCCGTCCAACTAGCAGGTAACGCTTCTTTCGGCCCTTGCATCACGCACTGGGCCCACTGCCCGCGCTAGTGCTCCGGAAGCAGGGAATTCCCGAGTGGCGCGCTGCGGGCGCGGGGCGTGACGGCGGCCGCGCCCGGGGCCGAATCGCGATCGAAAGTTCCCCCCGAGGATCGAACGCGGGAGCACGTGCGCGAGGAGCGAGCGGCCGGCCAAGGTGTCACCCGACGGAGCCACACACCGCCACTCAATCAAGGGCGGCGTAGCGTAGCGGTCGTCGGCGGAGCTGAACGTCTTGAAACAAAACACTTGATACAGTATGTTGAATAGGTAGCCAAGCAACACAACTGGCTCAGTTTGAAACTAGTGGTGCCACAACAGCACATCTCTTCTCGTATTATTTCTCAATTTGGCATTTTCGAAAATACGGGTCGAACGAAAATGAGACTTGCGCCATTCTTTTAAGCATCTCTTCTTCTATACGTGGAAAAAATGTACCGGAAACATTTTGAGCGTTTGAGAAAAAAATGTTATATGCAAAATTACACGAAAATTACTCATGATTTCGAAAAAATTGAACATGCACCTGTTTAAAGATCCGTGTTTAAGAAACAGATTTCTTTAAGGAAATAACCTCAATCTTTAATATTAGTTCTATCAAGACACCCAAATATATTGCACTTTTGCATTTAAAAATATTTGGAATTTCAACGAACATGAGACCTACATCATTCTCTTAAGTGTATTTTACACTATCCGAAAACAAAGTGTGATTACAAAATTTGTGCCATTTTTCGGAAAATTTTGGAAATGTTTCCGAGGCTTCATGTAAAAAATCGTCACAAATTAAAATATCCGTTTGAAACTCCCAAAGCCTTGAGAGCATTCAAATCGATTGGGGAATATCAATTTTGAAGAAATCGGTGAAACGATTTAGGCGCTAGCGTTGGCCAGAGGGTCAGGCATACAGACACACGGACGTTTTACCGTCAGTCAATTTTTCGTTATCAAGATCCCAAACACATGGATTCTGGCTTCACCATGTATTAGGGGAATTTTTTTTCGCTAGTTAGCAACAGGTTTTATCTACTATTTCATTAACAGGGCCCGGCAAGAAGAGTTTTTCTGATGAAAATTTGCCGTTTTCCGGCGCCCGATTACATATCTCTTCTTACGAAGTGCGTTCGTAATAGCGAGAAAGTATACTAGAGGTACAACACAATGGCACTCTCTTTCTGGTATTACTTTTTTAAATCTGTTTCGTCTAGGCTTGCTTTTCGGTCTTGCCCCATCCTCTTGCCAGCTCCCAGCTATCGCCGCGCAAAACATTTTTTAAGATTCTCTCAGTTATTCAGTTTTCTTAGCGAAATATTACTTTAGAAATATTAAACAAAATTCAGGCCTCGTCCTGCAGGGCAATTTTCGTTAAAAAGAAAGCCGTTTTCAAGAAAATAGCGTTTAGCGTAATCAAACTTCTGCAACTACGAAATTTGAAGCTCTTTTTCACAGAAAACTTTTGCGTTTTCAGAAACCTTCTTTTGAAGACATTTAAAGCATATTCACTCATAAATGCAATAATTTTTACAAATCGCTGGAAATATGCATATTAAAGGCAAGAGAGATTTTGAAAAAAATTACAGTTATCTAATAAAAAAATAAAATGAGGCAATATAAAGTTTAAATAATCTCAAACAGTGCACTTGGCACTATACGCACACAAATTATGAAAAAAAAGTTGGAGCCGTTTTGGAGAAAATGGGGTTTGATCGTTTCTGAAAAGGTGTATTTTTGAGTTCATTTCTACAGAAAACTTCTTGAGTCTTCCAGAAACTTTATAAACCATCATTTCAAGCACATTCACTCATCAATGCAATAATGTAAACCAATCACCCCTGATACAAATATTAACAAAGTCAGACCCAAGTCAAAAAAATTAAATTCTTTTTACAAATTACGAAAGAAAAGAGCTATGTAATGACACGTTTATGTCATCTCATGGCGCACATTTAGCACTATCCCTAATTTAAGTTTGAAGAAAAAAATTGGAGTCGTTTTGGAGAAAATCTAGTTTTTGTTATATTTTGATATTGCACATATTGCGCGCAATATTGCGCGAAAAATATTATAATTTTGAAAAAAAATTGCATGCTCTTAATGAAAGAATTAATTAAGGAGAACAAATTTTATTTGAAGTAAAAATCTCTACCTTCAAATCTGTAGTTGTAGAAAGACGCCGAAAAAAGTCAAACATTTGCAATTTTCGCTACTTAAGTTAACCCTGAAAATCGGAACTATCACTCCTTTAAAAGTGTATTTTACGCTCTTCTTACCAGAAATTTAATAAAAAAAATGGAGCCATTCTTGAGAAAGTTTTAAAATGTCACAAGGTCTTCATGTAAAGTACTCCCAAAAATTAATGAATGCTTTTTAAAAACGCAGAGCTTTTGCTCAGACCAGATCGACAGGGATTTATTCAATATGAAAAAAAAACCCTACGCATAGTTTAGACGCTAGTATTGTTCACTTACACCTGACAGACGGACACACGAAAGGACTATTTACCGTCAATCGATTTTTCTGCATTTTCAGGAGCCCCATAACAGGGTATCTGGCTACACTATATTAGAAGATTTCTTCCCTTAATTTAGCAACTAGATTATTCAATATTTGGCTATGAGGGCGCGGAAATGATTTTTTCTGCCGAAAGTCCGCCGTATTTTTTGTGTAGCATTACAAAACTTTTTCTATTCTACGTATATTACTCCATATATAAGTAGGTATACGAGAAAGTAAATGGAATATTGTCGTCAGATCTATTTCATTTTCATTTGTTTGTATGCTTCATAGCAATGTACAATTTTAGCTTATATTTGTAGTAAAATGTTCAGCTTTGATTGAGTTTTGCGATCCAGTACATATAACATATTAAATTACAAGATACCTAGATAACAACAGTGCACCTTGATGCTATGAATATGCTTCAATGTCTCTCCATATGTAGTTACTATTTAGTATACTTTTACCTGTTCTGCAATTCTTACAAGGCTGGCGATTAGTGTGAAGTCCGAGTGGGCAGTTGACTCGTGGGGAGGAGAATGTCCCCCTGCTCCGTCCAAATATGTATATGATGGAAAAATACCAAAACAGATTTATTTCAATGGTCATGGTTGTCATTGTCAAATTGTTATCAAATTGATATTACATTTATTTTATGATACTTCAGCAGTTCATATATGCAATCCAAAACAGAGCTGCGCTTTGCATTTCAATGCATTTAACTCATTTAACAATTTTTGCAAACAGTTTTTGTCGCTAAGAACACCTAAAGTTCTAATACTGTTGAGCCGATCTTGCAACGTTGTTGATTGCATATACGTTTTCAGTTGATGCATTACCCAGAAGGTTTTTTCATTTATGGAAATTGGCGTTAATGCAATATTTCTCTAACCCCAAATTTCGAGTGGGTATTTTACCTACTTGGTAGTTTTCGTGTGGGTATAGCTACCCACCACACTCACATTATCCGCCGGACCTGAACACTTATTTACTATTTTACCTTCATCTTGAAATACCATCAATAAATTCTAAAGAAGAAATAAAGCACAAATTGAAATTAATTTTCAGCGATACAGTTGTAGCTTCTATTTTAAAAACAAACGGCTAAATTGGATTAAAATTTTCGAAAAGCCTATGAAGTTTCCTAGAAAATTCATTTAGTTAATTTCGATACTGTAATTAGGCTTTTGGTAATACGCCACCAAAAATTATAATTAATTCTACATTGTTGTACGGGAGTGCATGGGGAAAGCTGGAGGGGTCGATTGATTCATAGTTTCGTGAACGTCAACTGGTATGATCGTTAGTCCCGTTAGTGTAGTGAATAGTGTCCCGACAGATGGCGATGCTACTTCCCCACTGTCGTGAGATGAGATCCGTCGCTGATTTACAGGTGGATTTGCGGGGGTTTCCTCTCTCGAGGTATTTCCCCCTATCGGAGCCCGCTGCAGCCTCGCCTCAGGGACAAGGTCTCTTTCCCGACTGGTTTCCGGTCTGTGTGGTGTTGTATTGAGCTTCCGTGTACGTGTGTGGGCGTGTAAGAGGAGGGGATAAGAGAAGGAAGAGGAAGGAAACATCGCGCGCAATCTGAGGGCAGGTTTTGTTCGCAGAAAACTCGCAAAACTGCGAATACAAACAGCTGTCCTCTAGATTTCTTCTCCACAGAATGGATTGGACCTAGTTACGTAGCTAGTGTCGATCCGTCCCTGTCGGGACACGAACCCTACGACCTCCTAGCCAACGATGCTGGCAGAGCAACTTCGATGCCGCTCGGGAGCGGTGGCGTTTTGGAGGCAGGGCGCGGGAGGGCGGAGATGTAAAGAAAATTACTCTTAATTCACACTATAGATGGAATTAGTTCCTTTTTCTATATAATAATAAATTCGAAGTAAATATCCGGACAAATCTGAGTTACTTGAGCTAGTATTAGTATAGTGCTATTATATTATTAGTGAATTTATTTTAAAAGTATGAATAATGACGTAATTTTGAAAATATAATATTTTAAACGTTGCGTGCGAATTTAAATACAAATTAGTCGATGGGGTTTCAGTAAATTTTACATAAACCACATCTTTCCTGAGCGTATTACTATTTCAAAAAAAGCTGTTCGTCATAAACTGATGAAGACATAATATATTGGAGTTTGTGGTCACACTGGTTGGACCTGCTCTGGTGAGAGGTCTACCAAAAAAGGGGCGAACTATATTCATCGACAACAATATTCCATAATCGAGACGAAATTCTGACTTTTCAAAAATTTTACTTTTCACTAACTTAAAAAAATGGCCAACCTGTTCTAATTATTTGTAGTACTGCTCGTTTTTCAGTAATCTGACTTGCCGATAACTCTCAATGCAATTTCCGAACAAGAAGTAGAACGATTACGGATGAGAAGTTAAATGCCACGATTTAATCAACTTTCAAGACTGCCAGTCAACGCTTCCTTTCAACGATTGGACTTTCTGGATGAGCAGTATTAACGTTAGACCGGCATCGTAGATGTGCTTCAGTTTTAGGTACCTTCACTGTGGTCATTGAGAGGGATATTTCATTACTAGTGCACCCGGCTTCGCTATTGCAGTGTATTATGAATCTCACAATACTCGTCACGTGAGTGTTAATCACGTTTTACGCTATACTATGGGTAGCGTAAATACGTAAATTCTAATAAGTGA
This sequence comes from Gryllus longicercus, assembly GCA_038098605.1. NCBI lineage: Eukaryota > Metazoa > Arthropoda > Insecta > Orthoptera > Gryllidae > Gryllus > Gryllus longicercus. Next base: position 591,149 of record JAZDUA010000074.1, on the reverse strand, counting down.
AAGACTTTGTGGCAAGTATGGGTTTGTTCTATGACCTGGTTTGGACATAGTTGTCAAGTATCCTATTGTTTAAATGATCTCTATCAAATTTGTGCATGCGTTCGCAATGACACTATCTTGGAGAAATTTTATTTACTTGTCCGAGATTCAAGTAATAATTCCGGTCGATATTTCACAATCGCAGGGGCAGAATACTTGTGTGCAGTGAAGAAGCACTTAATCCTTGACCGTGCGGCGGGTTGCGTAGAGTTCAAGGGCGCTTGAGTCGTCATAAAATAAATAATCATCATCAACAACCCCACTCATGTCCGATTTAATTCAAACCAATCTTCAAACATCGCATTTACTAATAGTATCAAAGTGTGCAAATTTCAGCGAAAACAATCGAGTAGTTTTTGCGACTATGAGCAACACACACACACACGCACATTCCCTTTTGTATATATAGATATACATTTTGACCTGAAAAAATCAAAGGTCAAAAATTTCTCTCCCCTGGTCAGAAAACACATTTAGTTGATTTTAGCTTAAGTTTTATGTATGCATGACGCCATACCTGTTTAAATAAGAAACTGTGAATATTTCAAATTTATACTGCTTCCTTTAATTTATACTGCCTAGTTTGCCGATTTGTAAGTTTCGAATTTTGGAAGGCATTTTCAAGTGAGATTTGGCTGCTGAAACGCAGATTGGGCGTGTGTAAGTGAGCATGGTTCTAATGAAAGCTTTGTAGACTTAGGTGCCAGTATGGAATTGTAGGGGAGAAGGTAGATGTAAAATAGGGAAGAGCTGGTGAGTTAATTTAACGGCTAGGGCAAATCTACAATGGATGTTTGCTTTTCAGGTAACACGGCATTCAAAGAGGATTCTGAGGTAATTTTTTATCTTCTGATCATAGTTATTCTTCCTTTCGATCGCTCTGAGAAAATGTTGCTTGCTATTGACGCAGCATTTTAATGTGTATTGTTCTACATTATACGGGATGAGGTATTTTACAATTAACCATTTGTCCATCGCACTACCTCACACATGGCGGAGAATAGAGATAGAAGGAAGAATCGCATGCAGTCTGTACCCCTTTGTTTCAGGGACTGCTCCGGCATGCGCTCGAAAAAGATCGGAGAAAGCCACTGAGGAAGTAAAAATTGACCGAGCAGTTGCCCTCTTGAATTTTTCCACAGACAATAGCAACATACGACAGATATCTAGAGTGTGTCGAAAATCCGTAAATGGAGACACATACCTGGCAGCCACGACACTCTGATCTACAAAGGTTCAGACTGAGATCCATTGATTGTACCAAACCTTTTGACTGGGAGTAATCTTAAATGCAATCATCTTTTCTATTTGCTTTTTTATTATTTGTTGGGTTGTTTCTTGTTATTATTGAAATTACTCATAGAAAACCTACTACCTTTCTCCCCTTTAAAAAAAATTTCACAACGGTCGAAATTTGTCCGTAGTTTCGAATAATATTACAATTACCCCAATGTATCTGTGAGATCCAAGATTTTCATATAACAAAAAAATTAAAACACGTGATCTTCTAGTAATTCGATGCTTCATGTATCCTTCATATGATCACATTTCCGAGAGATCTAGTGAAGCTAATTTCAACAATTTGCATCTAGTTAAGCTTTGAAGATACTTAAACTTGTCCACCAAACTGTGTCATTGACCACACTCATATTTCAGCCGTTTTGTGCAAATGAATGAAAAATTATCATCTCTCCGTCTATTCAGAGATATCTCAAGGTACAATAGTTATTTTTACATGTATAAAACTTATATAGCAGTATAAAAGGCATGTGTTATCAGACATATTTTGTGCACTGCCGATTTATTTTGCACTGCGAAATTTAAAAAAAATTCACGTAAAAACAGATGCAATAATTTTTACTCTCAAAATTCAATTATTTCAATAAGTACGTAGTAGACGAGTATTTTTTCGTAGGACTCTTGGAAATACACTTGGTAAAATCCTATTCATTAGTAATTTCTCAAATCGGGAGTTCCCTAACCTGAAATTTTTGTCATCTTTATTCCTCATCAGTATACGCCACAAGAAAGGTCTCAGGTTTTTCATTGTCCTTGTCCTGTGACGTTTTCTGGAGAACCAAAAATGAAATCTCATTACGATGAAAACCAAAATATTAGTAATTATAAAGAAAGGGTGAGTCAAATTAGGTCCTATCCCAATTGACATTTTATTGATAAGAAGTTTTCGAATAGAATCACTACGGGGTGGTTATTTTTCACAATTTTGAAACTTATTGGTAGGAATTGCCACAAAAACGGTCTTCATTTTATTTATCCGTTCTTTGTGGCCCTAATAGGGTGAGAAATAATTAAATTGATCATACGGGAAATATTAAAGAAATATTAAAAATATACAATTTGGAACACATAAGATGTTCACTAGAACATAAGAACACATTAAGATTCGTTCTTGAAAATCCGTTTACTGAAAAGAGACAAAACATTAAAAATTATTGATTTATAACCGTTTAATGTACAATTCTAGAGCTATAATATTTTTCCTTGTTTTATTTAACATTTTTCAATGTAAATTGCACTTTCCACATGTTTCTGAAAATGTGTCTATTATTTTTTTCACATTTATTTATTAATTCACATTCCTTCCTTTAGAGTTTTATCCATTATATTGAAGATTTTCCTATTTTCCTTTTACCAATACGTAGCCATACTGGTTCTATTATCGAAGTCCTTTTCCTTCCACCTCGTTTGAGAAACTAGTTCAATTCGTTTTAAGTATTTTGTTAAAATAATTATTTAACTTTAAAGAAGTGAAATTTGTTACGAGGTGAGATAAAAAATAATTTTCGTATTTTATTTAGGATTCTTGCAAATCCAGCATCTTAAGATACGATACTAAAGTACCATGAGATAGTAAAAACTTATTCACGAATGAAAAGATTTAGCAACCTAGAAACAATTCAGTTCATTTGCACGTGTGAATAAAATTAATTTACCTTTAATTGCAATTCAGTATTGCATCCATTGCAATTATAAAAATGAAAACGAATAAAATTAATTAAGAAACAACAAATATAGTATTTTATTCGAACAACACACCTTCACTCATTTTTAAGAAACTGTTGCCACGGTGACTAAAAGAAATTGAAAGTACAATATAATTTTTTAGTCTAAATGAAAGAGAAAAAACATTATTAAGATGACTGATTCTGATTTCTGAATTACTGATCGCTAGTTTCCCTTATTTTCTCCAGTCAATATCAAGTGAATACCGGATCAGGTGAACCTGTCAAACGGGTCACGAGGAGCTGGCGATCTTCTTTTCCTCTTCGCTGTCCTACCCTCACCCTTATCGACCCTTACGTGCAGTACGTGTGGGGAAACCAGTCAGGAACTTAGAGCTTGTCCCGACGGTGCCTGTTCCCATGGTTAGAGGTACCTGAAGGGGGAGGGGACACTGCAAGCAGAGGAGTCGGTCGGCTCCACATCGTATGCCCAACTCTCAAGATACAACACGCACGGAACTAACAACCACAAAAGTTAACGCGCCTGGAATCACCAATCAATCAATCAATCAATCAATGAGCAATCTGCCTTTGTCCGCGTTGTTTCGCGTTCGTCCCCACTGCATGCCGTCTCCGCTCCGGAAGCAGGGAATTCCCGCAGGCGGGTTTGGGGATGTCGGGCGTGACGTGCGCTCGATCAACGCGTTCGAAGATTGGAGGGTCCGGGAGCGGCGGCGCACACAGGAGTTTCTTGTTAGCGGCGGCGGCGGCGGCGGCGCGCCGCGACGTCAGCCAGCGCTCGCGACGTGACTCGCTCTGCGCCGTCACGCCCACGCGCCCCGCCCTGCCCCGCCACATTTAGCTCTAATCCCACCCCGCCGCGCTTCAAATGCTGCACTCCAGCACGGCCAGACCAGGCCAGACCCGGTCCGACCCGGCCAGACCCGGCCAGACCCGACCCGACCCGACCCGACCCGACCCGACCCGACCCGACCCGACCCGACCCGACCCGACCCGACCCGACCCGACCCGACCCGACCCGACCCGACCCGACCCGACCCGACCCGACCCGACCCGACCCGACCCGACCCGACCCGACCCGACCCGACCCGACCCGACCCGACCCGACTCGACCCGACTCGACCCGACCCGTCTCGACCCGACTCGATCCGACTCGATCCGACTCGACCCATTCCGACCCTTTCCGATACGCCTCGTCACACCCTGCCATGCGCTGCCATGCCACGCCACCCTCAGCCATGTTCCGCCCTGCTGTGATCCGCCACGTCGCTGTATCCTCGCCGTCCACCTCCGCCTCCTCGCCGATTCGTCTCGCCACACGCCGACCTGCTGCGGGCCGACCCGTTGCGAGCCGCATCGACACTCTCAGTTCTAACCGGCCTCGACATTTTGAACTGCTCCCCTCCGACCCGACCCGACCCGACCCGACCCGACCCGACCCGACCCGACCCAACCCGATCCGATCCGATCCGCATCGCCACACTCATCTCTATGCAACCTCGTTACATACACTTCTGTCCCGCCTCGACACACTCAGCTGTATCCCACCGCCAAACACATCGACCCGCTCTACAAGCTGCCCTCTGCCGTCTACACGCAGTAATTTAGTGAATGTATATATGCAATAGTTAAATAAAAACGGAAACGTCTAAAATTCAGCGTTTCGTAGAAACAATAATCCGTGTCTTGAAGGGGAAACGGGATTTGTGGGGACAGGTGGGGGCATGTGAGAACAAATGGAGACTGGCAAGAAAAAATACAGGTGGAAACAGGTGATGGCCCATCACTCAGGCGCCAAAATTGTTTCTTAAGCCTTCCTACGAAATGAGAACGTTGGGAACCTTGCATTACATATTTGGAGATTCAATTTGTCTTCTAGAGTCCCCTCCGAAGGTTGAGTAGTCGGAAACCTGCAGAAATCCGAAGTAAACGTAAATGTTAAATCGAAGACAAAAGAAAGAAATATTTCAAGATAAAGCTGAAAAAACCATTGGACTTTTTTGTGCAATTAATCTCAACGCTTAGCACACCAGACCTATAATACTATAACGCGTAGTTTGTAGACTGCCCACATTAGGTTGAGTTCCGCTATGAAGTTATTTTCACTTCAAGAACAATAATTTACGAAGTGAGAACTTTAGCACGACTCACCTACTAAAATATTATTTAAAACGTCGTATTAAATAACCGTATTCTAATATAACGATTTATTGCACAGGGTTATTGAAAAACCTTATCCCTGAACAACAGTTTAATTATTGCAACAATTATCACCATTTACAGCATTCATTATGTATTCATTATTTTCACCTTGTGCCATATCGCTAAGGGGGTTGACAACCAAATTATAGAGGACAGATACTTGAGTTTTACAGGCAATTATGGAATGATGAATAATTTATTTATATGATTATAGGGGGTAGTAGCTGTCGGTATTTATCTGCCATGTCTGGGTGAAAACATAACAGCCAAGATTCGAACTCACAACATTGGCCCAGTTGTAAGTGAATCCGTCAGCATTATTAGATCAGATATGTTTTAAGTGTTACATTTTCATTTGAATTAATCAGAATTCTGGAAATTTTTTTTCTCGTAACGTTTCGGGAGACATCTGAATGTTTTGCGGGCATTTAAGTGATAAGTTATCAATATTTGGCGTGACACGCCGTCCAAAACGAAAGCGTTTACAAATTAAATATTTTTGCCAATTTCAAATACTATTCAAAGAACGTTTCTCTATTTCCAACGTCTGCAAGAGTACATTATTTCATTTAACTAATTAAGAACGTAAAAGTAAACGACAAAAATACTCATTTTGACAAAGTTTAATATTGTTCAATGGTGAACTATACATTTTTAAAGGCTTATTCGAAAATAAATGGAATTTTGAAGCTCTGGAGCATTAGTTATAAAAACATTGTACTTTGCATATTTCCATATAAAATTGGATTGTTGGTTTTCAGATATGATGCAGAGACACCGTTCTCCAACAGTGTGTTAAAATAATTGCATCTGCATCCGTTTCCAAAAACGTTAGACCAGGTCAGTGCATAAACTGACAATGAGCGTAAAATTACATCAGAATGTTTAAAATCTGCAAAAAAAATCGCCTTTAACATAGTATACTGAAATGATGATTTGGTTATAAGAAAATACACTAATGCAAAATGGATTATAAAATAACTGAACGCAGATCAAAACCGACTGCAAATTTAAAGCCTTTATTACGATTCTTCAGCGCATGTTTCCGGTAACATGCCTTCGGTTGTAATATTGTGAATCTGGCAACCAATTGATTGACTATTCTCCAAGTTACGTATTATTTAACAATCTTATAAAAAGCATGATTTTTTTATCTTTGAATGAAGCAGTAGAGATTATTGTAAAGCTGAAGTTTCCAAAATGGAAAACATTATTTTTATCAATCTTCGAAAATTATGCATGTTCTTCTGGTCATATAATACGTGACCAGAAGAACAACATGCATAATTTTCAAGTTCGTGAAAAATATACCATTTCCCCTCTGAATTATATTCTGGATATTATCTTCATCGGTCAAAGGCGACTCCAACAAATATTTAAGGGATAGCCACTTGAAATATTGAAGAACACAATGTTTTCATTTCTTTGTTTAGGGTATATAATTTAAATACTATTGGCAATCTGCACATTTTAACAAATTTAAACAATGTTTTATTAATATTTCAATTAGTAGCATTTTTTATACTATAAATTATTTGAATGTTAACTATAAGATGTTTGAAATATTATATTTATAAAATACTTTCGTTGTTCGTTGTACTCGTAATGAAGTGAATTCAGATCTAATGCGGCGTACTTTTAAATGAATAACAACAATTTTTACCTCGTATATTTTAGAGGCTGGCTATGCCCCCATGCCCCATCTGAAACTGTCCTTGGTGGATTGATATGCGTGTTTACTTTTATATTTACAGACTTACAGTTGTGGTCGTTGAAGAATATAATACATTATCTTAAATATCAAATAATGATCTAAAATATTTCCTCGGATGGTGATAGGTTGCCTTCATCTGCTAACATAAAATCGCAAAATGAATAAATCCATGATCTACACGGGCATTAAACACACAGCCATGACTTAGCTTCTCAAGAGACATCTGGCTTTCCCAGTAGAATTAAAAAAGGTAATTTTGTACAACTATTATCTGTCCATGGACTCAATTGGACGCTCTGTGTTGTTTTATATAGATTTTCTGCATTTAAATAATTGAGTTGCAAAGAATGCAAAAAAATGGAAAATTTTAAAAGAAACATGTATTGTTTTGTCGAATATGTCGCGAATATGTCAGTCTTTATCCAAAGCTACGATCTACCAATTTCAGGGCTTGCAAACTTTTTTCATTCCTGAAATTAAATATTACGTCTGTACAAATGCAAATTAACATTGATATTTATTAAAAAATGTATCCTGCGCCATTTTATTGTTATTTACAGTGTTTCCTTTAGTGTAAATCAAAATGCTTCCAAAACTGCATAAATCAATAAAATGGTGAAACAATATGCAATAATTAACGTAATACTTGTCTGGACAGCCCTATTGGACATTTTAGGCACTGAAAGAGTCAACATTAGAAAACACATAATTCATTTTAGTAATTTTCTAGCGTTATACTTTTTTTTTACAGTGGATTGTCTTGAACATTACACTAATATGTACCCATTCAATGGACTGTCCAGACCTTAACACTTTATCCACCTTCCTCCAAAAATCAGGCGATTCTTTTTTAATTGGTGCAGTTTTCATCGTTACAAATAAAAACGTAGTATTTTTAAATAACACTGCGTTTTCTCTTATGCTAAAAACAATCAATACCCCTTCAGAATTATTCTTCCGCAAAGAATGAATGATGTATTATTTCTCCTCTTTTGAGGTTTGAAATATATTTTATTTTATTTTATTATTTTTTGTTAAGTATGTTAGAAGCCTTCAGCAAACATGCAGACATGGAGGCCACTTGAATGTACGTTTGAGAGCGTTCTAATAAAAGGACTGGAAAATTACATCAATCAATTCTTTACATATGCATTCATCGTAATCCGTTGGCTGTCTTACCTCTAATTCAACTGAAAGGCGTTGATCCGGCTTGTCGTGGTAGGTGCAGTTGTTCGATGTCCAACGCCAAATTTGGCCCAGGGTTATAGGGTTTACATGAGCATACGAGAGTTGTGTAGCAATTGAAGTGGCAAGGCATACTGAATATACTCGAGAGGATTGCTCTCTTTATATGTTGAGGTTTGGCCTTCATGAATCACGTGACACGGTGATGCCATTACAGCGTGTTGCATGGTATGTATGTTGTACATTCATCATTACAAGTAATCTTGTTGGATGCATTTTGATGCATGTTCTTGCATCCTTCAAATGTTCTATCTCCTTCGTCATTTTTTAAGTCGAATGCAGTTCTACAAACGACACAATATCCACAGACTTATGCAATGTAGAGTACAATAATGCAATGGATAAAAGAGAAGTTGTGGTTTTTATTTGATGTGTTATTAGCTCTTTTTTCTTGATAAGATCAATATTTATTGCCTTTTTCGCTTCCATTAGCAACAAACACAGGTGATATATCAAATAATGATAAAGAAATCATTATGCACTCCTTCAATAGGATAGTAAGATTTTTTTTCTTCAGCAGATTCAGTATCTTCTTTCAACTGTCAATGATTTAATACAACTTAGAAAGTTGCGAAGTTGATGTGAAAACGAACAAGTTGAGCACCCGAACTCATTGATTGCTCCCAAGAATCACATAACTTGTACCCCACCTTTCCTAGTAAGTAAATATTCAATTTGCAATGCACTTTCAGGGCATATAGCAAGGCAAAACTGTACGTCTAATGAAATTAATATCATTGTCTCTTTCAGACCATATGTGCAATGAATTTCATAAATAGTTTTTTGCGATGCGGGCTCCAAAAAAAGCAACTTTCCTCGTTAAGTTGTCTAGACGCATCAGAGCGGGTAGCTGTTGATCGAGCGACATGTCGTACACAGTTCCGCCTCTACAAATGGCGCCGACGTAACCGTCCCTCCCAGCACCGCAACCGCCCCACTGCCACCCCCGACACTCGCCCCCACTGCCGACAGGGCCACCGTCTCCACACTCACTACCGCTCTCTCGGCTCCTCTCGCTCTCTCGGCTCCTCTCGCTCTCTCGGCTCCTCTCGCTCTCTCGGCTCCTCTCGCTCTCTCGGCTCCTCTCGCTCTCTCGGCTCCTCTCGCTCTCTCGGCTCCTCTCGCTCTCTCGGCTCCTCTCGCTCTCTCGGCTCCTCTCGCTCTCTCGGCTCCTCTCGCTCTCTCGGCTCCTCTCGCTCTCTCGGCTCCTCTCGCTCTCTCGGCTCCTCTCGCTCTCTCGGCTCCTCTCGCTCTCTCGGCTCCTCTCGCTCTCTCGGCTCCTCTCGCTCTCTCGGCTCCTCTCGCTCTCTCGGCTCCTCTCGCTCTCTCGGCTCCTCTCGCTCTCTCGGCTCCTCTCGCTCTCTCGGCTCCTCTCGCTCTCTCGGCTCCTCTCGCTCTCTCGGCTCCTCCCGCTCTCTCGGCTCCTCTCGCTCTCTCGGCTCCTCTCGCTCTCTCGGCTCCTCTCGCTCTCTCGGCTCCTCTCGCTCTCTCGGCTCCTCTCGCTCCTTCCACTCCATTTGTTCCCTCCGCACCTCTCCTTCCGCTCCTTCTGTTCCTCTCGCTCCTTCCGCTCCTTCCATTCCTCTGACTCCTTCCATTCATCTCACATCTTCTGTTCCTCTCACTCCTTCCACTCCTCTCGCGTCTTCCGCTTCTCTCCTTCCTTCCGCTCCTCATACTCCTTCCGCTCGTCTTGCTCCTTCCACTCCTCTCTTTCCCCCCCCGCTCCTCTCGCTCCTACTTTTCCTCTCATTCCTGTAGCTCATTTGCTCGCGCGATGATCTTGTTGGTTTCTGTCTGAGTCTGCAGTTGCACCGGTTTCCTGTCATCCACGCGTTGGAGTCTCCACGTGTCAGACATATATGGTACGGCAAATAGTGATCTCAACTCAACGTTTTACATATGCATTTGTATACGATGTAAATTGGATAGTCTAGGGAAATAGACTTGGAAGTGGTTATTATAAACCAAAAATTGAAATCGTTTGCACGCAAATTCCTGAAAATGCTAAACACTACTACAAAACTGCTACACTATGGCTATATATGCTACACTACCGGTTAATTTATTTTTAAAACCATTATAGTGAGCAAAAGATCTCTAAAATAATGAATGTCAAGTTTTGGATAAACTGACACCCAGCATGTACTACAAAGAATCTAATGCTTAAAGATGCTAACCTAGGGGAAATATTATATATAATACTAGTAAATATTTTGTTAATAAAAATGATACAGGTAAAATGCATTAATTTTCACTACTGAAATTAAGAATAAACTGAACAGTAGCAAAACAGTAAAGTACGACGAACATAAGATGCAAACTTAGCTGAAAATATCGCACTTGAAATCTGTAATTTAAACACTGTTTAACATTTTTTTTACTATGATAGCAATAATCACAATTTATTCATCATATAAATCATTAGCTCGCACACTTAAACGACTTTACACACCGTGTTCTTAGACACAATACTTGGAGAACATTTCAATTATTGAAATATGTTTCATATGCTCAGCGTTCTTCACATCTGTTTCTTACGAATTAATATTAACCTGAACATTCTACAGCAAAGGATGGGACTACCAATGTTTCCACACCATGTAGGCTACCAACTACTTACCAGGGGTTTCTGGGGGTATTTATTTATCATAAAATCTGCGAAATAGTGTCGGCTGCATACACTCTTCGCCTGACCACCTCACACGCCCTATCCAGCCTTACATGACCATTCCCATATCTTGCCCCGATCCTTCCACTCTATCTCTTCCTCCCGCTCGCCACGCACCTTCTACTTGCGACATTACCCCAGTGACCATTACTTCCATCCGACCCATTTTTTTGTATCGCTCCTTCCTTTAATTCCTCATAATTTTCTTCTCACACTCCTTGCTCTCCCTCCGCACCTCTCGCTTCGTAAACATAATGCATCTCTCATTCGTCCCGAATCGTATTTTGAAAGAAAAATATAATTTTAAATATGAAATTGTTATCCAACTTTTTTGATTTTGGTTAATTTTTATTTGACAAAAAGTCTGCTTAATTTTTTTCACATAAGGCAAAGTTACCCCAATATTATTCACAAAATTATTCCGGTCTATTATCAATCTGTCGCTCTTATTGCCAATGACTTCCTCCGTCTACGAGCCAGTACCAAGTGAGATTTAAGGTATTGAAACATGTAAAGAACATGCTTCTAGCTCGCATTGAAAAATAAATTTTCTTTTAACTTATAATTCAAATTACGGTGTCTGATTAAGGTTCTCATTATCGAGCCTTTTCTCACCAAGGACTCTTTCTACGAAACCTCCAGACTGTAGACGCTACGACGTGTAACAATGCATCTTGCAGTATTTTTAGTTTTCTATTTGCGTCCGCCTTGAAGGCAGCAGAATACTTGTCGGCCTCGAGTCTCCCCTTTCCTGATCAGACATCTAAATGTCACTGACCGCTCACTATCCACCTCCGTTGCCAGCTAAATTCTCTTATTCGTAATTAATTTCTGCTAAATATGTTTAAAATCCGGAAAAAAACACCACACGGACGAATAACACCAGGCTCAGATAATAAAAAATAAAATTTATATTATTATTATTATTATTATTATTATTATTATCATCATTATTATTATTATAAAATGGAGCAATACCGAACTCGACAATCATCAGAGGACAGTTCGAACCGCTATGTCTCAACACCGAAAACATCATCGCCATTCAAGTATTGAGCGTTTTACCCTCAATTTAAGAAAAAGAAGTGGAAGAAGAAAATGAAGAAAAAAGAAGCCGGAATAGTTTTTGCAGAACTTGACGCAACAAGTTTCTTTCTTAAAACAAGGTACTATTATAATTTATTCGCGAGGGATCTGATCGGCGGTGACGAGTTCTGTCTCCAGCTACGCGCCGTGGGCACAGCAGAGACAGCGATAACGGGGGCACGGGAGGGGCGCTCTGGCTACTAGCGGGACTGCGAACGCTGACGGGGGCAGAGAGAGGACGGTGGCGGGATCCGGAGGAGGTGGGAAAGGTCACGAGACAGAAACGGAGCGGGGGTGGGGGTGGGAACGAGGGTGAGGTGGAGAGGGGCGGGAACACCACGGAGGCGGGGACTGAGTAGGATTGATTGATTGATTGATTGATTGATTGATTAGTGATTCCGAGCACGTCAACGACTAAGGCAAAGAATCCCGTAAGTGTGGTGCATGTTATTTTCCTCGGGCAGTGATAGTGATCTTCTCCCGTTAATGGCGTCATTCGGCGCCCACCTCCTGCCGACTAGCGGCGTTTCCCTCAATCAGATACCTCCCACCAGCGGGGCACCGCCCCAGCCGGGTCAAGCTCTAAGCTCCCAACCATGTGTGGTAATGTAAGTCTGTGCAAGTGTTGAAGATAGGACAAGGAAGAGGTAGGAAAGAAAGCGCGCGGTCCAGGGCCCGGGTACATGGTTAGGGTACTGCTGCGACATTCACCTGATGTTGGTCGAAGAAACCACGGGAAACTACCGATCAGAGCAGCCGGCCGCGAGAATTGTCCTCCAGACAGCGAGTGAATTGGACAGGGTCGGGGGAGGCGCTGGCGCGGGAGTGGTTGATTGGGGCGGAGAAGTGGCGTGGTAGGGCGGGTGTGGGCGATTGGGGGCGCGAAGGCCGGGAATAAAGCTACGAGGATGGGAAGGGAACGGTGGCGGAGACAGTCCGTGGTAAGGAACAAGGACGCAGGCGGTGCGCAGGCAGGGCACGGGCGGGGCGAGGGCGGGGCGCGAGCGGAGGCGGAGGTGAGGGGAGGGGTGGGGGAAGGACGAAGCGCGGAGGGAGAGGGGAGGGAGAGGGGCCGGGGACGCGAATAGGGGTGCGCGCGGGGGAGGAGAGGGGAGGGGATGGGGGAGAGGTGGGGGTGGGAGATGGGAGGGTGAGGAGGTGAGGGAGAGGGGCGAGTCGGGTAGGCGGACGGTGTACTGGCGTGGGCAGGGGTTAGCGGGAACGAGGCGGGGCGTGGGCGGGGCGAGGGCGGGGCGAACGCGGGGCGGGGGCGGGGGCGGGGCGGGGGCGAGGGCGGGGGCCGGGCCGGAGGTGGGGATGAGACGGCGTACTGGCGTGGGCGGGGCGCGGGCGGGAACGGGGCGGGGCGGGGGATGGGGCGGGGGATGGGGTGGGGGCGCGGCGCGGGCGGGGGGCGGGCGGGGCGAGGCGGGGCGCATGCGGGAACGGGGCGGGCGTGCCGGGCCCGGGGGCGGTGGCGGGGCGGGGGCGCGGCCGCGTCTGGAGCGCGGGCGGAGAGGGTCCCCGAGGCCCGGAAATCCCCAGCGAGAGGCGTCGTGCTGCCTGGCGGGCGCAGGCAGATGCTATCGTCCCCGAAACCACCGGCCGCCCCTCCGCCTCATTCGCTCGCCCCCGCCGAGTGATGGAGCTGCTGTGCGCCCGCCCCCCCCCCGCCCCCCCCGCTCCCGCCGCCGCCTCAATCTGGGCTCCGCAGCTCTTTTTCCCCCTGCTTCGTTTACTCCACACGTCCCCCCACCCCTCCCACTTCCACCGGCCGAGGTGGCTTAGGACACAACTGATGTCACTGCCCTGTCTCTTACCGGGGGCCGCAGGGTTCCACTCCCGCCACTGGTAGGATTTTTAACACTACATCGAATATATATATATATATATATATATAGCTTGTTTTAGACTCGACTACTTTCCAAACTCCTGGAAAACTGCACTTATACTACCAATTCCTAAACGCAAAACAAATCAAACTTTACCTGAAAGTTTTAGGCCAATTAATTTGCTGCCAAATTTTTCAAACATTTTCTAGGCAGCAATTTGAACCAGAAATTTAAAAAAATTGTAAATCAAAATAATATTATTCCTAATAGTCAATTCGGTTTTAGACACAATCATTCTACGACTTATCAATTGGTACGCTTAAGAGACTATATTGCCACTAATGTTCATAAATTACGAGATACTCTTACGACGACATGTGATAAAATCTGGTATGATGGACTACTTTTTAATTTGAGAATTTTTTTCAAATTACTTAGATAATATTTTAAAAAAAATTTCAGTTAATCAAAGATTCTAAACTTATCACAATATACAACCTGGACATCCCCAAGGATTTTCATTATCACCTACGCTTTTCAATGTTTTTATTTATGATATGCCTTGTCTCTTACATTGCTTTTTTTTGCCGGCGACACTGCAATATTGACCACTCATAGCGATCTTCTTAAAAAAGGGTATTGAATCCATTCATAAATAGAAAATATAAATTATAAATAGACTCAGCATTAACAACATTTAAATACATTATATGCTGCCCTTGAGGCCACTCTCACTGACCTACGCCTGCTTAATATGTGGAGGTTCTGCTAAAAGCAACCTTCGGAAACTGGAAGTACTGCAAAAGCAATTCTTAACAGAAGTTTTTAATGCTCCATGTTATATCAGAAATGAGCAAATTTTAAAAGATCTATATAACATCTAAATTCTTGGATTCTTAAACTCTCTTCCAATTTCTACTCTTCTCTTTCATCTTGGTCAGTCACTCCTTCGTACACTCTACGGAAATCAGTCAATCGTTTTCCACTAATCAAATCAAAATATTCTAAAGACCTACTGCATCCTCTTTAATTAGATATAAAGCACGTTCAGACATCCCTAAATTCAAACTGTATTTTGTACTCCAAATATTTTATGAATTCTTCTGAAGAACCCTTTCTGGGTACCATTAGCAATTAGTTTATAATGTTATTGTTTTCAAACATTATTCATCTACGATGAAACATAGTTCAAACACCGATTATGTGTACTATATAACCTGAAAACCCTCGAAAGGCACAATTTTGTCGAACTAGGATAATAAAACTATAAAAAAAAAATAACTAGATCGAACTCAGCCTCTGGAGGAGAATTCTAGAGGCCGGCTGCTCTGATCGATAGTTTACCGTCGTTCTATCGATCAATGCCACAATGAGGCCTTGTACCGACCTCGATCTTTCGTGCCTCTTCTTTGCCCTTCATCACGTACGTCGGGAGCTTTAGAGTCTATTCCGGCTGACCCGCTGCCTCCTTGGTGCGACTGCTGTAGGCGAGAGGAAACCCTGCACACAGGGGAGCTTCAGCGAGGAAGGAGCACCTTACGTCATAAAACATGCACTACACTTTCGGGACTAATGACCATCTCGGTTGACATGCCCGGATGCAGGAAATAATCAATCTTTGCTTTGTTATAACTGCCGTAGTTTCTTCATTTCCTTCCTTCGTTTCCTCCAATGCTTCCTACAACTCTTGCGTCATTTCTTCCTCCTCCTCCCTATTCTCTTTTGGCAGTTTTTTGCAAGTATTTCTTTTTTCTTTTACGTATACGTACGTATATACGGAGTAATATACGTAGTTTAGAAAAAGTTATGTAATGCTGCGGAAATTGATTTCGAGATTTCAACGGAAATTACAACAAAATACACGTTATGGGGACCCCAGACACTGAAAAAGTTTGTTTTTTTTCAAAACGTTCGTTTCACTGTCTGTCTGTCTGTCCGTCCGTCTGGTGTCTGTGAACACTTCTAGCGCCTAAACCATATGTAGGATTTTTTTCCAAATTAAAGGAACCCTCGTTTATCTGGGTCGTGTCGAAGTTTTGTGATTTCGAAAAACATTCTTGAAAATTTGGAGGTACTTTACATGAACCCTCCGGAAATTTTCAAAATTTTCTCAAAAACGCCTCCAAATTTTTTCTTTAAATTTCTTTCAAGAATGAAGTAACATACACTTATAAAAGTGACATAGGTCCGGCTTTCACGGTTAACTCAGAATTTTCGAAATTTTAAAAAGTATGACTTTTTTAGGTGTCTTCCTACAACTACAGAATTTTCCTTTAATTTTTCTTGATCCCTACAAGAACAGATATTTCCTTGAAATTAAATTTGTTATCCAAAATTACTTCTTTTATTAATGCCCTATATATTTTTTTGAAAATTTTAGTGGTTTTCGCACAATATTTGCAATATTGAAGAATTCCAACAAGACTTTTTCGAAAATGGCAGCAATTTTTTTCTTTAAACGTTTGGTAGAGATTGCGATAAATGCACTCTACAAGATGACAAACGTCGCATTGCTCTATTCTTTGACTTGTTTCTAACGTCGTTAATATTTACACTAGCGGCAATTTGTTCACATTATTATGTTTATGAGTACATGTGCTTTAAATAATATCAGATAAAGTTTCTCGAAAACTGAATCGTTTTCTGTAAAAACTAGTTCAAAATTCTGCGTTTTCAGAAACGCCCAAATGCCATTTTCTCGAAAATTGCTCCAATTTTTTCTAATAGTGCTGACTGCACTCAATAATATGAGGTAATGTTCATTTCGGGGTGTTTGTTTTAAATAATTAAATATAGGTAATTTTTTTGAAAAATCTCTCACGCCGATAATATGCACATTTCCGACAATTTGTAAACATTATTGTATACTTCTGAGTTAATATGCTGTCAATGACTTCAAATGAAGCTTTTCAAAAACTCATTTTGCTGCGAAAAAGTGCTTCAAATTTCGTATTTACTGTAGCGCTTTCTTAAAAAGAAAATTGCCATTAAGAACAAGATTTTACTGCTCTTTAATATTCTTAAAATAGTACTTACATTATAATATTAGGAAACCGAAAAATAAAGAACATTTAAAAAAATATACTTTGGGCGGCGATAGATGGCAGCTGTCAAGAGACTGTGGCAAGCCCATTTAGCTAAGCGAGACCAGAAGAAATAGAAACGATTACGAGAAAGTCTGTGCCATTCTGTAGCACCATTAGTTTCTCTGATTTTCTTCGACCTCCCCAGTTGCCTCGTATTCATTCTGTTGTATCTAATTTTAACTCATTGTCTCTCCATTACGTCAGCTTATTCCTCCTTCGTTACTCCTCCCTTGATTTCCATAATTTTGTTTCATATTTATCGTTCTTTAATGTATTTTCTCTCTCTTGTTTCCCAAATGTATTTTTTGCATCGTCTATTTCGTACCCCCTTTGTCTTCTGCCCCATCATCTCCTTCCTTTCGTCCACAACTTCCTCCACTCGCCATCTACCTTCATTTCAAGTTGACCCTGATCTTTCCCTTTCATTTTCTTCGTAACTTTTCCTCTCCTGTTTTTACAACACTACAAATACAGCTCTTCTCATAATTTTCTCAATCTTTCAATTAGTTCGTTTCAACAAGATTTGGATTTGTATGTGTGGTCAGCCTGTTAATTTATGACTATTTGGAAATGAAAGAAACAATAATGTTATTAAATTGATTTAATCAATTGGAGACTACTGTATAATTAGAGGCACGGCTACTCATTCGTCATATCAGTATTTCATTTCTATGCCTTCTATTAAGTTTCATATTTCCATTCTAGTCAAGGTGCGAATACATTCTTGCGGTTATGCTACTAAAATGCTTCTAAATGTAGGCGCAAGAAGAGTATGCTGATGGTCGCACATTTTTACTCCGTCTATGACAGTGAGAGAACGACAACGGGCTGTCGGCGCTTTCAGAAAGAGAACTAGTATTATATAACCGAACCACTTCCAGTTCTTGTAAATTACTACATGCTCGACGTGAGGGATGTGGTCAGGTACGAGAACAAAAAGAAACAATTGTTACCTCCGGGTAGAGTCATTTGATAATCGCTTCAAAATATATAGAAGTTTTGGGATGAAGAAAAAGAAAATCTATTTCCCATCATCAAGTTTAAAAAAAATAATATTCTGACTGCGATCTATCCAGGATCCTTCACAAAGAACCGTTACGTTGTCATAAGTCTCGCGGAACTGTTAAATAAAATACTAACAATTAATAGGTACTAAACAATTAATAGGTATGCTCTAAATAAGTAATGATTCTTTGCGTCATTAGGCCGGGCAGATGTTCATGACTATGAATAAGACTAGACCAGGCAATGCTAGGAGCCAAGTCGGAAGGAAAAAAGTCTTACGGAAATAAGACTTATTTTCATTTTACATTATGTAATAATTACTTCTTTTTAATTTAATATGCCAAAATGCTTTCACGGCTGTAACTATATGAAAATATTTACAATCATACATAACAATACACAGAACTCATTCATGAGAGTGCTAATTTCTTTTCCCTTATTAATGGACATTTACGTTTAACTTTAAACATTTTCCTCAATGCAATACATTTCTTGGCCTTGTCATATCCTCGATTCAATTAACAAAGTTTTGAAATTTTCACTTTTCCCTGTCGTTGACCACTGTAGCTCCGTCGAACAAATTCACCCAGTCGTTGCTGACTTGCAGGATTTCCATTCCTATTTTACATCCATTTCACTTCCGTATTGCGACTTCAATTTCCAATCATTACATCACCAAACCTTATGGGCCAACATGGATTCCTTCTTCCATCCATCAAGTACCTAGTCTAGAAGTATTCTACCTTCACGGTTTCTCTGTCTTTACCAACATTTCAGAAAAACAACAGACGTCTTTTTTTTTCGTTTGTCATTAACTTTGCTATGCTTATAATATTTCCGTTCGAACTTCATTCGCACTTGCTTGCATTCCTTTTTGTAATTTAATCACATATTTTCCCTGGTTGTTTGTTTACGTTTTATGGTTTTTGTAAACTCTGTTTATTTTATTCGACACATTCACTTACATGAGTTCACTTCATTTGGTACGAAGTGTTCACTTGTCGTGGGTAAAAAATGATTTCTTTTGCATTTCTTCTTGGAAATATCTAATGTGCTTAAATATATCTTCATCATTTATTTTCTCCAGTCTTATTGTATTTTAACAGTTTGTTAGCTCTGGCGTAGTACATAAATACCACTACACTCCGAACCCCGTCACTTGTTTTGCAAATATGTCGCATTTCGTCCCGTCATTAAACATTATTGAATTTTTGTCTTTGACAAGTCCGTCTGGACCATCGTAATATCCTACCTTCTAGATCTTAATTGCCCCAAGTTCTTAAATTATTTCCTGGGTTCGCTTCAGAGATGGATTCAGAAAGCACGAATGTTTCAGGAAGGACAGCAATTTGATTTTGGATTTCGATTTGATTTCATAGTTAACATGATATTAAATGTGTGTGAATATATTTATAGTGATATAATTATTTGCTCCTGATGAATATATCTATCTAAAATTTTAAAAAGTAGAGTAGGAAGTGACTAATGTACAACGGCGGAAGATAAAGTGTTAATTTAATTATAAATGGGTGAGGAATTTCCTTGTATGACAATATGAATAACATAAATAAATATAAAACGAGACCGGATGCCAAAGAGTTAACACAGTGGTTAACTCAGGTAAACAAGTAACCAATCCGAAGAACACGGACATTACACAGTTGAATAGAATGCGTAAAAATTCTCACGAAGGAACGAATTTGGAACGCTATCGGACATGGAAGAAGACAATTGAAAGGCGGAGATTTTAACTTGTGGAACAGAACATGCAGAGCAGTGACAGAGGACAAAAGGAGTTGAGCGGGGAGTTGTGTAAGTACAATTAATTTGGTACGATTGATTATTCTCCGAAGTTAAATACTCTACTGGTAAATAAGTTGGGAAAATGAAAAAAAAAATAGTCGCAGTTATAAAAATAGAGTGACTGAATTTTGAACCAATTTCAGAAGATTATTGGTAATAAGAGCGAAAAGAAATCCAGGCGCAATATGGCGTGCCATTGAAGCTGATAGGCGTTGACTGCAGAAATTTGGCCGTTCAAGTTTGCAGTGAAGCCAAAAAGGGAAGTGACAGACTGTAAATAATTATTTCTTGTGTAAGAAGATCAAGTTGTGTCGTTAATTTGAAGTTAAGATTAGATAATAAGAAATATAATAAAGGAAGCAAGGCCAAGCGAGTGTGCAGCAATCAGAGCATGTTTGCATTTGTAAATAGAGTATGAATTGATAAATGAACTTGTAATAATATTGATGTTTTGTTTTATATATCTTAACGATAACCGATTTGTAAATTGTAAGGGAAATGGTAAGAAATGGAAATTATCATGTATTTAGAAAGACCTATTTTTCCGATTTTTGTTGAATCAATAAATTAAGTTACACGAGTAAAATATTTTTACGTGATATTTCGTGCATGAAATCCCATGTAGACAACTTTATCAACACACGATTTAATTTTTTCTGTGATCCGCAACGAGTCACGTGCTAAATAATACACACACATACTGAGCAAGACAGGACATGCAATTTTATAAAAATGGCTCTTTAATAAATAAACTAAATTATTTATGTCAAAAACAGGCGAGCAAAGCGTGAGCAAGGGACGGGGGGGCAAAAAAAAGGAGCAAAAAGGCGAGCAAATCACTATGAATTAAGGTTGCCCGGGAAGGAAAGTATATAGTAAGTAGGTACGCAGTATACAGTAAGTAGGTACGCAGTATATAGTAAGTAGGGATGCAGTATATAGTAAGTAGGGACGCAGTATATAGTAAGTAGGGACGCAGTATATAGTAAGTAGGGACGCAGTATATAGTAAGTAGGGACGCAGTATATAGTAAGTAGGGACGCAGTATATAGTAAGTAATGGTTCACTCGTTTTCGCCCTGGTTCCGGTTCGACACTCGGGTTCTTCTGTAGCTCCACGCCGGCGTGTGGTCGGGTGCCCCTTTCCCAGGCGCCGCCCGATTCCGTCATTGCGGTTTCGAGGCTCGGTTCGCCCGTCCCTCCCCCACCTCCCGAAGCCGCTGCCGCCGCGGGCGGTCGATCGTGGGCGCGATGCTCCGCCGAGGCAACGGGCCGACGCCGCGCACGCGCTGACGTCTCCCCCGAAGCCACGCCCCCTCGCTCGCCACGCCCACGCGCCGGCACACGCCCGCCGCGCCTCACCCCCCACCCCACCCCCCGCGATCGCCCTCTTGGTGTCCACGCGCATGCCAGTGGCACGTTCTCACACCGATATTGACTCCAGCCCGAGCCTGGATAGCTAGAAACTCTGAGCTGGCAAAGTGGCCCGAACCAGGCATTGATCGGGTAGGTTACTGTGAGTGTAAACTGGGTTCCGTCTGGATCCGGATTGCGGTCTGAAACCGCACTCTGCGATGGCGAGGGGTGCGGATTGAAGCACTCAGGCCAACACGATCACCCCGATGGGATGTGAGTTGTTGTGGAGTTGTGTCCACAGATAGAAACGACTCCTCATTGACACCACGGAGGTGGAGATCGGAGGGGGATATCTGCGTAGGCGGACACGGTCTCTGGTGGAGAGTTGTAGATGACCACCCGGACCCTAACTTTCACGGCGGCACACACGTCGTTAGTCTTAAGGTGGAGACAGTGAGTTGGTGATGCTAAGCTCCTGGTTGTCGGCGTGCCGGCAACCCACCAGTTGGACCTACGGTGTGTCGAACTTTCAAAGCAGGATTCGGTGAAGGAGATTCGCTGGAATGCTCTAGAATTCATTTATAAAAATTCGGTCAAAAATTACCACCCGTCAGGTTGCCTAGGTTAACGGCGGTACTCATGTCGGCAGGCTAAAGGTATAGGCAATGGGAGTGGGGGAAGGGGGCCCCGAGCCGCCCGAACCGTACTTCATTCTGCTCGACAAGGAAATTAATTATGCGAAGTTAGAAAAGTAGGATCATTCTCATCGATAGGTGATATTGTGTTCTACATTTCACAAATGTAAACACAATTGTGAGTATTCTTGTTGCTTACAATGCTACAAAAGCACCAATTTTAAATCCCATATACTGGAATTTTTATTTATTTAATTGGTAACTACTATATAAATACGTGCATAACTTAATACTATGTGGCTAGTGCGAAGGGGGCTTTAAGTCATTCCTACATTCTAACGCGTCCTAATCTTTCGAATTCTGGAAATGTACCATAAATGGTCGCATCAAAGCAGAAGGATGGATTGGAATAACAAAAATCCTGATGCTGTATTTGCACAGGCTGAGTTTAGTTCAGAGCCATTTACTGATGATTCTTCAGCGACTTTGTAGAAACAGCAGCAGTAGTTGGTCCCGATTTTTGAATCTCGACGGTGGCATGGTTTTCGACAATGGCTACATGCTACGAATTCAGTCGCTGTCTAGCAAACGGCTGCTCTAATCAGCAGTTTTTCGGGGTTTCTGCGATTAATGCAATGTGATTGCCGGAATAGGCACACTAACACACGGGTCACTGAACGCGCGCTATTTTCCCTTTCTCTTCATCGTTATCTCCTCTCCCCTTGCAAACACACTTACAAACTACTAGCACACTTGCGGAAATTAGGGATACTGTTTGTGGTTGGGAGGTTTGGGAAATTGTGGGAAGATAAGCGAGATAGAATGTTATTGTTGATCTGAGATTGGTTGGATGTGTTTTCTTTAGATGGGGGTTCTACATGTTTTCTGTGGAAAGAGTTTTGTACTGAGCGTAAGTAGTTACAATGAGCTTCGTAAAATCAGATATAGCGATGTACATGAGTTTTAGTTATTAAAGTTTGCAGGGAACTGATTTGTTATTTTACTCTTGATTTATCTGCCGTATTATAAGTGGTTTGCGATAATGTTGACGTATATGGGTAGGATTATAACATTTTACGTTAATTCACAGGAAGAGTTATTGATGTCTCTGAAACTGTTATCTTCAGCGGTGAGCTTTTCAAGCAGTATCTGTGATTGAATAATCCATATATAGTATTTGAGTAACTACGAGTGTGCGTGTGTGTGTGTGCGGATCCGTCACTCACGGTTAGACCACTTTCCGTACATCAAGCCAGACATATGAGGTGTCATTCGACCCACCTCGGTCTCCTGGTAGGGAACTGATACTTAGTTTTCGGATCCGGCCACAAGATTTAAAAAAAAATAGTGTTTTGGCGCTGAAATCTTTGTGAATACGACGGAAATAAAAAAAGTAATGCCACCTAAAAAGATCTATGAAGGACGTTGATTGAACTCCGGTATCCAAAGGTAATTTTTGCTTCATGCCCCATAATTTCTTTCATGACGTTGGCAACACTGATATTGTCATCTTCAAAGTAAATAAGTGAATTTCCAAGTGAATCGCACATTTAAAAAAATAAATTTTCAGAAACCAACCAACAGTATTGCATTGGAACTTACTAAATTTGAAGAATTCCAAATGAATACGGAGAAAAAAAAACTATGAGTAATACTACAGAATGAATGAACGTTCTTACGTTCGACTTTTCACACTTACATTCTTAAGTGTGCAAATATTAATTTTCAAAAGTGTGTGACTCACAACTTATTCTTATTAATCTTATTTAAAACTTATTCACATAAACATAAATAACATTGGCCTTTTAATATTTATATACATTTGCATACAAAACGATTAACAGAGCAATTGCAGAGGTAGAAGTAAACTAAAATTAGAATGAGTTTGTTGAGTTTTAATCTCCACATTGCGAATATTTTAAAATTTGTCTTACATTAAAAGTGAAAAGATGCATTGCAATCGTCACTTGTCAACATGGCGTCAGAAACATAAAAATGAGTGTATGTAATTACTCTTACATAATTGTAATTGGACTGGTTTATTCCTACACAATGAGATAATATTGTGATGATCCTACGGTAAATCTACAAAAAGCTAATATGTCTTCGGACAGTTTGTTTCGAGTAAAATTTCGAAAATTATATGAAAGTGACTGTGGTGTATTTGATAGTTGGTTTGCAAAGAAGTGTGAACTGCGTAGATAAAAATACTTATAGGATATTTGCCTATATTGCCGAAAGTATGATTTCATTAATAAAAATAACATTTTGAAAATATTAGCAGGTGTGTCTTATACATCTGTTGTTACTAGTAGTACGACCAATCAAGCAACATATGTGTCTCTAAATATGTGATACGCTAAAGTTAAATAAGTGTGATTGATATAAATTATAAATTTACGGAGACTTTCCAAAATTGCAATTTCCTTATGAATTCACCAAAATAACGTTTATATCGATCTATTTTTCTTATTTAAGCATTATGGTATTAATTTTTATTGTATTTTACTTTTTCTTGATTTTCATAAATCAAATTATAAAAAACTTGCTTGTTGTGTTTATAGCGGAGCGAACATGAAAGTATTCAAAAGGTCGGCGCGAGCATTAAAAATGCGAAAGTCCCCGATGGGTATTAAGTTTACAGTTACATCTTTCGTTTCAGGTCCATAAAAACACAGAAATGAACGAGTAAACCATAAAATGAACTCGCGGTTTTTATAATAATTACGATAAATGAAAGTATCTTCTCCTATATTAGTTCAGTAGTATACATACCTTTGGCGGTTCTCAAGCGCAATTGATTTTTATAAATGAGGTCTCTAAAGAAAGAGAATTTAACGAAGACGTGACGAATTACACTTTGAATTTAAAAATAAGAGGGGTTTGTTTAAAAACTCATAAATATTTATTTCAAATGCAACCAGCAGCACTCAGTCAGCTATAAATAAGTCCTAAACAAAGAATTATAGGGCAGTAAAAACAAAAATTGTGAGGCCAACTGCCACAAAGAAACGTTTTTACACCATAATACACAGGATGAGATATTCTTGGACATTCTATTAAATTTGTGCTCGTTCGGTACGTATCGATATTATGAATACCACCTATAAAAGATGGTGGCCATCTTTGTGATGTCACACTTAAAAGGCTTAGATTCCTCTATCTTCTATTATTTACTCTTTCTGTGTACACCGTGACTTGCGCAGACTGACGAGGTTTATTTACATAATTATTAATTCAAGATTCGCTCTCGCAGCAACAACTAGAAGAACTATTAACACTTTTTTGATTCCGATGAAGATTGTTTCTTATGTGTGTATTGAAAACATTCATTTAACGTTTTGTCGAGGACAACAAGTGCTGTGTACATAGTTGTGGAGGGATGTGGATGTAGAATGAAGAATGAAGACGTGTCTTGTTAGGTTTAGTTTGTGTTTTACCTGTACCAGCATTTTCCTTATTAGCAGCGATTTAGTGAAAATTTCAAGTCAGAGAGTTGTCACGTAGCTTTCTCAAGAGTAAAAAGCTTTTTAAATATTTTTGAATTTTTATATTGAAT
Organism: Gryllus longicercus; assembly: GCA_038098605.1. NCBI lineage: Eukaryota > Metazoa > Arthropoda > Insecta > Orthoptera > Gryllidae > Gryllus > Gryllus longicercus. The sequence continues at coordinate 565,933 of JAZDUA010000074.1, read as the reverse complement.
AATTACTTCAAATATTTTGAAGAAAGTTTTGTGAATTGTTCCAAGAAATCTCCCGATAATATTGAATATATCTTTATAGAAAATTTATTTTCAGCAACAATTACATTGTTTTTATTTTGTTAGTAGATTTGAAGTTACCTTTATACATTTATAAACAAAGAAATACGTTTGGTAACAACTTTGCCTCTTAAAATAGGATAGGGAAGAACGTGCGAATTAACATGTGCGAGTTCTCGTATGGGTACGCGGAGATTGTATGTGAAACGTTGTGCTATGGCACAACACAAAGAACAAACATTTTAAATTAACTAAAGTAAAATAACTTGAAAGAAATGAACAGCAAAAATGAAAAGCGCTGACCTACAATACTATGTGAATGAGTTTAAAAAACAACAAAATTTAAAATTATAGACTGGATAGCGCAAGTAACTCTACAACTGCCAACGATCACAATGCAGACGCATGATTTAAATGATCAATTCAAAGCAGTATATGGAAGTCTGTACATCAATACCCAGCTGTAAACTCATATTGTAAATAATACATCGTTTGATATTAAACTTAAGGTGTCGGTTCACTCAGATATTTAATACTTAAACATTGTTTGAGTAACATTCCCATATACCGAAGTGAAATATAAGCCTACTGAATTGTTGCTAATGGTAACAAATGGTATTTATTACCCAAAGATGAAAATATTTGTTTTATTATTTTTGGCTCCGAATTGCTTTACTTAAGGTTAGTAAGACCGCAGGAAATAATCCAATACTTTTCAGTATGCAAGTAATTTTTCAATTTTTGCACTCCAGCCAGCTGGCACCCTGTACCTCCAAAACTCCCTCTGTTCCTCATAAGAAATCCGGGAAAGTTAAATAATATTGCAAAGAGTAGGTTTGTACTTGGCGATCTTGTATTTTCGTATGGAAAACTTTACATTGGCTTTCTCAAGAGAAAAAATCTTTTCCAATATGTTTGTGGCTATCAAGGAAAGCGAAAAACTGTCAAGGAAGATTGAATAATTACTTCAACTGTTTTTAAGAAAGATTGTTTTGTTTGAAGAACGTATCTATATAATACTGAATAAACCTTTATTGAAAATTTGTTCCCAACATCAACTACATTGTTTTTATTTTTGTTTGATATTACGTAAGTACGGTATTCAAATCAAACGTCACAATTGGCACACTAGATCCCTTAGGAAAAGCAATGGCAAACTACCCTATGCTCAGGATAAGTGTCACAAGAAGGCGCTAGGGGGCTTCTGGAGACTAGCGTATGCACTTATAAGTTTATGACATTAAAAGAGGAAGAAGACTGGCGAATGCTTTCTGATGAAGTGATTTTTTTTTCTTTTACTCAACATTATTGGTGTAAGAAACAGCATTATATTTTCGTGACATTTCTTGGTTTGTTTTTCACGATTGATGAAGTGTTTATTAATACACACAAATAAGAATCCTGGAATTTCTTGTTTCCCAAAATACTAAAATCCACAAAATTATCTTCCTAGAAGATTCGCCTAAAGTCGAAACAACAGTGTCGCAAGCATCTAAAATCAAAACCACGAATAAATGAAACCACAACCTGAAATTTGATTAGTTTATGTTCTATGATCCACACAGTACGATTACCCCTATTCTTAGAATAAAAAATGTAATAATTTCGTACTTGCAATCCTCTCCAATAACGTTACTAGGGACTAGCTTTCCTGACGTATTTACGAAGTTTCCCTTCTGATCTGGCGGGCTTCTTCAATGTTTCTTTCTTCTCTTTTGATTCATTTCGTCTATGTCGCTGAATGTATGAATCTTTTTTCTGTGCTTTCCATAATATAGTACTATTCAGTAGATTCACTGCACATATAAACAGCCGAAAATATAATTCAATAACTTCTGCAACGTGCAGAATAAAAATGACAAAGATGGCGCTTGCCTCAACACAATCTATTGTGAACAAGAATCAAACGTTTACCCGTTTGTTTGGGTACTGTTTCGGTATTCGCCAGGTGCTGATCGGAGAAACTACACACAACTACCGATTAGAGCAGAAGTTTGTAGAATTTCTTCCAGACAGCGACTGAACTCGACCTAGCAATCTAGCCAGTGTCGAAAATCCTACAACCGTTGGGAATGGAACCTAGAACCTTCCGGTCAGAAGTACTGTAGTGACATCAACTGATGCCCTGAGCCACCTCTCACGGTGAAGAATAATACAGAAATATTGCAGTTAAAAGATGGGGAAGAAAAGATAGAAGCAGTTGGGCTATTACAATAAAAGAAGCTAAGCCGGCGAGCAAATAGAAGCAAGAATAAAAGATAGAAGATGAAGACGAAGAAGAAGAAAGATGAAGGAGAAGAAAGACAAGAAAAAGGAAGGAGAAGAAGGAAAGAATGAAAGAAGTTGATTAATTACAAGTGATTCCGGTCGCGTCAATTGCTAAGCTCATTAGTCCCGTAAATGTAGTGCATGTTTTCTTCTCGGGTGGTGGCACTGATCTTGCCCCGCTGGCTAGAGAGATCCGGCGCCGACCTACCGTCGGCTAGTAAGGCTTACTCCAACGAGGTACGAGTATCTCCCACCAGTGGAGCACCGCCCCACCTGGGACAAGCTCTAAGCTCCCGACCGGTCACCCGACATGTGTGGTAGTTTAGTGCATGTAAGGGTGTGTGTGTATAAGGGGTGAGAAGAGGACAAGGAATGGGAAGGAAAGATTACGCGAGGTCTGTGGCACTTTTGGCAAGGTTCTGCTCCAGCATTCACCTGGTAACCCAGTTAGTGTTGTAAATCCTGCGACCGTCGGAACTCAAACCCCAGGACCTCAGGACAGTCAGAAGCACTGCAGTGACACGAGTTGATGCCCTGAGTCACCTCTCCCGGTGAAAGGTGAAAGATGGAGAAGAAGGAAGAAAAGAAGAAGAAAGAAAGAAGGAAGAGGAAGAAAGAAAGAAAGAAGGAAGAGGAAGAAAGAAAGAAAGAAAGAAAGAAAGAAGAGAAAGAAAGAAAGAAAGAAGGAAGAGAAAGAAAGAAAGAAGGAAGAGAAAGAAAGAAAGAAGGAAGAGAAAGAAAGAAAGAAGGAAGAAAAAGAAAGAAAGAAGGAAGAGGAGGAAAGAAAGAAGGAAGAGGAAGAAAGAAAGAAAAGAAGGAGAAGAAAGAAAGAAAAGAAGGAGAAGAAAGAAAGAAAAGAAGGAGAAGAAAGAAAGAAAAGAAGGAGAAGAAAGAAAGAAAAGAAGGAGAAGAAGGAAGAAAGGAGAAGAAAGAAAGAAAGAAGTAGAAGAAAGAAAGAAAAAAAGAGGAAATAAGGAAAAGAAAAGAATAAAGGAGAAGAAAAGGAAGGAGGAAAGAAAGTAGAACAAAATGAAAAGAAAGAAGAAGAAAATGGAAGAAGAAGAAGAAGAAAATGGAAGAAGAAGAAGAAGAAGAAGAAGAAGAAAGTCCGAGAAAAAGGAATAGCGTGAATGGGGCCCGCGGTACTTGGGGGGAGCCGCCGCGAGTGCGTCAGCCGTCGGGCAGCCGGGCGCAGCGCGCAGGCCTGGGCCGAGGCCGCGGGGCGAGGCGCAGGCGCAGGCGCAGGCGCAGGCGCTGGCGCAGGCTGAGTTTCGGCGCCCGGCGCCGCCTGGGAGGGGGCCTTGATCGTGACCCCGATTTGGAGGAGGCCGTTACTCGAAAGCCCGCTCGCGGCCAAGGCCCTCGCGCCAGCTGGTGGGCCCCGCGGGCTGCCGCGGAGGCGCCTGTCGGGCGGGCAGGCGCGCGCGCGCCCGCGACGGGCGGGCGTACTAATGTCTGGGCAGCGCGTTTTGATGATTCAGGGCCAGCGCTAGGCATGGGCAGACCGGGCCGATCATGGGACTTGCAGGGAAAGATGGGGAACAAATTGAAAAATAAATTAGAACATGACAAAATCGTTACCGTATTTTTTTTATAAAACTAATCTGATAATTCACCACAATTTCAATTACCTTTTTTTCTTACTTAAGCAATGAAACGTCTCTATGAAATGAATCAAAATGACGCTAATTGGATCTCCCGAATTTCATAGATATTTAATATATGAAATAAATATACATTGATTAAAAAACATTGATTAAACAAAAGAATGTTTTACTCACGTAAAAATTGTATTATTTGATCTCTAATACTATTTCTTAAATTTATTATTTAAATTATATTTTCAGAACTTTTTCTAGCTTAAACGTTGTCTTTTTTGTCGTTTGTTGAAATAAATAAAATTACATATGTAGTTTCCTGATACAACTTTCTAGTAATTTTAAACTTTTTCAGGAGGGCGCTACGATTCACCTTTGCCCGGGGCCCCACATTTTCTATTTCAAGCTCTATGATCTTCAAAAACATGATCAAAACGCCCAAAATGATCAATAAAGTTATTTTTAAATGTTTTTAAAATGACAAAATCAAAGAACATGAGTAAAACGTTTGATCAAAACCACTTTAAATAAACTACTCAAGCTGTTGGATATGTTATTGAGGTAATTGAAGCTTCTTTCTTTCGTTTAAGAGAACTCATCGCGCAAACTTTGGTTCTGGACTGTTATTTCCCAGAAGAAACTGAAATTGGTCAAACTGAAAATGGCGCTGAAAAGCGTCACATGAACCTTAGAATGCACACAACGGCTGCCATTACAATTTCTTTGGAAAGAAATCGAAACGCTACTAACGAATTCTGTGGGGAACATTTGTTTCACCTTGTAAATATTATTTGAAGCAAGTACAATTAAAATTATATTAAAGTTGATGAAATCAGCGAAAAGTGTTTAAAACTGATGGAAAAGGATGAAAAATGACCTATTAGTCGAAGTGGAAGAAAAATGCAAAAAAAAGGTAATACAAAAATTGGTGAATTTCCTTCTGGCATGACATAAAATTGACGTCTGTTGAAACCCGTCCCCTACTGATTTCCTAAGTCGCTAAAATTCGCTGAAAACTAACCAACCTCTAGACATGTGTTAGGTGTCTGTTTCGTTGGACAAACAGGAATTTGAGATAAATATAAAAATGATGTTTGATACATTAATAATGCCGGGAGCGTCTACTGCTAAGGTCATTATTACCGTGGGTGTAGTGTATGTGTTTATCGCTGGAAGTGGCGGGGATTGTCCCCTGCTGATTGGGGAGGTTTGGTGACGACCAACTCGTCACCTTGCGAGGCCCAGCCGGGACACGCTCTAAGCTCCCAACCGGTCTCCCGGCATGCGAGGTAGTGTAGTGCCTGTAAGTGTAGTGTGTGAAGAAGAGAAAGGAAAAAAACGTGCGCGGTCACTAGGATTTTATTCCAGACAACGCACTATGGAGTTATAGTGCGCTGTCCTTTGCCAAAAGTCATATCTCGGTCCTTTGAAGAGCAAGTCGCCTGAAATTTGGTACACACATAGATAAAAAAAGGTAATAAATTTATCATATTACCTGTTGCATAATTTCAAAATGGCGGCTCAAGTATACGTACTGTCTTGAGGTGGGAAGAGATTTAAATTAAAAAAGAGTATTTAAAACGTTTCTTATGAAGGTTTTAAATACTAATTTATTAGTATTTAAATGTTATTATGAACGTTTCTTTTCTATATTTTCATTTAATAGGTTTTCCTGTTGTTGTGAAAAAAATATACATCATTCATATTACTAATATTAAGTAATGTTTACTCTAATCACTAGAAAGTATCCATTACATAGTTTCCTCATCAGATACTTCAACAAGTTCAGATATTTCCTCACTTGCTTTATGTGAATTTGATTCTGGTGCGAGGCAAATGAGCATTTTAATTACTTCAAGCGGAAGTTCCTTTTTATTATTATTTTGAACTCTTTTTTGAAGGCTGATAGTCGAAATAATGGGATTGGATGTATCCAAAGGTCTGTTGAAGATACCTGTTAATTTGTGGATTCTCCTTTCTTCCCTTGAGCGAGTCTCTCTGTCCATTTTGTACAATCTATTTCAGGATTTTGAAGCTTCTTCTCCCAGGCGCCCAAGTGGCAGAATATTATATTGAAGTATGTGTTTCCATGTACAATAACTTTATGAACACTTACAAGCATAGGGAACCAATAATAGGGTTTTCTGTAATATCTTCTCATCGGATAATGCAACTGGTAGTTTCTTCTTTTCGTAATTACATAACATTTTTTAAAATTTTTAATGGTCTAGTAGGAGTTTCAGTGACTTGATCTAACAGCTAGATCTCTCTTCCCGAAATCTCGAGCCTAAATGCTTGCAGCTTTTACCATTAAATTTGCGTGATGGTCGTTTTCGAAGGACATCAAAAGTGATAATTCACCGCACTGCATTTTCTTGACCGTGCTTAAATAGTAATGGTGTAAAAGATATGCCCGTTTCGAAAACTTTCATTGAATGATTTTCATCCCGTGCTTTCTTCGAAAAATGATTTATTCGATTTGTGTGAGGTTTTATGAAGAGACCAGGTTGTATAATTAAAAATGATATCAAATTGGAAATGTAATATAATAAACTACACACTGAACCGGGTAGCCGAGATCGCTAAGACAGTAGTGCCGTGGCGGTCTTAGACCGAAGGATCCTGGATTCGAATCCCGCCTTGGGCATGGTTGAGAGTGTTTCGTGATTGTGTGTTTTGCCTATGTGTAATGCGCCTGTATGTCCCCTGTAATTGGCGTAGGAAGGGCATTCGTCTGTAAAACCTTGCCAAATCTGTGTAAAAATGTTGTAAGCGGAAAATCAAAACAAAATTAAGCCCACCCCCATTAGCGCCGACCTCGTAGTAAAAAGGCAAGAATGAAAACTATGACAAACTAGGCAACCAAACATGTCTGGAGGCCAGTCAGAGCCTAAAGCTTGTCCCTGACGGGTCGCTGTCCCACTCATAGAAATACCTCAAGGAGCATAGCGGCGGCGATGGTGTAACGGTTAGCGTTTCGGACTGTTGTACCCAAGTTGGCGGGTTCAAACCCGATCGACGTCGTGGATTTTTAAGGGCGAAAAAATCCTTCGTACGCCTTCCTTCGGAGGGGAAGTAAAGCCGGCTGTCCCATGTTAGTAGATTTACTTGCATGTAAAAGATCCTCAAGCCTAAATGACGCCTCTGAGCTAAATTCAAATCGCCTGTTTCTCGCCCAAGAAATACTTCATTTCGCTGCTACTTGGTGAAAGGAGCGTAGCGAAATTTGCGTGGTCAGACGGAAGAGCAGGCCTAATGGCCTGAGTCTCGCCACGTAAAATGCATAAATTCAATTCAATTCATCCTTCCGTCGACAGATACCACATTGCAGCGGAGGATGTACACCAACTACTCCCGTGACAAAATACTCACTACTCCAATGGGACTAATGACTATGTTATTTGACGCGACCGAAATCATCAATAAATCGACGATCAAATGAAACAGAACGTTGTCCTTTTAACTATAGCTGAAAGTATGGTAGTTTGAAGATGAACTACCTAATAGATTGAATGTTGTATTCTGTTGGGATACAGAGGATTGACAAGGCACTGGGCAGGCAGAAAGACTTCGATGGTTCAGATAAGACTCGGCTCAGAGCCGGGAGGTCCAAGAGTTCAAATCATGATGGTGGCATGATTTTGGACACTAGCTAGATAGTTTGGTCAAATTTACCTGTTGTCCGAAGGAGAATCCTAGCGGCCGGCTGCCCTGACTAGTAATTTCTCGTGGTTTCTCTGATGAATAGTACCCGGGCCACAGACCGCGCGCGATATTTCTTTGCTCTTCCTACTCCTATCCTCATCCCTTACTTACACTCACGCTTAAACGCACTACACTACATCATCTCACATGTCGGGAGACCAGCCGGAGCTTAGAATTCGCCCCGGTTGCGGCGGTGCCTCGCTGGTGTGTGTGTGTGTCAGTGTGTGTGTGTCAGTGTGTGTGTGTGTCAGTGTGTGTGTGTCAGTGTGTGTGTGTCAGTGTGTCTGTGTCAGTGTGTCTGTGTCAGTGTGTCTGTGTCAGTGTGTCTGTGTCAGTGTGTCTGTGTCAGTGTGTGTGTGTCAGTGTGTGTGTGTCAGTGTGTGTGTGTCAGTGTGTGTGTCGGCGTGCGTGTGTGTGTGTCAGCGTGCGTGTGTGTGTGTCAGCGTGCGTGTGTGTCGGCGTACGTGTGTGTGTGTCGGCGTGCGTGTGTGTGTGTGTCGGCGTGCGTGTGTGTGTGTGTGTCGGCGTGCGTGTGTGTGCGTGTGTCGGTGTGTGTGCGTGTGTGCGTGTGTCGGTGTGTGTGCGTGTGTCGGTGTGTGTGTCGGTGTGTGTGTCGGTGTGTGTGTCGGTGTGTGTGTCGGTGTGTGTGTCGGTGTGTGTGTCGGTGTGTGTGTCGGTGTGTGTGTGTGTGTCGGTGTGTGTGTGTCGGTGTGTGTGTGTGTCGGTGTGTGTGTGTGTCGGTGTGTGTGTGTGTCGGTGTGTGTGTGTCGGTGTGTGTGTATCGGTGTGTGTGTGTCGGTGTGTGTGTGTCGGTGTGTGTGTGTCGGTGTGTGTGTCTCGGTGTGTGTGTGTCGGTGTGTGTGTCTCGGTGTGTGTGTGTGTCGGTGTGTGTGTCGGTGTGTGTGTGTGTCGGTGTGTGTGTGTGTCGATGTGTGTGTGTGTCGGTGTGTGTGTGTCGGTGTGTGTGTGTGTCGGTGTGTGTGTGTCGGTGTGTGTGTGTCGGTGTGTGTGTCTCGGTGTGTGTGTGTGTCGGTGTGTGTGTCGGTGTGTGTGTGTGTCGGTGTGTGTGTGTGTCGATGTGTGTGTGTGTCGGTGTGTGTGTGTGTCGGTGTGTGTGTGTGTGTCGGTGTGTGTGTGTCGGTGTGTGTGTGTCGGTGTGTGTGTGTCGGTGTGTGTGTGTCGGTGTGTGTGTGTCGGTGTGTGTGTGTCGGTGTGTGTGTGTCGGTGTGTGTGTGTCGGTGTGTGTGTGTCGGTGTGTGTGTGTGGGGGTGTGTGTGTCGGTGTGTGTGTGTGTCGGTGTGTGTGTGTGTCGGTGTGTGTGTGTGTACACCGACACACACACACACACCGGTGTGTGTGTCGGTGTGTGTGTGTCGGTGTGTGTGTGTCGGTGTGTGTGTGTGTCGGTGTGTGTGTGTGTCGGTGTGTGTGTGTGTCGGTGTGTGTGTGTGTCGGTGTGTGTGTGTGTCGGTGTGTGTGTGTCGGTGTGTGTGTGTGTCGGTGTGTGTGTGTCGGTGTGTGTGTGTGTCGGTGTGTGTGTCAGTGTGTGTGTGTCGGTGTGTGTTTAGATGGGGTAAACTCACCTGGCTGGCGAAAACCCCGTTACACCGACTTGTAGGTCGATGCTGGATCTCGCCATCCAACGAGGGCAGATTAACGACACCTTCCGCTATAGAAACATCCACTACACTGACAGGACTATGACCTTAGCAGTTAACGCGCTTCGAATCACTAATCAGTCAATTAAAAGCAGAAAAACTGTCCTGTAAATGAGCGGACGGATGGGTTGCAGCGGACAAGAAACCAGAAAGGGCGCGAGTGGGTAGCTGAAAGGCATGTGGGCCTCTGGGTTAGTGCGGTTGTGAGTAATCTGAATTTACTGGCGCGACAACCACTATGGTCATTAGTCCATGGCGAGTCCGAAAAAAAGAACCGTTGGAGTATACCAGATCCATGATACTGTAACAAGTTTCCTTATTACAGTATCATGGATCTGGTATACTCCAACAGTTCTTTTTTTTTCGGTGTACCACAAATTATATCCCGGGCGTTACAGCACTCTGTGGAATTGTGAGTTTCCCCCTCCAGATATCTTCCTCGGGGGGCAACTGCCCAGCCCGAAGAAACTCTAAGCTTCTGACATGTGTGATGGTGACGATTAGGTCCATTGATTTAAGGCAGACACATATTAACAAGCTAATTAGCAAAGATCATAACCCACAAGAATCATAAGTGGTGTCCATTGCAACGTATTGTAAAGTAATATTGTGTTATAAGTGACTTAATTTGAATAGCGTTAAAGCAATATTCTATTACAAGTATGTTTTTATATCTTTTTTTATTAGATCCTAATGATGAATGCCAACATCCTTCAAAACGTTTGTCTGTGCAATATGTAAAAAGTGATAACAATGTTAATAAAAAGTGATATTCATGACTTCCCAAATTTCATTTTGTTGTATATCTTTTTTAAATCGAAGGACCATATATTCCCAAAAATTAAGATAAAGTTATAAGGTAGCCTTAATTTAATTAATTTTTTAACCTTCGTAACGAAGATTATATTTTGTGTTTATCACCACTAAATGTGTGATTACATTGTAACAAAGCAATTTATACAATCATATTATAATACTTGGTGTTCAAATAAATATTTATGTCTAATTTGTTTTAGATTCATATTTCACATTACCATCAATCAACAACAAACATTTCCAATAAAACGCAACGGGCAATATTACTTGAACTGTATGTAACAGTCTGTCATATCCCTGTCGATTTGTTTTTCAATTTACGCGCTACGGTTCGAATTGCGAATTCCCATTGGTGGCCCCAACTCTTAGAATGAATCTCATCTAATTTCGCATTTGCACCCGAGTTGCCCACGCGCGGCTCCTGAGGTCAGTGAAAGTGCAAAATACTGTGCAGGCCTGGGTTAGAGGTTATGTTACTGGAAATGTATTGAAGAAAATGTGTGTAAATGGCCATTTAGGGTCTGATTAACCGCCAGCTAACGGTATTCTCAGGTCTGGGCCCTGTTTTTATTTATTAATTATTGTATTATACACACCTGTGGGTAAGGAGCCTTGGAGGCATAACGTGTAACCGGACATAGCGTATTTGACCTATCAGAGCTTTCTTTCGTCATGCATCTATAGAAACAGAGACAACTTGTATTAGGCTACAGATTCATTTTTGTCCAGGCCAGGAATCGAACACGGGACCGCCTCACAGAAAGCTAGCATGCTGTCCATGATGCATCCAAGGAGCTTGCCAGAGGATGTACATACACTATAAAGTATTTTAACTATATACTCTATAAAGTAAACTTCATTGTTTCAATGAACGCTATTCTAATGCTCATTGAATTTTAAAAGTTCTTTATAAGTAATTTTAAACGTCCCAGTAATGTTTTAATATTTAATTCATAACATATTAGTAATTAAAAATATGAATTTAGACTGCCGCTAAAACTGATATTACCTTGTCTAAATATTATAACAATTGACATCTGTAAAAATCGTTTACATAGATTTCTTATCGCAGTTTCAACGTACTGATACCCGCAGTTCATATTAAAAGCCATCACCACAGAAAAATACATCCAAATATGCAGAGAATCTTTTACAGCTACGAGAATTTACAAGAGCTCATGTGTATGAAAGAACGAAATATAAACGGAAGTCTTTACAACCTTATAGCAAGAGCGTATTATCATCTCATTGCCCCGCCTGTTGCATTTACCAGCAACAAGCTCTCCCAATGGCACCAAAGCCGGGCAAACATGACTCTCCTTACTCGAGTTGAACATACTTAAAATGCTTTTACGACCGAAGTGATATTTGTTACTCTTTCAATAGAGGTCAAACTATCAACCATAAAAACCATAAGAAACTCGCAAGCAGAACCCGTAAAGTCTCCATGACAAAGGCTTTCGAGAGCGTACTCACACAGCCGGAACATGCCTCTGGTGCACGTGCAAGCGTTACTTTTAATCCCACGTCTGTACATTCAGACACCACCCATGGCGTGAGGGGGGCCGGTCTGTTGTGTTTGAAGCGCAGTCTAGACGTCGTAAAGGCACGACCAGATGGCCTTCGAATTCATCTGCTGCTGCTGTACAGGGAATTACATTATCAAATTAGAAAAAAATGCAATGCAAGGATATTTCAAGAAATTTATCTTTCTTAATTCAGAAGAGTGATTTTATGAAAGACAATTACGTAGGTTTCTTCTCTTTTAAGCGTAAATGTCGTAGTGGAATATATTCATACAAGATATCCTTACGTTGTTGTGGTTCTCTTTGACGTACGTTGCAAATGTCTTCCAATGTTTATATATCTATATAACTAAGGGCATTCATTTAGAGAAAAAAAACTTTTTTGATGATTTTTGTTTTAAATGGAAGATAGTGATCTTCAGTTGTGTTATCGCTGTTTTCTAATACGAGGGTCATTCAATTATATACCGAAACTTCGTTTACATGATCAGCACAGAGTCCCCGGAAATCTATGGCGGGAAAATGGAGAGAAGATAGCCATGCACACGGCCCTCATACTGAGACCTGTCATTTCAGTATTACTAGAATGAATAGAAAGTATCAGCCAGGATCCTATAACTTCCACATAACGTGGTGGAAACCATTACGATGGCGCGCTCTGCTGCAGCACCTTCTTACAGGAACTAAAACACGATGTTTAAAACGTGAGTGGCTACGAGAGTTCGCGGATCGCAAGCAGGTCCATAAAGTTACAAAAGATAGCGTCAATGTTCGCACTTTCTTCAGGGGTTTGTTACATGTGAATATTATGAATAATTGAACATTTAAAATACTCTTCTTATTTCTCACAAATTAGGAATTTTTTATGTTCGGAAGTTGGCAAGCCTAACCTGTAGCTGTACCTGGCGACACTAGCGACTCCTAGAGTAGCTCCCTCGAGCTTTGTCCTCTGTTTTGATGCAGAGTTGCAAGGCCCTGGTATCAGTGTCTGTTGCAACGCGAAATTATTCATTTTCTCGCCTGCAAAGGTGTGACATTTGGAAATTGAATTAAATTTGGAAGAGGCTCAAGAGCACAGTTTGATAATGCTTCTCTTAGTAAACGCCATTCATTGTGACCGGAAATATCAAAATGGCAGAGATAAGGGGGAAATGGAATGCCATAAACGGGGTCCGGCGACCAGAGTCAATGAAGGTGGACACTTTAAGCGGCTTGTTGAATGCGATCGCGACATTGCAGTTGTCCAGATTGCATCAGAAGAAGATGTGTCCATACCATAAATACCATACCATACCAAAAGCGATGAAACTTGAATTCCATACCAAAGACAATGATCAAACTCAGAATTGGGAACTCCTAGGAAAACGTCGAAAGATTCACTATGTGATCAAACGTATCCGGACACGTCCGAAATGGTGTTATTGTTTTGCGTGGCTCTATCAAGGCATAGGTCTACGTTGATGTTTTAATCACCTTGATTCCCACAGTTGAAGAATAATTCGGGGATGCAGATTGCATCGTTCAACACGATGGAACACCTGTTTATACTGCACTGCCTGTGGCGGAGTGGTTACACGAAAATAATGAACTGGCCTGCACAGAGTCCTGACTTGAATCCTATCGAACACCTTTGGGATATTCTGGAACGCCGACTTCGTGCCAGGACTCACCGGACATACATAGATACTTCTCCTCGGTGCAGCACGCGGTGAAAAATTGACTGCCATTCCTCAAGAAACCTTCCAGCACCTGATTGAAACTATGGCTGCGAGAGTGGAAGCTGTCACCAAAGATAAGAGTAAGTCATTTTCAGCCACGTGTTCGGATACTTTTGACATGTAGTATAACATAGTATAACTAGGTTAGTAACGCTGGATGTAAAGCGACGGTGAGTATCGGCGGCTGGACCGGATGACTGCTACCGAATCACGATGATATCTTCCGTGCCATCACACGGTCGCATACACAAGCTCTGACTCTTGATAAATCCATTAAATTGCACTGGCTACTTTTAGAACACTCACTTAACTGTTAGCACTTGTTAACATGTGACTACGAAATGTTTGGTACACTAAAAGAGGCATTAGGTAGAGAAAGATTTGAAGGCGACGCTGCTGTCAAACAGTTCGTGTGCAACAGCGACATCGGTTTTCTTTTTTCCATGAAGGAATCGGGAGATTTCTATTCGATGGAGAAAATTAATTTCTGTGGAAGTATGTTGAAAAAAAGGGACTTCATTTGTGTTTTTAAGTATCACCAATATATACAACACTGATGTCTGAGTGCTGTTGGTTCATTCCGTGCGTATACAGCGTCGCGAGTTGTATCGAAATATTTCTAAGTGTTCTAGGTGTACCACTAATACACAAACTTTGGATACATAAATATAAACTCCATCGCCCGTTTTATTTATCAAGATAACAGAGAAGGTCTGCAATAGTAGTTGCCGATCTGTTAGATATGGCTTCTTCTGACAATAGGGGAAACCTAACCTCTAACCAAACCAACAACAACCAAGAAAGTGCAACGGAGATGAATACCAAAACAACAACAGAATAATCTTCATTCAGCAAGTCATCCACCACCTACACTAGCACCAGGAATCAACATACCCAAGTATGAAAATCTTATTCTAATGCAACTACGTCAGACGTCTTTCCATCAAAAGAACGAGTCACAAGAAGGGTTATCCATAAAATATTATATTAGTAAAATTGCAACGATTGCAAATACCACTGATATTAGATTTATATCACGCACATCATATGACATATTTTGTATATTTTTTGCTAACAAGCCCTCACTGACAGATTCATAAAACATAATACAACAATAGAAATTAAGAACTACAAATTAGGTGTTATCAGCAAGAACAAGAAAGTAACAATCTCAAACGTTTGCGCAGTTATACCGCATGAAGTAATAGAAAAAGAATTAAATAACAGAGGTATCACAATATCAACTAAAATATCCTTTGTGAAAGCTGATATAAGTGAAGCGGATTTCTTCCATATAATGAGTTTTAGAAGGTAAGTTTATATATCCCCTGAACATATAGAGAAACTACCAACCTGCACCTTAATTAATATGATATATCATACTGGATATTCTTCACTACAGACAGCATGTCATGTTTTATCTGTAAAGACAATGGTCACATTGCAAATCAGAGTCCACTGCAGCCCCTAAATAATAATCAAACTGAAGAACTTAACACACTCTCTCTCACCAATAATCCAACAGCTGATAACACATCTTTATCACATCAATTAGAAAATCAACATGAATCTCCTTTATTCAACCAACAGTTCCCAACTCTTCAGAAGAGAGCCTACCTCTCTGATTTATCATCATAAGAATAACACATTTTAATGAATACAGACAGAACTGAACACCAAAAAGCTCAACCAACAAATATGAAGAAAACAGAAAAAAATGAACCACTTAAAACTCAAGACATCACACAAAACATAAAAGGAAAAGAACAAATAATTGCACCAATGAAAAGCACCATAGATAAAAATCTAGAAAAATTTCCATTAAAATACCAAAAATTTTTTTTCGACAAAATTATTGTTGCCAATGATGTTTCAATTGTAGGCAAAGAATTTACCAATGACCTACAAGCTATAGTAATAGCAACTTTTCCCTCTAGTGTGCGTTGTTTCCGAACCGCCTAGGGAATTGCGTGCGATGTCAATATTAATGTGTTGTATGTATTCTTAGTTACTACTTAGTATTATACAACTTCGTATTCTTAACTTGTCTTTGACTTATGTCGTTATATGTTCTGTATAAACACTGTCACCGAGCGAAAGCTCATTAGCAGGAAATGTATATTATTATTATTATTATTATTATTATTATTATTATTATTATTTGTTCTTTGTCTGAGAGTTTATCTGTGGTGTTTACTCTTTGAGAGGACATACAGGCATATCTCAACCAATCCTAGTGTTGATTTAATACTGAAACCTGTTCTAACTTTATTTTATTTCACTTGTAAATGTTAGAAGTTCACAACTGTCACCTGTTCATAATCAACAGCCAAAAAAACTATGAAAGTATTTTTTTTACAAGATCGTGAAAATTTCTTTTCTTCTTAGAAAAGAAATTATGTATCAAGAACATTTCCTAACCGAAATACATATATTCTTAAACAAACCAAAATTACCCAAAAAATTACCCTTTGCACAATAACAAAAGTAATATAATATTAAGTTTCTCTTCTGTCTTGAAGAAAAAAAATAACAATTTTAAATACAATTATACAATTTTTAACACTGACAACAATATAAAGGGAGCATCAAGCACAGTTTGTAAAGTCAAAGTTAGATGCACTTTCTGAACACTCATTACAACATTCACTTAAATTGGCTTGTTGCTCTTTGCCTTTACTTTTTACTTATGCAGGGTCTAATGGCCGCTATTTACACTAGATGTTATGACACGCAACAACTGAACGTTCGCATTAAAGGGGTGGATTGGGGCACTACAAACATACTGTCAAGAGCCTCCTACGTCTTAGTGAACTGGGCGAACTTGATGCTTCTCGCAGTCATGGTAAGTTCGTGGCGAAAGATGAGAAAAATATAGGAAAGACTTATTACCAACCTCTTCTCGGGGCCTTGTCTCACCCAACGGCGCGAAGCTTGCGACCGTCAGCGGGCTGGTGTCGCCGAATATACGTCTCCGTGCAGATCCGGGTTCTCACACGGCAATGTAGTGTAAGAAAATGGACACCCATAAATCTAGGTGCCGCAGCTTCAATGTTCGTTTCTCTTTCTCGTTGTCACCATGCTCACCACCACTTCCCAATAGCACACTTATCGACCTTCCTCTCTCGCGTCTCAAATTCTTCTTCACCACATTGCTCCCTACCACGTCGGTCGGCACGGGCACTACAATTCAAATATCTTAGAATATTTATAAATACGGGTTTCCAACCTCTTGCAGACGGCACTGCCCGCGCTATTTGAATGTAGCGTTGGTATCTCAACCACAGGTAAAGGTTATAATTCAGTGCGAACACATCTACATGTTTCCAGAATTCAGTTGCTGTGATTACTATTGGGATTATTTTTACACTGAATTCATTTTATACATTTCTTTATATTCTAGTGCAAGTAGGTACCTGCAATAGGTATCCAGGTATTTTTTTAGATACTGCTTTATTAATATTGTCATCAGATGGATGAGTGACATTCTTCTCTCACACTTTGCAATACAGTATCGGGTCTATTGGCGGCAATACACTTATCTGTTTGAATTGGAATATTGTAGTACAGTTTGTAATGTTTGTTTTTTATTGTAGGTTTAGCTTTATAATAATAATATGGACAAATCTGCTTGTCCTAGGCAAGTCCAAGTTTTAATGCTAAAGCCTGGTGAACGACGCTTGTAGTGAGATTATGAAAATGAAGATATTCTGTATTTGCCATATTTGTACAAGCTGTTATAAGATCAATTGTTTCTGACGACTGGTGGCATATCCTGCAATTATCTTAGTACAAGTTTCTGTGTTGCAATTTGATACGCCCGCAATACATTCCAGTTATCTTTGTGGGTTCATTTAAAACGGGCTTCGGCAGAAGTCTTGTTAGGGCCTCTGACACCCAATGGCCGAGGTAAAATAACAGGATATTGTATGACTTATGTGCTTTGTTGTTCCAAGCTTTGTGATCAAGTCGAATATTCGGCTTCCCCCGTTGGAATTGAATTGAATTGAATTAATGCCTTATTTTACGTGGCGAGACTCAGGCCATTAGGCCAGCTCTTCCGTTGACCACGTAAATTTCGCTACGCTCCTTTCACCAACTACCAGAGAAAGGAGGTATTTCTTGGGCGAGAAACAGGCTATCAGAGGCGTCATTTAGGCTTGAGGATCTTTTACATGCAAGTAAATCTACTAACATGGGACAGCCGGCTTCACTTCCCCTCCGAAGAAAGGCGGCAAAGGTTTTTTTCGCCTTTAAAAATCCACAGCTTCGATCGGGTTTGAACCCGCCAACTTGGGTACAACAGTCCGAAACACTAACCGTTACATCATTACCAACCGTTACCAATGTGCTGGGCGCATCGCAGCGCCCGTTGGAGTCGCTGAACATCGCGAAGCTCCTGCACTGGTGGTTCGCTCAGTGTCGAACTCAGCACCAGCTCCACGGGCGCCCTGACGCTCCTCAGGCAGAGACCGATTCCTCAAATTATATTTTCTCGAGGACTCCATCATGCAACGGGTTGCCTGTTAACCCTACAGCCAGGGGTTTTCTGTTAGGGTTTTCTCCCTTCGAGGGTAGTCTTCACCATGGTTGTTACACCACCTTTGATATCTTCATCTATAACCCTAGATAGGGGCTCTTACTAGGTACTGACAGCCGGAGCCAGCTGAGCCCAGGTTATTTTGTAGAGGTATACTCTTCTGAAGACTCTTTCGTTCCTTGGTCTTCACAGAGATCCCGTTGGCATCCATATGGAAGGTCCCAATGGGAGCACGACGGTGGCGTGGACTTGACGTACGAGTATTTTTTTTAAAAATTAGATCATTTCCCCCTTATTTAAAGTAATTTTATACGTCATTTTCAAAGAATTTTTAGGTATCAGAATCGGAGCCCAGCAAATAACTGTATATTCCCATGATGCAACATCAAGTTGGTGGCATTAATCTGTAATAATAATAATAATAATAATAATAATAATAATAATAATAACAATGATCTAATTATTATTTCCCATTTGCTCTGGATCTACACCGATGGTGGAGTTCTCAAAATCACCCATGGCAGCAATAGTTTGCACGTAAAGTGGAACAAGAACATGATTTGATTTTATTCGTCAATTCAGGCTTAGGAGTTTATGGACTATATTTGCAGTTCCCAATAATGCAGCTTTCTGAATGGTCAACAAATGCTTCTCAGTTTGTTTTAATCTCTTCGCGGCCTCTTGCCATTTCTTGGAGACTAACACATACATTCGTTGACATCACTACTGGAAGTACTTCCAGCGTGTAATCCAGATCGTAATGCTAATTAGTAAACCTCGTAACTGCATATTCCCTCTATTTTCCGTTTACTTTATGATAAAGTATAATTATGAAATTAGGGTAATAATAACAAATTGACCATCTTAAATTGTTGCGTTTCAGAGCATTAATAAGTTCAACAAGAAAGAAAACTAAATTCTGTTTCACGGCTATGTGTATTCTTTACATTGCAAAACTGTTCATCTGGAGTTACGAGGAATGCTAATTAGTATGACGATATATATGTCCTTCGATTTAACAGCTAATGGTTGGTATTTTCCCTTTTCTCAGCAAAAGTTGTTACAAGCCTGTCATTTGTAGGAAACGCAACATTAATGATATTTGATGTTTTAGATATTTTTTCAAAGAGAGCAATATGTGGTCTATTTGCTTTCACTGTTCGTTCTGTGATGATTATAGTATCCCACAGAATTCGAGCTCGATCATTGCTGTTTACTTGCTCTGGTTTGCATGTGTAATAAGGTTGCTCAATCTACGAGGTCATATCTCTTGGCAAGGGCTTGTGGATTACTTTGGCGACGCAGTTGTGTCTCTTCAGATATTCTGTGTGAGCTAATCCGAAGCATCCGCAGCAGATATCTGGATTGACTCTTTGTTAGTTATTATTGTTATTATTGTTGTTATTGTTATTATTGTTATTATTGTTATTATTGTTTTTACTATTATTATTATTCTCGCGAATAGACCGAGTCGGTCACGCGTGTAAACACCCTGCATTTACCGGAACATGAGCGGGGCGGGGAGGTCGGGGAGGGGCGGGGAGGGGTGGCGTGGCGGTGCGGGGCGCGGAGGACAGGGGCGGGGCGCGGAGGACAGGGGCGGGGCGCAGAGGAGAGTGCCTGGCGGGGGGGGCGCGGCGAGGAGGGACGGGGCGGGGCGTAATGCGAGTTGAAACCGCGGAGCAGAGACGTCGTAAAGTGACAACCGTTTACGAGCGGTCGGTCTTGGTACTTGGTCGAGGTCTCGCGACGCAATGCGCCTCCGCGGTGTCAGCCGCCGCCGCCGCCGCCGCCGTCGCGACGGCTTCCGGCGCCCTCCGGAGGACGCCGCCGTCTACCCGCCGCCGTCCGCCCGGCGTCCTCCACGCCATGGCGACGCCATCCTCGCTTCCTCTGCACTGATCACGATGGCAACGATGATGAATGGCACACTCGCCAACGATAACAAGTGACACGTTCGTCATAATGATAACTATTATATATGACACACTTGTCATGACTACGATGATGAATGATACACTCATCATGATTTCGATAATGAATGACAAACTCGTCATGACTACGATAATAAATGATACGTTCGTCATGGTGACAATGATGAATAACACACCTGTCATGACAATGATGAGTGACACACCTGTCATTACAATGATAAATGACACACCTGTCATTACAATGATAAATGACACACCTGTCATTACAATGATAAATGACACACCTGTCATGATGATGATGATTGACACACCTGTCATGATGATGATTGACACCTGTCATGATGACGATGACACACTCTTCTTGAATATGATAATGAATGAGAAACGTCATAATGACAACGAATAATGAAACACTCATGATGACAACAATGATGATTGACATTCATCATGGCAACGATAATGAATGACACATTCGACATTATGACGATTAATGACACATTCCTTGTGATGAAAATGACGGGGAAAGATAGCTCAGGGTATCAACTAGCGTCACTGCAGTGCCTCTGACCGGGAGGTCCTAGGTTTTGAGGCACCACGATGGCAGGATATTTCACTCTAGCTAGGTACCTGGGCAGAGTTCAGTCGCTGTTTTGGAGGATAATACTAGCGGCCGGCTTCTCTGATGATGACACATGACACCAGGCGAATGCCGCAACACTACCCTAACAAACGGCCTTCGCGCGATCTTTCCTTCCTCTTTCTTGTCAATTTTTACTCTTCACACACAATTACATGCACTACACTAGCACACATGTCTGGAGATCGGTCGGGAGCTTAGAGCTCGTCGCGGCTGGCACGGTGCCCCGCTGGTGAAAGATACCTGGCTGGCCCCACTAGCTGACAGCGCTAGCTGACAATAAGATCGGCGCCGGATCTCACCATCCAGCGGGGAAACATCATCGCCACTTGCCGAAGAAACACCCGCCCTACACTTGCTGCAATAACGGCCTTAGTTGTTAACGCGCCTATGATCACTAAACCATCAATCAATGATAATGACGATGAATGTCGCATTTGTCATGATGAAATCATGATTTCGGATTCATAATGACACTGACGATAAAGCCACATTTATAAAGACAATTATTATGAATCACATTCATCATCATAATGACGATTGTTACATTCATCATCATGACAATGTCGATGAATGTCACATTTATCACAATAGCAATTATGATTAATGACTCCATCACGATGACAACGATGAATGACAAATGCATCATACTGACTAGGTAACAAAAGACATTTTCATAATGATGACTACAGTTCATCATTATGACACTGATGGCTAATAATATATACATGATGATGATGATGGATGTCCCATTCATTACAGAACGTAATCTAAGGAGAAGGCTGACGTTTGATCACATCTCCTTTCTATATTAAAAGTGATAATAGAAGTTGTGGTCTGCAAATGATTTAAAGGTAGGTTAGTATAAGGACTCTTCGAGGGGGTAAGCTTACATAAGAAGACCTCCAATACATTTGGTAATTAGATGGATTTTGATCACTATTGTGGGTTACCATGGCTTAACTGGATGAATGATAGATGGTGTGAAATGAGGGCTCTTCGAGTGAGTATCTGACGTCTGATAACCTTCCTTTTCGTTGGTAGGAGATCACTCTAGTGGTTTAATTTTGTTTCCAATGTGTGAAAGATAGTAGGAAGCGTATTGTCTTCAAAATCCCATGTTCACAGATTCTAGCCCAGCCGACGGCAATACATTTTCGAATGAATTGGAATGAAAAGGGAATAGTAATTATTTCGAGTAACTACTTATATCTTTAGTCCAGTAAGTGTAGACAAGGTAATCTCCATGGATACGACAGCGTTCCTCCGCCCTTGTAACATGAGATGCGGAGTCCGCCTATACGTCGCTTTGCAAAGTACTCCCCCTCCATGTATCTGGGCGAGCAACCCCTAACTCGAAACAAGCTCTAATCTTCCGATATGTGTGGTAGTGTAGTGCATTAGGAGTTAGTGTGTGTGTAATGGGACAGGATGGGGTTAGGGTGACGAAGGAAAGACCGCACGCGGTACGTGGCCCGTTTGTTAGGGTAGTACTCTGACATTCGCCATGTGTTCACAGGAAAATTTCCGATCAGAGCAACCTGCCGCTAGAATTTTCCAGCTACGTAGGTCGAGTCGAATTTTCCTGCGTTGGAAAATTTCACACCTGTTCGGATATAATCAAGTGATCTGTTGGAGAAAACGGAAGTCACAGACAGGTGTTGCAAGGGGTGCCCGTAAGACGCGCGAGTTTAAAAAATCTCTCGACCCACGAAAGGAAGACGGAGTCGCGAATATGCGGGTCAAGTGTTGCCAACAAGTTGCCCTCTGCCTCCAGCGATGAAAATATGGAGACCCAAAAATGTTTGCTACCGAGCACTTGAAGCCAATTTCTTTATTTCCCTAAAATCTTAGAGACAAAATCTGGCACATGCTCGTTACTGAACCGACAACTTACTTGTATTATTCGCCAGTTTTATACGAAGTACTAGCGGAAACCAGCAAACGTTGTTCTGCCCTTCATCTTTTTCTCCTTCCCTGTACCTTTCTCTCTCTTTCTCTCTTCGACTCTCCCCCCGGCTCTCTCTGACCCTGTCTCAGTCTGACTGTTTCTGTGTCTCTTTATCTGTCCCTGTCTCTACCTCTCTCTGTCGTTCTCATTCACATTTAGTTGCAGGTTTTGCGCATGTGGGGTAATATCGAGAAGCGCCAGACCAGCAAAAATGCAATAGAATGTTCATGAAGATCTCATCTTGTATATTACAATGCGCAAAACGTTACAATGAGGCCTTTGACCTCAAAATTATAGCTTTTAATGTCCTAGAATGCTTCGTTTATGACTTATTTAACGGTATAGTACCAAAATGCTGGCGATTGTTGCGAGTTGAATTTGAAATGAATTTTTAATTTTGTTCTACAGCGCCATCTAGTGGAGTTACAACAAAAATTAACAGAGCATAAGTCATTTGTGTGAAAAAAATATGGCGGGAAACACGGTGTCAGAGTTAATCCCTCTTGAAGTTCTGTTAATTAAATATATTGTTTTGAATTTATGGCAACTAACTAAAGCTATTAGCCCTTTTGCAACAAAATAACTTAACATTTATGAACAACTTTTGTATTTCACCTTTCAAATGATCTCCTTAATTGAATTTATATTATTTCTCTCGTATACAATAGTTATCTGCGTGAATAGTGTTAAAAATTAGAGTTCGTGGCTTACTATAATTTCTCAAGTGTACTCCGATCGAAACGTCCATCCGACTTTCTCTCTTGATGCTGTCTATTTGCTGTTAATGTTGCCGTTCCTCGCACCGTATTCTCCCCCAATTTCAAATTGTTAATAAAAATTTCACCCGGAGTGTTTCGGTTGTTTGTTGGTTCAATAAATAATTACAACACATTACTAGGCGTTCGCGGACTTCCCTCTGCTGTACGGCGTATGGGTATCTCTTCGCGACTGCCTACGTTCAACACGAATTGGTGGATTCAAGTCACGTCTATGATTGTTTCCTATCAAAAACATCGTTCCAAGTACTACGACTATATCAAATCTTATTTAACATTCAAAACTACTTTTAACATCTTTAGATTGAGGGCATTTTAAACTCTGTAAAATATCGAACACAATTGCGTGTCACCCACTTCCCTCTAATTGAAATAATAATCCCGAACCAAACTGATGACTATCGTACTATTTTACTGATGTGACGTCGGCGACCGCTGGCGAAAGAGAGAGCTACTGAACACCAAAATTTCAACTTACTATTATCACATCTCTACCTACATACATATTCTCTATGTATTACAAGGGGCTCTTCTTCTCATTCCGTAATATAGTCATGTTTGCGTTCATGGTACATTAGTTTTTTATTTACTGATTGCCCTGACAATTAGTACTTTTTGACTTTGTTCGTATTCTGCATGTGATGCCGTATAGTATGATAAAATAAAATGAGAGCTCTCAGCCTTACAATTTATTACAGTGATGAACATTGGAAATATCAAAACTTAAATATCAGCTGAAGCAAAAACTGAATCCAACGTGGGTAAAGATTGATGTCTAACATTTCATGAAGAAGGAATCTGACTATGAGGAGACGGTGTGACAGACTTAGCGCGAGGAATCTGCGCACAAAGCTGACGTCACAAAAGAGGGAGGTGGCAACACTGAATGCCATATCAAAAACATCGCCTTGGTAGCTTTCTGTCAGGCACCCTAAAATACCATAAAACCAACCAAAACAAAGAACGGTTGACGATTACAATCGGCACGTTTCCCCATCTGTCCGGTAGAAGCGGCTGTAGTGCCGTCAGACAAACCAACTGGATTTTAATTTCTAGACTCCAAAATAATTTTTGTCGGTTATTTATTCTTTTAAACCGGTGCACAAATAATAAACACAAACCAACAACCTTAAAACAAAGCAAGCAAAGAAAGATTGACGGTTATAACCGGCAAGTTTTCCCCATCACTCCAGCACAGCACGTGGCGGCGCCGGCGGCGGCGGCGGCGGCGGCGGCGGCGCGGTGACGGTGCAGACAGACAAACAGACGCGAGGCGTGGGCGTGGGCGGGCTTCGACAGCGCCCAGACGGCCACCAACGCCGCATCACCGCGTCGGCGCCTTGTCAGAGGTCAGGAGGACTGCAAGGCCACCAGACGGCGCGTCGAGGCCGCCACGCGCGCGCGCACCGGAAGACAACACAGGGTGCGCCGGAATAAACGGCCTCCGACCGCAGCTCCACACTCGGCGTTTCGTCTACGCAAATGGCTATTTGAACTTTCTCACTACGGGGTAAAAAGAAAGTTATGTAATGCTGCGCGAAAGAACAGCGAATTTTCGGCAGGAAAACTCATATTACAGGGCTCTGGCAACGAAAACGTGGATAAATACAGTTGTTAAATTTAGAAAACATACGTTCGGACACGTAGTGCTGCCAGAATCCATGTTTTGTGGATAATTCATTCCGAAAAATCGAAGTCTCTGTCCGTCCGTCAGTCCGTCTGTCTGTCTGGGAATAACGCCCGAGGCTAAACCGTTAAGCCGATTTTATCCGAAATTAATATTCCCCTATCCATTTGGCTGATGTCGCGTGAACTTGAATTTAAAACCGATATTTTAATTTTAGATGGTACTTTATATGAAGCCCCTATAACATTTTCAAAATTTTCCAAATAATGCACCCCCAAAATAAATAAAACCCAGAAATAAAAAAAACAGTTGAATTGTAATTATTGAGTGTTTTTTTTAATTTTAGTTTAATTTTTCTTGATGAACAAATATATTCATTTCTTTTGTAAATTTACATGTTTCTTTAGTATTTCTACGCATCTGTAATGCACATTTTTACCAAGAAGTAATTTGTTCAAACCAACTTTTCAATGCTTATTGCGGTTCAACCATTCGGAATATTAAAGTAGTTTACTAGACAAAATATGCTTAAAATTGTCTTAAGAGCGTAATGGTTAAGATCGTATGTTTAAAATAGTCGTAATATTGATTTATCTTTAACTTTTACTAATCTTTCAATTTATAGTTAAAATGATGAGAAGGAGTTCTGAAAACTCAAGAAAAAGTGCGCAGATCTTCTCGCCCATACGTCACATACAGTTTTTACTGTTTTATGCCTAAATAAATAAATCTAAAAAGAGCTTATTTACGAAATTACGAAAATACGACGATTCATCCCCGAACATTTTGTCTAACAGGGTTGTCGAACTGGCGAACCGCGGTGTCTTTAATTGTGGTCCGTAAAAGGTTATTAGTCAAAAGTGAAAATGCCGTTCAATCATGTCAAATGAGATGTTAATGCACCTAGCGCATGCACCCTGCCGGGACCAACACCCTCTTTAATGTCAAAATAGCTAAAGTTAAGGATTTATTTTTCTAGTAAATTAGGAGATTTAAAGATTTATTTTTCTAGTAAATTAGGAGATTTAAATATTTATTTTTCTAGTAAATTAGGAGATTTAAGGATTTATTTTTCTAGTAAATTCAAAATTTCAAAATGTGTTTTACTGCGTTACGCATCGTGCAGCCAGATATCAGGCATGGTTCCGTCCGCCCCCCCCCCTGTATCAGAGTAGCCGGGCAAAGATCCGAGATCAACATTACGTACAGGAAAGTCAGGGAAGGACCGTTCAAGTAATGATAATATGTCCCGCAACCATATTAAACGTTTTAGTTGTGGCCATTGAGGCATTTGAAGTTGCATACCCCTGCTGTACCTATAAATTCGCATTTACATATAAAGACCACAAAGGAAAAAACAAGGAATGTCTCAAAATTGCGAAAATAATATTGCCCTGACATTTAGTGGAATTCAAGGATACCTTTCAGTTGGTAATGATGTAAAGGCCAAAAACAAGGAATATCCCAGTCAAATTGAAGGTCGATGTTTTTACTTTGCAGGGGAAGATAAAGCACTGTCCACTTAACCTACAAAAAAGAGGAATAATCAGGGGTAATATTATCGGTGAAAGAGTACGTGAACTGCAGATATTCTGTGAATCACCAGAACGATAGAATACAATAGAATGCAACAATATTTAGGTTCGTTCATTACCTTGTGAATCATAGAAAGCGGTTTGACTTTGTTAAGATGTCCTTGCAATCATAGTACGCTCTTACATGGAGAATGACAAACACTTATCCAGATTAATTTGAAAATTAGAATGGAATGACTAAGTCAATGGACGGAGTTTCTTCAAAAGTCAAGCATTAAACTTGAGTATTTTGTTGTTGTTAACGTTGAAGAAAATATGGCATAAAACTGAAAAGAATTTCATAGAAAGGAAGAAGGACTTTACTATGTTCTTGCGCTCCCATGTAAGATGCAGCCAATTCGAGAAATCTGTGCCATTTGAGATCATCCAAGAAGTGTCTTTCACCGGTCAACATTCCATGGCAGACTCAAGGAAGCGGTAATAAAGCCTTCAGAAGAGAAAGATACTGGTTTACAAAACGAATAGTTCCACTACCCGCCTCCTGCTTATTCGGGACTAATGCCACTATCACAATCAGAATTCGAAAATGTTAAACTCCTGAAACAGTTTTGTGGCCCAGAAGCAAGAGCACTTTGTGAAACATAATTGCGTGTCCAGAGCGCAGAAACGCCAAGGGGGAAAATCAAGCGGCATCAAAAGAATAATATAGCAACAAACCAAAAATACAACAAATAACTTCAACAAAAAAATTCTTTATTCTCCTTCTAAAATAGAATGTACAGATGTTTTTCATTTATCAAGGTCTCGAACATTCAAGCGGATGAAATTGGACATTCCTTGTTTTTTACTAAAAATAGGGGCTTGGAAAAGTTAAAGACTAGTATTTAAACATTGCAGTAATGTGTTTGTACTAAAAACAAAAACAATTCAATATTATTCAATATTTAAAGGTTCAAACATTTGATTGACAATGCTCTTTTTTATTTACGTCAAAAACAGTTAAAAACTGTGTGTGACGCTATGTGGAGAAGTTAATTCAAAGTTACAATTATGTCCAGAAGCAAAACAAAAGGCCATCTCAGAATTTGTTCGAGGGTCAGGGAAACTGGACGTAAACCTGATCGAGATTGGGGGTAATTGAGATCTCTAGATTCGGATATATTAGTGTTCAAAATTCAAATTCGTTTTTCTCCATACTTGTATTTCATGACATTTCCTGTTCATCCCCTGTGGTCTTCAAGTACAGTTCCAGTTCATACGACTTCATCTCCCCCAACCTCACTTTCTTCAAATCCCGATTCCATCAACCTCTCATTCAGTTCCGGTTCGATGGCCCGGCTGCCGCAGCCCAGCGCTGCCTTCTGCCGCATATGGACGCTGCTGGGGAGCGAAGCCCTCTTAATTGTCGGTGGCCGCGGCCACAGTGGGTCGACGTCCTCTTTCGCTGGTCAAAATTCCACTCTCCCCTGAAACCTCATATCCCCCACAACCCTGTGGATTGATTGATTGATTGATTGATTGTTAACAATTACGGACGCGTAAACTCATAATGTCATTGGTCCCGTAAGCGTTGTGCATGGTTTCCCCTCTGTAGGTGGACTTCAGCCACTGGATTGCGAGATCCGGTGCCTACCTAACATCTGCTAGCGGGGTTTTCCGCGACCAGGTATCTTGCACCACCGGGGCACTGCTACAACCCGGACAAGATCTAAGCTCCCAACCGGTATCCTGGCATGTGTGATAGTTTGGTGCACTGGAGTGAGGGTGTGTGTGTAAGTAGGTGATGATAGGACAAGGAATAGAGAGGAAAGATCGCGCGCGGTCCGTGGCCCGTTTGATAGGGTACTGCTCCGGCATTTGCGTGGTATTGATTGGAGAAACCACGGAAACCTACAGATCAGAGCAGTCGGCAGTGAGAATTTTCCTCCATACAGCGATAGAACTCAACCTAGCTATTTATCTAATATCGAAAATACTGCCACCATCGGGGCTCGAACCCCAGGACCTCCCGGTCAATGGAATTGCAGTGACATCAGTTGATGCCCCGAGCCACGTCTCACGGACATTAGCTTGAGACCCTACAAATCAGTGAACGGACATTTCGTGAACACATGATGAAATTAAAGGGGCCATTATAGTGAACGTTTTTCGCGTGGGTGTCAAATCGGTTACTGCATTGGCGCTCATTTTTGTTGTTATCTTTGTTTGGGGTGAGCGTAACAGCAATAAAAATATGAAATAATATATCAAAACATTGGCTGTATATCCATTATATTTTGATATATGATTCCTATGTCACCTGTTGTGTTCTTTAACAAGACAGTCATGAACATTTTCACACTTATTTTATTTTTTTAGTAATTTAATATAATGACACTTCTTTTTCAACGTTAACAATTAATTATTTTATTAGGATAAAATGAAGTCTTCATAATATATTGCTCTCGTAAAATTTACTTAACGAGAGTCAAACTGTATGAACTATAAACATTAACATTGAATTTGCACTTATCAATTTGTTCGTGCTGTTATTTCCCTCACAACTCTTAACCGTTGAATTTCACGAATATTTTCATACAGTGAAATAATACACGAATAGAAATCGTTCTTCTAAACAACTTACTTGCTCCTGTCTCAGTCGCAACGATGTTCACAACGATTTCCACAAGTAATGCGGCGGCATCCCCCTTCATATTATTCCGAGGCGGCAGCGCGAATCTATTTATTTCTTTTTCAAAGTCTTCGCATTAACTGAACCATTTCGTACGGTTATGCATGGACGGACTCGAGGGGGGGGTGAATGGTATGCTCCCATGTTTACGGGGAATGAGAGCAGCGTCAATTAGAAATTTTCATATTTCTTATTATTCTATTACTTAAATAATTTTAAATGTCATCTTTCCTGTAGCACTATCCTGTTTCTTTCGTATTACGAACAATTGTTGACACCAAAAATAAACGAGCTTTTGAGTTCTATAAATTGATTCTATGAGATTTAATTGTTATTCAAGAGACAAACGAAGCATAACAAACCAGAAAACGCCAAAACCTTCTGAGCTGTAACGAGTGGTCGTGAGTACAGTGTGACGTGCTCCTCATCTACCATTCAAAACTCCACACTTTGAATCAATATCATACATTCTTGAAACTTTGATTCAATATCATACTTGCCTTCACCCTAAACCCTACTAAACCATGCTAAACCTGGTGGCAAAAAGAATTAAGAATTCGGTAGTCCAATAATCTGGTAGTGAAAAGTGCTGATCTAGGGAAAAATCCATAAGTTATTTTCTCAACAGTTCTACAAGTTTTTTGGGTTGCACAGAACGTCTTTACCCTTGTTTTTTCTTTATTCTTTCTTATTTTGGTTACTTACGAGTGAAACCGGGTTTTGCAGATACTCCTCGCGTGTAAGCACATCCCATCTGAAGCGGCGAGGACCGCAAAATTAATCAATGGTAAGCGTTCATTCGCAATAGTTGTTTTCAAGCACGATGTAGTGAAAGTAAACCGCTGACAAGGAGGGCGGAAGAGAGTTTCGCTCCCATTTTGGCTAACAGGTCAAAAATGGGCCGTTTTTCAGCGCGCTCTAGCACCTAAACCGTTTTAGAGTAAATTAACATTAACAGATGCATATTGTAGGAAATTATGTCAAATTCAATTTTTTTAAAAGTAGCTGTTTCGATAAAATGCATAATTTTGAAAATATAAACGATGAAACTGAAAAAAAAAATATAATTTTCAAAAGCACTACAATTTTTTCTGCAATTTCATCCCACGGATAGAAAAAGGAACGCCTAAAAGAAGGGCGCAAATTTCATTGAACTCTATAAATTTTCGAAAAATACAAATTTAGAAATAATGCGAGAAGATGTGCTATTCTAGCACCACTAGTTTAAGAGTTGCTTCCGATTCCTACACTACCCCGAGACATTGCTAGTTAAAATAATGGAAATAAACGTTATCGTTGGCATGATGTCGTTGTTACAAAAAACTTTAATATAGAAAGTCTAACGCTCATGCGCACAAGCTGAGCGGCGTTGCCAAAGTTCCTACGGTCCTCCCAAACAAAAGAAAAACGGAAAGTCAGTCTACTGGTGGATGTCGAACGAAGCAGAGCCCGTGTGCTCTCGCCATTCTTTGTAAAACATAACTCCAGAGAATCTTTGTCGTAATCAGGGATACTGTCAAACAAGTCAAAATCAACAAACTTGCATACTTTAAAGGTGTGGTGAAAGTGACGACCAAAATCAAGCGAACGGGGAATTTCGTCAATGGTTGTGCCGCCAAAGGAACGAACAACGGATTCTACCTGGAAGTCGGCACATTGGTTCTGTATCTAAATTTAAGCTTAAACTATTGGTACCAAAATTTAAGCAAGGCTACGAGCATTTGCACTCAATGTTATTCATGAACAAATTAGTTTTATTGATTACGTAATAAACATTTGTTCACAACCCTGTACAACACATGTTCATACATTAATTGTAATCATTCATTCCCTTCATCCATTCATAACATTCCATACAAATTAGATAGTTATGAAGTGTAAAGTTGGCTACCAGGAAATCAAAATTACTATCGCACTTCAGAATATATCTGAAGTCGTGATTCCGGGCGCGTCAGCTGCTTTGGTCATTAGTCTCACAGTAAAGTGTCGTACAAATTTCTTTGTCCGTGGTGGGGCGATGTTCTTATCGCGCTGCATGGTGAGATCCGACTTTCGTGATGGCTTGCGGGGGTTGGTCCATCCAGGTATCTCCCACTAGCAGAACACCGCCCCAGCTTGGACAAACGCAAAACTGCAGACTGGCCTCCCGACATTTTCGTAGAGTAGAAAAGATCGCGCTCGGTCCGTGACCCGTTTATTAGCGTACTGCTCCGGTATTCGCATGGGTTAGATCGAAAAAACCGCGGAAACACACCAATAAGAGCAGCCGGCCTCGAGAAATCTCCTCTAGTCGGCGGCTGAATTCAACTTAACTATCAGTGTAGAAAACCCTGCCTCAGCCAGGACTCAAACCCTTGGACCACCCGGTTAGAAGCATTGCATATTGTTTCAGTTGCGATCACGTTGATATCAATAACAGATATGAGACCAGGGACCTTCCCGAGTCTTGATACCGCCCTCTGACAGGCGTGTGTACGCTTAATGGATTCTGCATACTCTACGGGAGGTGTTAGGCGAGCCCCTACGTGAGCTCAGGCGTTGCAAACAGAGGTGCATCAGCGATGACCAAGCAGAGTGATTGCATCCGTTGCCACAACACACACCCGTAATATTCCAAGGAAAATATGCGAAATTCTTAAACTAAATGTATTTAGGTTGCAGCATTTTATTTTAGCAGAGTAGACGTGAAGCCTAAATCAGATATTCATGAACTTCGCAAAAATAATATTTATAAGTTGCGTTATGGTATGAAAACTTTTTTCATATTTTTAGAATGTAAAAACTGCTGTACTGTTATTTCCAAAAGACTAAATTACGTTATTGCAAAATTCGTGGAGACGGTATCAGCATGTTTTGTATGTTGTATTGTTTTGAAGTGGTATTCGAGAGTATTTTATTCGTTATTCTTGAGCAGTGAGCATGCTACTTTTGGAAAACATTTTGTGTGGTTCTTTTCAGAAGCATTTTTGCTGCTCCAGGCCGTTCGTATTGCCTCTACAACAATTTTCATGTAAAACACAAATACAGTATGTAACCCCACCAGTTTTACTCTTGTAAACATCCTATACTGTGTAAATATTACCTGAGTTAAAATAGCTTCATTCTGGGATCAATCCTCGAATGGAGAGTTCATGTGCATTTCATCCTAAAGGCTAGGTACTGAGTTTTGCTCCGTACATTGCTAAGAATTTGTTTAAAAAAGCGACGTGTGATTGCTGTGTAATATCAAATAGTCAATTATATTTTACATAGATTTCAAGATTTTAAATATTAGTGATACCCTGTGCAGCGGAAAACTGGCATTCCGAAGACCTAATCTTTACAAAATCCATACCACTACCTACCACCGCTACCGCTACACATCAGACCTCTATCTGCAACTATCACTGCAACTACCGCTTTCTCCACTACGGCGCTCATCACAACTACTCCTACCGGTACCATAGACAACTTCTACCGCTACCCTCGCTACCACCGCTATCACCACTACCACCGCTATCACTGCTAACATCGTTATCACTTCTACCATCGTTATCACCGCTACCAACGCTATCACAACTATCATTGCTACCATCGCTATCAGCACTACTATCTTCATCGCCGCTACCAACGCTATCAGCTCTACCACCGCTACCATTTTTACCACTACAGTTCCCGCAGCTACCGTGCCAACCGCTATCGATTTCGTTCGCTTATCTACCGCTGCCACAGCTGCCATTCTCGCCCCTCAGCACCCACGCGTGGGCCGTGCGGCGGCGGGCAGGACCTCCGTCAAGCTGGAACCCCCGCTTGTTCGAAATTCAAGATCAACTAGCCTATAATATTATACTAATTATGTACCACAATAAAAAATTGTGTACTCAACTATAAACAATAAAAAAATATCCAAATGGGGGGGTGCACGCTTGACGTCAAGCTAGCACCCCCACTTCTCATAATTCAAAATCAACTAGCCTAACATTATCTACTAATTATGTACTAATTTTGTACCAAAATAAAAAAGTGTACTCAACTATAAACAATTAAAAATCTGGTGCCAATGAAGCACTAACATTATCTACTAATTATGTACTAATTTTGTACCAAAATAAAAAAAGTGTACTCAACTATAAACAATTAAAAATCTGGTGCCAATGAAGCACTTTTCACGTATATTTTCCGATTTTTAAAACCACATTTTGAGTCAAATTTTAAAGAAAATTAATATTGCAGTTTAACATCACAGTAAACTGTTACATGTAATAATTTCAAAACTTTATCTGGTTTCTCAACAGAGATATTACAGTCTACAAACACGAAAAATTGCTAGCGGTTCAAAACAGAAGTGACTGCCATCGCACCCTCCTTCGCAGAAATTCAAAATCAGCTCGTCTATATTCTTCTACTAAACATGTGCTAATTATCTAACAAAATAAATAATATTGTACTCAACTATAAACAATTAATAACGGCTGCTAATAAAGCACTTTTCACGTGAATTCACGATTTTTAACACATATTGAGTGAAATTTCAAATTTGAAATTAATAAGGCAGTTTAACACGAAAGTGAACTTTTACGTATATTAATTTTAAAATTTTCTGGTCAATCATATGGGTTTTTAATATCTACAAATCCGAAATATTGGGAGCTGCTCTAAACAAAAGTGTCCGCCATCACATCACCATTCTCAGAAATTCCAATTTAACTGGTCTATAATATTCTACTAACTTTGTACTGTTTTGTAACAAAATAAATAATATTGTACTAGACTATAAACATTTGGACAGCGGGTGCCAGTTTTGAATCAAATTTTAGAGTTAAAATTTATAATGCAGTTCAACATTATAATTAACTTTTATAAGTAATAATTTCAATATTTTATCTTTTCCCTCAACACTCTACAAGAGATATTACACTCTACAAACGCGAAAAATTGGGAGCGACTCCATACAAAAGTGTCCGCCTCCGCAACCTTCTCAGAAATTCTAATTTAATTAGCCTTTAATATTCTTCTAATTATGTACTAATTTTGTAACAAAATAAAGTTATAAACAATTATAAAACGGTCTCAATGAAGCGCTTTCCCAGTAAATTTACTAATTATTAACATCAATTTTGTAGTTGAAATATATAAGAACGCATAGCGAAATCATTCCTACTCGCAGAATAAATTCAATTTATCACGCGTGGCGGAATCATTCTTTATCACAGAATAAAATAACTTATCACGCGTGGCGGAATCATTCTTTATCACAGAATAAAATAACTTATCACGCGTGGCGGAATCATTCTTTATCACAGAATAAAATAACTTACCACGCGTGTCGCAATGATTTCTACTCGCAAAATAAAATCACTTTTACCACGAGTGGCGCAATCACTTCTACCACGCGTACCATACACAATTTTTAAACAGCCTTACTGAATTTCGCTTTATGTTTATTCTAGTATACAAATCGTTTAATGACACGATGTCAGCAGTAGGTGTTGCGGTCACGCGGTAGTATTATGTTTTCTTTGGATTCACATATTTATCAGAATATTTGAGCGTCATTCACTTTTAGCACTAGTGCTAAAAATTGAAGTACTAAAAAGCTATGTATGCGAAACGCTATTTCTAGAGGTGATCTAAAAATAATATTCGTCACTAAAACTTAACGGAAATGCTAAATTCCAACCATTAGAAAAAAATAGTTGTAAATTAAAAATATCTACAGAAGAAATTGTCGCTTTTTGGGCTAAATAGTTGCCACAAACGAAATTTTGTTGCTTTTCAATTAATAAAGAAATACAATTTTCTGCTAACTTATTAGCCCAATAATTTCAGGAAAACAAAAATATCACGAACATGTATGAAAAACGTTTACGTGGGAAATTGTCGCTATTGTTGCTAGTTAGTTGTGCAAAACCAACTTTCATGCTGTAAAACCATTGCTGAAAATGCCAAATCTGGCAGAAATTGAGAAAATCATTTTTAATGATTCCATTTGCTGATTATATTTTTTTTCAAGGAAATTGGGGAATGTTAATAGTATATTTGTCGGTCGGTAATCACAAGGGTTTGGGGAGTTTGTTCATGTTAGAAGTAGTCGTAGTACAAAAGCAAATTTCTACATTGGGGGGTGATGTTTAGTTGTTACAGAAAATAGTTATTTATTTACTGAGGGCGATATAAGGGTTCTAATTACCGAGCGGCGACAAAAAGCCTGAGGGCAAAACGCTTTGCATTAACTATTTGTGGACTTCTTCGCAATGTGCATTGTGGAAGCAGACCATCATCGGAGAGAGGTGCTTATGTTTCCAGCATCTGCAGTGACTTTCCTTTAAACGTAGGGTCTATTACATGGACAGCTGATGCAAAAAGTTATTAAGGCCTAATCCCTTATCTAATTCCCTTATCTAAGGGAATATCGAATGAATTGTTATTTGACCTAGCTCTCAAATTCCAACATTTTTCAACGTGTTCCATGCTCCATACAATTTTCTTCAAAAATATAGTGATAAGAAAGAATCTTGGAGTTTCTGGCTTGTTGCTATACAAAATTTCCAAGTCTTTTCCAATCCTTTACATTATCATAAGTTTTAATAGATTTAAAACTGTTGTGCGTAGAGGTTATTTCATAAGAACTTTTAACTCATTTGTAACTCATGAAGCAGCAGACCACAAGAAACAAGAAATTAATCATGGACCATGCTCGTTAGGTCCATTAAACACTAATTCTTTCGATTCTAACCAGTATTGTTGATAAACCTCTACGCAAAATTTTTAAATAACAGTCTCGTTAATATCTATGATATTTTAATAATAGAAGAAAATTGTTTAACAAAAGGACGCCCTTAGATATTTTTACCATACAACTAATAAGAAAACGTATGGGATTTAATCGAAAGACTCATTTAGCTTTCATCAAATACGAAAGGAGACGACAGCACGACCTCGGGACGCCGGGACATATTTTGCCAAATTCCGCTTTACAATGCATATATTCATCACATTTGGACGGTTGGAACTGCGCTGGATTCAGAAAGCGTATCACCATACGCTTACATTTTTTAAATTTGACAGTAAAACAAAAGCTTGAAAAATGGGTTTCGGAAACTTTTGAAAAAAAAAATGCTTCACAGCGTAAATTATGTATTAGATCCCTGTTCACTGAAGTTGCGTTGATGCGCGTTAAGTAACGTCCGTCGCAGAAAAAACATAGGAAACTGCTTATGAACTATTTTGCCGTTCCGCGAAATATACCTTGTTACTTCTACGACGTGCGTTGTCGATAATGCAAATTCCTCTTTGATACTGCTCTGATCTATTGAATTTACGTTTCCTGAACATTTCTCAACTTAACATCGCAATCCAATACTTTACCCGTTTACTACGACATTTTGTAACTTTTAAGGATTGAAATTTTTAGGGCAAAAATTACGTTCTCACATGTTACTTCACAATTAAACTGATTTTTATTTAACGTGAATATCAAATGTAATTTTACGTTTGTTTATTTACGTTTAATTTATATCTCAAGAAATATTGTATTTGCCATGCTACCAAGTGTACTTTAAAATACTAACCTTCATGGTTTCCATTCCTGTTGATTTGTTCAGATTTTTGATTTTGCGTAGAAGAACATGTAAATTCAGAACAAAATTTATATTCATAAATTAATTGCAAATTTACACAACTTGGTAATTTCAATTAACGTTTCAAGAAACTTTAAAGTAAATTGTATTCTCCAAAGTCACAAAACAATATAAATTTTACTTAAATGTAGGATGTCAGGAACATTGTTACACCTTTATGGAGATAGTATTTGGGAATTCTTTGCAAAGATCAGAAATAAAGGTTTCCATGTGGTCAGTGACGCTCTTATATTTTCCCACCAAATCTTAATACAAAATTACATCGTTTTATCTTAATTGAACCATTTTGCAATGCTCTTACACAACTTTCGTACAATTCAAACACAAAATTAATTACAAATGATCAAAAAATAAAATTTTCTACAAAAATCTAAACATACAATTTTTTTACATTTTGAAATTTCTCTCACACAATTATAGCATCCAAACTGATGCCCCAGGTACATAAATATTAGTTTAGAATAGTTGCAGATTTCTTAAAGCTTCTACTTTTTTCCAGTTACTTCACTTTCATACGTTTCGAACGTTAAGGTTTAGCGTTATTTTAACATAACAAATATCCTTAACAAAGTCCATTTATTCAAAACTATAGCATTACAATTAACAAGACATTTCGAAACCTGCAACAAACTTTTTATACAATGTTAAAATACATGCTTAATACAAATTCAACATTTTCAGTTGCGTTCCTTTCGTACATCTTCACCGCATGATTCAAAGCTGCTTCTGCGGACTTTCTGAAGAAAAATAAGTAAGATCTGCATTCTACAACAGAGTCGGTCATTGAATTTCACAAGATAACTAAACATCTTAATATTTGAAACGGAATTACGTTAAAATTCTGAATCGCTATTACATACTCATTAATACGTTTTTTTTTCAATCAATAATAGCGAAACACTACAAACTTTTGTCTCTGATATATCCAATCTTTAACTAAGTGAAATGAAAAGAAACTTCTTTATTTAATTTCTACTTATTTCTAGAAATCCAATTCAATATATTTGAATAAATTTATAATTATGGGTTTGTTACATTGGAAATTATAATACTTTTGAATCTTAAGCTAACGAATATTTATTGACGTTTGCTGGTAAGTATTTTGGAAACTTATCCCTATATAAAGCACTACGAGACCATTACAATTAAATTCATTTATATTGATCCTAACGTCTAGGGAATACGGGGGTGCAAACTTACTTTTCCGAGTGAACCTGTAGGTAGAGGTGTGGAACCTTCTCCCAACACATCGTAGCTCTAGGTCGAAAGCGACGCTCACCTGAAAATTGTAGTTAAATGTGCGGTATTATTTCGTACTTTTTTCGTAAGCGTTGTAAGAATAACAGCGTTCTAAAATCAAGGCCAGGAACTAGGAACAACGTTCATACATTTTAATAGCCACATATGGCAGAACTATGAGAAGGCATTTGCGACCTTGTCAAATTGTCTGTAAAAACTCTTCTAAGTCCACTAAAATGTCATTTTCCCAACTGGAAGTAAAGGATGCTTGCCTTGTCATTATTGAACGTGCCGAAGCCCCGAACAATGTGCTTACGACCCTTTCCTTTACGTTCCACAGAACATTGGCAAGAGCAAGAACAGCGACGTTCACTGTGAGAAAGGAATAATGAAAAGAAACTGACAGCTCACCGATCTGACCAACAGCACAAATTACTACATAATTTCATAAGCACAATCTTCTATTCTCGTATGATTGTTACTATGCTACGCACTTAATGTATGATAGAAATAAATAATTCTAGGTTGATGGGCAAAAGACGAAGTCTGAAAAACTGAACGTTACATTTTACGTATCCCAAGCAATTCGATCATTTTGTTTTACGTTGTACTTATCTTCAATGCAAATATCTTGTCATAAAGACCTAAGGTATGATTAAACTAGTTGGCATTAATAAGAATTTTTTATTAATATTGTTTTTATATTACTATCGTTCATCAGAAATCCCTTTTCAAACTCTTCAAAAAGTTTACGCATACACGTTTACAAGACCCGAACCTTCAATCTCCTTCCGCACTATTTCGGTACTCTTCTCCTGAGAAACTCCGGAACACTTCCACTTTTGACGTCTCCATCCCACACGTTTGCAAGATGCTGTTAGCACCACACCTCTAAGAGTTTGTCCTCGTTCATGAGAGATGCCGAATACTTTAGTTTCGTTTTTTGGACTGCCGTTGAGGCCTCTTAAGATCAACGCCTTCACTGAAGCTGTGATATGGTAGCATGTAGTAGACCAACGCAGACCACGGGCATCTGAAACATTTCAATCATCTGAAACAACGAAATCCTGAATATCAAAACTGACTTAACCACAAGTTTCTTAAAATGCTTTCAACACTAGTTAATTTTTAACAGCAAATACTTGACAAAATCCCTTACAACATTTTACAAATGTCATTTCCTTGGTTTTTAAATTTGTTACAGAAAACTATTTAAAATATTTTTTTATGACGAAACTTTCAGAATATACCGGTGTGAATGTATGATAAATCACTGCAGAAATCACTGTTTTAAGAGCTGCTGTAGAGATCGTGATGCACAGAACAGTTTTAAAAGATTTTACTATTCAATTATTTGAATTTTTAGACAAGGACACTAAAACAAAGGGCCAGGAGACAGACTTTATGACTTCTCACTGCTTCTAAATTAGACAGAAACGCTCTTTTATAATAACACAGTCTCATGAGCACTTTCCACGACTCCTACTGATACAATCCTAATATTAACTTTATAAACAGCAATAATAATAATAATAATAATAATAATAATAATTATTATTATTATTATTATTATTATTATTATTATTATTATTATTATTATAGCGTGCGTAGGCAAATCTGACCTTCCGCGAACAGTACAAATCCATCTTCAATGTTTCTAAAACTGTGGGAGAGAATACATTCATGGAAATACTGTTAATTACTACTAGTTCTATTTAAATTTTAAAACTAGTGAAAGTGGATAGAACGTCTAAATTATATTCGACAGAAACTTTAAATTTTAACGTTTCTTTGTGGTTTTTACCTCTATTACAAGAATTAAAATGGAAAAACTCTACCCTAGATGATTTAAGGTGATTGTATAAGTACTTTGAAAGCAGCTTTTCACAATTTCATACAGCCATCAGATAATCTTTAATTTCTTACTTCTGTAGGATTTTCAATTTTTATTTTTTAACATGAGTTTCTAATTTTGATTATTAGTTTCGCAGTAGTGACCATCTCACCGAGTTGGCTGATCCGTTTTACTTGAACAAGAAGAGAGTTGAACTTTAAACACAGACCTCAGGAATGTTTCAACAGTCAGTTCCTTTGTCGCCTTGATGTCGTGCTGCGGTCTGTTTCTAGGTCCGTATCCATCCTACGATGCAGGAAGGCAGCAAGCACTGCTGCTCCTCGAGGCTGCTATAGCATTCGACAAAAACTTCTCCCGAGGCCCTGTGGGTCAGTGAAGCTACTTTCGCTTTACCTCTATTTTGAATCTGGAACCGAAGCAATTTTTAGATCACATTGTAGAGAAACCATCATGAAACAGCGCTATATCTTTTAGTGTTTTAGTAATTTAACAAACTATAGCATCCTCCTCTGCAGTGGGTTAGTTCTAAAAATTTTTAGATAGAGAATGTTTTAGTCGTATTTAGATACTACTCCCTTTTTCGTGTTATGAATTTACATTTTTTCATATTGGGTTTTACTGAAAAGTTAAGATTCGCAATATACAGTACATTTCCACAGATTTATCTTGTTACTACTTAATCATGCATTAAGTTTTCATTACCCACTATGACTACACAACGTACCACTTTTGCAAAAATTTTAATGAACTACGTATTCATGTGCTGTGTCTACAATGCTAAGTAATTCAATTCTATTAATTTTTAATGAGAGTCTAGAATAAATTTAACATTATAACATCCAAAGTTAAGGTTTTGAATGACCGTAACGCGAATGTTATTTCGGAAATCATGTTTTGATAATCCCTTTTGAAAAGTACTCTGACAAAATTGCGAAAGCAGCTTATAGAGAAATATTTCATCTTTTCAAAAAGCTACTGAACCAATTTTAGAAAATTCAACATTTTAATTACTTCCTTGATTAATGAAGTTAATGCGTCAGTAGTACTTTTAGACAAATCTTCAGAGCTGAAGAACAAAGTTTTGAACCCTAAGTCTCTCTTATTTTACATCGTAAGAAAGGATGTAGACCGCATTAATACTTATGTTGAA
This sequence comes from Gryllus longicercus, assembly GCA_038098605.1. Taxonomy (NCBI): domain Eukaryota; kingdom Metazoa; phylum Arthropoda; class Insecta; order Orthoptera; family Gryllidae; genus Gryllus; species Gryllus longicercus. The sequence goes on along the minus strand of JAZDUA010000074.1, from coordinate 525,053 downwards.
TATCGTTTATGGTATATTTCTGCAAAACTCAATATATTAAACCAAGAAACTTTACAAAATATATATACAAATTTCCCTAAGTGTTGTTTTGGAATTATTAATATAAAACTTCCTTTGAAGTCATCGAAGCACTTTCCTGAATTTACGAAAATATATTTATAAAAACTTGTCTATATTTTTGGTTAAAAGTAACACTGCCTAATATATATTTATAATGAATATAAACACTTTTACTCCGATTTTAAGTACAAAGAAATATCTCCAAGAGCCAGAATAGATTTTTAACCATTCTCTTAGCAGGATATTTTTTTCCGTTAATCGGCCAACTAGGACCACGCTTGCAAGCATCCTGCCTTTACCGTGGCCCAGTTTTTATTTATTCTCACGGTGGCAGGTGCTTGCGACAATTTTTTGGGGGGGCAGCATTTTCAGCTGGATCCGGTTTTTTTAACCCCCACGGTTGTTAGCCCTGGGGGTATGGAGGATGAAATGATATGATGGTAATGGGGGTGAAAGGACAGCACATTCAGACATACACAAACACACAAATATACCCATGCCCGAGGCGGGACTCGAACCCGCGATCTTCTGGTCCGAAACCACTCCGGCACTACTGCCTTAGCGATCTCGGCCATCTGATCTGCTCTTAGCAGGATATTATATTTAAAAAAAATTACAGGCTTCTAGGACGCTATCTGGGTCACGCAAAATCCTGCGATAAAGAAGCAATAGCAACGATTCCTGAATTAATATTGCTTTGTAACCAATTTGAAAAGTTTTACTTCAAAATATAATGTAAATACCTTTTAAAAAGGGATTTGAAACTTTCTCTTGAAACCGAACTTTCCCAATTCAAAAGGGTTCCATGCTATCTGCCCATACCAAGTTTCCTTGAAAAATCTGAGAGTTGTAAAGTTTTCAACATTTTCTTCTTTTTTAATTAATTTTACGTCCAAATCAGTTAAATAGTTTTCGATTTCAGTTCTGAGTTATACTAGTTTCCTCCGAGTACAGAAATTTATTGTTTGAATGAATGAGTATCCTTCGTTTTATTCACCCTTTAGAGTTTTCTCTCTTCCTGTAAGACCGCCACAAAGGAATCCCATTTATTTAAGCAAATTAATAGGAAGGAATCCCATCAAGAAAAGATGAGTGCGATCCGTGGCCTGTGTGTTAGGGTACTGCTCCAGCTGGTATTTATCGGCTAAACCACGGAAAACTACCCATCAGACCAGCCGGCCGTTAGAATTCTTCAGACAGCGCCAGAACTCGACCTAGCTACCTACCTAGGGTCGAAAATCCTGCCTCAATCGAGACTAGAACCTAGGACCTCTCGGCACCAGTACTAAAACCTAGGTACTGCAGTGCCATCCGTGGGTGCCATGGTACACCTCCTGGTTTAATTTTGGAGACAATGGGCATGAAGACTATGTAACCTTTTAAATATTTTTTTTAAAATGGTGGCAATTGTTCTCTTTAAACTTTTTCCTTGTATAAAGGAAAGTGCATTTATAAATATAGTTTCGATTTTAAATAAATAGAAGAATTTTGAAAATTTGATGAATTTTAACGCGCCTCCACACATGTTCAGTACAATTTATACATCAACTTTAGATATTTAAATGACTTCATTAACATTACAAAAATCGTTTCGAGTTTGAATAATAATGCATGTGGGAATATTACGTATGCCCGTCTTTCACTTAAGTTTTCGAAACTATCGAAAATATCTAATTCTTACAAGTGTCATATTCAGGATTTGAAAATACAACTACTTGAATTCGAACTGTCATTCAAAATGAAATGAAACTAAAAATTTAGTGAATATTAAAACAAATTTATTGCATGTTGCATTTCTATCTTTGTTTTTGAAGAATAAAAAAAAAAGATTTGTGGCATGTTGAGCGTTTGCAATTTGCCCGTTACTTGTATTTCAAATTTTGATGTAATAAGACAAATGTTTTTAAAACAATTACGTAGCATAGTTTCATATTTTAATAAAATATTAACACTAGCGTGAAACGTATCGTGTAAAAAGTATATAGGCAATATCAGATTTAAAATTCAACAGTCATTCTGAAGATGAGTATCTATATAGGCAAAGAAATAGACGTTAGTAGCACTACTATATCACGGGACGAAATAAAAGATCAGCCAGATTTACAATCCGGGACACAATGAAGATTACAATCGCCAATGAAATTACGAAATTCCTTCAAAAAACTTACTCCAAAAGTCTGAAGGCACATTTAATCAGAATATGAGGATGAAGGTAGTTTGTAATCATTGTTAAAAACAAATCAGATGTGTGCGATTCAATAGTTCAATTTCTTGACAATCTAGAAAACTATTTTGTTATTCCTGGTAGAGAACTATCAACTTTAATTCGACATCACGGAACATGAGATGGGTTATAATAGAATAAAAAACACTACTTGTATAATCCGGAAAACAACGTGAAGTAATGAAAGACTTTAAATCTTTTGGAAAATTAATAAACTTGAGAAAAAAGATCCCCAATTGCAATTAATAATCCTTTCTAGTTCATTTCATATGAAAATTTTGAAATTCAGAAATGGTAGAGAACTAGCCTTCCTTTGATCAATGAATTGCAGAAGTAATGGAACATCAATTTTGAATTCTTTACAAGACGCTGAGATTAATAGCCCACAGGATAGGAAATTGTGATAAAGGATCTAACAGAAGCTCTCCTTACATGACGTAGTGATCATATTAAGACTAGACAACAATTTAAGTATACCACAGTAAGGTGGAAAATAAGAAACTAAAATGTGCCTTCAACAAAGGATTGAAGAGTGAATATGGCCTCTAGAGCCCAAACGAGATCATTGTAGTTAAAGTGAACAAGATAAATTTAGTAGTTCAGGAAAAAAATCGAGTACAAAATATACCCAGAAATTTCATTTCCACATTCATTTCCAGTGGATGAACGGGAGAGCCAAAATTAATTTTAAATTAAATGTCCGACTGAAGGGGTGGAAGAATAAGACACCATTTTGATCTGAAGACTCAAATATTAGAAGTAATGGGTGAGAAAGGGATTTCATTATGTCAATGGGAGGGGCGAGATATCTCGAGATCGTTGAGAAGATCGAGAAAGAGAAGTTGGACCACTCAGAACTTACGATATTTGTTCTGTGTGTCATGGATAGCGACCACTCAGGACCTGCAACAAAAAAAGAAAATATTACGTACATTTTATTTTTTCTCTCTTACTTCCTAAAAATAAATTTATCATTTATTATTTAATTTTCTTTTTTATATAATTTTAATTTACTTTCTGCAAATTATGTTTACTTCAATTTCCGTGTGAATAATGCATGTAATTTCAAAGGCAGGTTTTAGTTGTTAATACAAGTTGTGCACGTTTCCTCTAGGATCAGAAACCCTGCCACACCTTTTCAGCTGAACATAGTTAAATTATTAATTAAAGTACCAACAAAGCGTGCTTAGCAACATTTGAAAACTAAGAAATGTTTGCTCCTGATTAAAAAAATACATCTACTGTCTATAGATTTGCGAATAATCTGATGGATGTGAGATTTAAAACAAATCTAAATAGTACCTAACCCACGTCACCATACAAACCGCTGTCTTTACACATTTTATTTTTCACATTTCACACAGATGAAACACGAGATAGCTTACCTCTTTCCAATATTTTCTTATCTGAATACAGATTCATATTCGGTAATCCCACTTTTTTTACTAGTCTTGTAAGATGGTTAAGTCTGTCGATCACATTGATGAGTACCTGAAACAGTAAAGTTACTTGCACAAACATCTGTTCTTCACAAAATCAATACATACTGCTACAGAGTTCAAACCTAACTCTGTAAATCGTGTATTGATTAATTATTCGCCAGCGCACGCGAAGGAAATAATTCAGTCGTAAATTTCACTTTTTCCCTTTATTGAAATTTTTCCACATTTCTTGCAGTTATTTTAAACATGTTAAAATATACCATAATGCTGAAAAATAAGCAGAATTAGAACAAAGTAAGAACTATTAGAACAGTTGTTATATATCTACAATTTATTGAGTTTGTTTACTTAGTCTATATTAGCGTGTTCAAGAAACTTTCCTTGAAAAATAGCCCTATTCACATTAATTTAAATTTATGTATTCTTGCCATGTATACACATGGGCTTTACTATTTTTATTTTGCCACTCATGCGGACTTATGATCCTGTAAGGAAAAAGTTAATTTTGTTTATTTCACTAATATGTACACATAGAAATTTGTAGCAGTTTCGAAAAAATACCACCCTGTTTTAAGTGTGCTGTCCGCCAACTAACGTTTCCCACTCAAGGACGACTGAACGATGGGCAGCCCTTCAGTTTTCCTTAAGCTATGAAGGCGTATTCCAATTCATGTATTTTGATTTATCCTTTACATTGCAAGAATTCTGTACAGGAACGTCGTAAACATTTGAAAGCAAGTTGGATACAAAATCGAATTGGAACACATCCCTAGCACTTAACCTACCCACCTTGCCCTGTCAGCCTTGTAGGCGTGTCCCCCCTAAACCAACAGTTGGGCATGTGACCTTTTCTGCTGAACCACAACCTACTCTACAGTCCAGAGGGAGGTCACCTGCCATTCACATCAATGCAAATTGCGAAGTGTAATGCCATCTCGCATCTCAATAAGTTTCCCACCCAGACAAGGTTCCTCAATTTCTCTATGACTGAATGCATGCCATGTACAATAGTGGTAATCCAGCACAGGAGTGGATCCCATAATATGGCTAAGCAAACCGTCATTATAGACTACCATATATCCTGGCTCTGCAGCCTCTTTCCTACATTTGCCCATCCTAATATTTAACTAGGTAATCATTTTATATTCCAAGCAACATTTGTAGAACAATCATTTATCTTTCAATGTAAATAAAATGCAAGCAAAAATGACCTTAAGTATTCTTAATCTTTTATTTAAATTAAGAACAATTTTAATTAACATTGAAATTAAAGTTTAACAACATTACATTAACTATAACCTTCAATAACGAATCTACATTTAAATTTACTCACATGTTTTGATAAAATAAGTACATTTCAGTAAACGAGACTGCAGTAACCCAGCAATATATTACTAAAGGCGGACAAATACCCCATCTAACATTATCTGAGCGGAGCCAATGACTGCACGAGGAAGAATTATCCCTCCCAAACTACAAATGTGTGCATGTAAGGAAACTAGTTTCTACTCAGCATGTATACTATGCCGTTTATTTTCATTTTTACATTTACTCTTACTTCTCTTCATCGTAGTACGTTTGTCTGTGTATGTGGCTAGACCTGCGTCATCCGTCGTGCAGTCGGGAGAAGGAACGTAAACGGCCTCACTTATAGGATGGGCGCTGCGAAGGGCACAGGGCATAGGACGGGGGACGGGGCTGGCTCCACCCAGAATACTCACCGATTCCAGGCTCCACCGGCGTCAGGCCAAAGCGTTGCTCTTCTGCCAGGGGTGCTATGCTAGCCTGCCCTGTGGTTTGGAACCTACTCTAACTGAACTGTAGACTGTTATGCCTGTTCGTAATTCTGAGCGATTGAAAACAATACGCAAATTTCTAATTAAACCTAGTAATTTATTGATTTTCTAAAATCCTAACCTCTTGAATCAATTCTATTTACTACATTCCTAGTTCGCATTCGAGATGCTCGTAGTCTCTGATCAATGATTTTCAGAGAATAAAAATTCTTTCAAACTACACTGCCAAATATTTTCTAATTCAAAATAATGAAGAACAAGGATAATGTTATAATGTTAACGTTTTAAACGATTGATAATATCACTGTTTTAACATGTACAATGTTGGTCCTATTTATTTCCGTACATATTTTATCCATTACAGTTGTCATTAAGGTTTGCACATATGACTATGAAAAGAAACTTCTCTTTAAGTTTGCTTAATTACTATTCGACCTTAAAACGAGTGCAACTACGCTTTCCCGATTTTAAACGTTTTTCTAACCACCTGGAGGAAACAGGGGAAATGTAGGAACGACGAGAAGAGATGGCGTCGTGAAGACCAAGGCCACGGTGATAAGTCCAGCTACGAAGCACAAAAGTACGTCACCACACACTTCTGATGTTTCACAAGCACTTTTCCTACACACGCATTTCTTAGCAACGCAACGGCTCATTTGAGCCCAAACACTTGCGCACCAATCACGATTTCTACAATTCTTGAGAGCTCACCCATCACTTCACAACACTGTATGCCTGTGATTCGTAAAATCACTTATCAAAGATCTGCATCAATGCTACTCAACTTTTCACGCGACACTTCACAGGAATATTTGAAGATATGAATTTTCTATTTAAATCTTCTTTCACACCCACTTTACACAAATATTAATCGGCTTTGAATTGCTCTGGATATCCTATTTACACGTCACACGTATTTCTTCCAGACACTATGAACACTAAAAAAGAATCTAACTACGGTCACTTCGAGAACAATCACTAATAACCTCTCCACAATCCGACACGAAATGAGCGAGCGTTGGGCGGGTTCGAGAGCTGGACAGAGCAGGAGGCGGTGCAGCGATTGGCTACCGCTTTTCCAGAGAGTGAACAGCAGGGCTGTTACCAAGATAACCGCAAGAATGCTCAATTTATTTTATTATTTTAAAGTTGTATGATTGAAAAGAAATATAATATTTAATATTACTAAACAGGTGGATCAGCCTATGTATCGTAATATATTTCTGACCTATTCGTTTTCAAAACGTTTGTGGGAAGTGTATCTTCTACTTCTAATGCAAAGAACGTAACTATTAGGACAAGCTGTAACAAGATAGTCATTTATTTCTGCAAAAGAAAATTAATGATGTAAAAAAAGAAACAAACTTACTCGTACTATTTACTTCCTTATTATTTTGAGTCGAAACTACCTTATTTACTTTTAACTACCTACTTTTATCACGAGTGGGTAATCATATCACATAGGAAAGTGACAATTCAAAAATGGGCAATTTACATGTCAATTAAATGCTGGCACCTTGTCTTTACGTTCTGTAGTGTTATATTCAACTCCCTGAAATGCAATTGGACAAGTAGGAAATAAATAATAAAAATTGGGCAATTTTGAGTAACTACTACCATTGTACAAAACAAACTTCAATCAACAATATGGGATTAGTAAGATTAGTTAAACAAGTTGGTTACGTAGGAAACATTGAACAACACAGCAATAGATTAGTATGTCGATAATTTTGTGAAGGGTCTAGTTTTGTGTAGAACTGAAAAGACGCCATTTTTTGTTGTCTGAGGACGGGTAATACATAGAGAAAAATCGAAAAAAAATCGTAAACTACTTTCACATCCACGGAGGTGTACACGTGGTCTTTAAACCTTCGGATACGTCACTGACATCTATTGTCCGCGACATTTGTTTGGCGATCCGAATAGAACTAGTGGTGCTACAGAATGGCATAGACTTTCCCATGTAAGTTTGCTATTTCCTTTGGTCTCGCTTAGCTATTCTGACATGCCACACACTCATGCAAGCTGACACCTATCGCCAGCTGTCATTATTTTCACATTTTCTCACTATTTTGGTTTCCTAATAGTAAAAGGGAATTATAAAAGATTATAAAACAGTAAAAACTCGTCCTAAATGGCAATTTTCTTTGAAATTTTTGGAGACGTTTTAAAGGAAATGGCATTGAAGCGCTACTAAAACTTCGAAATCTGAAGCTCTTTTTACAGACAATTTTTGAGTTTTTGAAAGTCTTCATTAGAAGTCATTTGAAGCACATCTATTCACAAATACAATATTTTTTACAATTTGCTGGAAATGTGCATATTAACGCCATGAAACACCTTTCAAAAATGTATCTTTGTGTAATATTTGTATATATTTGGGTAATTTTTTTAAAACCGAAAGAATACAGAAAAATGGATTTTATGTCATCATAAAGAGTTTAATTTGCATTATCCATACGAAAATTTGAAGAAAAAATTTGGAGCGTTTTTTAGAAAGTGGCGTTTGAGCGTATCTGAAAATGCGGAATTTTGAACTAATTTTTTACAGAAAATGGTTGACTCTTTAAGAAACTTTGTATGACTATTTAAAGCATATATACTCACAAATAAAATAGCGTGAATTTTTGAAAAAACAAAAGAAAGAGCAAATTGATTTTTATGTCATCTCATAAAGTACATGTAGCACTATCCTTACCAAATGTTTAAAGAAAAAATTTGGAGACCTTTTTGAGAAAATCTTGTTTTGTTATTTTTTTAAATTGGACGTGTTGCACGCAATATTGCGCGAAAACTTCTATGAGTTTCAAAACAATGTATATAATCTTAATGAAAGAACTCATTATGGAGAATACATTTTATTTGAAGGATAAATCATTATCTTCAATTTTGTTGTAGGAAAACTTCGAAAAAAGTACAAACTTTTGCAATTTTGCAAAATTCAGAGTTAACCGTGAAAATCTTACATATTCCCCCTATATAAATGTATTTTACTCACGAAATTTAAAGTCAAAATTTGGAGTCGTTTTTTGAGAAAATTATGAAAATGTCAGCTTCATGTAAAGTACACATTTGAAAGAATGTGTCTCAAAATCCCAAAGCTTCGACTCGAGCCAGATGGACAGGGGTTTCTTCAATTTGGAAAAAAATCCTACGTATGGTTTAGCCGTAGTGGTGTTCACGGACGGACACACAAACTGACGCTTTGCCGTGAATTGGTTTTTCGATATCAAGGACCCACAAAACTGGGATTCTTGTTACATCACATGTTACAGGATTGTTTCTTAATTTAGCAACTGGATTTATCCACATTTTCGTTTTCAGGGCCCGATAATGAAATTTTGTCTGCCAAAAATCCGCCTTTTTTTCGCTCATTACATAACTTGTATCTATATTACGTTTATTACTCCGTATATACGTACGCGTACGGAAAAGTAAAAAGGAAAGTAAACTCTTTTGACAGTTTGTTTTCCCTTATTTCTTCTTCACTGCCGTCTGAAGTCGCGGCGAGGTCATTTATAGTTATTTCAGAAACTGCTCAAAATTGATGATATAACTAATTTTCAAACTATTTTGATTCAAGAGACGTTGACGATTGCATTTGATTTACTGTATCCTTTATTTACTGTACTTTAAGAGGATTCGAAAGTTAACATTAGTGGTATAAACCCTTCAAATTCCTTGAAACATAATATTGTACCTTTTACAGCGGGGATGAGTACATGAGATTGCTATTCAGTTTTTAAATTGTGTGTTTCACGTCAAACTCTCAAGCCAGATTACCAACATAATATTTTCCAAAAGACTTTTAAAACACCTTTACAATACATGAGATATTCAAATTTACATAACGAAGAGTAATTTATGTAGACATACTACTCGTATAATCATAAAAAATCCCGTTTGTTAAAAGACTTATTCCTCTTCAATTATTAATAGTTTAAAATAAAAGAATGGAGTTCCAATGTAACACTTTAGAAAGTATCTGGATTATTTATATGGATATTTTACATACTTTTCCCACTTCATACAGTAATGCAATGACACTAGGAAACTACATGCGGATTCTGAGAGTCTTTGGACCGCAGCGACGCTCCCGCGTGAGAGAGTTTTGGGGAACGTTCCAGGTAGAGTCATGAAAGAGCCGCCTGCGTCCGAATAGGAAGGAGAGCCTCGTCTGCAGATGTTGGGGCGCACAGAATAAAGAATAACAGATCATAAATATTTGTGAGATAACAAGGACGTGAGATGACAAGCCGTGTGGACGGTAACGCGTACTCGTGTTGGCTGGGTGTGTTTGAAGTGAATAACGGAATATGTAACTCAAGGGAGTTGCAAATTTCATCTAGTAGCAAACAGCAATCCGTCTGTACCCTCCTCATATGCGTCCTAGCCACCGTTTAAGAATTATGTCAGTACTACGTATAACTACAGTACACTCGGAGAACATAGTACGCACGTACTAATTTATTTCCCCAAAATGAAATTTATCACTGTTATAGTTTATTAATTAACCGTTATCGTAGCGGATTGAGGGTCATTCTACCATACCAGTCATTCAAGCACTTATTCAAGCATGTAGAAATGGCAAAATCATATTAAAAATATTGTAAAAGTATTCATTTATTACTTCAAAATAATATTTATGCTGTTGTTGTTTATGAAATGTTATTATGCCGGCATGACAGTCATTAGCATTCGAAAATTCGAAACTAAAATTTCTCCAAAATTGATATTCTTCAATTGATGTGAATGAAATCAAGAATCTGCGAATTTGAAACGAATACTTTGATTGTTTGGGGTACTTAATATAAACCCTCAACAACATTCTCAAACATTACTCAAAACTGCCTCCAAATGTTTGCATTCTTTTACGAATAGAGGAAAGAACGGCTCTCAGTACTTATTTCGTTGAGCAATTAATTTTCAAAAATGCAGATATTAAATTTTTTTCGTTCTCTTCCTGCAACTATACACTTCAATGATACAGATCTGTTTATTAAAATTGTTTTCCAAAGGCAGATCATTAACAAAGGCCTGAACAAATGTTTTGAAAAATAAATAGATTTTGCGAAACTTTAGCTTCAATAATGGCTACTGAAGAAAAGGGCTTAATTGGCAGATGTTTTTAATTGTTTATAATTGAGTACAAAATTATTTATTTTGTTAGATAATTAGAACGTATCTAGCAGAAGAATATAGACGATCTGATTTAGAATTTCTGCGAAGGGGGAGGCGATGGCGGACACTTTTGTTTCTAACCGCTCGCAATTTTTCGTGTTTGTAGACTGTAGTATCTCTGTTGAGGGCCCAGATAAAATTTTGAAATTATTACATGTAAAAGTTAACTGTGTTGTTAAACTGCATTATTAAAATCAACTTTAAAAATTGACTCAAAATGTGTTTTAAAAATCGAAAAATATACCTGAAAAGTGCTTCATTGGCACCCGATTTTTAATTGTTCATAGTTGAGTACATTTTTTATTTTGGTATACAATTATTACATAATTACTAGATAATGTTGATTAATTTTGAATTTATGAGAAGTGGGGGTGCTAGCTTGACGTCAAGTCAGCACCCTCATTTTTGGATGTGGTTTTTTATTGTTTATAGTTCAGTACAACATTTTTTATTGTGGTACAAAATTAGTACATAATTAGTACAAAATTATAGGCTAGTTGATTTTGCATTTCGAACAAGTGGGGGTTCCAGCTTGACGGAGGTCTCGGCAGGGCGGGCTGCGCTAACCCACCTAAAAATAGAGGGCAAAATATACCCAGAAGACATTTAATTTCCACATATTCATTTCGTAGATGAACGGGAGAGCCAAAATTAATTTTAAATTAAATGTCCGACAGAAGGGGTAGAAGAATAAGACCCCATTTTGATCTGAAGACTCAAATATTAGAAGCAATGGGTGAGAAAGGATTTCAAGAACGTCAATGGGAAAGGCGAGATATCTGGAGATCGTTGAGAAGATCGATAAAGCGAAGTTGGACCACTCACAACTTACGATTTTTGTTCTGTGTATCATGGATAGCGACCACTCAGGACCTGCAACAAAAAAGAAAATATTACGAACATTTTATGTTTTTGCCACTCTTACTTTTAAAAAATAAATTTATCATTTATTATTTAATTTTCTTTTTTATGTAATTTTAATTTACTTTCTGCAAATTATGTTTACTTCAATTTCCGTGTGAATAATGCATGTAATTTCAAAGGCAGGTTTTAGTTGTGCACGTTTCCTCTAGCTTCAGAACCCTTACCACACCTTTTCAGCTGAACATAGTTAAATTATTAATTAAAGTACCAACAAAGCGGGCTTTGCAACATTTGAAAACTAGAAATGTTTGCTCTTGATTTAAAAAAATACATCTACTGACTATAGATTTGCGAATAATATGATGGATGTTGGGAAGATCGAGAAAGCGAAGTTGGACCACTCAGAACTTGCGATATTTGTTTTGTGCATCATGGATAGCGACCACTAAGAAACGGAAAAAAAGTAGAAAATAGTACTTTTTTTTTTTCAATCATAATTTCTAAAAATAAATTTTATCATTTATGATATAATTTTCTTTTTTTATATAATTTCGATTTACGGGCGGGCGCGCTGACCCACCCCACCGGGAAGCGCCGGGCGCGGGCGGGTGCAGGGACCCCGTGTTTAGACGGCGGCTGCGCGAGCTTAGGCGGGGGCGGGGCGGGGGCGGGGGCGGGGCGCCGCCGCCGCCGGGGGCTCCCTAGCGGGGAGCGCGCCTCGGGTCGGCTCGCGCTGCACGGGCACACAGTGGGTCGCACACGCGATACAAAGCTAGCGCACGGCGGGGGGGGGGGCAAAAGTAGCGTCGCAATCGGTGGTTGTTAGTGAGTCCGGACGCGTCAAAAGTCTCGTAAGTGTAGTGCGTGTTTTATTGCGGGATGTGGCGGTCATCTTCCCCCGCTGGATGGCGAGACCTAATGTCGGCTAGCGGGGTTTTTCCTATCCAGGTATCTCCCACCAGCGGGGCACTGCCCTAGCTCTCCCGTTCGGCTTCCGGCTTTCCGCCGGCAGCCGACCGATAGAATTCTCCAGTCAGCAGTTGAATTCTACCTACTATATGCCACACATTCTGTCACACTTGAGACTGGAACTTTAGGACCTGCCGATTAGAGTCATAATATTGACATAAATTTATGCCCTTGGCCACAGCCGATGTGAAGGGGGTGGAAGTACAGAAGGTGGATGTAGTAGGGGAAGGGGAGGTAGCGGGGCTGGTGGCGGGACGGCGGGATATGAGATTATTTGAGTGGTAACAAAAAACGAGTTGTGATAAAATCTATTCATTAAAAAAAATCAAATTATAATTTTTTACTCTTCTGAGGTGTATTTTGGCATACGCAGATATTGACTGGACATCCCACACTGAGGCTTCTTCCACAACGTAAGAAAGAGTACAAAACATATTTCTGACACATTTGGCATTTGTGGACAACAACCCCATATCAAGGCTAGATTACAACTAAACAGTATCCGGGCACGAATAAATATCCCCGCCCTATTAGCTAGAAGTCCTCGACCTCGTCTTTCTACACTCCATTGTTTCTGTGGATATGAACTGTCCAAATGTTTTTTTCTGTGCACTAGTTCCCGATAAGCGTAGAAATTGAAAGTAAACTATGTCTCTGTACATGTTATGTTTATAGTTTTGTTAGAAACACAGGAACCCTGGAAAAATTCATAAATAACAAAACAAATTTTATTTTGGCTAAAAAATGCAAAAGCTTGATCGTATTTCTCCGTCTATTCTCAAATTGCGCCTACCAACTGAAATATCAAACTCAGTGCAACCCTGACTACTAAAATTGAGGGGTCTAGTTTCAAGTTTGCAACTGTGGGACTTTTCCACCTTTGGTAAAAAATGTGATATTATATTCAATGAGAATCTGTTGCTGTTATGCGTTGTTCTATAAAATGATTTGAAACAAAACGCGTTTTTTGTTCAGTTGAAAGGGACTCATAATAATGTGTTAATATCAGAACGCGATCTTTCAATAATTCATTTCATTAAGTACGATCTTTCCAATCCAGCTATCAGAGATTCTTGTGACACTTCGTTTTGGTGGCGTATTATCAAAAAAGGAAAATGTATCGTTCTACAGAAATGGAACTCGCCGATGCGTTTACCAAGCTGATATTAAGAATGATGAGTATTGTGAAAGCAGTAGGGGATGCTGATCTTCATATTAGATGAAAAATGTCATATTAAATAAAGGAATCAAAAGAACACAATCAATACTCTAGTAAAAATATTTAATGAAAACAAGTTTCTTTTCACGGAAAAATACATTTTTAACAAAAATACCAAAAAATATTTTAATTTAAGTTCAAAAAGAGACTTCAAAATTTTTAGCCCGACTTTCTTCTTAATGACTAAATATTCATGATTTATCTTTTAATATAGTTTTTATTTTTACTATCCAAGGACATTAATCCCAAACATACAGCAACAGAATGTTTTTAACAAATGATATGACATTTTTATCAAAACAAACTATTATGGAAAAGTCTTATTTTAAAACTAGACCCCTCAATTATCTATTACAATCATAATATATTTCTAGGAAACTCCTATTTTAATGGGATGAGTTGGACGATTCTTGAATCTTTCATACATTTTAGATTCACTTACTAAATCTTCGCTACTTTATTTATTAAATTTTTATAATTCTTCTCGACCTCTTTTTTTTAAATATAGTTTTCTACTTCAGTACAAATCCACTTGAAGTGTTTTGGAGATTCGAAAACATTACAATTGGGATTCGAATTAGAGTTAAAACACACTCCTGCTCTAATAAGAGCAAACTCTTCTATTGCAACTTAATATCCCCAATCGACTGCTTCGATCAGTTTGCATGAGTATGTCACAATTGGATAGGATGTAATCAACTAAATGTTCTTTTTATTGCATGTGATTCTTGAAGCAAGGACGTCAAGTTTCAGTAGTTGATAGTGGTTTTTGCTATGTAATATGTGTGTAAGCTATTAATCTCATTATTAAATCTCTTGACCTTTATGGAACTGAATTCTTTAAAAAAGGAAAATTACGTTCAATGAGTCATTCAGCTGAATAGAGTAATTATGCTATACAATAGGATATTAACTATATCACTTTTTATTGTTGCAGAATATTGTGTCAGACAAATTCTCTATCTCTCAAAAAACATAAAAGAATAATGTAAATAGGAAATTACAATTAAAAATATATTAGAAGGTATATAGCAAACAGATTGTGTAGAGTTTGAGAAACTTGATTCAGAAGTACTTTAGGGTTCTTGACAGAATTAAGATTCCAACCCGTTTTGCTAACACTATCGTCACTACCACTATCCTCTCGGTCCCAGCCATCACCAAACTGAATAAAACTCTAAAGTTTTCGTGGTAGATATTGAATATAGAGTTTTGTGACAAAAAGTTCAATAATTATTTTGTTGATTGCGAACGATATTTCAATAAAATATCTCTTAACCTTTTCACGGACTTTTTTGTGGCTGATTATACTCAAATCTGAGTAGTCGTTCGGGAAATACATTCCAAAAATTCTATTAAAAACTATTCTGAGTAGACTGTTTATAAGTATACTGTTTCTTGAGATCCATGTTTCATGATAACTCCATTTTACAGTCATTCTTTCTCCGAATATCCAAATCTAAGCCTTCACTGCAACTTCAGCGCTACAATTCGAAAAGAGATGAGCCCTGTTAATAACTATATTGAGAGCTGATCATCGTAATAATACGATAGAATACTAATATGGTTCATAATGTAAATCATCTGCTGGTCTAAAAAGAGTTATTTATCATAAATCGTTATTTGCTTTCTTATTCATATACATGTCCCCATGCACTGCTGCCTTTGGTTATAAATTAACTAATGATTTTGATTAATAAGTAATAATATCACTGATGTTTCAATAACTGAAGAATTAGATATTAAAGAAATGGAAGTACGTCAAAAAACTTGAGGTGAAAAATCTTTCACTTACAACACCAATTCTACATAAAGTAGTAATCTGGTTTCGAGTTTTGGTACCTAGACGTGACATTGTTGCACTATATATCACATGGTGACAGGTGTTACGAAAGGATGTGCTCAAATTTATCGATGAAGTGCTTGTTGTATTCTCATAAATAAATGCCGTAGGATACATAAATCCCCACCGTAGGACATTGAGGCGTTAGCCTGTGCGATACGTCAGCCACCGTTTAGTTTGCCTTATTAAAGCTGATTTCATTAGAAAATGATAAATAAAAGCGAGTGTGTAACGCAAAGAAATACCTGATGCAAGAAAATTGCTTTTCTTCTTGCTTTTAACTTAATCAAGTATCACATTATAACAAATAATTCTAAAAACTAGAAAAGTGTCGTGGAATATCTTGTTTTTCTAGGAAACGTTCTGGCGTGATTACCTGGTATCCTATCACAAGCGCTGAACCATTCATCGATTTTCGTAGGTGTGTGAATTGCTATAATCCTCAATATAATTTCACTTTGGAGATGCGGATTGGAATCCTACGGCAAAAACGGTGTTATAGTGTGTTTGATTAGTGAATCTGGACGCGTCAATGGCGAATGTCAGTTGTCCCGTAAGTGCAGTGAATTTTTATTGCAGGGGTGGCGGTGATCTTCCCCGATCAACAGCGAGATCTAGCGGGTTTTTCCATAACCAGGTATCTCCCACACGTAGGACACCGCTCCAGCCGGACAAGCTCTAAGGTCTCGACTGATGTGTGGTAATGTAGTGCAAGTAAGTGTATGTGTGTGTAAGTAAGGGGTGAGGATAGAACAAGGAAGAGGAAGGAAAGATCGCGCGCGGTCCGTAGCTCGTTTGTTAAGATACTACTCCGGCATTTGCCTGACGTTCATCGAAGAAATCACGGAAAATACCAATCAGAGCAGCGGCTTCTAAAATTCTCCTCCATTCGATTTCTACCTTTCTCTTTAGCCAAGGCCCAAAATTATGCCATTGTTGGGACTCGAACCGTATGACCTCCCGGTGACAGGCATTGCAGTGATATCAATTGATGCTCTGAGCTGATTATTCTCGCGTGATAATGGCGATGAAAAGCAGAGCAACGCTATAACAGACTGCGACCGCAAAAATACCGCTCGTGACCTTTTCTTCATCATTTTCATCTTCGTCCTTTCCCTTCGTACACTCATGTTCATATATACGCAAAAGAATTTACTTCAATGCCCCACCACGCAGGTCGGGAGGACGGTCGGGAAGTTGAACGTGTCCTGGCTGGGGATGCACCTGGAGGAGATAAATCCTGAAGACCGACGTGAAGTTCGGCGCCGTAACCCACACTCGAGAGGGGAATGAAGACACGATTATCACTAATTAGAACAAGACGCGCTCGGAAACACTAAGCTCTTGCTCAGTATACTCGCTCATTAACTGCTGGCGCTCTATCCCCACGCGTTCTATCCTCACGCGCTCTGTTCACTCTCACGTACTTTATCCTCACGCACTCAATACTCATGCGGTCTGTCCTAACGCGCTCTGTTCCCATGCGCTGTATCCCCACGCGCTCTATTCTCACGCGCTCCATCCTCACGTGCTCTATCCTCATGCGCTCTATCCTCACGCGCTCCATCCTCACGTGCTCTATCCTCATGCACTCTATCCTCAAGCGCTCTATTCTCAAGCGTTCTATCCTCATCCACTATTTTACTCCAGACCGATGGAAGCCATACAATAATTTACACCGGTGCGAATTCACAATGGGCGTGAATCAGGTTCTTCAAGAGAGACATCTCCACGAGTACTACGCTTTGTGACTGTTCAATCAGGAATCAGTGACACAATCTGGGGCCTGATTATAACGATTTGATATAATGGAACATTGATGGAGAGGCAGTAAACATTGGAGAACCCCGAGAAACCTGCCGCAAACCCTCTTTGTCCACCTCAAATTGCTCAGAAATCAACCTGGATTTGAACGGCAACACCAAGTGGTGGAGAGCCAAATCCTTGGCCACTAAACTAAGGTTGTCTCACAGCACAGTATACAGTATCCTACATATGATTCATACAGTAGCGCAGCTTAGTCCTTTTTTTGAATAGTTAGGGATGCGCACGCATACAGCTAGCGATCCTGGCAGTGGTCAAGGAAAATTATATATACTCGTAGATGCTACTAAAGTATATTTCTTTGTGGAATTGCGTTTATTAATCGCTGGTTAAAAATCTGAAAGAAAATTCGTAATATTTCTTGACCTCGTGGTGTTATATTTCTATGATTTTTAGGACAAGTCATTAATTAAAACATAAAATTACATCTAACAAATGTTTTAACCTTACACTTGACATATATCTTAACTTATTTCATAAGCACCAACTGAACTCTTATAGTTTTCTAGTTAACAAGAATTACAAAGCGTGTTGAGGGCGTAGGCTTCTGCAATTAAATTCAGCAATAATGAAAGTATGAACTCTGAGTAATGTTTTTACTAGTCTAATGGCCTGCAAAGGAAGAACGGAAATTTGTTATTACCTCTTAACTGAAATGCTAGTAACTCCTACACATTCTTATATAATATTTACTTTACTTACATTGCTTTATATTTTCATGAATACTACGAGAACTCTCGAATGTTAATTTCTACCCTCTTCCCTATCTTACCTTTTCCATATTAAGAGGGGACGCTGTTAACGAAACGAGTTTTTTTGTTTAAAAAATAAGAATATAACTTCCAATGTACTTACAAAATTTAACATAAAAATAATGAACAATGAAATTGACTTTTCAAACAAACTTTGAATAAAGGTTTGTTTCAGTATTATAAACATGTTTTTGAATCAATTTGCAACACTAAAAACAGCATTTGAAGTAATTCATCCTTGACAATTAGCTTTTCGGTTTCCTAAATAGACAAAAAAAATTACAAACGCTTTTTACTCTAGAGAAAGCTACTTAAAGTTATCCACGCCAAAATATAGGATCGAGCAAGCACAACATTACGCTTCGGAATATTATTTAAAGTTATTAACGAACTGAGAACACCGTGCAGTTTCATCACCTAGAATACAAGTAATATGTTTTATTTAACATACAGTTGCAGATTCTATAGGTTACTGATTCTGTAGGTACTGCAGGTTACATAAAAAAATTTCACGGAAACAAGAATGTCATACTTACATTCGATAAATGAACGGTTGCACTATACATATAAAATGCCAATCTTGATTGGTATGCAGCAATTATTAATACTTCTTGATGCTACGAGAGCATTTAGGTTTATTTGCATGATCTTGAATTAATTATTATGCAAATAGCCCTCGTCAGTCGGCGGAAACCACAGTATGCAAGATAGCATTGTCTCCTATATTATTTAAGTAGTATACATACCTTTTGCGGCTCTCTCTCGCCACCGATCTTTATACATGAAATCTCTAAAGAAAGAATTTCACGGAGGCGTGATGAATTGCATTTTATTTTCAAAAACGTGGATTTGTTTTAAAAACCGCATCTAAATATTCATGTCACATGCAACCCGCAGTACTCAGTCACCTATATCGTTAAATAAGACCACTCCAAAGAGTCTAAGGTCTTAAAAACTAAAATAGTGAGGCCTAAAAAAATAAAAAAAACAACGTTTTTACGCCATAATCTATAGGATGAGATATTCTTGGACATTCTATTAAATTTTTGCTGTTTCGGTACCTATCGATACTATAAATGACATCTATATTTCAACCCTTGGTGAAGGTGACCATTTTTATGCCGTCACGCTTAAAAGTCCTAGATTTATCTATCTTATTTATTCTCCTTTATTCACGCTTTCTGTGTACACCTTGGTTCACGCAGACGGACAAGGTTTATTTGCATAACTATTAATTCGCGATTCGCTCTCGCAGCAACAACTAGAAGTTCAATTAATAGTTGTTTGATTTCGAAGAAGGTTGGTTCTTATGCGTGTAGTGAAAATATTCATTTAACGTTTTGTCGAGGTCTACAAGTGCTTTGTACATACTAGTTGTGGAGGGATGTGGGTGTACAGTGAAGAATGAAGACGTGTCTTGTTGGGTTTGCTTTGTTTTTTATACGTACCAGTTTTTTCGGTATCAACAATGATTGGGTGAAATTTTCAAATCGGCGAGTTCAGTCACGTAGCTTTCTCAAGAGTAATGAGCTTTTTAAATATTTTTGTGACTATCACGAAAAGCGAAAAGCCAACTGTCAAAGAATATTTTCAACATCAATTGCATTTTTTATTTTTGATATTGTGCTATTACATTAGAAGTTACCTTTATACATTTTTAAACAAATAAATACGTTTTGTTAACAAGTTTCCCTCTTAAAATAGGATAGGGAAGGGTGTGAGTTTTAACACGTGAGGGTTGTCGCACGGGTACGAAAAGTAGAGGACAACTTGTGCTATGGCACAACACAAAGAACAAACTTTTAAAATAACTAATGTAAAATAGTTTGAATGAAATGACCAACAAAAATCAGATCGCGCTACCCAACAATACGTCGTGAATGAAATTAAAACTATAGAAAGAATAGCGCAAATCACTCGACAACTGCCAATGATCACTATCCAGACGCACGATTTAAATGTTGACAGTATCTGTAAGACTACATCAATGCTGTAAACGCATATTGCAAATAATACATTGTTTGTAATTAAACTTAAGGTGTTGATTTGCTAAGACATTCAATACGTAAACACCGTTTCAGCAACATTCCCATGTAGCGAAGTGATGTCTAAGCCTACTGAATTGTTTCTAATAACAACAAATGGTATTTATTATTCAAAGGTCAAAATATGAGTTTTATTATTTCTTGAGATTCGCAAGAACGCAGCAAATAATTCAATATGTTTAGTGTACAAATAATTTTTCAATTTTCGCACTCAGCAAACTGGCACCCTGCATCTCCAAAACCCCCCTCTATTCCTCATAACAAATCCAGGAAAGTTAAATAATATTGCAAAGAGTAGGGTTGTATCCGATCCTGTATTTTTGTATGGAAAACTTTACTTGGGTTCCTCAAGAGAAAAAATCTTTTCGAATATTTATGTGACTATCGCGGGAAGCAAAAAGCTAACTGTCAAGGAAGAATGAAATTTGAATAACTACTTCAAACGTTGCTTTTAAGCAGGTGTGAGTTGTTCGAAAAAACATAACATACTACACATTTTTTAAACAAATAAACCTGTTTCATTAACAACTTTCCTTCTAAAGTAAGGAGAGAGAAATTAATAGGTAAAGGTGGACATTAAAATTCGATAATTCTTGTACGGGTACGTTAGTACATATAAGTTGGAGAAATCTGAGTAATGTAGTTGGTATTGGATAATATCGATAGGAGCCGGACCAGCAAAATGCAATAGAATGTCCAGGAATATCGTATCCTGTAGATTGCGTTGTAAGAAACGTTTCTTGGAGGTCTAAAAGTTTCAAGTTACAAGGCCTCAAAATGCTTAGTTTAGGAGTAATAGAACTATTTAAAATTTGACAATGCTGACGAGCGTTGCAGGTTGCATTTGAAATGAATATTTAGATTTTTTCCCAGCAAACCCTTCACATTTTAAAGTCAAAAGGCAATTTGTTACGTCTCGGTGAAATTCTCTTTCTTCTCTCTGAGTCTTTATTTACAAAGATTAGTTGCCTGTGAGAGTCGAAAAAGTTATGTATACTACTGAAATATATAAGAGAAGACACTGTGGTTGTCCCACAAGAAACAATGTGAAGTTGAAGGAGCACGGGCGGAATAATATGAAGGGCTTGAGACAGTAACAAGGTGATTGAGAGTTCGACAAAAAATATAGATATTGTCATTAATTAACAGCGGAAGGCTTGCTATTGCTGATGTGACTTGTTAATAATACTCCAAGTTCTTCACTTCTGCCAACTGCTGAGAATGACCAAGCTATCGTTTGGAGTCACAAAATGCTGTTACCAATATATCTTGTACAGTTTCATATCTTTAAAAACGAATTTTTAAGGTTGAGAATGGATTTTGATACCGATGTTTAAATACTTGATTCTTAAAAGTCAAAGATTTTTAAAGCGATTTCAAGAATCAGCACCAAGTTTGACGCCAATAACATTATAATTATACTTATGTTAGTGTGTTTAATGGATCTAATTATAATCTGATTTTGTTATATTCTAAGTCATTCTTATTAGGTGTCAAATTAAAGATTTATTAATCCTCTTCTAAAATCTCCTTATTTCGTGAAAAGCCATTTGCAATTATGACGATAAAAAGATATTTCAAATATTTCAAAAAGAGGATTGCAAATTTGATTGGTTTATTTTGTTACTTTTATGACATACTTTATATTTTTTAATCATTGTAACATATTATCTAAGTTTGTTAAATTATTTAAAAACTGATATTTTTATAAAATTAATTACATTTTAAAAACTTCTTATGTGCTAATATAACATATCGATGAAAACATATTCAGAGTCCTCTTTGTGCGGCCTGCTGGTCCCCAGGAGAGGGAGGAGGAGAAGGAAGAAGTCTAAGGGGAAAATTAAGAGAAAAAAGAAGATAATAAAGAGAAGGTGGCAGAGGAAATGCACGGAAAGGGGAATCAGGAGGGGAGAGAAAGAAGCAGAAAAAAGAGGTCGGAAAAGAGGACGGAAATGAAGAAAAGGGGGGGGGCAAACCAGGGAAGGATGAGGAAGAAGAAATGGAGGAGTTCTGGGAGAAATGAAAGAGGGAGAAAGAGATGAAAAGGGGGAGAAAGAGATGAGGTGAAGGAGAAGGAAGAGGACCAAGAGGAGGAATATTGATAGTAAAATAACGAGGAGGAGAACGAAATGCAAAAGGCGAGACCGATGTAGATGAGAAGAGGGGATGAGCAGGGGAGACAAATGAAGAAAAGGATGAGGAGAAGGGGAAAAAGTGAAGTACGATGGGTAGGAAAATGGAGCGGGCGAAAAGTAGGAGGTCATTGGTGAAGAGAAGAAAGAGGAGGCGAACTAAGACGAGGAAGTCAAGGAAGAAATAGAGGAGGAGCGTAGAAATGACGAGGAGGAGAAAGAGGAGACACAGAAATAGGAAGGTATCAAGGCTCTAGAGAAAAGATGCACATCTTTCCTCTATGTAAAGGCCGTCGATGAGAAGACAAGGATCAGAAGGAGAAGAAAGCCGAGGAGGGAGAGAAGTAAACGGAGGGAGAGGAGGAGAAAGAGGAGGAGGAGAGGAGAGGAGAAGGACTTCTCCTTACGCGGCCCCGCGCCGCGCCATTCCTTCGCTTCGCGCCGAGCCGAGCCGAGTCGAGCCGAACCGAGCCGAGCCGAGCCGCGCGGCAGGAGCACAGGGGCGCGGGCGCTGACTCACCACTATTTCGGGCGGGTGACCGGGCGGCGTCCGCCCCGCGCAGCCCCGGCAGCGTCTGGCGCGGCGCAGCGCGGTGCGGCGCAGGGGCCACGGCAGCGCCGGTGCCGTACCGGGGGCGACGGGGCGATGCCTGCGCCGCGCGGCGACGTCATCATTAGGGGCCGCGGCGTTTAAAGCCACCGCCCACTCCAACGCCCTCCTCCTCCCCCTCCTCCTGCGGCGGCCTTTCTTCTACCGCCACTGTTCTTCTACTACTTCTATTTCTTCTACTCTTCTTCTTCTGATTCTTCTACTTCAGCTTCTTCTGTTCTTATTCTTCTTCCATTCTTCCTCTGGTTCTTCTGATTCTTCTACTTGTACTTCTTCCACTTGTACTTCTTCCACTTGTACTTCTTCCACTTGTACTTCTTCCACCTGTACTTCTTCCGCTTGTACTTCTTCCGCTTGTACTTCTTCCGCTTGTACTTCTTCCGCTTCTACTTCTTCCGCTTCTACTTCTTCCGCTTCTACTTCTTCCGCTTCTACTTCTTCCGCTTCTACTTCTTCCGCTTCTACTTCTTCCGCTTCTACTTCTTCCGCTTCTACTTCTTCCGCTTCTACTTCTTCCGCTTCTACTTCTTCCGCTTCTACTTCTTCCGCTTCTACTTCTTCCGCTTCTACTTCTTCCGCTTCTACTTCTTCCGCTTCTACTTCTTCCGCTTCTACTTCTTCCGCTTCTACTTCTTCCGCTTCTACTTCTTCCGCTTCTACTTCTTCCGCTTCTACTTCTTCCGCTTCTACTTCTTCCGCTTCTACTTCTTCCGCTTCTACTTCTTCCGCTTCTACTTCTTCCGCTTCTACTTCTTCCGCTTCTACTTCTTCCGCTTCTACTTCTTCCGCTTCTACTTCTTCCGCTTCTACTTCTTCCGCTTCTACTTCTTCCGCTTCTACTTCTTCCGCTTCTACTTCTTCCGCTTCTACTTCTTCCGCTTCTACTTCTTCCGCTTCTACTTCTTCCGCTTCTACTTCTTCCGCTTCTACTTCTTCCGCTTCTACTTCTTCCGCTTCTACTTCTTCCGCTTCTACTTCTTCCGCTTCTACTTCTTCCGCTTCTACTTCTTTCGCTTGTACTTCTTTCGCTTGTACTTCTTCCGCTTGTACTTCTTCCGCTTGTACTTCTTCCGCTTGTACTTCTTCCGCTTGTACTTCTTCCGCTTGTACTTCTTCCGCTTGTACTTCTTCCGCTTGTACTTCTTCCGCTTGTACTTCTTCCGCTTGTACTTCTTCCGCTTGTACTTCTTCCGCTTGTACTTCTTCCGCTTGTACTTCTTCCGCTTGTACTTCTTCCGCTTGTACTTCTTCCACTTGTACTTCTTCCACTTGTACTTCTTCCACTTGTACTTCTTCCACTTGTACTTCTTCCACTTGTACTTCTTCCACTTGTACTTCTCCCGCTTGTACTTCTTCCGCTTGTACTTCTTCCGCTTCTACTTCTTCCGCTTGTACTTCTTCCGCTTGTACTTCTTCCGCTTGTACCTCTTCCGCTTCTACTTCTTCCGCTTCTACTTCTTCCGCTTCTACTTCTTCCGCTTCTACTTCTTCCGCTTCTACTTCTTCCGCTTCTACTTCTTCCGCTTCTACTTCTTCCGCTTCTACTTCTTCCGCTTCTACTTCTTCCGCTTCTACTTCTTCCGCTTCTACTTCTTCCGCTTCTACTTCTTCCGCTTCTACTTCTTCCGCTTCTACTTCTTCCGCTTCTACTTCTTCCGCTTCTACTTCTTCCGCTTCTACTTCTTCCGCTTCTACTTCTTCCGCTTCTACTTCTTCCGCTTCTACTTCTTCCGCTTCTACTTCTTCCGCTTCTACTTCTTCCGCTTCTACTTCTTCCGCTTCTACTTCTTCCGCTTCTACTTCTTCCGCTTCTACTTCTTCCGCTTCTACTTCTTCCGCTTCTACTTCTTCCGCTTCTACTTCTTCCGCTTGTACTTCTTTCGCTTGTACTTCTTTCGCTTGTACTTCTTCCGCTTGTACTTCTTCCGCTTGTACTTCTTCCGCTTGTACTTCTTCCGCTTGTACTTCTTCCGCTTGTACTTCTTCCGCTTGTACTTCTTCCGCTTGTACTTCTTCCGCTTGTACTTCTTCCGCTTGTACTTCTTCCGCTTGTACTTCTTCCGCTTGTACTTCTTCCGCTTGTACTTCTTCCGCTTGTACTTCTTCCGCTTGTACTTCTTCCACTTGTACTTCTTCCACTTGTACTTCTCCCACTTGTACTTCTTCCACTTGTACTTCTTCCACTTCTACTTCTTCCGCTTGTACTTCTTCCGCTTGTACTTCTTCCGCTTGTACTTCTTCCGCTTGTACCTCTTCCGCTTGTACTTCTTCCGCTTGTACTTCTTCCGCTTGTGCTTCTTCCGCTTGTACTTCTTCCGCTTGTACTTCTTCCACTTCTACTTCTTTTATTATTCTGCTTCTTCTCTTTTTCTTCTTCTTCTATTTTTCTGCATCGTCTCTATTAATTTGCTTATTACATTGTTGATTTTCTTATTTTCTGTCTCTAATGCTTCTGTTTCTCTTGCTATTTTACTTAATATTATTCTTCTGCTTGCACGTTTCTATCTGCTTTTACTTCGTCTTATTTTGTGCTGCGTGTTTCTACTTCTAATCATTCTTATTCACATTTGCTGGAGGCGAGTCAATCAGGTTGCTTGCTGCAGGGCATGAGGTCTGTTTCAACCCTTAGATCGTCCTTACATCTATGAGATTTCTAAAACCCTCTCGGTTCAGAATTGGATTCGATTTTAGCTATACTGAAGAGTGTGCTTAAGTGTTCTTATGAACGCAATGTGAACCAATGGAGATTTGTTGCGTTGCTAGATTACTGATAGCAAAGATGTGAATGAGGCGGTGAACCGCTATCACAAAGAACGTTGAATGTCTCTTAAAAGATCCAAGCTAGACCAAATTCGAATTTTTGTCAGAGGGCACCTAAATCTTCAAAAAATGGTCGTGCATAGTAATAAATTTATGATTTTCCCCATCTTATAACTTTCATTGTGTTTGGCACTTGCCAAAAGGAAATGTCCCAGCAGATAAGGAATAAATTGATGAAATATCTCAACAAACGGAATTTTGAACTTGCTTGATTCTTGTAAGAATCCCCTCAATAATGACGTGTATGTACCTTATAAGTGACATCGAACGGAGACAAGAAATAAATGGTACCAGGATTAAGACAATATTCCAACCTTTTACAGAAATCTCTCTTGAAGGCACAGCTAATAATATTGGGGAATAAGCTTTAGATTTCAATACGCACGGAGACTAACAGACGTAGGTCGCCTTAATTTGAGTTGGGGTAAATGTTTTTTAATGCAAAACCAAAAACGCCAAAAATTGAATTTTCCGAATTTCTTTCCAATTGCAAAAAGCTATTCAGATCGGAGCCAGCACTGCTGCAGACTTTTCACTGACTCTGACTGGAATATTCAGGCATTCGACTCCCGACGGAGTTGGATTTTCGATTATAGTTAAATAGCTAGATCGAATTCAGCTGATGCCTGGAGGAGAATTCTAGTGGTCGGCTATCCTTAACGATGATTTTCCATGATTTCTTTTATCAACACAAGGTGGATGCTGGAACGGTACCCTAAGAAACGAACCACGAACCATGTGCGATCTTTCCTTCCTCGTTTTTGTCTTACGTTCCCCCTACTCACACACACACACACACACACACACATTTTTACGCACTACACTACCACACATTTTGGGAGACCAGACAGGTGTTTAGAGATTGCCCGGTCGGGACGGAGCCCTCCTGAGGGAAGTACCTGGACAAGGAAATCCCCAGTGTAGATCGGAGCAGAATTTCACCAACCATCTAGGAAGGAAACATGCCTCCGGTTGGGAAAACTTTCACTACACTAAAGGGATTAATTACCAAAGCAGTTGTCGGGTCCGGGTACACCAATCAATCAACCGAAAACCCAAATGTAGGGTTTAATGTTGGCTACTTTCACGGCACACATCCAGCACACGTTCGCAAAACCTGCGACATGTTTCCGTAAGACCATAAGACCATACGACAATGGGTATGAGATAAGGGCCTACGCGTCGCAGCGCCAGCGTCATCGAAGTATGATCTTGCTCCCTTCCTTTAGGCGCACTTACTACAGGTGTAGTCCAGGCTCATGCCTGCCTTCCGGCTCTGAAAAGGCACAGGAACGTTTAGTGCCTAATAGCTTCCTGTAATGGTGTCTTCTTTAGGTCAATACATGTTTGACTTTCAGCAAGTTAACATGAGCAGCTTGAATTGAGAATCACTACAGCTGTAGTCCACGCGCGTAACTGTGTTACTACTTTTGGTGAGTGCAATTTAGTGTCTTCTTTTAACAATCAGGTTCTGCTACTTCATTTAAATTCAAATTATGATTAGTTCGTAATGTCACTACCTTTACTTTTTATTGTGTGTTTAATTTTAGATTATTTAACTGTTTAAAATTTTCTTTGTAGACAAGTTTGTAAAGGTTATATCCGCATTGAAGCCATTGCTTATGTTATCCACATTGTAACAATTTTTTTCGCTTGTAAAGACGCAAATTAGTTTTTAATTTTTATTACAAAAACCTAGTTTCTTACAATTTATTTTGTTTATCTGGAAAATCAAATGTTAACTACTATATTATTTAAATATTGTTAAAAGTTTTGTCAAATACAGTCAATTTCTTGTATTATTATTATTATTATAATTTTTTTACTCACCTGTGCATTCAGAATGCTCTATTATTTTTTATATCACTTCAATTCACTTCTGAAGGATGTCGTTATTAATTTGGAAGTGCAAGGAGTATAAAAACCATGACACTATATTATTTTTAAAGAAATAACAATTTGGTTTTCATCTGTAGTCCTAATACAGTGATACGTCTGTGTCACTCCTCCAAACGGAGGGTTAATACAGGATTAAGTGCGATGGGCTGACAGTGTACGGTTTTCCAATATTGAATATACGTGCATTACATATACATAGATATATATTAAATCATCTTTTAGGAACAGATAATTTCGTTAAGGGAAATAATAATAATTGTAGTTATAGTAAGACACCGAAAAATTTTGGAATTTTTGCAATTTTCGAAAAGTTAAGGTTTTAACTAAAATAAACCTGTACAATTCTCTTAAACGTCTTTCATACTACCCAGCAACAAAATTTAATCAAAATCGTTTGAGCCATTTTTTTGAAATTTTTTTACGTGTCCCGCAGTCTTCATGTAAAGAACCCTCAAAATTAAAACATCGGTTACAAATTCAAGACGATTATTGAAGCCCCTTTATTGTAAGGCCCTAGGGTTTGGTCCTAGGGAAGAATTCAGCAGCTGTGTGGAAAATAATTCTTGCAGTTGGAGGTCTGATTGGTACCATGATTTCTCCGATCAACACGAGAATGCAGCACGAACTTTAGCAGAATCCAAACAAACGGATCAAGGACTCCGCCATTTTTCCTTCCTCATCCCTTCTCTCTCCCTTTCCCCCTACACATTTACATACACCGCACATGTTGGAAGACTAGTCAGCCAGAGCATAGAGCTTCTCCCGGCTACGGAGGTGCACTGTTGGGAGAGATACATGGAGGTGGAAACACCACACAAGCTGCAGTGTGTAGCGGTCCCGGATCTCTTGTCCTACGAGGATTTTTTTCATATTGATTAATGATTCCGGGCGCGTCAATTGGTAAAGTTATTAGTCCTGTAAGTGCAGTGCATATGTTTTCCTCGAGATGTGGCTGTGGTCTTCTCCCGCTGGATGGCACGATCCGCCACCGGCCTACCGTCGGCTAACGGGGATTCTCCCTACAAGGTATCTCCCACCAGGGGGACATCGTCCCAGCCAGGACAAGCTCTAAGCTCCTGAGTGGTCTCCCGACATATGGGTTAGTGCAGTGCATGTAAATGTACATGCGTGTAAGTAACGGGTGATGATACGACGAGGAAGAGGAAGGAAAGATGGCGCGCGGTTCGTGGCTCATTTGTTTGGGCACTGCTCCAGCATTTGCTTGGTATTGATCGGAGAAACCACAGAAAACTACCGACCAGAGCTGCCCGCCGCTAGAATTATCATCCACACCGCGACTGATGTGAATTTAATTGATGCCTTATTTTACGTGGCGAAGCTCGGGCCATCAGGCACGCTCTTCCGTCGCAAATTTTGCTACGCTCCTTTCACCAACTAGCGGAGAAAGGAGGTATTTCATGGGCGACGAAATAGGCGATTTGAATTTAGCTCAGAGGCTTCATTTAGACGTGAGGATCTTTTACATGCAGTAAATCTACTAACATGGGACAGCGGGCTTTACTTCCCCTCCTAAGGACGGCCTACGAAGGATTTTATCATCCTTGAAAACCCACGGCTTCGATCGGGTTTGAACCCGCAAACTTGGGTACAACAGTCCGATACTCTAACCACCATCACCGCCGCGAATTTGACATAGCTATCTAGCAAGTGTCAAAAATCCTGCCACCATCGGTACTCGAACCTAAGACCTCATTGTCAGAGGCACTGCAGAAATATAGCATGCAGTGTACTTACAGGACTAATGTCCATACCAGTTTCACGGTTGGAATTACAAAAATATTCAGTCAATCAAGCGAATAACCTGTGCTACAGCTGATGTTTAAGGGGTGGAACGTGCATTGGATAACGGTTTTGCGTACTCTAAATTCAGTAGGTAACATCGCAGTAAATTATATTTCTACACTAGTAGAGGGACGGAACTGTTTAAGCACGTTTTAAATATGGCTCATTGACGAGTAAGTCTACATTTCTCCATTTGTACACCAGTAGCCCTCGCACCCTTCTTTATTGTAGGAGCAATGCATATCATGTGAGCAGCGCTTTCTTGGATCACGCCGAGATACAACTCTGTGCCACATCTGCCGTTGCAATAGAAAAGGCGCCCATTGAAATGAGTCCAAGTCGCATTTCACTTTGAACACGGAACGTAACATGGTACGAGCAGCACAAAATCTTTGAACGTGGTCAGAGGGGAGAGTTGGATTGAGGTCCATCAAACACTAGCAAGTAAGGGTTACAACTTAGATGTGGGAGCCAGGGCTGCTCGTGTATGGGGACCGTAAGCACGTGCGCGGATTCGGAACCACGCCTCGACAAGTGGAAAGGCTAAAACGTCGCTGTGCGTTGGGAGCGACCCGTGAGTGACTGTTACGGGAAGAGATGCAGACGCCCGGTGGATGGGTAATGTCCATCGACATTATGAAGATGTACAAGTACTTTTTTTACATGAATTGTCAGGTAAGCTGATGCACTTCGCAGTACAAGACGGATTGAAGTGAATGGTCGGGAATGCCCATGCAACTCCAGTTTGTCGGACGTTCGACCAAACACCAACATGCTCCGGCTCGCCACTCAGCCTTACGATCCAGAAGTGCGCGTGTTCGGCCACCATTGTCATCCAGGGTTGCTCGTATACGAACCAAGTTTCAATAGGAAGTGGCGCCATCCAGGCTTGCGAGCCGGAGCTGCTGGTGTACGACCACCGTACTACAACTGACATCGCAATATAAAGAGGCACAAGTGCGAAGGGTCTAACCTTCTCTCCACCCGGGCGTGCCCTGCAGACAGGAGGGAGGCGCGTGGGCGGACCCGCAGCAGCCACTCGCAGCTGATAAACGCCCGCGCGGGCGGTATGGCGTCGGGAGCGAGCCGTGCGGGATGGAAACTGGAAGAAAAGCGAGTAAGATCCATATTTTTCATGAATAGTTAAAAATTCACACGTCCGGCCAAACATTAAATCGTCCCACTTTGCGATCCCGGTTGTTCGTGTACGGCAATCACTTCGGCTGCAGCTGACGTTAAATAGAAATCAACACTAAGTGACCCTGCACTCTGCACTACACAATTTCGCAGTTCAAGATCGTTTCATATGTCGGGAGTGTTGAAGCACATCCGGTTTCCCGGACATCAGTCCAAACACTAGAAAGTTCGGATCGTCATCCAGACTTGCTCGTGTATGAGCAATGACTGAATAGGAAGAGGGGACATACAGGCTTGTGAGCCGGACTTGCTCGTGTTTGACCATCGTTCTACAACTGAAGTCGCAATAACAAGAGGCGCAAATTGCAATGGGTCCAACCCTCTCCGGCCGGGAAACCTCTCAATCTCCTCCAGTCAGGGTGGAGGAGAAGACGCGTGGGCGCCACATGAACAAAATTTCAATAGAATGTGGCGCCATCCAGGCGTGCGAGCCGGGCTTGCACGTGTTTGACCACCGTTCTACAACCGAAGTCGCAATGGCAAGAGGCGCAAAGTGCAATGGGTCCAACCCTCTCCGGCCGGGCGTGACCTGAGGAGGGGGCGCGTGGGCGGACCCGGCAGCAGCCGCCCGCAGCTGATAAACGCCCGCGCGGGCGGTGTGGGCGTCGGGAGCGAGCCGTGCGCGACGGGAACGGGAAGGGCTGCGGGAGGGGCGGGCAGGGCCCATTGAGGCTGCGAGGCGTGACCTCCGATCACGAGGGCGCCCCGGGCACCGCTATGCGCCAACCTGCGACCACGTCATCGGCGAACAGCTGCCGGCCGCGCGCCGCGCACGCTGTTTTGTGCCGGCTCTTAACCGACTGCCAGAGCAGGGGATTGTCAGCCTTCTTCTTACTCTTCACTTCGACATTACGCAACCTCTTCACAATACGCTTCCTTATTATTATTATTATTATTATTATTATTATTATTATTATTATTATTATTATTATTATTATTATTATTATTATTATTATTAGTAGTAGTAGTAGTAGTAGTAGTAGTAGTAGTAGTAGTAGTAGTAGTAGTAGTAGTAATAGTAGTGGTAGTAGTAGAGGTAGTAGTAGTAGTAGTAGTGGTAGTAGTAGTGGTTGTAGTAGTGGTAGTGGTAGTGGTAGCAGTAGTAGTGGTAGTGTATAGACCATTACTGAGCACGCTACACGATTAATGTGTGTAATTTTGATGAGAATGAGGGGTGAAGGGACAATCACAAATACTACCATGTCTAGACAGGATTCGAATCTGGAGCCTCCTTGGCGCAGACGAGGCTCCTTGGATCAGTTCGAATCTAGTTTGTATATCTTCTAGGAGTGTTGAGGGTGAGGTCATGGCCAAATAAAACCAATAGGGACTCAGACTGTTACACTGGAATATGCCACGCCTAATGTTCATTTTATTAGTGATCACCGTTTCATTTTTTGCCGCGACAGAGTAGTGATCTTCAATTTGCCCATGGTGAGTTTGAGGAAATTCACTATCGTTGGATTAATACGGGTCAATGACAGTATGTAAACATGCGGCACCATGTCATAGGCCTTTTTGTAGTCAATAAAACAAGTGAACAAGTGGCGTCTCTTCTTACATGCTTGAGATATGACGATGCTGTCAATGAAAAGTTATTCTTTACACCCGAGGGAACCTTTGCTGCATCCTTTTTTAGTCTCAGCTAGGATAAAATTCGCTCTACAGTGATGTTTGATAATCATTGATAAACAACTTGTGATAATTTCGTAAAAAGAGTTAAGACATGTTATAGGCCTGTATTTTGCACGATCTACAGTATGACTGGTTTTGGGCTTCATAAATGTGACACCTTCGCATAGATAATGCGGCATTTCTTCGGGATAATTCAGGTAGTTGTTGATGACATTTAGGATCTTCCCGTGGAGACTGGTAAATTTTCGTTGAAATAGCTATGCAAACTATCTAACTCCGGGCATTTCAAATGGAACAGTCTCTGTGTAACTTTGACGTAAACGTCTGACCCCTCCCCATTGACCTGTCTGGCAAGGGAGGCCTAACCATTAGCTACGCTACCGCCCGCATAGCTCTCAGGGTCATTGGGGTGCTCAAGATCCACTAATAACGTCAAGGTCATGTACTCTCGAAGTGAAGTTGTTGTTGTTCTTTATCTTCTTTATTAATAATGATAATAATGATAATAATAACAATAATAATAATAATAATAATAATGATAATAATAATAATAATAATGATAATAATAATAATAATAATATCATTAACAATGCCACCTTTTCTTAGGTCATCCGATACCTCTTTTACCAGTGGGTCAATAGACAATTGCCAAATGGGGGATTCTATTAGCGTTTATTCTTCGTACGTGTTGTCTTCTAGAATCTTTATAATTTTCTCGTTATTCATTTATGTTATAAATGCCCAGATAGTTTCAGATATCTTTTAGAGATTATTAGTTGGGACCGTATTTATATGCACCAGAATTCAAGAAATGTGAATACGTTAATGCCGTAAATACTTTGAAAATACGCACTAAATTTGTCTTATAAATAGAGCTCCGAAGTTAAAGCATTTATATTTACTAAAATAGGCAACCAAAAAAGTATTTATTCTCGCTAAAGTAAAAGTGTATGTAAACAATGAAAAATCTCATTTGAAAGGAATTGTTGTAAAAATGTGTGAGTTTTTGGTAAATAAGTAAAAAGGTGTAGTAAATACACTTGGAAATACGTACAAATGTATATTTCAAACATTTCCAAAGCGTAATTCATAAACTTATGTCAAACGTTTGATTTTAACTGATGAAGAAACGAATATGACATTACATTCAATTTCTAGCCTTGGTTTTGATTAGAGCCAGGAATTTCAGTCAATTATTTTACCTATGATAGGCAGGCAAAAAAGCATTTATTCTGGAACAATTAGAGGTGTAAAAAGGCATGTAAATAATATATATATATATATATATATATATATATATATATATATATATATATATATATATAAAAAGGAATTATTGTAAAAAATAGTAATTAAAATATTAACATTTTTATTCTAATTCTAAAATTTACATTAGCATATACATGCAACAAAAAGATATTTTCTTTGTAATCGTGATCACCTAGTATGTTGACTACCAATTTGATTTACTTCCGACACTATCTCCTTGGAATGCTATGTGAACACCCACAATACTTATTATTGTGGATTTCCTTTTCAATTTGCATATGGCAACCGTGAAATCGGAATTGTAATTTTTGTTCTTGGCACTTGTGTATTCGACAGCAAAAAGAGTATATCATGTTCAGAGATCTCTTTCCTCAAAAAGGATCGGAGATCCTACTTCAATGTAGGATGAGATTACTAATTTAAATAATTAGAAATTGAACATTCCAAGTTAGAAAACATACTGCAAGGGGAAAATATGCATTTGCATATTTCTAACTATTGCAATCTGGTTCCTACGTATTAGGTATAGAACCCTGATGACTACCGTTATATGAAAGTATATATTTTGTATAAGTTGGTTGTAACTCTGAAAAAAATAAGCAGTTGAGGAAAGAATCGGCATGGATCATCGGTTGCCATAATCGGGTGGTTGTTGAGAGGGGGAACAGGGTTGAGTTCACTAGAAAAAAGGATGTCTTAGTGAAGGCCTCCTTCAATGAGGTGTCAACTAGATAAAACCGAAATATTAGCGATTTGGGGATAATCAGGAAAACGAACAACTAATAGTAGCAAAACCATGGGAAAAGAGATATAAATGCATTCATTAAAGTTCGCTTTGTGCAGTGCTACAATTAAAATTCCATAAATTAGTTCTAAAAAATGTCTAATTATCTGTAAATTGATATTTTGACCTTAATTTTCTTTGTTTTATACCTTACTTAACACTCCGCTCCTACTCTCTTCCCCTCCCCTTCCTTCCCCTGGAGAAAAGTACAAAAACAAAGAAACAGTGCCTTTTTTCTTCAGAAAATAAAAACATACGAAACGCCATTGAGGATGCAGAGCTGCAATCGAATACGTCACGGTTACAGCTGATTGCCTCGAAAACAATTGAACTGTTTCAATTTCTTCCTGAAAACGCATATATTTGATTGTGTTTTTCTGTCCATTCTCAAACTGCACGTACCTACTGAATTCAAAAGCGCGGTGTGTTACTCAAGAAGCAGCTGATGTGCGCTCTTTTTAAACAACGATGTTTTAAAGTTGGTTTAGTAACATCTGGCTAGTTTAGTACATACAAATTCGTGCGCAACCAAATTTAATTCGACAATGGCTGTATGTATTAATATATAATTAAAATTTAACTGAAAGCAAAGTTTAAAAAAGCCTCTTTTTGAGCGAAATACGAAGGTATGAGGAAATAGGAAGTATGAGTATTATCTCGGTCGAAGGATAGTCTGCTCCATGAAAATTGAAACAAACCCCGTTCGTTTGGTTCGAACTCATTACAGACAGTTATTTCTCATTTAACATGTACATCATTGTTATAATGGTAATTCTTCATCCGGAAACAAATCATCAAAAAAGCGAAAACATCAAACACCAAACATTAATGTTAAAGAAATATCAGCTTCTATACATCGATGTTTAAAACATCGATATTTTTACAGAATCATGGATGTTTTAAAAACATCGTCATCGATGTCGCATTCCGAGACACAGGTGCCGGACTGCAAAATAAAAATGTATTTACCTACGCTCTCACTTGCCTATGGAAGCCTATGCTGTTACTAGCGAAGTAAAAGTCTTTCGCCTACTACGTACATGCACCGGCCGGCACTCGTACACGCCTTGCAGTTCGAGGAGAGCGATTTGCCTGTCCAGACATGCCCCTGCAGGCGCTGAGCCTGCCCTCGCGCATTGGCTTCCGGGAGGTGACGCGACTTTGCGCTCGGTGTCGCAATCGGGATTAGGGTTGCCACCTCTCCGGTTTTAGACCGGAGACTCCGGTTTTTGAGCTTCATCTCCGATCTCCAGTTTTTGAAAAATTATCTCCGTTTTTTTTTTTCAATACATTTTCAAATTTTTTACAAAATAAATACATTTTTCAATTTAAAATTTAAAGCTTTTTCTATTTCATCAGAAATCTGTCCTTTCCTTCTTCATTAGAAAGATAAAGAGCAGAACATGAAAATTGGTCTTGCGATTCTCGTGTTATCGCCATCCGCTGTCTCTTTCTTTCTACGCATATCAGACAGAGACAGCATCTAGCGATTATGCGAGAATCGCATCGCGCAACAGTTTCAAGAATAATCCCCCGGGAATGCTATTCGATATCTTCATTTTGAACAAGATCGAATTTTCGTTCGTTTTTTCTTCATTTCGTATCAAAGGCTGAATATTTAGATATACAATAACAATTTGAAATAAATGTTAAAAACGAATAATTATACAGGTAAGTTTTACATACAAATTTGTTTTACATATCTTTATAACCTAAAAATAATTAATCATAATTCTTTGTTTAGAAATAACTGAAGTTAAGACTATATTTATTGAACGAAACAACATTTTAAGAAATTCCGAAAAGTTGTGTAATGTGTTGAAATAAATAAAAGTCTGCGTCAATTTCTATTTAGATTTCAGTAATTACCCCCCCCCCCCCGGTCGCAGCAGTCTCCGGTTTTCTGGAATTGGCAAGGTGGCAACCCTAATCGGGATAAACATTCTGTTTGTGGCTCCTCGGACGTTAAAGCAATCGAAAGCACTATCGATATCAAAAACGGGTGGAATCGAGAGAGAGGGCTTTTGAACGGTTAGGTCGAAACGCATATGCCGCAATGGAAGACGTTCCAAATTGTGGCAGCAGGGAGTGCTGCTTATACATTCTTTCTTGTGCTGCTCCAGTTAAATTGACATCAGCTGTTCTGTGTTGTTCATGGCGCATCATTTGGGACTTTTGTAACTTTTCGTGACTTGTATATATAACATTTGATAATAAAATAAGTATTTAAATTTGTACCCAAATACCACATATTTACAAATCAATAGTACTATTATTCTTATATCAAATAAGTAAAACAAATAAAGCAGGGCCTACGTATGTGGATGTAAATACGTAGTAAAAAACAAAAACAAAAAACAAGAGCAAAAGGAATGTAAGAAATTCAAATCTTTTATTCCCTAATTCATTTTTTAATCAAGGTATTCACTATTTCAGTAATATTTTATAATTATATAATATTTTATTCACAAAATTAATGTGCCAAATTCATTAACATAACCTTCATCTTGGCCAGTAGCGTTGGCCAACGAAAGGCAGGTGCGAAACTTCTCTTCAGAATGGCAGACACTCAAACCTCATTAGTTTTCTCACTTTATATCTCAAACTAGGGATAAGATTTGAAATATAATTATTAATTTAAAAATGTGCGTAACAGTAGTAAATTAAATCCAACGCTAGAGAAAAAGTAGTTATGAACGTTTTATTCGGAATATTCAATTCAAAATGGACTACTTTTTATCTCATTACTATACAATGTATTGTATGTGTATTCAAATCGCGCATTCCAGCCAGGAGAGTGGGTAGAGTTGGTCAAAAATAAATTGCAATTGATGGAGAGAGATAACTTCCTGAAACTCTGAAAGAAGTTCCATTTTCTTTCTGCCTTCATTGATTAGCAAAATAACTCTTAAGATGACATTTTACATCAAACGCATATAATGAGGAGAAAGTCAGAACTTCATTACATTCTCAGTTGCCTTTTATAAAAAAATATTTGCAATTGCTAATATTAATTATGTATCTATCTAATGTATTCTATATGAGTTGAATATTTTGCAAACATGTGATTGTGTAATCTATACTTACAAATATGTAAATATTTAAACAGTTATTCAATAGTAATAACCTTTAACCTACGGTATTATGAGAGAGAACGTGAGAGAGAAAAATGAGAGCGAGATTGATAGAGAAAACGAAGGAGAGAGAGAGAGAGAGAGAGAGAGAGAGAGAGAGAGAGAGAGAGAATACCTCGCAAGGTTATGTATCCATAAGAGTGTTTCTGAAAATGTGTGTACGATGTGAAATGTTTAAGTGCTTACGTTCGTGGGTAATTTGAAAGAGGGCTTCAAAAATTTCTTCACATGGCTCTAAGATGCGAGACTTGTCATTACAAGAAAGAAGTTTCGTCTTTGATCTTAAGTTTACCTGTTTGAATGAAAACTCTTGAATGGAGTATACCCAACAACATCAACATCGGGATATGATGTAATCTAACAACTCGCCATTAATATCACGCGCCTGCCAGCTATTAACTTGTAAGTACGGGAGAGATTACCCTATGCTATTAAGTAAATGACGATAATTTGGCGAGGAGTCATGTACCAGGGTACGTAAAATGTTATGTGTCAAGTATCAAGAAGGTTACAATTATTTAAAGACTAATAAGAAATTTTGAGTTGTATTTTGATATTCAAACGTATTGCAATGTGATTTTCAAGTACCACAATGTTAAATAGATACATAAAAAGTATTACAAGCCTGTGATAATTAGTGAATACATATGTCCTTAAATTATAGTAATACGTGAAATTGATTTCAATGTAAAACATTTACTTGCTCCGACAAATAACTTTCATAAAATAGGAACGCTAAATATATAACTTTGAAACTAAACGAATTAATTATATTGAAGCTTATTGAAAGTAAATTTAATATAAAAAGTACAGAAAATAGATATAAAATCATATCCGCTTACATAATGACGGATTTCGTTAACCTCAATGCAAAATATCGATAAAAACTCTGTACGGATTCTCTGTTCGGAAATGTAGATTCATTTGCCAAGTTTTTTGATGCTGCTCAGTTATTTTTTGAAGTGATATCACGAACCTTCTGACGTATAATGTGGGAACTAACAATTATACTGATGATTCATTCACGAAGTGAGCACACCAAATGTGTAATCTCATACTATTACAGAAGAGAGTAATCGACTGATACATGAACACAGAGCAAAGGGAGGCAAAAAAGGGAGTTTTCTGAATCCAACATGTGAAGTGTTGAAATGTTCCTTGTAAGTTTGTTTTTCTTTTTTAATCAGAGAGAGATCGGAGAGGAGAAGAGAGGGATGAAGGGAGTCGGAGGGAGGCAGAGAAGACGGATGAAGAGAGGTGATGCAGAATGAAGAGAGGTGAAGAGGGGCGGAGAGGGGTGAGGTAGAGTAAAGAGGAGTGGAGTGGAGTGAAGAGGGTAAAGTAGAGTGAAGTAGGGCGGAAAGCAGTGAAGTGAAGATAGAAATAGATATATTATATTACATTAGATTAGATTTATTTAGTCAAAAAACAGTAAAAACTGTAGGTGACGTATGGGGAGAAGATAATCTGTGCTCGTTTTCTTGAGTTCCAGAATCTCTTCCCATCATTTTAACTATAAATATTTGAAAGATGAGTAAAACTTTGAACTAAATAAATAAATAAAAATAAATTT
Organism: Gryllus longicercus; assembly: GCA_038098605.1. Taxonomy (NCBI): domain Eukaryota; kingdom Metazoa; phylum Arthropoda; class Insecta; order Orthoptera; family Gryllidae; genus Gryllus; species Gryllus longicercus. The sequence goes on along the minus strand of JAZDUA010000074.1, from coordinate 485,975 downwards.
TAAAAAGCGCGAGATTTGCAATATTTAAAAAAATAGACATTTTTGTCCCCGAGTTAAAGAAAACTTATTTGCATCGGTAAACGAATTACAGGTTTGATTTTTCTGCATTGGTAACAAAATAGTAACAAGCCTTTACTTCTACTCTTATCATTACAAGCAACGGAAGAGTTCAACAAAACATGAGCATAACGAAGCCACATTTACGTCCAGAAGCAAAGCAAGGGGCCATCTCAGCATTTGTTCAATGGATCAGGGAAACTGGACAAAAACCTGATCGAGATGGGGGTCATTCAGCCGGAAGCTGAACAACATTATTTGTTACAAACATATTAAGTATATATATATATATATATATATATATATATATATATATATATATATCACAAGAAGGAGAAGGTCTTTTGATTTAAATTTTTCCTTCATAATATCTCGTATCTTTTTAACTCAGAATGCTCAGAAAGTCTATTCAGTGCCAACAGAATGCTCAACATTCAAAAATATTTTCATTTCAACAAAAGAAATTGACTTGTAAAATTTGGACTCGGTTGATTTTCTACATTTAACACACAAACAAAACAAAAACATTAGCTCTAAATAACGAAAGCAGGTAATTTGTATTTTCGATTAAGCTGAATTATACTGTAACTGAATATTATATAATTTAAATAATGATATGCAATATTAACCAGAGTGAAATTTATCCCCTGTTGCTCATATTTTAAATATCTTATACGAGTCAAAAATAGAATTGGTGCACTTTTTTTATATTGCTCAAGTTCTTCAGAAGAATTATTATATTTTAACTGAAGGGGGAAACACTATAGTTTCTAATAATACAGAAAATCACATACTGCCATTTTTCACAGAATAATAATAATAAGCTAGCTTGACCCTTGCAAACATTTCGATCTTTGTCAATCTCTATTAAGAAGGAGAATGTCTCCCTACTGCAGCATTTGTTCTATTGACCGATCAATTTTATTTTACATAGGTTTGAAGGTTCCACTTGATTCCTATCAACATGCATGTTACGGAGTAGACGAACCCAGAAGTCCTGATCCACCGAAAATATAACAGAAGGTTCAAAAGAGTCGCGTTGTGTTGAATATTGCTGAAAATGGCATCACTTGGGCCCTTCTTGCTCCTCGCATGTTTTGCAGTACATTCCTCCACAGGTTTCCTACATGCTTTCAGCATTTGGCCTCGCATTCTTCTGCAAGGTCTGTAGGTGTTCCCTGTAAGTTCCCCTCATATTTCCTCGCATTCTAGACATGTTCTGCTACATGTATCCCATATGTCTCCCCGCATCTTCACCGTCGCATTGATGTACATTTCCCCGGAATTTTCTCACAATTTCCTCCCTTTTCCCGCAAGTTTCCTGTAGATCTCCTCCCACTTTTCCCATAAATACTTTTCCCAATGTTTTCTCATGAACTCCTGGTGGTAGTACCACCGCAAGTTGCCTGCCTGTCCTCAATATTTCCCCAGATGTGCCTCAACAAGCAGCAATTATTTCCCCAGATGTTCCAAGACACCAAAGAACTTATATATGCTCTCCATGTATGTTCTCAAGATACATGTTCTCCTTGTATATTTGTTTATAAATGTATGTGTATTATTACACACTCTAAATAATGCAAATAGTGCGCGGTGTTATAATAAGTAAGAATGTAAGGCAAAGTAGATTTATATTAGTTCGTAGGTATCTAGTTTGTAAGCTAGACCGTAAGTGACCAATGCACACTGAACAGCCAAACAAACTGGTATAGTTACGCGTATTGAAATAAAGAGAACTGGAACCAATTAGAATACGGCGCTCCGAGCGGCAACGTATAAATAAGACAACTAGAGTCTGGCGCAGTTGTTAGATCGGTTACTGCTACTACAATGACAGTTTATCACGATTTAAGTGAGATTGAACGTGGTGTTATAGTCGGTGCAAGAGAGATGGGGCACAGAATCGCCGAGGTCGCGATGAAATTTGGATTTTCCCGTACGGCCATTTCACGAGTGTACCATGAATATCGGGAATCCGGAAAATCATACCTCCGGCATCACTGCTGCCGCAAAGATATCGTGCAAGAACGAGACCGACGACGACTGCGGAGAACTATTAATCGTGACATCAGTGCTATCCTTCCGCAAATTGCGTGCGAACCATTGAACAAGATATTATCGATATGTGGTTTCGGAGCCGAAGGACCATTCGTGTACCCTTGATGACTGCACAACACAAAGCTTTGTGCATTGCCTGGCCCGTCAACACAGACATTGGACTGTTGATGACTGGAAACACGTTGCCTGGTCTGACGAGTCTCGTTTCTTATTTTTCCAAGCGGATGGACGTGTACGAGTAAGGCGACAACCTCATGAATCCATGGACCCTGCATGACAACAGGGGACTGTTGAAGCTGGTGGAGGCTCTGTGATGGTATGGGGCGTGTGCAGTTGGAGTGATATGAGACTCCTGACACATCTAGACACGAAACGTAAGCATGTGACACGTACGTAAGCATCCTGTCTGATCACCTGCATCCATTCATGCTCATTGTGCATCCCGAAGGACTTAGGCAAATTCCAGCAGAACAATGCGACTGCCCACACGCCTCGAATTACTACAGAATGGCTTCAGGAACACTCTCTAAATTTACACACTTCCACCTCTCACCAAAATCCCCATACATGAACATTATTGACAATATCTAGGAAGCCTTGCGACGTGCTGTTCAGATGAGATCTCCATCCCCTTACGAAATTTATGGACAGCCCTGTAGGATTCATGGTGTCAATTACCTCCAGCACTACTTCAGACATTAGTCGAGTTCATGCCACGTCGTGTTGCGGCACTTCTGCGTGCTCGTGGGGGGCCTACACGATATTAGGCAGGTGTACCAGTTTTTTCGCTCTTCGGTGTAAATAGAATTTAAGAATAAATATGAAATGTGACGTGCCACCCGCAGGAGTGCACTCGTGGAAAAAACAAGAATTATTGAAGAAGTCCCACAGACGCTCGAACGTTTAGTCCGACAGGAAAGCCTTATATGAACGACGAAGCCTCGTACAGTAATAGTATAAGTGTAGCAAGGCAATCACAACAGTTAATAATGCAAGAGATGCAGATGCCTCGGACGTTCCAAACTGTCGAAAGTATTTAGTAATGTATTTAATGCTCAAAGATAGGTTCGATGTACAACATAATAATAAAAATTAAAGCAGATAAGGCGTAGCGGATTAAATATAACTTGATAATACTCTAGTATAGAAAGTGAGGCAATAAGCACATGTAAATGGAAGATAAGAATAGATTTAAAAAGTTTCTTCATACGTTCATAGTTTGTTTCACTGCAGATTTCCCAACCGTCCCTCTACAAGTTTCTTGGTGTTCCCCGTATACTTACCTGCTTCCGCATGTATCTACACATGTTAATCTGAACATTTTCTTCTTCTTCTTCTTCTTCTTCTTCTTCTTCTTCTTATTATTATTATTATTATTATTATTATTATTATTATTATTATTATTATTATTATTATTTTTATTCACGTTAAGGCAATATTGCCTGTTTCATCTACTGATCTTTCCATCTCTTTGGTGGTCGACAAACATCTCTTCTTCCTTATGGGATATAAGTATACATTGATCGTGGTACTCTTGCGGCATTCAATCTCTTTACATGAATGAGCCTTTTTTCTCTATGTGTTGTTATATTTTCGTTGGTGGATTATGTACTAAGTTTTTTCTAATAGAATTCTTTGTCTTATGGTCTAAGTTTGAATATCCTGCTACCCATCTTAGGAATTTAATTTCACTGGTTTCCAATATTTTTGTATCTACTTGTGCTAATACTATTCTCACATGTCATATCATTTTCACTATATATAGCAGAACAGGAATTCAATCCGTTCTATAAAACATCAGAAGGGTATCTGAATTTGAACATTAAAGTGCAAAAGAAAGTGTTTTCACGAAATACTTATAACTAGAGCGAGATCCTTATGTAATTACATAGATTTCGTCTTTCCATGTCCAATTCTCAAAATCTCAAAACCTTCAGACAGCGACTGAATTCGACATATCTATGAAGTTAGTGCGGAAAACTGAGCCCCCGGGTCAGAGGCACTACTGTGACATCAGTTGCTTGAGCGACATAAACAGGCACTCTGACTCGCAATGGCACAATTACAGAGTTACGTATCGATAGCGTCTTACAAATGCATTCAGCCGTCATAATCCCTAGCATGTTAGTTATAAAGAGAGGATAAACACCAACATTACAATTTCAGAGGCACAGTGGATTTTTGATCAGAGAAATCAGGGAAAACTACTGATTAGAGAAGCCGGCCGCTGCAATTCTCCCGACTGCGGCTACATTCGACGTTGCTAGTGGCAAAAATCCAGCCACCGACGGGACTCGAACTCTTCACCCTCCCGGTCAGAGGTACTTGAGTAACATCAGTTGTCTGAGCCCACTAATCAGGCCCTGTGTCTCACAGAAGCTCCATTACGAGGTTCCATGTTGATGGCGTCATATCAATGCACCGAATCGTCACCATCCCTAGCATGTTATATAGAAAGAGAGGACAAACCGCAACAGTATTATTTCAGAAGTAAGAAAAAGGTTGAGCGGAGAAACCACAGAAAACTGCCGATCAGAGCAGCCGGTCTCCATACATTGACTAAATTCCACTTAGCTAATGCCGAATATCCAGCCACCGTCAGGACTCGAACTCTTCAACCTCCCGGTCAGAGGCACTTGAGTAACATCAGTTGTCTGAGCCCACTAATCAGGCCCTGTGTCTCACAGAAGCTCCATTACGAGGTTTCTTGTTGATGGCGTCATATAAATGTACCGAGCCATCATCATCCATAGCATGTTATTTAGAAAGAGAGGACAAACCCCAACAGTATTATTTCAGAAGTAAGAAAACTTTTGATCGGATAAACCACGGAAAACTGACGATCAGAGCAACCGATCTTCATACATTGATTAAATTCCACTTAGCTAATGACGAAAATCCAGCCACCGTCGGGATTTGAACCCTAGGGCCTCCCATTCAGAGGCAGCGTCACGTTCCAGGTTGGTCACCCCTGACCTAGACGACGACGGCGACGACGGCGGCGGCGGTGGCGGCGGCGACAGCGTGCGCGCGTGTGGCGGGCGGGCCGGGCCGGGCCGGGCCCGCCGCCGCAGACGGGCGACAGAAGGACGCGGACGAACAGCCCAGGGGAAGGGGGAGAGCGAGCGGGCGGGCGGGCGGGCGGGCCGAACCCAGAACGGCCTCCAGCATTTAAATACACGCGGGCCGTTAGTGCGGTAATATTGCAAATTGCGGGCGCGAGACGGGCGACGGGGCCGCGGGAGGGGGAGGGGAGGGGAGGGGGAAGGAGGGGGGGGGGGTCGCGGCGTGGCGCGTGCGTCGCCAGGGCCACGGAGGCCGACGTCGCTAAGCGTCGCGACGCCCCCCCCCTCCAGCCGCCACGACGACGCGTCGCGCCGCGCCGCACAGTGGTCTGAAATGGCACATGCGAGAGGTCGTTCAGGGCGTCTACTGATGTCACTGCAGTGCCTCTGACCGGGAGGTCCTACGGTACGAGTTCCGACGTAAGCAGGAGTTTAGACACTGGCTTGTTACCTAGGCCGAATCCAATCGCTGTCTGGACGAGAATTCTAGCCGCCGGCTTCTCTGATCGGTAGTTTTCCGTGGTTTCTCCGATCAACACCAAGCGAATGCTGGAGCAGTACCCTAACAAACGGGCCACGGACGCGCGCGGTCTTTCCTTTCTCTTCCTTATTCTATTATCACCCTTCTCTTACACACACTAACATGCACTACATTTCCACACATGGCGGGAGAACGGTTGGCAGCTTATTTCGTCTGAGGCGGTGCCACCCTGTTTCGATATACCTGATTTTGGAGAAAACTTTGCTAGCTGACGGTAGGTTGGCGCCGGATGTCGCCATCCAGCGGGACCAATGTTCCTAGCAGTTAGCGTGCCCGGAATCACTAACAATCAATCAATCAATCAATCAATGACAAGGTACACGCAACGCCCGCATGTTTCTAGAGCTCTCATTCCAATCGATGAGAGAAGGCTGAGGGCTTGTTTATTATGACGGCAGAAGTATTGTGTCAAATCCTTAGCTCGTTCTTCGAATCAAAATTGTTTCAGTTACACGAGATCAAATATTTCTGGTTATAAGATTTTGCCAAACAGAATTCTGATACTTTTTTTATAATTAAGGAAATTCTAACTATCCAAATGGACTTTTCAAAAACAATAATTTCAATGTAATTTAATAGACCCAAAAGCGACTTGTTTACATATACAAATGACGGAATTTGGAAGAGTATTTTTTTATTTATTACGTCGGAGTTGAGGAACTGTGGAACAACCGAAACAATAAGGCCGAAATAAATAAAAAAGGGGAAGGCAAAGGGTGGCAAAGATTCATGGGAACATTCGTTTAAAATAAATTGAAAAAAGTAATCATAAGTTTTGGAAGACAATCGAACACGACAAATTCTTATGTAAGTAAAAGTGTCAAGCCGAACGGGACACTTTTATTATTATACTTTTATTATATTAAATATAAACCAAAAAACCAGAAGAATATTTAATTTATTTATGGAAGGGAGTGGGATCAAGTTTGAGCAAAATTTAAAAGAAAAAATGTAATTACATTCCCAAAAGTAAATGATAAACGAGGAAGATGGCGATTGATTCTCAAACTTTAGAAAAAACACATAATCTTGAAGGCAGACGGATGTTAGACTCGGTGTATGTCGCATCGCAGATGGAAGTCATGATGATTGGATGTTGATAAATGAAATGTTATTTTTGAGTGATAGGTGGAAGTACCATTACGCTCATAAAATGGATTTAAAAATGGGAAAATGGTAATTTCGGAGGTCGGTAAGGCGAGTGCTAAATTGCGAGATTTGTGGAACTAGAAGCGACAGACGTCAAGGGAAGTGGACATTTAAATTTTTGTTTCAACATATGAGAAGGCTGTCAATGTTTCGTAATGGTTAGAATGTGAAATTTGAATGTAAATGGCCGTATAAAAAAGGGAAAGGAAAACGCGCATTTGTCAATGACTTTTTAAAATATTTTTACGTATGAATGTGTTGTACTATTGGTTTCGAAGAAAAGGGTAAAAAATTAAGTTGATGTTGTTTGTTTAATGAGTTATGTGTTAGCTATTGGAAGTATAGTGAAGCAAAGTAACAATTTTTTGATACAGAAGTAAACGGAATTGCGCCGGTACTTGCGGCAGAAATTATCAATTTCGACATATTTTGTGTTACATTTCAGTTGTGAGCAAAAGAAGAGCAAAGTACTTATCCAATTCCCAAACCGATGATAGACATCCCGGTTCCCGAATTCCCGATTTCGCGCATTCACACCCTCAAACAAGTTTTACTGAAAACGTCGGAATACTTCTAAAACGTATGGATATATTTATTTTATTAAACTAATTACATTTAAGATAATTCGAGTTACGTTACATTTGGCATTCCCTACGTTAGGCGAAAATAAATAGTATTTGTTTTATCATTATTATTTATATGAGAGCTATTACGATCGACCTCATAATAACGGTAATGGAGTAGGGGTAAGGATTCCGGAGCTCAAGAAAACAAGCGAGTATTACATTATAACTCCGATTTAAATGTAGCGTCTCCTCAATATCACGAGCTGGATGGTAAGGGGAACTATGTCATCCATTCGGGTAACCAAGTATATAAGTCGTAACGAAGCTTCAGATTGGATGACAATGAATGGGACAATGACAATGATACTCTCCTACCAGTTCAAGATCTTACATTTAACAGAACACTACATTTAAATTGGATAATAGAGCCAGGAAGTTTGGCAAAATACCTTTTTATTGTTGAGCTTTTTTGACTTTCAACAATAGGAATCACATCATTGTACTTTTGAGGTTGGTGTATTGTACCACACTCACGAGAAATTGTATAGTTAATAGTCTATTGAAATGTTTGCAGAGCATAGCGTAAAAAGTGGTTATCAATCACGTGACGTGTAGCATGTGAAGTATAATACATTTCAATAGCAAAGCACTGCCGAGTCCACTAGTGAACAACAAAACCAACAATACTGATGTTAAAACAATAATACGAAGCGCGCCGCTTGCACCCGCAGCCGAGCCGACGCGGGACTCGGTTACGGCGTCGTCGCGTGAAGCGCAGGGCGCGGGGCGGAGCGGCGTGGCGGGGGCGGGGTTGCGAGGGCGGGGGCGGGGGCGGGGGCGGGGGCGGGGCGGGGGCGGGGGCGCTGGCGGGGGCGGGATCGGTGCGGGGGCGGGGCGGGGGCGCTGGCGGGGGGCGGGATCGGTGCGGGGGCGGGGGCGCTGGCGGAGGCGGGGGCGGGGCGCTGGCGGGGGCGGGAGCGGGGCGGGAGCGGGGGCGCTGGCAGAGGCGGGGGCGGGGCGTGGGCGGAGCGGGGTGGGGCGGAGCGGGGTGGGGGCGCTGGCGGGGGCGGGAGCGGGGCGGGGGTGCTGGTGGAGGCGGGGGCGGGGGCGGTGGCTGGGCGGGGGCAGAGGCGGGGTGGGGGCGGGGCGGAGGTGGGGTGGATTGGAAGCGGGGCGGGGTGGGTGTGTAGCGGGACGGCGGTGGGGCGGGGGCGGAGAGGGGCGGAAGCGGGGTGGGGGGCGGGGCGGGACGGCGGCGGAGCGGGGGCGGAGCGGTGGTGAAGGCTGGGCGGAGGCGGGGGCGGGGGCTGGGCGGAGGTGGGGGCGGGGGCGGGGCCGGACGAGGAAAGGCGATCGGTGCCGGCGGGGCCGGAACACGCGCCCGGGCTAACCACCGGGTAACCGCCCGGCGCCGCTCCGCCCGCTGCCTGCCGCTGGGGCCAACAGAGGGCATTACGGGCGCTTTATGGGCGCAGATGAGGCGCATTAACGGCCATAAGCGCCGGTCACGTGCGAGAGCGAACGCGTCCGCCCGCGCCGCCCGGTGCGGTCCGCGCGCCGCGTGGGGGGGTGAGGCGCCGCGTGGGAACGCGGATGTTGCGGGAAACGTAGAGACCATGGGTGATCACGGGGGGGGGGGCGGCAGGCGGCAGAAACGGATCGATTGTTGCTTTCTCGCTGTCGCTTACGCAGTGCGGAGGAAGTTCTGTTATACTGCTCGAATTTACGGCAGACAAACTATTATTTCAGGGCCCTGGTATTTTTGCCTCTTTTTTGGGTCGTTGATACCGAAGAATGGAATGACGACAAATCTTTCGTCCGTCCATCTGTCTGTCCGTTCATCCGTCAATCCGTCCGTCCATCGGCCTGTCCGTCTGTTCGCCTGTCCGCCTGTCCGTCTCTCTGTCCGTCCATCTGTCCGTCCATCTGTGAACAACTCTAGCGGCTAAATCGTTCAGCCGAATTTCTTTAAAATTGATATTCCATCTGATGTCGGCCCCTTGAATTCAAAATAGATATTTTAATTTTGGGAGTATTTACGTGAGGCCCCTGAAATATTTTCCACATTTCCAAAAAATGGCTCCATTGTTTATGATTGAATTTTATTGTTAGATAATGTGAAGGACATTTAAACAATGGTGCAGGTCTCATGTTCCTTAAAATCCCTGATGTGTCGAAAATTACAAAAATTCTCAATTTCGTTCGGCGTCTTCCTACAATAACAATTATGAAGATAGAGATTTCTTCCGTAAATGAAATGTTTCTTAAATATAGATTTTGCAGTAAGGTCATATATAATTTTTAGAATATTTGAGTACTTTTCGCGTAATTTTGCGTTAAAATACAAGCGAGAAAGTACGTGCTGTTTTAGCATCACTAGTTGACTTGGGGAAGCAAATGGACGTTTAAGGTGTGAATTACAATGACGTATTATTTACAATGTACGAATTATACAATTAGAATGTGTAAGAATTATACAATTAGAATTATTATATAATTATAACGTGTAAATATACAATATATAGCCGAACTGGATGGCCAAGGTGCCTAGAGAGTGTACCGACTCAGCACCTGCGTGGGAAGGGACGCAGGTTCGAGGCCCGCCTTGGGCATCATTGTTTGTCCCTTGCCTTTCTTGTATGTGTGTGGTCGCGGAAGACCTTGTGAGTCTGTTGACGACAGGCCAATGAACTCGCAAGTATGTCTAGTGTAAAGGTTAATTCCATGTGGATACCCGGCGCGGATAGCCGAAATCTACATTTCTTGAAGCTGGAAAAGACCCAGAAAAAAACATATTGTACATAATATACAATCTTATCAACTACAAGAGGCTATCTCCCATTTGTTGGTGAAATTTAATCATTAGCATAGTAACTTCAAATATCATTCTTTTGGAGTAATACGTTATTTAAATCCTATATTCATTTATACGCAAGTGCACAGTGTTCTGAATTATTTTGAGAAATATCTAGTAAAATCATTAATTTCTCAGAACTAGAATAACACCTTGTTATATTGAGCTCTTAAGTAGTACAATGTAGGCTACAATGTAATACTGTAGTACTGAAGTTTTTTTTCATCCTAATAGGCAATTGTTACACATATGTATTACATAACCTAATACTATATGGCTAGAACGAAGGCCATCAAGCCATTACAATATATCCTAAAGCATTCTAACCTTTCGATTTCTGATATTCACCCCAGATGGTTTCTCTATAGCATCAAAGCAGCAGAAAAGAGATCAAAAGTACGACTAAGGGGAAAAAAACCGAAAAGGGGTAAAAACCTGCCGTCAGAACACGTGTAAATGCTGATCTACCAGACTATACAAAACTATTTCCTTGTTCATTTCCTGGCGCGGACGTCGCTCATTCTGCCTCCAGTCTTTGCCCTCTCAGCGCCTGAAATGAAACAGCCCCGCCGACTATATCCTGCTCCATCGCCTCTGCGCTTACTTCTCGCACACCCACTCGCCAATTTGCCCCCTAATGAGCTCATTTAATTATGTAATGGTTTTATTTATGTTTGCTTATTTACTTGCTTATTTACTTATTCATTAAAAAATTATTTCCTCTCCAGTCTAGACTCCGCTCATTCTACTAACCACTGCCATTTTCGAACTCCCTAATTACCGATTCACTAATGTTCAGAACCTTTCGTAGAAATGTTCCTAATTCTTCTATGAAGTGGGACCTATTATCACTTAATGTGAACTGGGTAGGTGTTACGTTTATATGTCGGAAATAATAGTTCCTAATTAATTTTCCTATCCGTGTGTCGATAACATAGAAATTTTACAAGATATTTATTCAATCTTCATCGTCATATGCGTCTAACTCCAACTACCATTCCGCGTTCAAAGTGTGTTAATTCCAGTCGAAATCACATACGTAACCTTTGCACATGAATCACTTGAATACAATTTTTTTTTAATTTTCTTAATTATTCGTTTTTATAATAGTAGAATGGAAATATTATTTTAAGAATATTAAAGAACAGTAAAACCTCATTCTAAATGGCAATTTTCTTTGAGAAATTGGCAGCCGTTTTTAAGAAAATCGCTTTTACGCGCTACGGTAAATTGGAAAACTGAACCTCTTTTACAGAAAACTATTGAGCTTTCGAGAAACGTCATATGAAGTCATTTCAATCACTTCCAGTCACAAATACAATAGTGTTTACAATTTTCTGAGAATGTGCATATTAACGGGTCATGGAAGATCTTTCAAAACAATTACATTTGTCCAATTTTGAAAAAAACAACAAAAGAATACAGCAAAATTAATTCTATGGCATCTTAAGCAGTCCAATTAGTATTATCCGATGCAAAAGTTTGAAGAAATATTGAAGAAAACCTTCAATATTGTAGTTGTAGGAAAACGCGACACAAAGTTGTCGGAAGACGCGATTCCAACTCTTGCAATTTTCGCAAAATAAGAATTTAGCGTGAAAATCGGAGCTATGCCCCCTTTTTAAATGATTTTGACTATTCATACCAGAAATTTTAAGAAAAATTCGAGCTGGTGTTGAGAAAATTTTGAAAATGTCTGGTGGGCCCCATGTAAAATACCTTCAATTTTGAAGAAAGTTTTTCAAAATCGCGGCGCTTCGAGTGGAGCCACTTACGGGACTAATGACTTTAGCAGTTGACGCGACCGGAATCACAAATCAATCAACCAAGGTGTACGAGAAAGTCAATTTTGTGTGTTCTGAAATTGTAAAGCAGATTTACAACGAACTATTGTCATTGTATTATACACTAACTCTCTGTATATTTAATATCTACAATTATTACCCCTAGGGCTAACAATCTTGGGGGATAAAAATCATGTTTGAGCTAAAATGCTGACCCTTCCCTCCAGATAAAGATATGTGCACCTGCTGAAGCAGGTTGCACGCGTGGTCCGAGTTAGACTATGCCCGAAAAAAAAATCTATTCATATTAAACTTTGTTACACAAACAGAAATTCCTAGTAAATCAACATATTTGAAAACGTTCGTTGTCGAAAAAATGCCCTTACGAAGGACAGATAACTGTTAGTTCTCTAAGATAGTGCAAATAATTATTTCGTGTTTCTGAACGTGCTATGGTCATTACTTCAGTAAAGCTTGTGCGTGTTTTCATTGTGGCAGGTGACGCTATTTTTCTCTACTGGTTGGCGAGATCCAGCGCCATCCTCCCACGTCGGCTGACGGAGTTTTCCCCATCCAGGTATCACCCACCACCAGGACACCGCCGAAGCCGTAATATCACTACTGGTCCACGCGACATGTATAGTAGTCAATTACATGTACGTGCAAGTGTGCGTAAGTAAACGGTAAAAATAGACAAGGAAGATGTACAAGGAACAACGTATTGAACATTTTGTCGCCGTCGGGAATCGAACAATAGGTCCTCCGAGTCTGAGACGCTGCAATGTTATCAGTTCGTCGCCCTGAGCCACCTGAGTCAGTAATATTCGAAATAAGAGATGTGATCGGATCTTGAGATCCGATTTCTCATATTAATTGGTATTGTTATTATCATAATGCAGTGTATTTGAATTCACGTTGGCAATGGTTCGCTTTAATATTCTTTTTTCTAATCTTAAAATTGAGACAAGACCCATTAATAATCATTACTGCCAACACTGAAAGTGAATCCTGGAGAAGGCAGGAAAGGAAATTCCAAAATCCTTCTATTAGGGAATTCCAACTCCACGTTCTACTTCATTTCCAAGGTCATCTCGATAGTCGTTACCTACTTTGGTCAAGAGCGGAGAATTCGCACGTGTATTCAAGTCTGTAATAGCAATCTGCAAACCAATTACTTTCAACGTCTTCACAAAGACCTCAAACATTATTATTATATTACAACTTATAATACTGAATTCGAGAGCAGTAAAATCTACTGTAAACACACCCAGTCTTTTAGATCTAAGAGAAAATCAAAATATATTTCTCAAAGCACACAGATAACTGGTTTATAACACATCAGTGGAAGTAGTACAAAAGCGAAGAACAAGTGAAAGACACATAACGGTTGTCGCAACATTGCTGCTTCAAAGACATAGTTATCGAAGTAAATCGTTCCTTGAAAACAATGAAAGATTAGTAGTAAAGGAGACAACCATACAATTTTGGTGGAACTAAGAATACCTTCTTCATTGATTGACTAGTGTTTGCGGGCATGCCATTTGCGACAGACATTAGATCAGTAAGTGTAGTACATGTGTTTCCTGATACCTCCGCCGAAACGCAATGATTTTCGTATAGGTTCGGTAGCGCGCCTTTCCACATCTGGTGGTATACCACTCTTACACAGTTACATTTCGACCTTGATTCAAAACCATTATTACGTTGCAAGGTCAGAAAGTGGATAATCACAGTTTACGGAAGAAACGCCGGATCCGGAATTTTGAAACGAGTAAGAAATACCTACCTGTCATGTGACGTGCTATGTTGTTTTTTTCACACTACGAACCTGTCCGCGTGAAAGTTAGGAAAACATTATACAATATTTACGAGGAGTAAAAACTGTGATATTTAACAAAAATAACTTTATGCGTTATTCAGTAACGGTTGAATTTGTTGATATAACGTTTAGAGGTGTACACGTGCGCGAAAAACATACTTTGAAGTTCGTAAGTTGATGTGAAAAGTATATTATGAATTATTATGCAATGACTGTCGAGTTTCATACAGAACGTTTTCTACGATTGATTAATTAATTAGTAATTCCGGGCGCGTCGGCTGTAAAGGTCATTAGTCCTGTAAGAGTAGTGCATGTTTTTTACTCGAGAGGTGAGTGTGATGTTCCCCCATTGGATGGTGAGATCCGGCGCCGACCTACCGCCAGTTAGCAAGTTTTACTCAACCAGGTATCTCCCACCAACTGCAGCCGCCTCAGCCGGGACAAGCTCGAAGCTCCCGACCGGTCTCCCGGCACGTGTGGTAGTGTAGTGCATGTGTGTGTGTGTGTGTGTGTGTCTGTGTAAGCTAGGGTAGGATGTAGTAGGTAGGGGTAGGTCAAGAAACGGCTCGCGGTCCGTGGCTCGTTTGTTAGAGTACTGTTCCGGCATTCGCGCTGTACACATTGATCGGAAAAACCCATGGAAATCTCCCGATCAGAGCAGTCGGCGCTAGAATTCTCCTCCAGGCAGCAGCTTAATTTGACCTAGCTGACAAGCTAGCGTCTAAAGTCCTGCCACTGTCGCGACTGTCCTAGAACGTCCGGGTCAGAGGCACCGCAGTGACATCAGCTGATGCCCTGAGCAACCGCTCCCAGTTTTTTCTACAACTAATTACATCTATTGTAAGGTAAACTTTTACCCTTAAAGATTACGAGGCAGCTCGTGTGCAGTGTTGAGCAAACGCTTCCGACCAGTTTTTCTCTTCTGTTGTGACGTTGGTTAAGCGCAAACACAATCCGAATTGAAATGAGCAGTACACATTTGAAATTAGGATTAAGTTTATTAAGGAGACTTGGAATGCCCTATATTACTAATGTTAATTGGGTGATATTTAAGGAACATTTACACAGAAACTTCTTAACTTCGAAAGTTCAAATGTTTACTCGAGGAAGACATGTATATTTTGTAAATTTTGAAATAATAAATTATTTTATGACATACTTTTTTGTTATGTTATATTTTTCCTCGTGAATAACAAGTCATTTTATTGAATTAAATGTCGAAATATTAACTCAATATAAAACGTCAGCCCTGCTTTGTGTACCACGCCACAACACGACTTCATTCAGTAAATCATTCACCATTACTATCCGAGCCTGGAATAAATTACCAGCGAGACTAAAACATTTAAATACTTTCGGCAAATTCAAAGCTGAATTAACCACATGGGTAAGGAATAACGACATAGAACGGCGTTAACGTCTTCTTCAATCTCCAAACTTCTCCCACTTCCAAGCGCCCGGTCACCGCCCCCGTTAAACACCCTCTATTTCCCCCTCTTTATTCTCAATATTCTACCCCATACCTCATTGCTCTATCCTCATCTTCCATTCCCTCTCACACCTAAATTATGAGCATTATTATTTTTCTGTGTACCCTAATGAAATTGTTAATTAAATATACAAAAGTATTAGTGACGTTCCAGATAAAATATACTTGTAGCTATCTTTGTACCATCATCAGGATATTCACTACAAGATATTGGCATAAACAAAATTGATGTTAAGATATCCGCACTCTTTGAATTGTTCCTTAATACTGCAAGTATTGTGTTTAAAATTACTGTTGTTATTAGCTTATAGTGTATTGTGCTTCTCTGGTGTAAAAATTATTGTATATTTATGCAAAGTGCTACTGTAAACTAAACGTAGCTTTCTGTAACGTTCCTCAAATAACTTCACTTTTATCGCCTACTTCTTCTTCGTCTTTTCCTTCGCTTTTTTTCTCTTCCCTCTCCCTCACAAACTTTATCATTTAAACTTTCTGACCCCTTCCCCTGTACGTCTTTTCTTTTCTCTTTCACGAAACTTCCCTTTCACTACTTAGTATAACATACTCAGTTCTATTAATGCTCGGCTCTAAGCCGCCATCCTGATTGAGGTTTTTCTGGGTTTACTCAATCGCTTAAGGCGTATGGCGGGATGGTCCCTAGATTTGTTCTCCCAGACGTAAATGTACAGCTTGTCCTCCCCTCTTAAAATGTTACTACTCTAAATGTATGTAAATTCAGTGGTTAGGCGGAAGAGCAGGCCCTATGGCCTGAGCCTCGCCATTAATAAAGACATTATTATTATTATTATTATTATTATTATTATTATTATTATTATTATTATTATTATTAACGTTTTATTCAGCTAATGTATACTATTTGTATAAATAAATATGCAAATTTCAAATTCCTATCATAATTAGATGCTGAGAAAATGTTCCTTATGTAACAAAAAAGCAAAAAGAAACATATTTACAGGAAACAGTCTGCAAATATCAGACATCAAAGAGAACTGCACCAAAACTAACAATTGGGTGAAAAAAATTTACAATTAGCTTCATGCCAAATTTTGCACAATTTTTGCATAACACATTAGGAAAACACATACAATATAAAATAGATAAATCAATAACTTCAAAATATTCACAATTGACTATATTGATCATCTACAAATAATATTTTTTCTGGCGAACATACTTATGACACTGTTGCACAGTGAAGTGAAAAAATTAAATAAAAATACTTATAGTTAACGTATTTACATTATTAAAAAACATTACAAACAGAAAAGTCTAAAGATTCGAAAATGCAAATAAAACCATTTGAAATTTAACACTAAAACTCATACCATGTCCCCTTAAAGAAATGTCAGCAATATTTCGGTATTTGCCCATATTTCTTATCAGTTTTATAATTGATAGGATCCACCACTGTGATCTTCACTATTCTGATGTTCTTCTGTTTTGGAGAAGAGAATGTAATTTGCGGTTTACTGTCATTCGAGCATGGATTGCCTCGGCACTGTAATATACACAATCCAACGAAGCATTTAATAAAATGATCAATCATTGATTACATCCCAACTGTAAACTTCTCTAAGATAGATCAAACATCGGTACTACAATGAAGCTGTATCGCAATGACTATCGTCACGTTAAGAGCAGCAGCCATTTAATAAGCGACTTATACAATGGAAGTGGGAAAAAATAATTTTGAAACATCACTGGACGCGTCAGATGTCAGCAAGACTCCAATAAAAAGACAGACTTGTTGCTATTGGGTATTGTGCGTGCTAATTTTTGAAAACAATTTTAAGTGACTTGAAAGTGATAGCGCCATTTGTGCTGATACTTACCACAAGTATACACTAATAATAATTACTGATAATTATTATTAGTATATATATATATATATATATATATATATATATATATATATATATATATTAGTAACAATTACTACGTCTTACTACATTCTTACCATCATAGGTGAAGACGTAGATGTACTGATATTGATGACAGCAGGAGATTTTTATCGAGGAATTGATTTCTAGAAAAGTGGAAGAGGTCCCTTTCAGCAAAGACATTGAAATGTCCACACGCAATATGTAGTTTCCTTCAAAACTTTAGTGATTCACCATGTTTTAAAATGGAAAGAAGAAAATTTGCATTGCTGATCATAAATAGCATAATTTGTTTGAAATAATCAGTGTATTCGGATTGTCAAAACATGTTGCTGAAGCCCTAAATATATGTTTTCGCTTCATTCGGTTGAGATATGAACACCCGGAATAAACAATCTCCACTGCCAACTAATTTCAAAATCGATTAAAATATCTTAAATTCATCTTGCCAGATACGCATCTATACGAGACGCAGCCCCCTGATACTGATTCTGCACCTACCATCAAGCCCAAATTTGGCTGGAAAGAGAAAATAATCATTTAGATTGGGGCTAGTCGCGTAACACACGAGTACCGTATAAAAATAACAAAAAATGAAGCTTCAGAACCGTTCAACTTTTCAAACATAATTCCTTAAACTATTCTTTCGTACTGTGGCGTCTTTGCCGGGGCAAATAATTACAGACGTAAACGGCTTGTAAATATTTAGTATTTATTAGAATAAAAATACTCCGACACCATAATACTATATACAATATTTACAAATAAATACGTCGTGACGGTAGGTGCGGCATACTCGCAGGTATGCACCTACCGTCACGACGTAGCACGCCGGCTTCGATTCCCCGCCTCGGTAGCCTATGCATTACAATGCAACGCCGCGCACAACCCACACGACGCCCTACCGACGCGCCCAACCTGAAGAATCAGAAGAACAGAAGAAAGTTCTTAAGTCGGAGTCCGCTTATATACCCTCTGGGCAGGCTGACGGAACCGCGTCACCCGCAGTGTCCGCAGACGCGTTTCCGCCGGCTCCGGGGTTTCCACGTTGCCACCCACGACACGGCACCCCCTCTCTCTCGCTCCCCAGCCTTTGTGCAGCCCAGCGGCTCTTCCGCCAGCGCTGTCCACATGGCTGATATTTGGCCCGTTTGTACTGACGACAGATATGACGCCACAGTACTTGTCTCCTACTTTTGACCTTTCCTCTGATTGTAATGTTGGCTGTTCACCAACCATTAATGCCGACCGATCCATTGAACTGGTTGATTATTTCGTGCTTCTGGTCGCATCAACTGCTGTGGTCATTAGTCCCGTAAGTGCAGTGCATGTATTCATCACAAGAGGTGGCGTTGTTCTTCTCACTGTACGGCAATATCCGGCGCCGACCTACACGTCGGTTTGCAATGCATCCCCTTCCAGGTATCTCTCCCAGAGGAGCACCATTCCAGTCGGGGCAAACTCTGAGCTCCCAACCGGTCTCGCGACATGTGTTCTAGTGTAGAAAATGTGTGGGTAAATGTGTCTAAGTAAGGGGAGAGGATAGGACAAGGAAGAGGAAGGAAGGATCGTGCGCGGTCCGGGGCCCGATTATTAGGGTACAGGTCCGGCATTCGCCTAGTGCCATAGATGAGAGCAACCTGGTACCAGAGTTAGAGCAACCGACCGCTGTATTTTTTTTTTCCAGTTGACGGCTGAATCCGATCTAGCTATGCAGCTATACTTGGATTTTTCTATAGTGGCCGATGACATTAAGACATTGTTACACCATCTGCGTTATGAAACTAATATTTTTAATTAATTCGCGAACGTTCTTCTGAACGAAGCTCGAGACTTCAGAAATGCGCTTCAACATATTCATTTTTGTAAGGCCGGAGGTTTAACAACGACCTAATGGCATCGGCCACTACAGAAAAATCATTTTTTAGGAAAGGTTCGGACCATTAGGGAAACTGAAATTAGGGAGTGGGAAAACAGCACCGGTTAGCTTGAGCGGAGCCTAGACTGGAGAGAAATAAATAAGTCAATAAGCTAACAATATGTAAGTTAATCAGTAATTTTATGTTAAGTTAGTAAACAGTTAACAAATAAGTCATAAGTCGTAGTCAATTGGTAAGTAACAGGTCAATATAATAAATAAAATAAAACTGGCATAGTAATAAGCACATTAGGGGGAGAAGGGAAGGGGGGGATCGGAAATGTAAGGGCAGAGGCGTTGGTGCGGACGATCTTCTGTGGCGCTGTTTGATTTCAGGTGCTGAGGAGGCCAAGCACTGGAAGGAGACGGCGGGACGCCCACGCCAGAAACTAAATAGTTAAAATAAACGTCGGATAGATTAGTTTGTACTCGGCTTCTGGCGGCAGTTTTTTCTCCCTTAAGGGTTTTTTTCCTGAGCCGTACCTTATGGTCTCTTTTCCGCGGCTTTGATGCGATGGAGAGACCATTTGGGGTGAATACCAGAATTCGAAAGATTAGAACGCGAAAGGATGTAGGTATTGTAATGGCTTAAAGGCCTTCGGCCTAGCCACGTAGGATCAAGTAATCTAATTTGTTTGTAATAATTGCCAATTAAATAAATAAAATAGAAAAATCATAGTACAGTGCCAGACCCTCTGAATAGCACGGAGGTCCAGAATGCGTAGAGCATGTGCACCGTGTTTCACGTGCGTCTTTCGCCTTCGCACACGCAATTTTAGGCGGCACAGACGCACGGCGCACACGTAGCCTAATGAAGTAAGTTTCTAAGAAGCCCGGACCGCCGCGACAGGTCGGGGGGCGTGGCAGGGCCATCGGTCACCGCGACGTGGGTGGGCTACGAACCCCCCACCCCACCCCACCCCACGCCTTCACCCTCGCCCCACCAGCCGAACGTGCGCGCAGGAGCCACGCCCACGCATTTTTATCCTCCTCGACGACAGTTTTTGCAGAAGCATAAAACAGGTTCAATTTACTTTCTTGGGGTTGAATCTAGCACCAGGGGAGCGCACTGCGAAAAATCGATTATCAGTCAATTGGTTTCGTGGGACCACATTTGGAAACGTTCATTAGTCGAAATGACCCTTTCATTAGAGGTCGAAAATGAATTCGTCAAATTTACTTACATGCAAATATGTCCACATACTTAATGGTGCAGTAAAAATAGGATGCTCATTAATGTATTTTATAGCGCTTCAGGGACAGCATAAAACTCACAAGTAGTAAGATAGGGCACGATAGGGCAAGATAGGGTAGTAGTGTTTCAAATTGTTATCTTTGTAATCATGGTATCTTATAACTATTTCTCCAATGCCTGATTAATTTCTTACATATTTCTTGTAATTGCAATGTAGGACATTAATTTTACTCCTTTGGATTTATATCTACATTTATTCTGCTTTATTAATTTTTAGTTCATTTGGAGTGTTTTCTAAACATCTCTTAATGTCCCGAAACCATTTTTGAAAATTTAGAAAGGAACCCTTGCAATACATGTTAGTTCTATAGTACATTAGCAATAGATGCCAATTTTGATTAACAACATTTACGTGAACGATAAGAACTGGAAATTATCATTTCTTGCGTATTAGATATTTTGACTTAAGATTATTATTCAGTTGACCTAAAGGCCTGAACATTTTTTTAGCGATCTTTGTTTATTCAACATTATCCTGTGAACCACTTGATCTAGAAGTGAAAAATAATAATTTAGGCTACCATGTGATAAGTGTGCAATGTCGGAAAATAAATTATCAATTACAGCTTTTTCGCAACTAAAACATTGAGCCATGGTATCTAAATTAATGTGGTCATAATCTATTGTTATCAATGTCCAGGAAGGACAAGCTTGATCCTTTTGAAAGAGGGGCATTCAAGAAACTAAAGGTGCTCAACAGCACATACTTTCTCGCAATATTTGTAACGGCTGCGCAATATTATACTACTTCATAAACTTAGGAATAGGTTTTAAACCTGCACACTTTTTCTTCGCGCCGAGACTCGAACTCAGATCCATCGATTTTACTTTCCGTGCGCTACTCCGCGACACCATCCAGTCGCCTTGACACTTGAGTCGACGCTCAAAAATCTAATTGACTCTCCCATTATTTCCAATACACGATTTTTGAAAGGAAGAGAATGTAACGAAAACGGGACATGATCCATTCTTTTGGGCATCCCTTGTTTTATCCGTGGTAACATTTGGAGCAGTTTGTGAGAATGAATTAATTGCGTGTAAACACCCGTTTTTTCAAAACATTTTACATTACCGTTTTTAAGGATTTTTAAATTTCTAGAATATATTTTATTTTACACAAACACCTTTATCTTCGATTTCGTAGTCTTGAAATTTTCACTTTTTCCAATTTTCAAAAATACTGTGTGTTTGTCGAATATGAGACCCTTCTCGATCCTCACCATCCCTATTTGCGAAGGCATAATGCCTTTTCAAATAACTTTCTGTAAGTTCCATCTAGTATGTATCCCACCCACAGTCATTGCTGTTTGTTGTGAGGGATACACTTATAAAATGTATTTATTGTGTGACACAACTACAAATAGACATGATATGGAGCAAATTAATAAATAATTAGTTGACAAGATATGAAAAACTGAATTAGGACGTTATTGTGTTGGGGTCATGTCTGGTAATTTGCTGGTAAATAAAAATGTATTACGTTTAGTATTTGCTTCAAAGTATCGACAACGCTACTCATATTTCGGAATAAGAATCTTTACTGCACGAATAAAAAGTTACCCTTTAATATCATTTATGGCAGAAAAGTATCACTACAACGTATCGATACCGATTCTGATAACACAAAATATCTCGATAATATATCGTGAGTATTGCTGATATATAGTGAAACTGATACTCATAAATAGGATAAAATATTGATACTATAATTATAGAGAGCAGCCCTTTGATTTACTGGTATCGATATTGGTAGAAAACTGTCGCTTCAAAGTATAGATGCCGATTCCGATAATACGAAAAAAATCTCGACACTGACAAAGTCAAAGTTATTGCTTCAACGTTTCGATACTGATAAATCGGCGAAAGAATCGATACTGTAAATAAAGAAAGTAGATCTCCAAATTATGGATGTCGATTCTGGTAAACAGAAATCAGAATCGATTTGAATACCGATATTGGTAAGAAGGAAAATGTCGGTAACTGTATGTGCGGATAAGATTTCTTCAACGTATCGATGCCGAAACAGATAAATTAATTGATTGACTAGTGATTTCAGGTGCCTCAACTGCTAAGGTCATTAGTCACGTTAGTGTAGTACATGTCTTCTTTCGCCGGAGAGCAAAATCTGGCGCCGACCCACCATCGGCGAGCGAGTTTTTCCTCATCCAGGTATCTCCCACCAGCGGGGCACCACCTCATCCGGAACAAGATCTAAGTTCCTGACCGGTCTCCCGGCATGTGTGGTAGTGTAGTGCATATTAGTGTGGGTTTAAGTAAAGGGCGAGTATAGAACAAGAAAGGGGAAGGAAAGATAGCGCGCGGTTCTTGTCCCGTTTGTCAGGGTACGTACTGCTCCGGCATTCACCTGGCATTGACCAAAAAAAATCAAACTACCGATCAGAGCAGAGAATTTTCAGAGCGACTGGCGATTTTCTCGTCTGAATCCGACCTCACTATCTAGCTTGTGTCGAAAAACCCTACCACCATCGGGACCTGAACCTAGGACATCCCAATGAGAGACACTGCAGTGACATCAGTTGATGCCACAAGCCATCGCTCCCGACTGGTAAATTGAAAGAGTACAGATTCTGTAAATATGGAAAGTACTATAACTACAGAAAAACGTCGATATTGACAGTATCACTACAACTTACCGATACCAAAGAACTGTAAGTATTGCTTCAACCTACCGAATGCAACGAAACTGAAAAATCGGAAAAAGGGGATCCTGGATAGCGAAGAATCTATGGTATCGAGGAACTGTAAGTATTGCTTCAACCTACCGGGTGCAACGAAACTGAAAAATCGGAAAAAGGGGATCCTGGATAGCGAAGAATCTATGGAATCGAGGAACTGTAAGTATTGCTTCAACCTACCGGATGCAACGAAACTGAAAAATCGGAAAAAGGGGATCCTGGATAGCGAAGAATCTATGGTATCGAGGAACTGTAAGTATTGCTTCAACCTACCGGATGCAACGAAACTGAAAAATCGGAAAAAGGGGATCCTGGATAGCGAAGAATCTATGGAATCGAGGAACTGTAAGTATTGCTTCAACCTACCGGATGCAACGAAACTGAAAAATCGGAAAAAGGGGATCCTGGATAGCGAAGAATCTATGGAATCGAGGAACTGTAAGTATTGCTTCAACCTACCGGATGCAACGAAACTGAAAAATCGGAAAAAGGGGATCCTGGATAGCGAAGAATCTATGGTATCGAGGAACTGTAAGTATTGCTTCAACCTACCGGGTGCAACGAAACTGAAAAATCGGAAAAAGGGGATCCTGGATAGCGAAGAATCTATGGAATCGAGGAACTGTAAGTATTGCTTCAACCTACCGGGTGCAACGAAACTGAAAAATCGGAAAAAGGGGATCCTGGATAGCGAAGAATCTATGGAATCGAGGAACTGTAAGTATTGCTTCAACCTACCGGGTGCAACGAAACTGAAAAATCGGGAAAAGGGGATCCTGGATAGCGAAGAATCTATGGAATCGAGGAACTGTAAGTATTGCTTCAACCTACCGGGTGCAACGAAACTGAAAAATCGTCGGGAAAAGGGGATCCTGGATAGCGAAGAATCTATGGAATCGAGGAACTGTAAGTATTGCTTCAACCTACCGGGTGCAACGAAACTGAAAAATCGGAAAAAGGGGATCCTGGATAGCGAAGAATCTATGGAATCGAGCTGCGGAAGCTTACGTGTGCAAACCGGAAAAGGGTCAATACTGAATCGCATCAACCTACTAATACCAAAACTGATAATCCGGAATGGGTCAATAATATATTACTTGAACGACCGGTACAGAAACTAATAAATCAAGGAAATACTCAATACTAAATCGCTTGAATCTATGGATTCCGAAACTGAAAAATTGAACAAAGGTCAACTCTATAAGTACCAATAGTTTAGTACAGAAACTGATAAACTGGACAGTGTCAGTAATGTATGACTTGAACGTACCATTACTGAAACAGAAAAATGGAAAAAAAAGACCATACTGTGTGACTTCAACCTACCAATATCCAAATTGATGAATCGAACAAAGGTCAATACTACAGGTATCAATAGTGTTGGTACCGAAATTGATACACCGAAAAGGGTTACTTGAACATACCGTTACCGAAACTGATAAATCGAAAAAGATTCAATAGTGTGTCGCTTGAACCCACTGATTCCGAAACTGATAAATCGAACGAAAGCCAATACTACAGGTACCAACAGTATCGGTACCGAAACTGGTAAACCGAATAGGGTGAAAAATGTATTACTTGAACAGGCCGATACCGAAACTGATAAAACGAAAAAGGGTCTCTACTGTTTCGCTTCCACCTACCGGTTTCCAAATAGATAAACCGACCGACGGTCAACACCGCAGGTATCAACGGTATTGGTACCGGCGGTATTGATTTTCGTTCGATTTATTATCTATTTATTTAATAGGTAATTATTACAAACAAATTAGCTTACTTGATCTTATGTGGCTAGGCCGAAGGCCTTTAAGCCATTACAATACCTACATCTTTTCGAATTCTAATCTTCCAAATGGTCTCTCCATCGCATCAAAGCCGCGGAAAAGAGACCATAAGGTACGGCTCAGGAAAAAAAACCCTGAAGGGAGAAAAAACTGCCGTCAGAAGCCGAGTACATACTAATCTATCCGACGTTTATTTTAACTATTTATTTTCTGGCGCGGGCGTCCCCCCGTCTCTTTCCAGTGTTTGGCCTCCTCAGCACCTGAAATCAAACAGCGCCACAGAAGATCGTCCGCACCAACGCCTCTGGCCTTATATTTTCGATCCCCCCTTCCCTTCACCCCCTAATGTGCTTATTACTATGCCAGTTTTATTTTATTTATTATATTGACCTGTTACTTACCAATTGACTACGACTTACGACTTATTTCTTAACTGTTTACTAACTTAACATAAAATTACTGATTAACTTACTTATTGTTAGCTTATTGACTTATTTCTCTCATGTCTAGGCTCCGCCCAAGCTAACCAGTGCTGTTTTCAAACTCCCTAATTTCAATTTCCCTAATGGTCCGAACCTTTCCTAAGAATGTGTTCGATTTATCTATTTGGGAGTCGGTAGGTTGAAGCGAAACAGTATTGATCAACCTAACTGCCAAACCGAAAGAAAAGGTACCGCCATCGCCAGCAGGCAGAGTGGCGAGTCGCAACCCGCGCGCGTGCGGGCAGACGTGCGCGGGGAAAGAGGCCGCGCCGACTGGTCTGGGAGTGGCGCCAGGTAGCCGCGCGGAGGTCAGGCGTGTGCGACCCCTGCCCGCCTGCCCACCCGCCGTCCCTCCTCGCTCCCTCACGCTCCCCGCCGCCGCCGCCCGGGCCCCAAGCCCCGCTACTGCCACCGTTATGTTTTCCTCTTCCCCGCCGCTCGTATCGCTGTTCCTAAACAGCTCTCTTTTTCGCTTCTCTTCATTCTGCACGCCTGTTGTTTGCTTTATTGATTTCGGATTACTCTTCTTATTAAACACTAGTCGTGTTATATTCGGCTTTCTTTTGCAATGCTCTCTGCGATTCAAACTACAGTTTCACCATCATCAGCCATTTCTTCTTTATTTTCTTATTTACTTATTTAGTTTAGAGAAAATAGAAAACTGATTAAGTCTGAAAAGGTGTAACTAACATATGTTTACTATTATCAATTACGAAATAAGCTTACTTAAGTCAATAAAACACACAACAGCCATAAAAAGTAAATAAACGCCAATAAGATACATAATTATAAGATAATACATTTTTTCTTTTTCTACATTCAAAATTTGCTACTGTCTTCGTAACACCCTCATACGCTACTTCTCCAGGTATTTTTAAGCATTTCTCTTTTCCTAACGGTCCTCGTTCCCATCAATTGATTTCTGTATTTCAGTTACTCTCCTGCTAAAATTCGACATAACTTCATAAAATCATTGTCATCTCTTAATTCCAATTACTTAATTAGCAGGGCTACTAACCTTTCACCTCTTAGTTTCCACAATAAATTTCCACCTCCTAGTCTCATATGTCATAATAGTTCGTCATAACGTCATAAGATCATTGTCATCTCTTAATTCCAATTACTTAATTAGCAGGGCTACTAACATTTCACCTCTTAGTTTCCACAACTAAATTTCCACCTCTTAGTCTCAAATGTCATAATCATTCGTCATAACGTCATAAGATCATTGTCATCTCTTAATTCCAATTACTTAATTAGCAGGGCTTCTAACCTTTCACCTCTTAGTTTCCACAGCTAAATTTCCAACTCCTAGTCTCAAACGTCTCTCCTGTCATTTTCTACTTCTTCTTTTCCAGGCAACCCTATTTATTTTTAATATCACGTTCTCAATCATTTTCTCATTCTGCATATGATTTGATGACTTATTACAGTGCACGTAACATATTTTCTCTTATTCCCATTTTTTGGTATTTGACGTTCGCATTAACCCGACTTTTGTCAGCTAGCGGCGTTCTTAGGCCTGGGCCAGTTTTATTTATTTCCACGTTAGGATGTAAGCAAGACATGTGGCGAGCATGGCATATTCCCATCACCGTATGTAGCATACTTGGCCTCTCTGAGCTTTTACATTTACATTTATTACAATTACATTATTGCGTTTAGATAACGCATCACAAAAAATATAATATACAATATGGAAAGTTCCCTGCATTCTGCAAGCAGTTTATGTTCTGTACGCCATACTGAAACCAAGTAAATTGCAACGCCAATGACACCTGAGACACCCGTATCCTACGTGCCACTGGCTGGAAAGCACACTATGTTTCTGTTGGTGTGCTCTGATTGTATAACATTCGTTATTTTGCAGTTTTTAGTTCTCTAATTTTGTTTTTAGTAACCGGCAATTGCTCTTAGTAAGTTTTATCGATGTTATGTGAATATTCAAGTTGGAAATATTTTAAATAGTTAATGTGTAAGTGGAAAGGGGACCAAATGTGTATATATTATTGCCTGTCTCCCCTTTAAATATATTTTAGAGTTTCCTGTCACTACAGGCGTACAATATAATAGGCTAGGTCCTTAAAATTTCCAGGGTGTTTCATTCATTATGGAGGAAGGATATTCAAATATATCTATACCTACGTATATGCAAGTTTCGTGGATACTCGGTTTCAATATGGCGACCAATGCAACTTCGGCGCCTCTCGGAGATCAAAGAAACTGTCATCCAGTTTCTTTTCTGTATGCTTTCTTTTCTGTGACTCAATACTTGCCCTGACCGGAAATTGAACCCAGGATCTCAGCAGGGAAAGCTACGGCGGTGTCCATGAGACATTCGAGGGGCTCAGTTCACGAAGATTTCAATTGTTTCATTCTAAAGATCAACCGGGGTCTTATCCCAGATAACGTTTAGCTTGCTGCCCTTTTTCGCTCATCATCTAGTCTTTCTCTCACATCTTTCAGACCTAATTCCAACATTCACAAGTGTATTTCTCGTCCAGTGTTTCTGCAAACGTTTCATATGTTCTCTTTCACTCGTCTCCCAGAATACAGTTTTTCAGTTTCATTACCAATATCATCATCCTTAGTTTTATCGTATTGTATTTATTTTACCCATTACTTTTTACTATCCGTTTCCCCTTTACATTTATTAATATTATTTTTGTTCCCAATGAGTTTGCTGCACAATAATATTTTGCACATATGGCCGATCTCCCAAATGAAATGTCTCCGTCGATCCTTTTCAGCTGTTCATGCAATTGCGAACATCACCATCACAATATCATCACCGGTTTCCCATACTCACTACCTAGATGCACAAACGCTTACTCATTCACCCCCTCTCCCTTCCACAACCATATCGGCGCACCGTTGCAGCATCACCATCCCCTCCCCTCGTCGCATGAAAACCTCTCCTGATTTTGTACAGCAGTCGACGTCAGATTACCGTCACTCATGCAAAACAGCCAAAATGTTTGGAGAGATGAAACACTTGTGAAATGAGCCCATAAATATACAGAATAATATTTTAGTAATATTTCATAAAAGTTAAACCATGCATTTATTTTCGCGTAAAATGTTTTCCAAATTAACTGCCAACTCAGGTATGTTTTTTGATAATCGCGAAAAACCAAACGAATCACCAATAGCTCTGTTGGTTGGTTGTTCGATTGAAGTTTCTGGGCACGTCAAATACTATGGTTATTCGTATCGTTATTTTAGTGAATGTTTGAATCTCTGGATGCTTTGGTGTTCCTTCCGTACAGAATGATGAAATCCGGTGACGATCTACAATCGACTTGCGATTTCATCCCCTCCAGGTATCTCCCCAGCAGGGAACCGCTCCAGACGGAACCAGATCTTCACTCCTGACTGGTCTCCTGATACATGTAATATTGTACTGCATGTAAGTGTAAGCGTGTGTAAGAAAAAGATGAGGATAGGAGGAGGAAGCGGAAGGAAATATCGCGTGCGGTGCGTGGCTCATTTTTCAAAGTGCTGCTCCGGCATTTGCCTGGTATTGATCGGAGAAAATACGAAATTCTATCGCTGGGAGCAGCCGGTCCCTAGAAATCTCCTTCAGGCAGTGGTTGAATTCGATCTACTCACATAGCTAGTGTCGAAAATCTGCCACCGTCGGGAATCGAACCTTGGGGCCTCCCAGTCAGAGTCGCCCCAAAGGCAGCGACAAGGCTGGCTCTGAGTTACACTCAGCTAGTTCCATGACTTGGAAATACGCGAGAAGAGTGAGTCATTTGGGTGGTGTCAATTTGGCGTCATTTTTAGTCGTTATCTGAACGTAAACATCTCAACACGTAAAACTCTTTGAATCGCCGCCAACAACTCAGCTCCTTTCACACATCGGTCGTCGCTATTCAGGAACACTGATGTATATAAAAAAAGCGAGAATTGATAATCCAAGTCTTATTGGTGAAAAAACATTATTTTATGCGGGATAACAATTTATCTCCGACACTATACTAATTGCTGATTGGTGGCAGATCAATTGCTATTTCATGGACGGAGATTTTGATGCAATAATGTTAACTAACATTTCAGATTTTTACGAAATCAATTTTAAAAATTAAGAATCGAAGTGAGATAATTATTTTTGGCATAACCTGCAAAGTAATAAGTATATCTTCATGCCGATTAATGGGAAGCAAATAATGTTGTGGGCTCTGTTGTGTGAAGCATTTTTTCCCGTTAAAATAGTATTTCAGAAACGCATTTCCCAGAAACGTGCGTACATGTTCCGTAAGCTTTAATTGTTTATCAAAAATACGCGCTTCTCGGTTAGTCATTGATCACTTAGAATTCAGCGCTTTGTCATCGCCACCCACACAGACTCTTTTCTACGCAATTACTACTCCACCTTCAACCCACTAGCGCACCCAACCCACACCATCCCACCACCACCTCCGCCACAAACACCATCAGCACAAACATCACAACCACCATTACCATCGTCGAGTCATCGTGGCAGCTGTTTCCCATGTTAGCTGCATCGCCGTCAACACGCCACCCACACCAGTTTTGGAACCCCCAACTCCGCTGATCACTGTCTCTCCCCCCTCCACCACCGCCGCCAACCCGCTCGGCTCCTCCCCCGTTTAAGGCCTCACCCCCGCCGCCGCCGAAAGCGTAAAAAGAAATTGAAGCAGCATCGGCGGCGGCGGCGGGACCACTGGCGGCGGCGGTGGCGGCGGCGGTGGCGGCGGCGGTGGCGGCGGCGGTGGCGGCGGCGGGACCACTGGCGGCGGTGGCGGCGGCGGCGGTGGAGGTGATTGGCTGCGAATGGGTGACGTAACCGCGACGCCGATAAAGGTGCAATGTCCGGGGTTCACGGCCCGGAGACGGCGGCGGTGGAGGCGGTGCAGGCGGCGGCAGCGGTGAGAGAGGTAGCAATGGGGGTGGAGGTGGCGGAGATGGAGGTGGAGGAGGAGAAGACAGATGAGAAGACGGAGGAGAAGGAGAAGACGGAGGAGGAAACGGAGCAGGAAATGAAGGAGGAGACGGAGGAAAAGATAGAGGAAGAGATAAAAGAGAAGACGAGGGAGAAGAATAAGCCGAAACGTAGGAGACGCAAGAGTTGACAAAAGACAGAAGAACTCGGAGGAGGAGACGGAGGAGATGCAGGCAGAGATGGAGGTTTAGACGGAGGAAACGGAAGAGGAGACGCAGGATAAAACAGACGATGGAAGAGGTGATAGAAGAGAAGACGGAGTAGACGGAGGTAAGAGATAGAGAAGGTGACGGAAGAGAACTGGCGGAGAAGACAGAAGACGAGACGGAGGAGAAGACGGAAAGAAAACGCAGGAGGTGACGGAGGAGACGGAGGTGAAAACAGAAGAGATGGCGGAAGTGACGGAAGAAAAGACGGAGAAGGAGATTGAAGAGAAGATGGAGGCAAAGGCTGAGACGGAGACATAGGGAGAAGCGCAACAGACAGCAAAATTGCAGACAGACGGAGATGGAGGAAGAGGAGGAGGAGGAGGAGGAGGAAATGGAAGCAAAGATGGATGCAAAGCCTGAAGATGAACCGAGGGCTGACGCGGAAAGGGTGGCAGAGAGGGAGATTGGCAGGAGGCGGAGACGGAGATGGTGGCGGAGAGGGAGGTGGAGATGGAGGCGGAGATAGAGGCGGAGATGGAGGCGGACATGGAGGCGGACATGGAGGCGGAGATGGAGGCGGACATGGAGGCGGAAAGGGTGGCGGAGAGGGGGGTGGAGCGGGAGTGGAGGAGGTGATTGAGACGGAGGCGAAGATGGATGCAGAACCTGAAGATGAGCCGGAGGCCGAAGCGGAAAGGGTGGCAGAGAGGGAGATGGAGACGGAGTCGGAGACGGAGATGGAGGCGGAGAGGGTGGTGGAGACGGGAGTGGAGATTCAGACGGGGGCAGAGAAATGGAGATGGTCGCTAGGGCTGAGGCGGAAAGGGCGGTGGAGGCAGAGACTGAAGCATAGACTGAGATGGAGACGGAGGCGGGGACGGAGGCGTACACGGAGGTGGAGGCGGAAAGGGTGGAGGAGAGGGGGGTGGAGACGGGAGTGGAGGAGGTGACTGAGACGGAGGCAGAGAGATGGAGATGACCGCGGGGGGTGAGGCGGAAAGGGAGATGGAGGCAGAGACCGAAGCGTAGACGTGGCGGCGGCGGCGGCGGCGGCGGCGGCGGCGGCGGCGGCGGCGTCTGGTCCGCGGTGCCGCGGGAGGCCGCGTCGGTCCGTCGACCGGGGGCTCGTGAGGGGGCGGTCCGCCGGCGCTGAGGCTGCGCTCTGATGAACGGGACGTTGCGCGGGGCCGCCGCCCCCGCCCCCGCCGCCCCCGCCCCACCCCCGCCCCCGCCAGGGGGTTAACGACTGCGTTTGGGCGCGCGGCCAACGCCGGGCCTCAATGGGAGAAATGAATGGAAGCAACGTTCCACCATGCACGCACCGCCCAGGGGCTCAAGACACAACTATTGAAATTGGTTGTTGCCATTCATTTCTGGCGTGCCAACCAATAATGGAAACCCAGCGAGGGAACGCTTGTTGAATCGCTTATTTCGTAATGGCAGCATCTCCAATCTTTGCCAAATTGAGTTAAGCTTGCCTGTTGATGCAGGGGGTGCTCTAATCTTCGTTGCACGTGAAAAAATTGGCTTTTTATCTACAATCTAAGCAGGCGGTTCTTTTTTTTTATTTCATCCTCATTTACTTTTATTCTGTATACTGCGCGAGCGTAATAGCAGACAGAGATGCTGATTTTGCTGGTTAACAAATTAAGCTATTTTCGTGGCACGGCTTCGTTTATTGATACAGTTCGACAGTGTGATGGGATATTGAAAGAGTGGAGGAGTATGCAAAAGTAATTTCATATATGCTGAAGTACAGGGAAACCTCGGGCAGGGTGGTTATAATGTAATGTAGATTACAGAATCCTTCGTACAAGATTCACCCATACATACTATTTGAGATTAAGAAGAAAAACATTTATTTACGACTTGTGCAATAGACTACGTATCAAAATTTACAAAGACGGTCTTGATAGAGAGGTTTTGACGACACGCCGAAATGTCAGACTGGTAGATCTTTTAGAACGTGCCTGGACCTGTATAAGCAACCTTTAAGAACACAAGTTGATTTTAACACGAATGCTGAGGTCACGATGTTACTCTAGGCACAAGTACTGTAGAGTTCCCAGTATATAACTCGTACCACGCAGTTCTAAAACAATGCTAACTTTATACTTGCGAGAGAACCGCACTATTACAGATAACTTTGAGATGACATGTATGCTAGTGCAGTTGTCGTGACTGCCTTAAACAGGGCTTCAAGTTTAAGAATACAAATTATTTTTTACGTGGCAAATGGCACACCCAGGCACCACGGAGGTCAGATCGACTCTAAAAAATATTTCTGCTGCGCGAACGCAAGCAAACAAGCGAATGTTGCTTTGTAAATAAAGGTGGGGACTAATCTCCCAATCAAATGAGCATATTTCAAATGTTCTGGAATCTTCTAGGGCTCAAAACACTTCGGCCATTTAAAACTCGTGGGCTATTCGCCAAAATCTGACATGGCGACACGCGGCGAGCAGAGGTTTATATTCGCAGAAATCGCGCACACCGACTGATTAGCACGTTTGAGGAAGCTGCTGTAACCCGCACATCCATCTAGGCTTGAAAGCCCTTGGCAGTGCTGACACTCGTAATGAATCTTAACTCAAGGCGAATGATTGGGAATACAATTTTGAATGAAAGCATGAAATGTATTGCTCTCTTGAAAGTTGAAATGCTCTCGCAAGAACCGCAATGACTTGGCATAATTACATTATGTGCATACGTGACACTCTAGTTTGCCTGGGATTGAGCAGCTACAATCAATGAGTGCGTCGTACCACACCAGCTGAAGTGGCTCATTAGACGGCACTGCAGTGCTCTGACCTGGAGGTCGTGAGTTTGAGATTCTCGACACAAGCTAGATAGCTAGAACAACTTCATCCGCTGCCTGGAGGAGAATTCCTGCGGACGACTAGTCTGATCGGAGGATTTCTATGGTTTCTCCGATCAACACCTGGCAGTACCTAGGGGCGGATTAATATTTTTGCCGCCTGTAGGCACATCAAATTTGCCGCCCCCTGTTTAAAATTAATGTTACATTTCAAATTGTATCGTTTCAGTAACAATTCCTCATTAATTTAAACGTTTTAACTTTAAAAGTAACATTATATTTTGCACATTGTTTTCATAAATTAAATAATTTTTTTGGTTTAGCTAATTTTGGATATATACTGTATCTTCATAGCAAGTAACATAGCATTATTAACGTTTCAACACTGAAACGTTAACATTAAAAGGAAACTAAAACATGACAACTAGAATTGCAACATGTTTTCTTTCGTCAACGGACCTTAGTTTCAGATTCATATACTTCTGAAATCATAAGGTATACTCTAATGAAGTAGACAAATAAATAGCTTGTATTAAATATTAATATGATATTTTTAAAATAAAAATATGATTTATGCTGTTATACTTTTTAGAGAACCTAAATTTGTTTTAGAAAATATCAAGAAAATTTTGCGCCTTTGAAAATTTGCCGCACTTGAAAATTTGCCACCGTAGGCACGTGCCTACTGTGCCTATGCGTAAATACACCTCTGGCAGTACCCTAACAAACATAACTATCAATGCAATGTTTCCTTCCTCTTCATTATCCTATCTTCACCCTTTACTTACACACACATACACATCCTGCACCTAACTACCACACATGTCGGAAACCAAATGGGGAGTTTAGAGCTTCTCCTGGCTGGGACGGTGCCCCGCTGGTGGGAGATACCTGGTTGGGAATAACTCCGCAAGCCGACATGTAGGTCGATACCGAATCTCGCCAACCAGCGCGAGAAGATTGCCGCCACCTTCCGCGATAAAATATGCACTACACTTACAGGAATAATGACCTGAGGAGTTGACGCGCTCAGTAACCCGAAATAATCAATGAACCAAAAATACGGATTCGTCGACTGTATTGTAAGATCCTCACAATAAAACGTTCTTTAATCGCTTTAGTTTAAACCTTCTTCAGTTGGGAAAGGGGGTCTCTTGGTGTAATAGTTAGCGCATTATCTCTTTGTATAATACGTAGCGCATGATCGCGTCCTTTATAGGGGCCAGTGTTCGATGCCCAACCAATGTTTGTATGGTATTCTTGTATTGTCCCCTTTTTTGTCGTTTTATCCCCAAGATTTTTTGTATTTGTTAATTTTTTATTTTAGATATAAATTTCTACGTAGTTTTGATTTTCTTCATTCCGAACCCTGTCTATCCTTGTGTATCGGTCGCAGGCCTTCCAAAACGTATTTTTGAATCCATAGTCCAAATTACAGATTCATACAGTTTACAAGGGTACTGGCAATGTTTTGTAAATTTTAATGTCCTTGAGTCTTCGTATATCTTTATGTATTTCTTTCCTTGCCTTGCTTTTCAATGTTCTCCTGATAGTTCCGCTCTTAATTTGTTTATCAGCATCAATCAAAAAAAGAACTTGGAAGCTAGTATTGCTTCATATAAAACACAACTGATGAGAACAATATCTGGTACTCTCATGAATTATATTTTATTTGAAGCAATATTAGCTTTACATTTTTTTGCCTTGTTAAGAGGCTGGATGTTAAAAACTTCTTTCCTTTTTAAAACTCAAAATTGACTTATAAAGCGCGACCCTACCTATGTGTTCCCGATTTTTCTGACCACTAAGTTATGCGTCCGGCAGACTGCCAGCCACTCAGTCTGTGAAGGACCCCGTCCATCTGTGATCTGACTACCTGTGTGGCTTGCCGCCCGTCACTCTCGCAGTCTATCTCTGCGCCGTCTGCATACCCACATGTCGTTCGGCTGCCCGCCCGTTCGTCTGTCTGTCGGATGCTTTATCTTCTCGCGTCCGTCTTAGCTCTCTTCTTAGTCACTGCTGAATTGGTAGGATTGGATACTTGCTATTGCAATTTCTATCTTCTCACCCACCTTTTATAGCTATAATAAAGTACTTCCGTAACTAAAGGAAAATATATCATAATTTTATGTTCATCCCAATAATGTATCGTACCATATTCTACCATATTTTGTTTTTAGTTTTATGTTTTTTGAAAGAAACTTGTATTAAATTTAAATTGGACACAACGTCGTCTTCCTACATTAACTGTATTTAATGTTTCTTTCTTTTGGCTGACTGCCCTCTTGACCGGTGAAACCTCTGTGAGACTCTATTACAATTCCTTAGGCTACATGATATCTTGTTTGGCCTCAAAAGAGGTCGAATTTTTCTTTCTCGTATGCGAACGTTTATACAGAGTAATATACGTTGTTCACAGAAAGTTATGTAATGCTGTGGAAAATCGATTTCGATATTTCAACGGAAATACACTTTTCGGAATCCCATAATACCGATAAAGTGTTTGTTTTTTTTCAAAACATCCTTCCGTCCATGTGTCTCTCTGTTCTTCTGTCTCTGTCTGTCGTCAGTGAACAAGACCAAACTATGCGTACAATTTTTTTTCCAAACTGAATGAAACGTCTGTTTATCTGGTCCCTCTCGAATCTCTGCGATTTGGAAAAAAACATTAATTAATTTTTGGGGGTACTTTGCACGAAGTCCCTGGGACACTTTCAAAAATGCCGCTAATTTGTTTCTTTAAATTTCTTGTAAGAGTAGAGTAAAATACACATAAAATTCACAGGTGGCTAGAGATAGTGCTAAATGTACTCTAGAAGATGACAAAACATCATTCTGTTCTATTCCTTCACAGTACCATCACAGTACATATGTAATCATATTTGATTTTATTAAAAAAGATTATTGAGATTTCTTTCAGAAAATGTTACTAATAGAAATAATTAATCAAAAAATCTTTATAATGATAATGAACAACAAAAATATTTATAAGTTTCTCTGATACGTTACGAATTGTTTCATGTGACACTAGACACAGAACAATTTCTTTTGATTATGGTTAGTATTGAAAGCTAACCGCATCCGGTCTCACTAGCGGTTTCACACGGGTTGTACCGCATCTCCTCAGAAACCACATAATTACTTCGTTACAAATAGCCCCGCGTTATATTACACTAATCTTGACAAACAAGGAGACTTCGTGACCAGAATTAATAGTTTCATGTAATAAAAGCCGCAACTCGTATTGAAAACGACATATTGGGAGCATCAATGTTCTCGTTTTCACATATTCTCTAAAGATGGGGAATAATTCTAAAGCGTTTTTTTATCTCATTAATCAGTTAACGTTCTAAAACATGTTCAATAATTTGATGGTTTGGGCAAATTTTCTAAAGTATTGAGTGTATTGGCGTCATGAGTTATTTTGTCAAATGAATGGTAATGTAAGTGCATGTACTCTATGTTTCAATGGAAAATGAAATTGAAATGCGTAACGAAGTGAAATTAAAAATGAGCAGCAGAATAAACTTCTAAGTATTTATTCGTGAAGCGCGGTTAATAAAAGAAAAACATAGCAAGCAGATATTAGACAATCATGATTACATCAGTTTTTATGAAAAATAAATTATAATAAATTCGAAGAAACTACCAAAGATCACTAGTTCACGGTGCAGTTCCAAAACACAGATCTCGTACATTCGCATCCCTTATTATGAGACGCAGCTTTCGGAAGCTCAGTAGTTCTGATGAATGAAACAGTTGCCAAATTATTGAAAGTACTTTGCTCTTTTTAAACACAAAAGTTATTTAAGTTCCAAAATCTTGGTTATTGTCTAAACTGTGTTTCTGTCTAAAAAGTATAAAATATTTGTTTGGGCAAATAATTGGTTACTACGATTATAGTTTAATAAAGTTAAAGGGCAATTTGGGCATGGAAGATTTTCCTATCACCGTTCGAAAGTATGGAGTATTGACAAGGATGTGTAATGTTTCAATTGTCAGAGCATTACTTCATCTCTGAGAAATAATGAACTTTCGCAACTACAAAATAAATAAAAAAGTATTTTCAAGATTTCTGTCTTACAGTTCACAAGTTACAACAACTTCTTAAACCCATCGAATTTATTACTGCTATAATTTCTAGCATAACGTCTACACATTAGCATAAACTCACTTTCATATGGATCTGAGAATCTTTCCAACTTACACCAAATTTCCACGACCTCACAAAGAACCACTCACAAAGCACATCACAAAGCATTCTGCTTGTTTATTTAGGGTATTTTATCATAAGTATCCATTTCTAGAAGATAAATGACAATGGTAAACTACGATACTGATTGGGTACCCGATGATTAAGGTACTACAGCTCTGTCATCCACCCGGAAAACGAATGGATTCACGGAGACCATGGAGCAGTCTGAGTGTAGGGTTCGATTTAAGTCATTGGCATCATCTGGTCTAGGTCTTTCCTTAAAACTTGAGTTCACTTGATTAATTTCACTCGTTTTTACTACATTGTGAAAGGAAACACAATTGTTGCGTCATGCCTGTTCATATGTAGACAAATATTGAATCTTGAAGTGATTTTCAATGTGTTGACCATATTACTTCCTTATCGCTGTTTGAGTTTAAGTATCTTCAACCCTTTCAAAAGAATTCGTATTTTCTCCAAGACACCAGTTACTATTAATATTCCAAGTAATAGTAAAACAGATTTTTAGAGATATTAAAGAACAGTGTTGACCATGCCACGACTCAACTGCAGGAGTAAATGAAACATCGATTTGTTGATGTCACTGACCTATTTAGGGTTATCTACGCCTGTACTGTTGCAAGGTATGCAGTGGCATTCATCTACGTTTCGAATTATCGCAGTCATCAGAACGACTTAATTGGAGACGGCGAACACAGGGCGAAATCCAGTCATTCACAATCGCTCTGATTGAACTGGATCCGATGGATGTTATCCAAACGAATGACGCGAAAAAGGTTGAACACATTCTCTGTCACACATCAGGGCTCCCAGGAAAAAAAACTCTGGATGGGTGCTGTGTTGATATCATGCGGGCGCAAGTATATGAGACATTCTGCAGATTCATTTCCTAATTGAAACTGATTATTTTGGGCGCGTCAAGTGCTACGGTCAATTGTCCCTTTAGTGTAGTGAATGTTTATCCCAGGCGGTGGCAGTGTTCCTTTTCCCAACGATTGGGAAGATTCAGCGCCGATCTACACGTAGTCTTTCGAGGGATTTTCCCCTCCACGTACCTCCACCCTGCACCGTCTCAGCCTGCGTAAGCTCTACGTTTCCAACAGGTCTCCCGACATGTTTAGTAGCGTATTTCGTGTAACTATAAGTGTGTGTAAATAAGAAATGAGAATAATGGGGAGAGGAAGGAATGATCACATGCGAACTGTGGCACCTTTGTTAGGTACTTCTCCGCCTTTCGTCTGGTATTGATCAGAGAAGCCCCGGAAACCTTCCGATTAGAGCAGCAAGCCGCCACATTTCTTCTTGAGACTGCTTCTGAATTCGACGTAGCTAGTGTCGAAAATCCACACGCGTCGGGATTGGAACCGAAGTACCTCATAGTCATCCGCAATGCTGGATCTGAGTTACACTCATCGGTTAAAATATCGACAGACTTCCCTAGAATGAAAAGAAAACAACTTTGAATAGCCATAGATTTCCAGATGAAAGAATGATAGCCAATCAATCAAATTACAGTTTACGACTGTCAATGGTGAAATACATTTTTTTGTTCTGCAATACTTTTACATTGGAGATAATTGAATTCTGATTGAAATACTGTTTTACATTGGAGATGATTGAACTGTTTGCCTTCAATGAAATCTAAACAACTCGTGAGATACTGTAGTAAACGTATTAAAATTATTTCTATGTGAATTTAGTGTAAATGATTTTATATTATTATTTCTTAATTGTAATTTTATTTTGTAGCAGAATTAGTAAATTAGTTTTCTGTGTTTGATATTACCCGATGCAATCAATCTATTATATTTTAAGGAGTCGTCAACTTCTGTTTGCCCTCACGTTTGCCTCCTCTCTTTGCACAATTATTTTGAATATATTACTGTTTGAGGATACGGAGAACATTTAATGTGGGATTAAAAGCAATAATTTTCACACATAATGTATTTTTTAAATTTAAAATAAAAACTTAGAATATGGACATATTTGGACTATATTGGATTTGGATAATTTTTAATCAAATTGTATCGAGAGAGGTAGCTCAGGGCATCAAATAATGTACCTGCAGTGTCTCTGAACTGGAAGTCCTAGGTTGGAGTTCCGACAGTAGCAGGATATTCCTCTACGTCGAATTCATCCGCTGTCTGGAGCATTCTGTCTAGCGCATTCTCTGCTCTGATCGGTAGCTATGCGTGGATTCTCCGATCAACACAAGGCGAATGCCGGAGCAGTACCCTAACAAACGGGCCACGGACCATGCGCGATGTTTCCTTCCTCTTATCATCACTCTTACACACACACACACCAACAAGCACTACACTATCACTCATGCCGGGAGACAGGTCGGGAGATTAGAGCTTTCACCGGCTGCGGTGGTGCTGCAGTGATGGGAGATACCTGGTTGGGGAAAACCCCAATTGTCGACAGGTACGTCGGATCTCACCATGCAGCGGGGAAAGATCTCCACCACCTGTTGGGGAAACCATGCATTACACATACGGGCCTAATAACCTTAGCAGCTCAAGAATCCGGAGTCACTAATCAATCAATCAAATTCAAACAAATCGTAGAGTATAATCCACTTACTCTCAAAAAAGGCGAAGAGACTTGAGAGCGAGGACAGGTCATTGCCGTGTGCCGCTCATACAGCAGTTGCCTTCGGAGGACGTACTGCACACAGAGGCTTTACATTATTCGAAGAAGGGGGCCGGTTCTCCTTGCGGGAGGTAGCCATGCGAAAAGTGGCAATGACCGATCCGAAGACGTGTTAAAATTACGCCCTCACACCTGGCCCCACGGGCGAACGAAGTTGGGAAAGCAACTGGGCGTTCAGCTGGAGATCAGAGATCGATTATCGGTCAGAGTCAATAATGCAGTGAACTATTTGAATTTTCTTTCTGAAAGGTTTGCAATCGCAGAGTCCAAATCCAAATTTTGCCACAAATTTATATATTACTATCTATTTGGCTATCAGCCTTCGGATTGGTGATTTTTCCAGTATTACTAAACGTTTTCCTGTATTAATACCAATTTATAAAGCATATATTTAACCTTCAACCATCCAGATGGTGATTTTTCCAGTATTAATAAATGTTGACAACAAATCAATGTGTAATACATTATTAACTTTGTCTTATCATATTTATTTTCATGGATATTTAGTGACTCAAGACATTTCGACACCTAAGTAATGATGTAATCAGTTGATAAGATGATGATGATGATGATGAGATGAGATGAATGATCTGGGAAAAGCAGCTCGTTTTGGCCATCCCGTATTTCACATGAACTGGCCGGATTTCGGATTCGGGCTCCAGAATAGAAAAAGTATGGACTAGTCATTACAGTCCAAACTGCCCCAAAAACCTACCACCCCAAAAAGTATTTTATAATTATAATTAGTGGTTTGCAACACCAAAAATGCTGCTGAAACAAGCCATACAAAATGGCTTTTCTAAACGTCCCACTCACACTGCTCAAACACAAATTATAATATACTAGCATACAATACCACAATAAATACAATGCTTTAACAAAAAAGAACCTTAACGATTTCTGCAGTAATATACTAGTGTAGTTTCGTACATACAGTCCAGCCTTTGAAAAGACCATCACCGGCGTATTTCAGAATGATGACGTAATCTGTAGCATTACACACTACTTCGGATTACTTGTAACAGATACATAATGTTTATACCTAAAACAATAAGGTTTTTTAAGAAAGAAGTTTGAGCTTTTTACTAAAGAAAATTTCGTGATCTTTGCTTTAAATGAAAGCAGTGACCTCAGATGTGTTATCGCTAGCTATTGTTCACCGGTTTTATAGTATAAACATAAAATATTAATAAAATAGTAAAATTATTATAATGAACGCGTATTTGTCACCCTTATATATTAAATATCAACAATAAAACAATAGAATACAAGGGTATCATTGCTCCATGAGGTTATAGCTGGCGAAACGAACATGTGTCCCTTTACAAAAATGATTCTGTGACTATTATGGTGATTCTTAGTTTTTCAATTTAAGGTATACTAGGATTTCCTACATTAGTTCACTATAGACTATAAATCATGGTCATATTGTATAGATCTAGGTAAATGTATATTTCAAATATATTTTGAGAAACGAAAATAGTTTATCAGTTAAGTGATACAGTAATTTCAAAACATTCAATTACAGAGGGCTGTGTTTGCAAAACCAGTAACGTAAACACAGACACGGAGTCAAAATGACTGTCACTTGTCAAGCGACAACATATTCCCAGGAAGTAAACACAGACGAAAGCAGTTTGCTGGAAAATCACAACAATCAGTGCTGAGATATTGAAGAATAGATGGACCGGTTGAGATATGTACTTTAATCATTCATGGAATTCTCGCAATTCGTAGAAAATTGACAAGGCGGATTCAATTGACTCATGTCTGTAGTTAAGAGTTAATGTAGCGATATCCGTTTTATGTACTTTATTGTATATTGTATTGTATGTTTTATGTACCTCTTAGAAATATACCACCTGGTGTTCAATCCTAAGTAGATATTATTTTATTACTAGTGATAAAACGTGTACGTGGAATATTGTATAAAATAAATTGGATCGAAATTTCATTTTTATTCTTTTTGACTAGCGCAGTACTCCCTTGCAGGTGGACTGGTAACCAATGCCACTTGCGGCAGGGTAAGGTGGAGTTACGGAGTTGTCCGCTACGTTGCTTTATCCAGGGAAAAATTTTGTGAGGCGAAATTAAAAATGTTTTGGTCGAATGCGTCATTAAAGATTTCGTAAAATACCGCAGGATACACTCAGCTCATACTACGATACGATTTTATTCATTTTAATGATTCTCCAAAAATACTTTTGCGTGAAAGTTTTGTGACAAGTTAACATTTATAGTTAGAGAAAAAAACTTTAGAGGGTGAAATTTCTATTATTTCTCTCCCATGGATCCGCGCCTGCCTTAACTCAATCTGCCTGTCAACTGCCACGAAACGATTGAATATAAACGTTTTATAAGTTAAAGTTAGCAGTTAGTTAAAGCCGCAGAAAAAGTACAGTATGAAACTGGGGAATGGATATTAATATCCTCGTCTGAAGTTCACGGTACTCGCTCGTATCGCAATATCACACTCGATTCTACACACCCATCATTACCTCATCGCTTCACAAAATGGTAGGTATTTATTTGGGTGCCTGCACCTTTCAAAATGGCTGTCCAGTTGGACTTTCCAAATTAAACTTTCGTAAAATTCAGACATATTTCTTAAAAATATCATACCTTTGGAAATAATACATCTATGATAATGAATCTGTGTATATTTGAAAAAAGTTTCATTAACCACTCTTACGAATTCACGGCTGGTTATAATTTTTACTAAGATGGGAAATTGGATTTTTCTGGTTTATCCTACCATGCATTTCTTAATAACAACAATTAATCTGTTATTGAAATTTAAACGGCTATTCACATACAACACATGTACATTATTTTACACCTTGCCAGATAATATTAAACGATTAAATTCGATACAAGAGTTTAAGTCTCAATTAAAATATTTTCTGCTGCACATCTGTTTCTATCCAATTAGAGACTAGTGTTGCCAACCTTCGCCAGCGGCGACGCCCCATCGCGAGCCTCGGCGCTGTGCAGCGCAGCGCGGCGCGGCGCAGCGCAGGGCTACGCGGCGCGCGCGTGGTTTGTTTTGACGGTAGCCGCCCCCTGAAGGCCCCCACGCCACGCCGCACGGCGCTCGCGAGAGACGGAGACGGGGCGAGCCCGGGGCGGGGAGAGGGAGCGAGACAGCCGGGCAGATTCGGCGCTGGCCCGTCCGCGGCCGACCCTCTGCGGCGCCCCACAGCCACCGCCCCTCCCCCGTTTCCCCTTCCCCCTCCCCCGCCCCGCCCCCGCGCTGCCACCCACGGCCGCCGCGCCGGGCGACGCCGCCGCCGCCGCCGCCCGCCGCCCGGCACGGGGCCGCCTGGGGGTAGCGTCGGCTCGCGCGAGCGCCCGACGGCAACGCGCCGCTCGTTACGCCGCACGGCGGAGGCTGCACTCGAAACTTCTGAGGTGGCTCAGGGCATCAACGCGGGTCACTGCGGTGCCTCTCACCCGGAGGTCCTT
Source organism: Gryllus longicercus (assembly GCA_038098605.1). Taxonomy (NCBI): domain Eukaryota; kingdom Metazoa; phylum Arthropoda; class Insecta; order Orthoptera; family Gryllidae; genus Gryllus; species Gryllus longicercus. The sequence goes on along the minus strand of JAZDUA010000074.1, from coordinate 442,285 downwards.
GCCATTGACTCCCGACGACGCCAGGTTCTTCAACACTAATTGTAAACGTTGTCATTGCCAACAATAGTGTTTAATATAAGAGCAGCTTTCGATGGCTTAGCCATCATCATCAGTTGTCTGCTGGATGGAAGCCACAAAACGACTATCTCTACAATTACCCTACCTTTACAATTATTTCATGAAAAATGCCAACGATAACGCACCACAACACCTATCTTCAACACTAACTAGATAGCTAGGACGAATTCGGCCGCTGTCTGCCAAAAAATTCCAGCGGCCGGCTGCTCTGATCGGAAGTTTCTCATGGTTAATCCGATCATTACCAGGCGAATGCCGGAGCAGTACCCTAACAAACGAGCCGCAAACCGCGAGCGATTTTCCTACCTTTTCTTTGTCCTATCCTCACCTCTTACATATACGTACACTTACGTGCAATACTTTCCCACACATGGGATACCAGTCGAGATATTACAGCTTGTCCCTGTTAGAGCACTGCCCCGCCGGTTGGAGATACCTGAATGGGGAAACCCCACAAGCCGACGTGTAAGAATCTCACCATCCAGCGGGCGAGGGGCACCATCTCCTCCCGTGATAACAGCGTGCTCTACCCTCACGCGCCAAATGACGTGAGCAGTTGAAGCGCTCATAAACACAGACGAATCAGTCGCATCTTTTCCACGGCAGAACATTTTTCAACGATATAAAACGTCTGAATCTTAATAACTAAACAATAATCCACTCTACCATGGACAAATCCCCTAAGGACAAATTTCGCTCATCTTAATCCACCCAAACGCATAACTTATACATTCCTACTTTATGTTAAATTGTTACATTCCCGGCACCTTGTTGGACGCAATTACGCTCGGAGAATATGTTCCGCTCACGTAAAGAAATCTAATTTGTTTCCTTTTTACCGAATAACAATGCATTTGAACAAATTTAATTATTCCTATTTTAATATACACAATGCTGTCTTGCGAGTAACCAACAGGATAAACAAATTCGATTCTCGAGAATTTGCGCGATGTACATGTGTACTACAGTCCCTAGATACAGAATAACACATTCTTTTGCACAGCTTATTTCGCCACATGAACCTTTTGAAATGCAAGGTTCCAAATAACATTTCAGTCGCTTTGAGTAAATTGATGTCAAAATTTCATTAACTATTTCGTAAATCAGACATCTCTCCACCTACAGAAATGAATTTTTACAGAATAGATACTTTTACAGAACATATTTCAGCTCGAGTATGATCTACTCGTAGCAGAAGTCATATAGAATCTTGTCGCACTAACAACATATTTTCTTCAATTTTCTCAGTTGGAATCTTGTGATTCCAAAGGGTCAATTTTCTATCACTTTCTCAGAGGAGTTTAAATTCTGCCGTATGTTGTCTGTTAAGAAACACCTAACTATTCAAAACAAATATTAATATACCTAGAAATCTCTGTGCCTTTATCTTCTTCTGTATTATTTATATAAAAATGGATTTTGGTACTTATGGTATTGGTATAAGAGCGGTAAACTCCGGCACCGTGTTATCGAGCTCCATGAAAGTTGGCGCATCTATGCATTATTTTTCTCCCAGAACGTTTATGTGCTGTTAATTTTGATGTAGCTCCCATAGATCGCGCTGCAGAACAATATTGCGCTTCATTTTAATTCAATTTCCATTCAAACTGCGCTCCACCTAGGCTTCATTGTTGCTGAGCGTTGCCGTGTGACGCAAGGTGAGGCCGAGAAGGTCAGGAGACACAGTGAGACACGGAGAAAGGGAGGGACAGGGAAAGAGAGACGGAGACTGTGAAAAGGAGAGACAGAGGGAGACTCAGAGACAGACTGCGACAGCGACAGAGAGAGAGAGAGAGAGAGAGGAGAGAGAGGAGAGAGAGACAGATACAGAGAGGCTGAGTGAGACTGAGATAGAGACAGAGATACTGAAAGAGAGACAGAGAGAGGAAAGACGCAGAGAGGGGAGACGGAAAGAGAGGAGACAGAGAGACGGTGAAAGATATGGTGAGAGAGACGAGGAGGGAAGGGGAGAGGGAAGGAAAAACTGGGATATGAAGGGCAGAACAAAAAAGCAAAGTCTGCCGGGTTCCGCTAGTTTGTTATAATTTCTTTTCGACTTCTGAATGCCGCGTGACGAGGTTATTGAGGGAATATGAAATGTTTTGGCTGCGCTACTTTCTGTATTCAGGGACTCTTCTGTGAACTTGATGATCGTTAAATTGTGAGCGTTGATGTGCACATAATGGAGGGACAGAACGATAATCTAAAACTTTAGACATGCTTTTAGGTATTTATTTGGGTGCCTGCACCTTTCAAAATGGCTGTCCAGTTGGACTCTCCAAATTGAACTTTCGTAAAATTCAGTCTTGTTTCTTAAAAATACTCGCTGCTTTGGAAATAATACATCTGTCATAATAAATCTGTTTATATTTGTAAAAAGTTTCATGTACTCGCTCTTACGAGTTCACGGCTGGTTATAATTTTTACTAAGATGCGAAATTGAATTTTTATGGTTTATCCTACCATGCATTTCTGAATAACAATTAATGTTATTGAAATTTAAGCAGCTATTCACATACATGTCCATTATTTTACACCTTGCCAGATAATATTAAATGATTAAATTCGATACAGAAGTTTAATTCTCAATTAAAATACTATCTGCTGCACATCTGTTTCTATACAATTAGAGACTATATCGAACATCCAAAAGGAAAAGAATATTAATTTTAACAACGATATTTAGTGTAATATTTACTATTTTCATTGTATAATTCTAAAGAACCTGTAACAAGTATTGTACTTCAGCTTCTGTGTTAATGACCCCCATCTCATTTGGTTTTCTTCCTGTTTCACTGATCCTTGAACAAATAGATGGCCTCTGGCTTTGCTTCCGGACATAAACGTAACTTCAAATTAACTTCTCCCCTAGCACGTCACACACAGTTTTTTAACTGTTTTTGACTAAATAAATAAATAAATAAATAAATAAATAAATAAATAAATAAATAAATAAATAAATAAATAAATAAATAAATAAATAAATAAATAAATAAATAAATAAATAAATAAATAAATAAATAAATAAATAAATAAATAAATAAATAAATAAATAAATAAATAAATAAATAAATAAATAAATAAATAAATAAATAAATAAATAAATAAATAAATAAATAAATAAATAAATAAATAAAATACATATAACTACTGACTGCATTCGTTAATTTAATACTATTTTTATATCCTTTGTTAAATTTGACGAATTAAGTATTTAAGTTACTAATTTTCCAGCCTGTAATGGCCATCGTCATTTATTCCCATCATCTATGAAACCTAACTTAATTTAAATTATTTTTAATTGACATTCTTGGCCTTCACCATTTACTCTCTCAATGTGTTTACGATTTTTTTTTTAATTTAACACTTTCCTTTCAATGAAACACTTTCCTCTTGCCGATGCGTCAAGAACTGTCCTTGGTCATCCACTTATAATTCCATTATATTGGGTCGTCAAGCAAAGATTTCTCGCTGCATTTCACGCATCCACAATACCACGATTTTTTAGTGTTCACCCTTTTTCTCAATTAATTTATTAACTCGTTAACTTTTCGTTAACTACGCGACCTAACATTCCCCACTTGCTCAATCACAACTCGTATTTCAAAACTTTACAAAATTTATACTGTTCACGGCATTACATCCTGCACCGATCGAGTCACATTAGTCAGCACGTTCTGAACAAAAATTCACTTCTAGCAACACATTATCTTGCTTCTCTTATTTTTCATTGTTTCCTGGCCACTCCAATGGTATTCTATCTGGATCTCTACTGTAACATCCGAGTTCAGCTGTCACGTCAACAATGTCTCTTTTAAAAATAGTTTATTGAAAATACTTTCTTTTATCTTAGTAAGTACACTTCCGAAGTTAGTTCTATTTACTTATTCTTAACCCCTAAGTTTCCAATGTCTCGTATTTATTAATATTTTTTCGTACTTATTTATTTTTCTATTTGAAATTTCCACATCATATTTCAATTATTTATTATCAAAATACTGCGAGAGGTATTTTGACTCGTCTCAATATATTCGGCAAAATGAGCTATGTAATGCGATGGTTCTAATTTTTCCCTTCAATGAATCAGATTCGCCAACAGAAATATCTTTTATGTTTTTGTAGGGCCGATGATTCTACGAAATACACTGTAGACTTGAATAATGGCAACTTACTGTTCTCTTAAATTTAGAAACATTTCCAAATTTCAAAATCAGAAAGAAACATTTATTTACGATAATAAACAATAATAAAAATGAAAATAAAACTGTACACAAGTGACAACTGAAAATAAAAACAAATGCAAGCAGTTCGTTTATGGTTTATAACACACTACTATATCTTTCTGCTCAAATTCACAAGACGTCAAAACATTAACTATATTCCAAGATCTTCAAATTTCGTCAACATTCCAATATGTATATTCTCTGTCAATACATCAAAACATTTAACCCTTCTCTATGTTTCAACACACACTCCATCATTTATTACATAAAACTTTTCGTTCTTCTACTAAGACTATAAACCTCTGTCTATTCAGTAAGACATCTACCTTCGTCCTTGTTGATATCGATATGTTGTCCGTCTCTGTAGTGTCTGACCTTGCCAACCTGAAGTCCAATACCAACCAGGCTGTACACAAGAATGTCTTCTTGATGTTAAAAATCCAAGGCATCCTGGCTCGTTACAGTATGGTGTCTGCTCCGAAAGCTCTGTACAAACTACATAATTCCGATGAGAGAGTTCAGTAGTTCACAATGAATCTGACCCTGTGAGTGGGTCGAGTGCAAGGTTACCGTACGCATGCATTGTCATAACATTAATAACTTACAAAGAAGATCGTAAGAGATATACAGATCCCCCAAGCCACATTGCAATGCATACTACACTGACTGCAACAAAGCAAAATGTATTTCTTATAGATCTGTTTAAAAACACATAAACTGGTTGGCGCTAACATCTGTGAAAAGTAACAAGAAAAAAGTAATCTTGAGGTATCCATACACCCCACGCGAGTACTAAAATGTTAACATGCATATAATAGAATTCATCGACTTCCTTTATCGCTCGTGGAATGTTCGTTCTTAAGAATCTTTCTTAAGTATCTTGTGTGAACTCCAGAAATAAAATCAGGTGGGATTGACAGTTCGTTGTCACGTGTTAATGCCAAAGCGTAACCTTAGCAACAGCAAATCAGAAGCCTCGGCACTTCAGTGTTGACACCTCAAATTAACAATCGCATACCGACAGGAGGGATTAACAATACCTGCCATAGTTTTCTCAATGCTAAGTAACTACCTTTGTTTAAGTTACAACTTCATCGTTTACAACCTGTATTATTATATCTTGTAAACCCTGTGTGCTAGTCTCCCCTTTCAAAACTTTTCGAAATCTTATAAAACAATTGAAAACCATTACCATGCGTAATCTGTTCGTGGTATCTCCTTTACAGCCAGATCTGCCAATCGTATTTTAGAAATAGTCGATGTGGAAAACACTTGTTTTCGATAGATTAATTGTTAGTGATAGGAGCGACAACTACTAAAGTCATTAGTCAGTGCATTTTTCCCTTCGGAGGTGGTGGTGATCTTCCCCCGCTGAGTGCCGAAAACCAATGCCGACCTACCGTCGACTAGCGGGATTTCTCACAACCAGGTAGCACCAGCGGGGCATCGCCCCAGCCAGGACAAGCTCTAAGCTCCCGACCGGCCTCCCGGCATGTGTGATAGTGTGCATGTGAGTAAGTGTAAGTAAGGGGTGAAGAAGAGGAAGGAAAGATCGCGAAAGGATACGGTCCATGGCCCGCATTTACGTTGATCGGAGAAACCACGGAAAAACTACTGACCAGAGCAGCCGTCCGCTAGAATTCTCCTCCAGACCGCGGCTAAATTCAACTTAACTGACCAGTCAGTGTCAAAAACCCTGCCACCGCCGTGACTCGAACCGGTCAGAGGCACTGCAGTGACGTCTGTTAATGCCCCGCGCCACCTCTCCCGATTTATGAATTCGAAGTAACATAGTACGATGTTCAGTCAAAAGTAATTCCTCCTATTTTTCTACTTATAAAAAATAAGGTAAGTGATAAATTTGAATTTATTTTCTCAAACTATCAGCAATCCACCACAGTAGTGACTTTCTGCGTCAACATGTGGCAGCACTGCAGTCGTATGCAAAATGGCCGACATCGATGTTCGTAAGCCACAGCGATATATTATGGCTGATTGAGACAAAGAAGATAATTTTTTTTGTGTGGTTCTTAGGACAAAAAAAGTATCGGTGATCACGAAGGTAAAATCTGTCAAAGACTGTCTCAATGTTTACTGAGTATATTTCGAAATAAAATTTGTTAATTGTTAGAGTAGAAATAGCAGAAAGTGAATACTAGTACACTAGTTCATAAAGTGAATACAAATGAAATGTTGACGAGTGATGCGATGACAAGAGTCGAGTTTTGGCATTTTGAAATGACTGACACTTTCGTGCGAGTTACAGCTATTATTAGTAAAGATTCATGGAAATCCACAAGTATGTTACATACCCTTGGCATTTTCTCAGTAAGGGAAGTGACAGCAATGATGCTTCTCGTTTGTCCGGTGTTTTGTTTTTTATGGAGTTCTCTGTTGTTTGCTGTGGTAATGAATTCTAGTATCCGCTCACGAATCCTGAAAAATAGATTTTTGTTTTATTAAGAAGTAAAATACCCACTGCTCTAAGATACATTTATCAATTACACCTACGTACAGTAGATAATTATTTACCAAGAAATGTATATTTTATAATTCCCTGAGCAATAATTATAGGAGCGACTGTGCATGAAAACTATTTCTTTTCAATGTTTTTTAATGGAAAATGTTACCTTATGATAATAATTATTTAATTATTATTTAAATGATGGAGATGTAAAGAAACAGAGCATTTCAGGCAACAACCCCGTAAGTTTCTCGACAATTTTTTTGTCCAAACTGGATAAATACTGATATATTCATGATTTATTAAATCTAGACTCGTAGTATTGCTTTAAACATTCACCAATTAACCTTGAAAAAGAAAGAAAATATTTTAAAGAATATTTTGACAAAGAAAACGTATTTTTATTGTACCGAGAATTTAATATATTCGTTTAATAGTATTAGTACACTCTGAAACTAGTAAATCAGGTCTAATTTATGAGTATTAATGACCAGAATACGACCTTTTTCGGGAAGGCGAAACAGTATCCAGAATCCCCGTGTTTGCCTCAGCTCGCAACACAAATTATGTACATTATCTACGAGAACGTACGCTGGAATTCACAAAACGGCCTTCATCTCCATTCATTTGAACTATCCAACACGTCCCGTCTAGCATTTATCGCAGACACTTTACTGAGCGTTTCTTTCAAGTAGTATCGTTGAAATATTCACGTTAAGCATTTAAGTAAATTTTCCACATTTTTCCGCTGAAATGATTTGCTCTTCTCACAACCGCTCACCAGGTACGAGCAAATTATCACCAAATCGATGTTCCCGCGACCTGACTCAAGGCAACACTTGTGTTTAATAAGGTTAGCTGAAAAAATCGTGCATGTAAATTCACTGGTCATTACGAGTAAGTTTTCTTTTACTTTTTCTTCTCATTTGCTTCTAAATATTCCTACGGCTTCGGAACACGATCCGCAGAAGACGCTCCAACTTAGTGAGTTCCTGGATGTTTTCATTCAGTAAAAATCAGTTTCATTTCTTCGTAGTCAAAATACCATCTCATACTTTTGCTTCAATTTATTTCTCGAACTTAAAATTTTTTTAAAGTAAGTATGCATGTACTGCATGTAAATTCACTTGTCATTACGGTTAAGTTTTATTTTACTTTTTCTTCTCATTTGCTTCTAAATATTCCTACGGCTTCGGAACATGATCCGCAGAAGACGCTCCAACTTAGTGAGTTCCTGGATGTTTTCATTCAGTAAAAATCAGTTTCATTTCTTCGTAGTCAAAATACCATCTCATACTTTTGCTTCAATTTATTTCTCGAACTTAAAGAGTTTTTTAAAGTAAGTATGCATGTACTGCATGTAAATTCACTTGTCATTACGGTTAAGTTTTCTTTTACTTTTTCTTCTCATTTGCTTCTAAATATTCCTACGGCTTCGGAACACGATCCGCAGAAGATGCTCCAACTTAGTGAGTTCCTGGATGTTTTCATTCAGTAAAAATCAGTCTGATATCTTCGTAGTCAAAATACCATCCCATACTTTTGCTTCAATTTATTTCTCGAACTTAAAGAGTTTTTTAAAGTAAGTATGCATGTACTGTATGTGATATATACATTAACCAACTTATGTTAGCTATATATTGTTTGTTTGTGAAAGAGTCTCCATTATTGAGAGTTGACCTTCTCTCGTTCATTTTAAAATAATATTGTATTTTAATAATTAAATATTATAAATATGCATATTTTCTTTTTATGAATGTTTAAATGAAGAGGCGAAGAAGAAAACAAGTGTTCATTACGTTTTCACGAATATTTTAGGCATACTTCATCTAAAAGAACTCAAATTTTAGACATGAACTACTTAAAAATGTAGTAAGTCCAGCAAAAATTTGGAAAAAGATAATTCACCTTTGAAAACAGAAATTGTACCTTTGAAAAATGTTAGTGGTAAATTCGTTACACTGAAAATAAAATACTTGTGATGATAGTAGAATGTGTTGTAGTTTATTTATTGCCATGAGTCGGTACGCTATTTGGGAGTTTCCGAAAGTATGTCATTGAATTCTTCGCAAGATTTTAACTCGCAATGATTCAGGCAAATGTCTTCGGCCCTCCATCTGACAGTTTCTAAAGGCTGGTGGTCTGGTGCAGACTTGCATATTACGTATGTGTAATTTTTGCTTAAATATTTAACAAAACAATGTATTTTAACATAAATTTAGTGTGTCATAGAAATTGTTAAAAAATCGTATTCTTTGAATTGCGATGTAGTGAACTCCGGTTTGTCGTTTGGCTGAATCAAAGCCATTAGTAGCATCCTCATACATTATAAACATATATAACATATGGAATACTTCATATATATATATATATATATATATATATATATATATATATATATATATATATATATATATACAAATAAATATTATATGATTAGATTGTAGTGAACTGTCCACATCGGCTGCAGTGAACGCAGGAAATAGAGCTTTATGATGAAAATACCTTGCCTCGGGTTCGCAAATTCCAATAATACGGAGAGTTTGCCAATGGAGGATTTTGTGAGTTATTTTTGTAGCATTTATGACGGATTTATTAAAAAAAAACAGTTCAAACTCTGACGTACTATGGGGAAAAGTGGAAACTGTGCACGGTTTCTTGAGTTATGAAATGACTGAGTGATGATTGATGATGATTGAGTTATGTTCTAACTTATAATCTTCTTAAGTTAAATTGTGAATGTAAGTACCAACGAGCGTTTTTTGGCAGGAAATAGTACAAAACTATTTGCACCGGCGTAATAAAAACTATTTGCAAAAGCCAATCAGATACACATTTTGCGTATTATTAATAGTGCTCTAGTGAACACGGTTGTGAAGACAGATCACATACAACCGACTTAACCAGCAAGGATATTATGTACTGGCATTTTAGGGTCGGCCTAATCCAACTTTCGTCAGCCGGTGTTCCAAGCCATTGGGCGCTTTTTTTAACCACATCTCAGATTAAGGGAGACATATGACGACGATATACGTGGAAATCATGACTTATTCCCATCACCGTATCCAGCATACTTTGCCTGCCTGAGTTTTGCCTTCGTCACAGAGCTACAGAAACTGAGACGGCTGTATTTGAAAGCTACCGCTCTATTTTTGCCCCGATCGGGAATAGAACCTTGGTTCGCACCACGAGAAGCTAGTACAATGACCCTGAGCCAACCAAAACACCGCAGATCGCAACAAACAAACTAAAATGAACACAAATACATATAAATCTGAATTGCCATAACATCTGTTGTAACCTATGAGTGCTCTGACAGTGTTGTGGACGTCAACAATCAACGAAATTCAACAAAACATCATGGCACAGTAGACAAGGAAAACCGATACTTTCCTGGAGCACATTTGCGCAGCTATCAGAAATACTTCTCCGAATCCTACGTCAACCTACAGCAAGTCGAAATAAAGAACACTGTGCCATCGTATCTAAGCGTAGATCAAACGTGCGGTTTGGAGTTGAAAGTCCGAGCTCTCTAACCGTGTTGTCAGGCATATGACGACCGGGTTTTACCCATGTCGTGACCGAGAACGTATCTAAAATAGTCTCGTAGAGGTATAGAATGTCTAATGCAGTTAAAATCGCAAATATGGCCAAGGAGCTAATAAACTTTGAATTATCGTCTACATCGCGACCGAACTCAAGACTTCGCACAGAGGGAATTCAAAGAAGTGGTTCAATTGATTGACCGATTGTGAGTGATACCGGACGCGTCAACTACTAAGATCATTAATCCCGTAAGTGTAGAACATGTCTTTCCTCGGGAGGTGGCGTTGATCTTGCCCCCGCTGGATGGCGAGATCTGGTGCTGACCTACACTCAGCTGGTGGGATAATCCCCAACTAGATCTCTCCCATCAGCCAGGCACCGCCCCAGCCGGGACAAGCTCTAAACTCCCGTTCGGTCTCCCACCATGAGTAGTAGTGTAGTGCACATTAGTGTATGTGTAGTGTATATTAGTAAGATCGCTCACGGTCCGTGGTCCGTTTGTTAAGTAACTGTTTCGGCATTCACCTGGTGTTGATCAGATAATCCACGGAAAACTACTGATCAGAGTACCCGGAAGAATTTCAATAATTCTCCTCCAGACAGCTGAGAAGCTAGTGACGAAAATCATGCCACCGTTGGGACTCGAACCTAGGACCTCCCGGTTAAAGGAACTGCAGTGTCATCAGTTGTTACCCTGAGCCATCTCTCCTGGTGAAATGGATCAAGAATTTAAAACTCTAAACTCTGTGAATTTGTTATCTGGATAGATTTCCATATGACAAATATTTAATTAAATTTGTTGACTTCCAATAAATCCTTCAAAAAAGATAAAACAATGCACAGATTAAACAATAAATTTACTTCAAAAATATCTCACAACACTGGGAAACCTGTTGGAATTTCCTTATTTCTATGCATCTAAATAATGAATGTAATTTTTCAATGATACCCTATTGTTCCATTTGAAATGTATTTCCTTTTTGAGTTATTTACTTTGTGTGTTTGTAACTTTAGTTGTTATTTATATTAAAAAACGACCAGTAAGGTGGACGTGCTGGCCTGAAGAAATAAAAAAAGAAGAAAAAAATGATTATAAGAAAATATTAAGGGGTCGTCGCAATATATGGTGAGGTACTGTATTTTGTCAACATGTATATTCTTGGCTATTTCTAAGTCAAGTGAAGCAAAGCAAAGCGAAAAAGAAATAAGCGTAATCGCAAAAAGAGATTCCTCCGAATTGGATTAACTACGTACGTATACGTCAAATCATTTGATATACATACTATATTTCCTGAGAAAAGGGGATAAACAATTTTCAATACTACACGCGTTGTGAAGTGATGTGAGATTGCTTTCTAAACATTGCATACTTCAAGGTCATCAGACGGAATACCTCTTTAGTATAGTTTCGATTGGAAGGATCCAAAGTATTTTTCTGTAAGCAAAGCTATCCTTACCTACATCCCTCAAAACCGACACTGCAAATACCCAGCTACTTGAAAAGTTTTAAGGAATAATGATTAAATAAGAATAAAGATCTCTGATAACAAAGCGACATATATACGATATCAATGGTATAAAATACTTCATAAGGCGAGACGATAAAACGAGTGACAAGGTGAACAGAATGACATTTGACAGGCTGGTAAATGTTAGATAGATTTACCCTGCTCGGTTATTTGTGTTTCATTACAAATTATCAACTTGTTTACATATATAGGAATATTAGCTACAACTATTATATTAAGATGATACTCGAATTTCAATGCCATAAGGTGGTGAGATTTTAAACAAAAGATCTAAAACCGTCCCGCCTATGAAAATATCGCTTCGATAAAAAGAAGAGATTAAATTTCTTACAAACAACTACATTTCTCACATCTTCAAACAAGAACATTCCTGCCCGCACTTGCTCAACTGCCATTTAACATACTTCCATTCCCAGTTTTCCTTCTCCTGTCTCCAATTACTTCCATCAGAAATCCCAGTCTCCAAATGAGTAGGCTAGGGACAGATATGGGGAGGAGGAGGGTGAAGCAGTTTCAGACCAGAAGACCCGATCAGCCGGATCAAAGGAGGATTAAAGTAGGATTGCTATGGACGGCAGAGGCTTGCTCGCTCCGATTAGTCACCTAACCTTCAGGCGGGAGGGTGCTTTCGACATTGTTCTACCCTCCAGTGGAGTAGCTAGGGAGGGCACTGGGACGGTCTCTCACAAAATGTTAAATTTTATTGCACAGGGACTTTACAGAATCCCTTCCAAACCTTTTCCTTAGTTTAAAATTATTTCTTACAATATGCGTTTCTGTTGCTTCATGTGAAAGAAGCTTTTCTAAATTAAAGATTATAAAATCTTATTTACGATCTACAATGAGGCAATGAAGAGTATCTGATTTGGCTCTATTATCAATAGAAAATGATATTGCAAAAAGCATAGATTTTAATGAAATTATAGAAAAGTTTGCCGCTCTTAAATCTCGTAAAGGGTCTTTATAAATAACTAACATTTGTTGATTAGTTTGGTTTTATTGTAGAATGTTAATTTAAAATCTATATTGCGATTGTTCTGAATTTCATGGAATTTCATGGAAGTATTATAATGTGCAATAAAATGATGTGCAAATATGCTTGTATTTTCAATAAAATACAAACAATTTATAAATTATATAAAATCAATTTATCTTAAGGATTTTAACTAATGTGTTACTGACATGCATTTATATGGTTTCCTTCAACACTACATCTTTTAAATTAATTGTAATAAATATGTAAAAATGGAAATTTATTATTATTGTTTATTGTAATAAATAAATTATAAAAATGTATAATCTACGCGTCCATAGATATTTTTACACTTAATTCATGGGGGGGGTGATACCATTAGCATTGGCCTAGATGACACCAACTGAAGCTACGCCACTGCTACCTTCTTCCCAGCAATTATCAATCAACGCTTTAAAGACATTTTATCATATTTTCTATTTTTCTGTCTCCTAATAGTAGGATTGAAATATGACATTGTGGAGGAATTATAAAACACCCGTAATGTAAATATTAAGGACGTGAGATATTAAAAATATCACATTGTGCTATTTTTATAACAAAACAAAACATCCAAATGACTTAATGTCACGTTTAAATGAATATGGCACTGTCCATTCCAAGATTGATTGATTGATTGATTAGTGTTTCCGGACGGGTCAACTGCTAAGGTCATTATTAAGTGTAGTGCATGCTTTTTATCACGGGACATGGCAGTACATGGCAGTACATTTCCTCTGCTGGACGGCGAGGTCAGAGCCGACCGGTTCCAACCGGGACAAACTCTGAGCTCTCAACTGTCCCGTGCGTGGTTGTGTAGTGCAAGTTTGTGTGTGAGTGTGTGTGTGAGAAGTAAGTGCAGAAAATAGGCAAGGAACACGAAGGAAAGATAGCGCGCGATCCGTGGCCGGTTTTGTTAGGGTACCGGCATTCGTCTGGTGTTGATCAGAGAAACCAGAACAAACCAGCTTAAGTGGTGGCGGTGGTGTTGGTCGTGGTGGTGGCAACGGTGGCAGTGGTGGTGGTGGTGGCGGTGTCGATGAGGTGCCGGAGCGCTGCTGGTTGGGTGATGGTGATAACGGTGGCGGAGGCGTTGGCGATGGTATCTGGGGTGGTGTGTGTGTTAAAGATAACGTAGGCGATGGCGGTGGTGGCGGCGGCGGCGGTAGTGAAGGCGGTGGTGGCGGCGAGGGCGGGATAGTGGAGCGGGTGGGGGAGAAGAAGGGCGGGCCAAGGCGAGCACGGGGCGGGGATGAGTGTGGGGGTTGGGGGTTAAGAGCTGGGGCGGCGGCGGGACGGTGGTGGAAGCGGGGGTGAAGGCGGGAAGGGAGGTGGCCGTTGCAGTTGGCTGGCGGAGGTAGCGCGGGAACGGGGGTGTGGGGTGTGGGCGGGGGCGGCGGGGGTGGGTCGGGGGCGGCTTCTCGGCGGGGGCGGGTAGCGGGGGCGGTGAAGGAGACGGGGCATAAGGTGGCGGCAACGGTGTCTGTGTTTTAATTTCAATGGCAGTGGAGGCGGTGGTGGTGGCGGCGGCAGGGGCGGGGGCAGTGGCGGGGTAGGGAGAGGACACGGGTAGGCCAAGGCGGGCACGGGGCGGGGATGAAGGTTGGGGTGTGGGTAAGGGCTGGAGCGTCGGCGGGAGCGGGGGTGGGGACAGGGAGGCGGAGGGGCAGGATTGTAACCATTGCGGTTGGCGGGGCGGGGGCAGCTCGGGGATGGGGGTGGGTGTGGGCAGGGGCGGCGGGGGCTCCGGCGGAGAGGGCGGGTAGGGGGGCGGGGGCGGCGGGGCCGGGGAGTAACGTGGCGGCAACGGTGTCGGTGTGGGTGTTATTGTCGATGGTGGCGGTGGGGCCGCTGGGTGGGCCTGGCTCATGTGCGCCGTCCGGCAGAGCGGGCACTTTTCGAGGAACTCGAGCTCAAACCCACGACTCGTGATCGTAAATCCCCAGGCGAAGTCTCCCCGCCGCTAGGGGTGTCCCGAAAGCGGATTATCGCTTCGATATTCAGCGGCAAGATACGGAGTACGAAACGAAGACCTGATACAAAAATATATTGGAGATGCGACTTGAATTCCACACACGAAATACTATTATATAAAGTATCATTTAGATAACTAATAGTGCCACAACAATCGGTCTATGTAGTTTTACTAGAAATGGTTCTTCTTTGGAACATCTCAGCAAATATTTGACGTAGCACTAGCAAAACAAAGTGAAAAAGAGTGAAAATAATTTATTTATTTTTTTGAAAATTCAAAACTGTAAATAAAAATAGTTTTCTGCCATTGGATTCAATGCGTTCTGTTCTAACAAAATTAATCTGTTTTTACAAAAATGTATTTTGTATATATTTGCCCTTGCTGGTGTTGAAATTCAAGGGCATAAGGTGCACAAGGTCGGTACTGCTCTCTGCTTATTTGAAATATTATTTAGTATCCTCAATTTTGAGGGGATTGTAATACTACAACGTAACGTATTAAAAATAAGGAAACTCGAATAATATTTTAAAATAAATGTACCTACAATTATTTAAATATCTTATACTGAGGAATACTTTGAAAAATATCTTTATCTTTAATAATTGGAGGGTGTGGAAATAATTCGAACTTTTGCAATTCTCGAAGTTCTAGGTGTTTTAATAACAATCCCGTCATTGCCGTGATATTAAACAGACATTATTGTATTCGAGCAAAAACATTAGAGAAAAACTGCAATTGTTTTCGAAAAAGAGATGAAAAGCATTTCTACAAGTCATAAGAGATTTGAGTACCTCCCGAAAATAATAAATTAATTTCAAAATCGAGGGCCCTTAACGTCAGCACCGACGATCAGTAAATATCCAATTTGGTGTAAAAACCGTGTACGGTTCTTAAGCGCTGATATTGATCGCTGACACACGGACAAACAGACGTTACATAAAAAGATTACTAGGTATCAGGTTCCCCAATTTTGACTACACTACAAGTATGAGAAAGTAATGTACTACATGTAGGAGGAAAATGCATCAGAGACCCGCGAATCGTTTTTCTGAGAAAATTTTGCCACTATTTCCTTCATATTGTTTCTATCAAAAAGACAAATTTATTATAAATTTTAAATATTGAATGTTATTCAGAATTACCTTATAAAATAATATCTAGTTTAGGAGCCCCTTCAGAAAACCAGAAATTGTAATACCCAAGTTTCTTTTTAACGGTGATTGCTAAGTGTTGGAGTAGTAGTACATATGGAATAAAACATTTGATAAATTAGTTATCTTTTAGAAATACAAAATTAGAATCAGGAAAATTAGTTATTACAAAAAAGTACTATAATAGTTGTTTATGCAATTAGTTTATAATGTGAAACTTTATCGCATGAGTTCATGTTTTGAAAAAATTGTATTAATGCAATAAAGTATCATTAGAAACGAGTTGCATACGCTACATTTTTGTATAACAGCAACATAAATTTAAAAGAGAATCAAATTTGATTTTGTGAAACAACTTTCTTCTGACGTCTCAGTTATTTGACTCCTGAGCGAGAATACGATGGTCGGCTGTTCCTGTCGATTCTCTCGCTGCGATTGGCTGAATGTGTGATGACGCAATCATTCGTACGGTAAAATGCTAATACGTCATCATTTGTGCCGTAAAATGGTCGATTATGAACAATTTATTCCAACTAAAAAATGCTGGTATACAAAAAAAAGGTTTTCATTTTTAGATATGTGATTGTCATCAGATATCAAGGGAACATTTAGAACATAAGAACTACAAGACTGTGCAATGCACTTCCAATGTGAATAATGCATTATAAAAACCGCTGTAATACACACAGTTGATATTATTGTTTTTCCTCACCAACGACTACCAGTAATTGTAAATCTTACCCATTTAGGGTACCTAACAGAAAGACGAACAAGCTTTAATACCAGGTAAATCATTAAAGTTTCATGACACTAGTGTTAACACACTGAATCCAATTTCCCAAAGTGAAACAACAGTATCCCACGTTTCAATAAGACTTCAAAGACATCCCGTCAAACAAACTGAGCTTGACAGTACACCGCGCATTACGAACCTCGCCAAGCAGTATCAGAAATCCACCAATTATTGCGAGAAGTCTTTTTGCGTCTGGCATCGCAGTTCGCGGAACAGGCGTGGGGAGTCTTCTCCAGTTCTCTGCGTGAAAGGAACAGGTTCGGAGAAGTGGATCTTTCGGAGACACTTTTAGACGCAGTAACTTGCTCGCCGAGGGGTCAGATATCACTGTCGCCTTTTCGTTTCTTTTCGCGATCACCTCGCAAGAAACAGGCTTCTCCGCGCTCAAACAACGACTACGTGTTTAAACGAACAAATTCTGTCCCTTATAGTTTCTAGTCTTCTACATTTCATCACAAGTTGTGATTGCTAAAGACCGTAATTAGACCGTATCATAAACAACTGTTTGAAATAGTACGATTATGTTTAATTAGCAGTAAACGTTTATACTTTCAAAACTAAGTTTTAGTAATCAATAATTATTAGTGCAGGCATTTCCTATAATTATGTTTTATCAGTTCTTTTGCTTGACTGTCAGGGTTTACTCAATATAATATTTGCAGTAACTCAGGGAAATCGTAACAGGCAATGTTCATGTGAATCAATGTGACGCCATAAAAACCTGCATAGTTTTACAGCAACGGAGGATACAGCGTGCTTCGTGGCGTAAGGGTATGTGGCACTTTTAACATTCGTGTGCAACTCTTAAACGTCCTGAGGCTAAACGTATAAATGTATCTTCAAATTAACTTCTCCCCATAGCATGTCACACAGTTTTTAACTGTTTTTGACGTAAATAAATAAAAAAATTAAAAAACGGAAAACTGACGTTGCAATTCGGTTCTCCTGCGAAACGTGAACATGAAATTTTTCGATACAGTTTCACGATTTGTCGATAGGAATGAAAGCATCTCAGTGATGTAGTACAATATTAACTGAACAAGTGCAAGCTTTCATAACTAGAAATCTGCACTTAAAAACCCAGATATAGTCGAATTGTTATTGTTTTATCCTGTTGCATTAACAGTAAAACGAGTGTTAGCCAGTTAACATTTTATAAAAATTATAATGTTAGCCAGCCAAAGTTTTGATTGTTATAAATACGAAGAGGCTGAATGAAGAAGTAGAGATTGGTGATTTAGAGAGCAGAAGCAGAGTATAGCGAAGAAAAAGAGCGGCGAGGAGAAGAGGCCAAGTTAAGCCGCCGATATCAGGAGTACAGGAGTAAGGAGATGCGCAGTAGAACGCAAGTTGAGAGCGGCAATGAGCAGAGGCGAGGTGTAAGGTGGTCGAGAGTGGCGATGACTAGCTGAGTGGAGGGGAAGTCTAGAATGAAGAAGGTGGGGATGAGCAGAGGTGTAGAGAGATGCAGTGCCGCGATTAGCAGTGGTGTACAGAAGATACAGAACGGCGATGTTCAGAGGCGACGTAAATCTAAATTCGAGAGCAATGAGCAGAGGGCCAAGTACAACGCAAGCTGAAAGCTTCCATGAGCAGAGGTGTATCTGAAGTCGAGAGCAATGAGCAGAGGCAGAGTAGACCGCAAGCTGACAGCTTCCATGAACAGAGCTGAAGTGTACCTGAATTCGAGAGCAATGAGCAGAGGCAGAGTAGACCGCAAGCTGACAGCTTCCATGAGCAGAGCTGAGATGTACCTGAATTCCGAGAGCAATGAGCAGAGGCAGAGTAGACCGCAAGCTGACAGCTTCCATGAGCAGAGCTGAGATGTACCTGAATTCGAGAGCAATGAGCAGAGGCAGAGTAGAACGCAAGCGAGAGCGTCGTGTAGCACAGACGGAGGGGCGACGAGCAGAGGTGGAGTGGAGTGAAAGTCGAAAGCGACCGTGAGCAGAGACGGAGTGGACCTGAGGATCGACAGCGACGATGCGGAGGCGGAGTGGAGTGGAGACCGAAAATGAGAGTGGTCAAAGGGGGTTTGAAGCGTAGGAGAGCGTTGTAATGACATGACGATGATGGGTAGCGTTGAAGGTACGGGAACCGCGGCAGCGAGCCTAGCAAAGCATTGCTGTGTCTTTCAGCTCCGCAAAAAAGTTGTTAAAAGTGAACATTCACATGTTTAGATTGCTGTGCCATCCAAAGATAAACTTGGGTGGCTCAGAGCATCAATAAATGTCACTGTGATGATTCTCTCCGGGAGGTCTTAAGAGTTCGAATCTTAGGGTTCGAATCACCATGGCTGTAGGATTTTTGATACTAGCTACATAACCAGGTCGAGTTCAGTCGCTCACCCTGAGAAGAATTCTAACAGACGGGTGCTCTGGTCAGTAGTTTTCTGCAGTTTATTCCAACAACAACACTAGGTGAATGACGGAGCAGTACCTCATCGATCGGGCCGTAGACCTCGCGATATTTCCTTCCTCTACCTTTTCCTATCCCCACTCCTTACTTTCACACACTTACACTTACACGTACTACACAACTACACATGCCGGGAGAACAGACAAGAAATTGTCCCGGCTGGGGCAATGCTCCGCTGGTGGGAGATACCTGGTTGGGGAAAACCCTGTAAGTCGACTCGTAGGTCAGCGCCGGATCTCGCCATCCAGCGGGGGAATATCACCACAGCTCGCGATAAAACATGCACTATACTAAAGGGACTTACGATTTTTTTTATAAGTTCACGTGTCTGGAAACACTAATTAATTAGTCAATCCATCCAACTTTTTCAAAAGAAGACAATGGCGCACCAGAGTGCGAGAGAGTTAATTGCACCGTTTTTGTGCCTTTCACAGGCTCGTTGAATGTGAAATACAAACTGGTTGAGGAAACAGCAATCTGTATGAATACCAGAATTCTATTATAATTATAATTACCGATTTCCATTTCAATTAAACAGACCACAGTTCCCATTAAAAAGATTCATTTGGAATGATAGTAAATAAATAAATCATGTAGTGTGTTATGTACTGCATTGCACATGAACAACCATACATAGGCCTGTTAAGGGTTTTCCAGTAATGATTATTTATTAATTTAGTTCTACGAAGAAAGGCTATTAAATTAGATATAAAAAAGCACCAAGCATCGTGGACTGATTAATGATAACCAATTATTTTCTTTATTAAATTCCTTTAAGTTTGTTAATATTGGTGTTTTTATTTATTTTGATAACAACAAAACACGTATTTTTGCCGAAACGTGTGTTGGCACGACTGTGCGAATGTGTCACGGGGCTAGCTTATCAGATGAAAGAATTATTGCTGCTTTTCTGATTTTCCTTTGCGTCTTACAAAACTTAAGTAATGTAAAACATCGTCTTTTGCATAACAATGCCGCAATACGAAATTATTTGTTTAATAACTTATTTTTCTATATTTATGATTCAAATGTTTTGGATTTGTCAAACAAAAGCAACGTTCATGTGATTGTTTTTAAGCATTTTCTGCTAGCTTCGAGTGGGGCAATGTGGGAATGTTGCTATTTCACTTTACTCCGAAATTTTTGCCTGCAAATTATTACATCTATAAATTGTTCGCTTTAGGAGTAGATCAGTTTTATGTTACCTCGTAGGACCTTCTACTTACTGTTAAGAACAAGCTTCGAAATCACCCAAGCAAAGTGGTGACTCCAGATGGAAGCTCTAAGCTCCCAACCGGTCTCATGACATATGTGGTAGTGTTGGGCATGTGTGTGTTAAGAGGTGAGGACAAGGATCGCAAGCGGTCCGTGGCCCGTTTTTTTAGGGTACTGCTCCAGCATTCGCCTAATTGTTGATCGGAGAAACCACGGCTCAGAGCAGCTGTTCGCAAGAATTCTCCTCCAGAAAGCGACTGAATTCCACTTAACCATATCGCTAGCGTCGAAAATCCTGGAACCGTCGAGACTGAACCTGGTCTGACGCAGTGCAGAGACATCGGTTGATGCCCTGAGCCACCTCTCGCAGCTAACATCAGCGGTGGTGCGAAGGAGAGAAATGCAGCGAGTGCTGTTGGAAACCGGAGCGAGCGCCCCGGTCGCCGCCGTGCAGTCCCTCCGCCTCCTCGCGGGGGCTCCTTTACGTAATATGCAAAGCAGCAGCGCGGCGACGCCAGGGAAGGGGACGGACGGGCAGTGCAGGGCGGCGCGTGGCTGGGTTCCGGCCAACACGCACACACACACACGCACACCGTGACCCCAGCGCCCGCCGCGCCGGCCGCCGCGTCGTCTGTCCCACCCGACCCTGCGGGTTTGGTGTCCCGCTTATCGAAACTCTTGTACCCAAGTCTGCGGGTTCAGAACCGATCGAAACCGTGGATTGTTAATGGCGAACAAAATCCTTACTACGCCTACCTTTGGAGGAGAAGTAAAGCCGGCTGTCCCATGTTGTATATTTACACTCCTCCTCCGTCCCGCCCATTCCAGCGGGTTCGGTCGTATATCGGTCAACGTATCAGGCCATTGTACCCACATTTGCTGGTTCAGAACCGATCGAAACCAAGGATTGTTAAGGGCGAACAAAGTCATTAGTACGCCTTCCTTCGGGGGTCACGTAAAGCCGGCTGCCCCATGTTGTAGATTTACACTCCTCCGCTGTGCCGTCCATTCCAGTGGGTTCTATTGTATAACGGTCAGCGTAGCGGGCTCTTGTACCCGAGTTTGCGCGTTCTGAACCGATCGAAATCGTAGATTTTTAATAACAAACATAATCCTTAGTACGCCTTCCTTTGGAGGGGAAGCGAAGCCGACTTGCGGCTATATTGTAGATTTACAGCACGTAAAAGACTCGGAGGAAAATTAAAATCGCCTGTTTCGGCGCCCCAGTACATCCTTCTCCGGTAGAGGCGAAAGGAGCGTAGCGAAATTGTCAGGCGGAAGAGCGGAACTGATAACCCGAATCTCGCCACGTAAAGTAAGGCATTAACTAACTAACCAACCAGCCCTGTGCTCCCGCGGCTGTCCACGGAGTGGGCCCCGACGCCCCGCGACGCCGCACCCGTCGGCCGCGTCCGCCGCATCCACCCTCGGCCCCTCCGTGCTCGCCCCCGCCCGGGGTCTAGATCCCGGCGCCTCCCCCGCCTCGCTCTCCCCGCCTACACTCGCGACGCGCGACGGCGCCTGGCGGCCTGCCAGCGCTGTCGTCTCTTCCATCCGCTCCCCTCCCTCCTCTGTCTCTGCACCCGCCCTTTCTCTTCTTCCCGCCCTCAATCTCTCCTCCTCTCCTCACTCTCTCCTCCTCTTCCTCACTCTCTCCTCCTCTTCCTCACTCTCTCCTCCTCGCTCTCTCCTCCTCCTCCTCACTCTCTCCTCCTCCTCCTCACTCTCTCTCCTCCTCCTCCTCACTCTCTCCTCCCTCCTCCTCACTCTCTCCTCCTCCTCCTCACTCTCTCCTCCTCCTCCTCACTCTCTCCTCCTCCTCCTCACTCTCCTCCTCCTCCTCCTCACTCTCTCCTCCTCCTCCTCACTCTCTCCTCCTCCTCCTCACTCTCTCCTCCTCCTCCTCACTCTCTCCTCCTCCTCCTCACTCTCTCCTCCTCCTCCTCCTCACTCCGTTCTCCTCCTCCTCACTCCGTTCTCCTCCTCCTCACTCCGTTCTCCTCCTCCTCACTCCGTTCTCCTCCTCCTCACTCCGTTCTCCTCACTCTCTCCTCACTCCGTTCTCCTCACTCCGTTCTCCTCCCTCTCTCTTCCTCCTCCTCCTGCTCCCTCTCTCTTCCTCCTCCTCCTACTCCTCCTCCTCACTCTTTCTTCTACTTCCTCCTCCTCCTCCTCCTCCTGCTCCCTCTCTCTTCCTCCTACTCCTCCTCCTCCTCACTCCGTTCTCCTCCCTCACTCTTCCTCCTCCTCCTCCTCCTGCTCCCTCTCTCTTCCTCCTCCTCACTCCGTTCTCCTCCCTCTCTCGTCCTCCTCCTCCTGCTCCCTCTCTCTTCCTCCTCCTCCTCACTCTCTCCTCACTCCGTTCTCCTCCCTCTCTCTTCCTCCTCCTCCTGCTCCCTCTCTCTTCTCCTCCTCCTACTCCTCCTCCTCACTCTTTCTTCTACTTCCTCCTCCTCCTCACTCTTTCTTCTATTTCCTCCTCCTCCTCCTCCCTCTCTCCTCCTCCTCCCTCTCCTCCTCCTCCTCCCTCTCTCCTCCTCCTCACTCTCTCCTCCTCCTCCTCCCTCTCTCCTCCTCCTCCCTCTCTCCTCCTCCTCCCTCTCTCCTCCTCCTCCCTCTCTCCTCCTCCTCCCTCTCCTCCTCCTCCTCCCTCTCTCCTCCTCCTCCTCCCTCTCTCCTCCTCCTCCTCACTCTCTCTCCTTAATCCTACGTTTGTTTCCCCAAGCTTTCGTATCATATACTCCATGCAAAACTCATCATTGGACAAAATCACCTGATCATCAGCGAATAATAATGTATGAAGACAATATTCATCAATGTGTATTCCCATACCTCGTCACATATTTTGTCACCCTTCTAGACTTTCTTGGAGGTGAATCTTAAACAAAGAAGTTGATAAACACACCCCTTGAAAATGGAAAATGAAATGAACCCACATTTATTCTTGTTTCTTGATTCACAATATCAATCTTTTACTGCATTTAAATACAGGGTGCTGATACTAGCCTATTCCTGAATTTGGAAGATTTCTAATGGGACCGTGTCATAAGCTTTTTTTAAGTAGATAAATACAAAGAAATCTCTTTATTCCTAGTTAATCTCTTTTCTAGCACCAGCTTTATTGTAACGATGTTCTCGATACAACTTCTACCAACTGTAAACCCACTTTGCTCACCTTCTGTATTAAACTCCGTCTCAATGCTGCTTTAAAATTTGCCCATACAGTCTTCTTGTAGATGAAGTTACACATACACCTCTATGATTTTGACCCTCCGATTTTGGTTATTCTTGTGAATTATTGTTAAATAAGCTTGTATCAATTCCCTAGGCAACTTTTCTCCACGCAAAATTATTTTTAGTATTAACACATTGGTTGGAGCATTTTTCAACAGTTCAACAAGAATACCTCAGGACCAGGAGATGTACCATTTTTAATCTTTTTGATGGAGTTCTGTATCTCATTTAAATGTATTTCTTCTACGTCATCATCAAGTGTAATATCCATTTTTCTGTTAATTTCAGTGCTTCCTTGAATTCGTGTCTATTCTCTTCAAACATATTTGAGTAATATTTAATCCATTCGTCTATTTTTATAATTTGTAAATTAGAGTGTGTTTTATTATCTTCTTTTAAACTTTTTATAAGTATCCATGATTCTTTACTCTCTGTCCCACCTATGTTCTCTTCCACTTCTAAGCATTTTTTATTCCAACTTTAATCTTTTGTTTTTTTACCAGTTTTTTCGCCTCTCTATTCAATCTCACATATCTTTCCTGTTGTTCAGATTTTGGAGCGGATGTCATTTTTCATAATATCTTCTTTTCCCTCCTTTATCTTAGTTTCTACTTCATTATTCCACCAATATTGCCCAGGTTTTTCTTACGCTCTTCCCCCAGAGCTGCCTTCATGTATTGCTACTTTTAGTTTTTCGTACATATCGTCAGTTGTCCTATGAGATTATTCTCTTTATGTATTTGCCAATCTTAACTGCTATAGAGATTTGATGGAGTTGTCATTCAATAACTTTAACAGATATTTGAGGTAAGTTATACTTTCTTCTTCTTTTTTGTTATAATCGTTTTCTAGCACTCGCTTTCCACAAGAAAAACTAATTGTTCCCTTCAGTAAGTAATGATCAGAAAAACACTCTGCGGCTCTATAACCTCTTACATCCAATGCTTTAATGCAAGATGCATGTCGCAAAATTACGTAGTCAATTATTGGTTTCTGGTAGGTTGCACCGAGGTATATTTGTGAATATTTTTATGTTCATAGAAACTCTTCATAACCTTTATGTCATTGACGATGCATATCTCAATCCATCTTTTCTATTTTCATTTATAAAATCTTCCCCAAAGAACCTACTGCTTTGTCCTTTATTTTCTCCTACTCTAGCGTTCATGTCCCCCATTATTATTATTATTATTATTATTATTATTATTATTATTATTATTATTATTATTATTATTATTATTATTATATTATTTCTTTCCTATTACTTAATAAGTCGAAAAGAGTTGCGAGTTCCTTTTAAGAATTGTCTTTCTGGTTCTTGTTGGAATCATCAGTTGGTCTATAAAAGGCAATTATTACCATAGCACACACCATTATTTCCATTTCCAACTTCATAATTCTTTCACTTATTTCTTCGCAGTTTTGGAATTTGTTTTTCATTGTTTCTTTATTTATATTGAAATGCCTACCTTTGCACTTTTATATTTACATACTCCACTATAGAAATGCAAGACGTTTCCATTAATTTCTTTTCCTTGTCCCTTTTTCTTAGTTTTTAGAGAGATGAGCATTGTCTATTTTAAACTTCACCAATTGAACAAACACTTACTTTTATTTAGTATTTAAGACCTGCACATTCCATGTGTCAAAATACAAAGTAATTTTTATCCACAATTCTATTTCAATAATTGACCAATCCGAGGCCGAGTATTGGGACGTTTCACATTTAAATTTTTGACTGATATTGTGGAGCTAGCCCAATGCCCCAACCCCAACCTGGAGGACCGGAGGTTTTGTTATCGAGCTTCCCTTGCCCTAGAGGGGTTGTCTTCTCTACGGGCTATCGAGGCTTCTCTCCCCCGTTTAAAGGAATACCTAATAAATGCTCAAGAATGAAAGACGCCTTAGCCCCCGAAACCTAATAGCCCTCGCAACCTCGCCCTCTCAATTTTGACGCGGAATTTCGGCGAAATTTAGAATTTTTGACTCGTAACGAAACAAGCGGTATTCTTTAGTCAGTTTTCAAAGATATTAACTAATTTCTTACGATATTTTTGATAATTACGACCAACATAATAGACTATTTTCACTGAACTATTTTCACTACTGTTTTTTAAATGTATTGAAGGTTTCTTTTGATTTCAAGGTGAATACTTCATTTAGGAACAAAATGACTATATTCATTGGATTCTTCGTCAAAGATACTTAATCGTTCCATACATTCAATTTTACTTTATGATACATCCCTTTTTCGGACTCAGAAACGCATCAATTGTAAGTCTTACATCTTTGTTTTGTTTTAGTTTAATTGTAATGTCCCTATATCACTCTTATATTTTTCATTGACATAATTTGAGAGAAATACAAATAAAAAGAGTGACATGTATGCCTAAACAAGGAAGCAGTTATTTCTCAATGAATCTTTGAATTGAATTAATGCCTTATTTTACGTGGCGAGACTCAGGCTATTAGGCCCGCTCTTCCGTCTGACCACGCAAATTTCGCTACGCTCCTTTCACCAACTAGCAGAGAAAGGAGGTATTTCTTGGGCGAGAATCTTTATTGTTCTTTCTATGATCTAATGTATGCCTGATGCTTCTCGAACTAGTTTTGTCACTCTTTACCAATGAAAGGGCAAAGAGAAGGCTCGTGACCATATCGATTAAATCCTAAACGACTCTAAAACTGCGGCTTGATCAGATGAGTCACAATTTCAGTTGGTAAAAGCTGATGGTAGGGTCAGTGTGTGGCGCAGATCCCATGAAGCGTCGGGCCCAAACTGTCAACAATAAACTGTGCATCCTGATGGTGGCACCTAGCGTGGGCAGTTCTTACACGAATGGACTACGTTTTCTTCTCCAACTGAACCGATCACTGACTGGAAATGGCTATGTTCAGCTATTTGGATAACATTTGAAGTCATTCATGAACTTTATGTTCCCAAACAACGATGGAATGTTATGAATGACAATGCGCCATGCCAGCAAGCTACAAAAAAATTAATATTTTAAGGATACTATTTCAACAATATACTGTTATACTAACATACTATTTTATTAAAACACTTGCTCAATACTTTTCGTATTGGTTGCTAATCCGAATGAACAAGAACAGTTTACATGTATTTACATTGTTATAAAACATTGTTATTTGTTATTGTTGTTAGACATCAACGCAAAATTTTTAGGTCTGCTGTGAAAATTTTGGAACTGTTCAATCGTAAGGAGATCTATCCATTTATTAACCAATTGATGAGCAACGATGAAGAAGGTAAAAACTAAGGAGGAATTCTGAAAATTAAAAAAAAAACTACAAACTGCACAAAAATTGGAAATTAATTTACATAGCTATAGATTTGTTATATTAATAATTTTTTTTGTTTAATTGTTTGAATATTGATTCCATCAATTGTGAAAGCCATTTTTATTACTTTTTCACAATTTTAAAATATTTTTTAAACGTATTCTAGTGAATTATATCTTATATATTTCATTTTACCCTTTTTTTTTGTTATTCAAAAAACTTAAATATATTTCTATTACGTATATTCTTAGGTGGACGAAATATAAGTTGTTAGTTTAAATAGATCGAACGAAGCGTAATTTTTCTATCAATCCAGTAAAAAGTAAGTTAAAAATCACCGAAACTTATATGTCAGTTTATTAAGCACAAAAAATTAAAATTGTGAAATTGATGCGTTTATGAGTCCGAAAACGCTGTAGACCACATAGTGAAATTGAATATATCAACCGATGATTTACTCTTTTTTTGACGAGAAACCAAGGAAAATACGTCATTTTGTGCGTAAATCAAGCTTGAAATTCTAAAAAAACCTTGTAAAAAATAAAAAACCTAAGATGAATGAAAATAGTCTCTTACGTTGGTCTTAAGTATCAAAAACATCATGTGAAACTATTGTCTATCTTAGAAAATTGTCTATAGAATACAGTTTTTTACATTAAATGTCAAAAAATCTAACTTCCACTTAGATACAGCGTCAAAAGTGAGGAAAGGGGGGAAAAACACATTTTCCCATAATAAGTTCTTATGGTAACATAACAATTATATAAATTTGTTTTATAGATTTTTTTTTGGAAGTAGAATAAGTTAATATCATCCTCTTCTAGGCTGGTCGTGGGCCAATTTCACCTATCTTATTCCGCTAATCTTATTCCACGATACCCTTTGTATGAGGTAGTTAATAAATTCTACGTGACGTGAAAAGCCGTTAGAAAAGGCAGTCATTCATTGCGTGAGTAATCTCTCTGGTTTCCATTACGGCAGCATGAAACATTAAACAAAAGAAAGATAGAATCAAGTTAAGTTGTAGATTTTGTTGAATCTAGTAAAAGAAGAAATAAACCGAGTTCAGTGTATGAATAACTCTGAACAATTGAATAATCCTCTGAATGTGATTGTAAGGAGACAGAGTATATTGTTTGTCTGTTGTTTTCTGTATAGTATTTACAGAAATTCGTGTGTTTTTGGTTTTGTTATAGTTAAATGTTTCTAGGCCTTTTGGAATACATGTGTTATGTGTTAGAGAATATCTTTCAAAATCTCGACTGCGTCTCGTCTAACCCTGAGATCCAAGAAGAGGATCCTAGAAGAGGATCATAACTTATTCTATTTCCAAAATAACTTATAAAACAAATTTATGTAATTGTTTATGTTACCAGAAGAACGTAATTTGGAAAATGTGTTTTTCGCCCTTTTTTTCACTTTTGACACAGTATCTCGGTGGAATTTAGATTTTTTAGACATTTAACATAACAAATTGTATTCTATAGGCAATTTTCTAAGATAGACACTAGGTTCTCATGATATTTTTGATACTTAAGACCAACATAAGAGAGTATTTTCATTCATATTAAGTGTTTTTATTTTTTTTACAAGTTTGTTTTAGAATTTCAAGGCGATGCTTGATTTACGATCAAAATGACGTATTTTTCTTGGTTTATTAATCAAAAAGAGTAATTAATTGGACTGATACATTGCTAGATGTTCCAAGCATTTTTTACACCATCACCTCACTCTGATCAGGGAAGCGTTGACGATTGAACCATCACATTCTATGGGCCAGCTGCGGCGTTGGGTTAAAACAAAAACGAAAAGAGGGTGGCGGTTGCAGTATCACAAAAAGGATTGAATGACACACACACGATACCACAAGTAGGGAACTTGGTCGGTTATAAATCTGAAATAACACTTACGTTTACAAAGTTCAAACGCAGTAATTTACTGTCTTGTGACGTTTACGGACATAAACATCGGTTGCAGTGTTTTTAGGTACATTTCTATGGCGGCGGAGTTTGTTGTTCATATTCGTTGTATAAATGAATTATTGTATTGGACGTAAGTTCTTATACATTTTAAGTAAATAGCAAAAAATGAAACAACTGCGCCGTTAGAAAATTAATGAATTATTTTGATAATTATTTTATTGTTCCGTTTCTTTTACATACAAACTTATGTTTACATATTTTAAATCTTTAGGGGAGTTATTACAATAGTTAAAAATGTAGCATACTATATTTTTAGTTGTCATTTCAGCGATGTTTTAGTATGAAAATTAAATAAACTTAACTTGTCTTCAAAACTATAAGGTTTAACAGTCACGCAAGTACAATTTATTCACACCATATACAGAATAGATTAAAAGATCGGCAATAACAGGCTGGGTTGTGCGTAGTCATGAACGCAAGTGTAGTATTGAGGCGTCTACATGTAATCTAAACTGCTCGTAAATATAAAGAAAAACGAGAATGTATTTAGTATTTAGATGCTCGATCTGAAAATAATTTCTTGAATTATCTGTACAACTGGTTTCTCAGTACGTACAACTCTTTCATTTTGTAAACACTGTGTATACGTTTCTGTGTCATAATGAACTCTGGAACACACCAGTGCAATTCTTTGGCGATGGTAAAAACGTCTGACAAATGGTAATGGCGAGGAAAAAGCTGAACAAATTCTCGTTACTACACGCATGCACGCGTGTGTAGGTCTAGCACTAGAGCTCTTTGAATTACGAGCTGCATCTACTAATGTACTGTCGGCCCCTCCCCTCCCCGCCCGCACCGCCCAGTGGTGGGTGCCAGCGGCGGATTACGCTAGACGTAAAGAAGCGGAATGAGCAGCGCACCGGCGCAGAAAATGTACAGAGTGCCGCAGAATAAATGCTGCAAGCTTCTAGGGCGTGTCGGGACTGCAACATAATCTGTCAATGTTATTATTATTAATGATATTGATAATAATGTAATAATATTATAAATTATAAAATATTATTATAAAAAACAGAAAATGCAAATAATAATAATAATGGTAATGATATTTTTTTCGGCGGTGATGGCGTATAGACTATTATACCCAATATTTTAAGGGCGCAAAAAATCCTTCGTACGCTTTCCTTCGGAGGAGAAGTAAAGCCGGCTGTCCCATGTTAGTGGATTTACTTGCTTATAGAAGATCCTCAAGATTAAATGACGCCTCTGAGCTAAATTCAAATTGATTGTTTCGTAGCCCAAGAAATATCTCCTTTCTCCGCTAGTTGGTGAAAGGAGCGTAGCGAAATTTGGGTGGTCAGACTGAAGAGCGGGCCTGATGGCCCGAGTCTCGCCACGTAAAATAGGGCACCAATTCAATTCAATTATGATAATGATAATGAGATAATGATAATTACATAATAATAAATAATAATAATAATAATAATAATAATAATAATAATAATAATAATAATAATAATAATACAGACGCGTCCTGACTGGCGTGGTGGTCAGACGCTCCGTCCGCTCCGGCAAAATCACGTTATGTGTGCGTCCACTGCCTCGGGGTTTGTCTGTCAGTCACATGTAAAACGTGGTAGAAGTTGAGTTATTCTTAAGTGAAGCAATATTGCTTAACTAAGTAAAAAGTTTCTTTTTCCTCGCGACCATCATGGAACCCACTCAAGTTCATCAGTCTTCAGGAAACCAGAACAGTAAGGCTTCAATTAATTATGCTAAAGTTACTATGCAATCTCTCTTTCCCAAGAAAGAAAATGCTATCATCACAGATTTGGCTAATAGTGCGCCAATTGTTGAATTTATTGAAAAGTTATCTACCAAAGTGAACTCATCTCATATGAAGTTTTGCGTCGAAAATATCGAACAACAGACTGTATGTTTATCTATCCAGTAAGGAAATCGCAGATGATCTAGCCTTCAATCATAAAAGCATCGTTGTGTCTAATTAAGTTTTCCCTTTAAGACCTTTAATTTGTAGAAACAAAAGAATTATTCTCTCAAATGCTTGTCCAAGTATCCCTCATCAAGTGATAGAAGAAAAACTATTAACTTTCGGTGTTAGAACTGTGGTACCGTTAACATTCCTTCGTGCTGGATTTAATAACCCCAACTTGAGCCCCGTCCTCAGTTTTCGCCGTCAAACATTTATTTCACCTGATGATGAACATAAATTACCTGAATCATTTCAAGTATTTATTGATGATGTCCCCCACTGGATATATGTAACTGCTGATGTTCCTATTTGTTTTTTATGTAAAAATCAGGGTCATATTGCTAAAAACTGCTCAAAGCAATGTAATTCCCAATTATCTAATACCCTACCTCTCCTACGGCAGTGGAAGAATCAACTAATGAGATTATTGTTAATTCTAATGTTCCTCCCAAAGTATTTGAACCAACACTTCCCGAAAGCGATAAGGTAAATGAAAATTCTAGCCTTAACCTTGCCCTTGAGAGCTTCCCCCCCCCCGCTACCTACCACCCCTCCCCTTGCGTCGGCCGCGAGAAATCCTGTTGCCTCGAAAGGAAACTCAATGGAAATTGACCTTGCCTGCAACCCTGGAAGGATGGAGAAACCCTTATCTACTGTAAGCTCGAATACAGAAATGTTTAGCAACCAATCAGATAGCGAGAATGAACTCCCAGACAGTAATTCGAAAACCTCTGACATGGAAGAGAAAACTTCTGAAACTAAAGAAAAAATAAAGAAACAACCCTCCAAAAATAAGAAAAAAGCTAAAACCTCTTCTGAAAATGTTGACGATCAGTTGTGGTGTAATTTTAAAACAATCTTAGATTCTCCTACTACTCACTAAATATACATCAACTCCAAAGTTTCTTTGACAGAACGAAGGGTAATAACTGTACCATAGCAATTGCCAGAGAATTCACAGATGATTTTACTGCTTTAACAGCAATGTTAAGAGCTGTTCACCAATACTTACCGAACCCCACCCCCAAACAAAGGAATTTAGAACGTGTACAATGACATCCTCAAAGTAAATCCATAAAATATCTAGACCGTTTTTTAGACACCTGACTGAATTGAAAAAACATACCGACAAGTGAAAATAAAATTAAACCAACTAAAACCAATAAAAAATAGATCAGCTAAACTACCATACAATACTGCCTTATTGTCGTACAAAACTATCATACGGCCACTACTATTATATGCATGCCCAGTTTGGATCAGCACAGATGAATCTAATACAAACAAAATTCCAAGTAATCCAAAATCAGTTCTCCGCACCATCACGAATGTTCAATGATACATCTCCAACGCTGAACGCCATAAAGAATTCCAGCTAGAACTGATAACCAACCAACAACCCTATACCACTATAACCTCAAAACAAACACCGCACGCCCGAATATCAAATGCAAATACGTTAAAAGTTGACTGAGCAAAATTCCAAGCGTTAATTAGTTTAACAATATCAAAATTTAAAATGAATTCCAACCCACTAGAAATAGAGCAATCAATCAACAAAGTAACCATCATAATACACATCACAATTAAAGAGACCGAATTTAAACCAAAGAATACCAACAAAAATAAACTATATAAACTTCCCCCAGAAATAATAAATCTCATACAAATTAAAAACAAAACCCGCAGACTATGGTCACAACTATGAACACCGGGGCTAAAATTAGAACTTAACATACTAATAAACATTGTACGTAAATCAATCAAAAACTTCAACAATCAGCTCTTCAAAACACTAATTCAATCACTAAACACTAACAACAAATACATTTGGCAATTCACTGGAAAAATATTAAGAAAAAATAATACCATCCATCCACTTAGCGCGTAACCAACGCTGACACGCTCAATAATAATGATTGATACAAATCTACTGAAGTCAATGTTCCCTCAACAATGTATGCACACACGAAGTGCTCGCGATAGTTTGTACCCCCAACAACTAAATCAACTGCAGCAGTATTGCCACTCACTGAACGTCGCTAACAGTTGGCCTGAGGCAATTTAAATTGAGTTGGCAATTTAAAAACACCCTGAGGCAATTTAAAAACCGTTGGCCTGACGCAATTTTATACATGAAGCAATTTAAATACTAACACCTAAACACACACCAAATATATTGTTCGGGAAATTATACAATCAGAATCATTCGGCAAATGTTTCTTTCTCCGTTTCAGCGGATATATTGTTCCTTACATTTGAACCACCGATCAACTTACTTACGCTCCAAACTTTGAATATCATGAAGTAGCAACTGATTGGGTTTTAAATCAGAATTTCACATTGATATTAAACCGGCCTACATCCCGGCTCCCAAGCTCAACCCAGTCTCTCTCAACAACTTCACGTCTATGGAAACCGACGCTCCATCCTTCAATTGCTCTTTACCATGGGTTCATTCAACTCAAATAATATTTATATTTTTCATATCGTAACAATGATGACGGCGATGATGATGATGATGATGATTAGTGGCGGATTTTAATGAAATGTCATTTTTTCTTTTCATTTTGGAACAATGCCGCTTAGTATAGAAATTAATTTTATGTTATGAAGAAAATATCCATTTTATGTACTTTTTTACTTTCTCAGTGCTTTGTTGCTTATTTAATCGATTTTAATATAATTGATTTGGTACTTGCTTCAAATAATATTAACGAGATGCAACAAATATTCTCCTCGCAATTCCTGAGTAGCCTATTCAATTTCATTGCTCATAAGTTGTAATCTCAGCCGTTATGAGAACGCAATCGAAGGTTTCTGCGACGCCGGATCGGCCGATTTCGGGATAACTTAAGACAGATATTTTCTGATAAAGAACACTAAAGACCAAAAGTTGGCAAGCTGAGTTCACTTGAACGAAAGAAATAAACCTCGATTTCATCAGTACCATATCCAATTTTAGAACATTTTAAAAACATTTGACGAGCATTTGATCAATCATTTTGTCGCTGTTTCAGGTCATCAAAATCGGGCTCCTCCCTTAATGATGATTACGATGACGCGGCGTCGTGGCAGTGGAGGGGGGAAGAGAGAGAGAGAGACAGAGAGAGAAACAGAGAGAGAAACAGAGAGAGAAACAGAGAGAGACAGAGAGACAGAGAGACAGAGAGAGGAGAGAGAGGAGAGAGGAGAGAGACAGACAGAGAGAGAGACAGACAGAGAGAGAGACAGAGAGAGACAGAGAGAGACAGACAGAGAGAGAGACAGAGAGAGACAGACAGAGAGAGACAGAGAGAGAGAGAGGACAGAGAGAGGAGAGAGGACAGAGAGACAGAGAGACAGAGTCCAGGTGGTGCAGCCCAGTGCGCGCGCCAGCGAAATTGCGTTTCGCGGTTGGCGCCCCTCGCGCCGCGCCATCACTCACGGCGCCAACGGCCGCAAGTGCGTGCGGAAAGTGGCCGTAGGACGGCGGCGAGTGCTCGCTGGAATGTTGATTCACGGGTCGCTGGCGACCCCTTGATCATTCCATCCATT
Organism: Gryllus longicercus; assembly: GCA_038098605.1. Classification (NCBI taxonomy): domain Eukaryota; kingdom Metazoa; phylum Arthropoda; class Insecta; order Orthoptera; family Gryllidae; genus Gryllus; species Gryllus longicercus. The sequence goes on along the minus strand of JAZDUA010000074.1, from coordinate 407,892 downwards.
TTTACGGCGGCGCCTGTTGAGTGCGTGAGTCACCGCGCACCGGCGCTGCTTTTTCGTGGTGTTGCGCAATCCGGTTCCGAGGCTAATGTGGGCGGTGCTGCTAATAAGGAGTTGAATGCGAAGCTCTAGGAAGTTGGAGAATGTGGCGGCGTAAAAGAAAAGAATTCCATTGACGCGAACTGAATGGGAACTGCTTTCGTTGTAAATGTGGCCGTTTTTTCTAAATATGTCGTTATAGTAAGTCAAATATTTGTTCAAATGTTTCAAAATGCATACCTTTCAACGTATTCGACCCTCTGAGCCTTTCATAGATTAATTAGCACCAGAAATACCCGCAGAAGATCCAGCAATCTTATTTTGAATGTGTGCACAATCTACGATGTCGGTTCTAACGGTTGCAAACTAGCAGCTTCGTTATAATGACTTTTCTTGGAAATAGGATCAAAGAATTTGCATGATAGCTGTACTTATGTGGAGAAATACTTATTTCGCGTCTCTTCTGTTTCTTGTTGGATTTCATCTCATACGCCCTTCTTTTTTGTTATCTTTCTCCTTATTTATCTTTTCATGAATTTCTGAAATAAAATCACTCGATTGTCTTAAATTATCGAATAATCAATATGGTGAAAAACGAAACACTCATATTGAGCTTGAAAATATGAAAATTACGATATCTTAGGAAAACATGTTTCTACCAGAATTCCATAGCTCTTAGAAAAGAACTTTGTAAATTGCACGGCAGAAAGTGAAAGAGAATTCAAATGAATCAGGAGATGAAAAACAGTAGAAGAAAATTTATAAACTCTCGAAAATTGCCAAAAATATATTAAAGGAGCATGAAAAGTATTTTTTCATATCATACATAAATGTGTAGTTATGCAATTTACTAATAATACTACGTGATGAAAACATCGTGATGAAAAAACATGACTAAGAAAAGAAAAAATGCAATGACGACGAAGAGAACGATGATGAAGACTGTGAAGAACATGAAAATCAATACTTGATATAACAGAAAAGGACTAAGTCAAAGAAGAGGAGACAGCAACAAAGAAAACTAACTCTGCCTCTTGAATCTCCCATTGACCTTTTGGTTGTTTCACGACTTTTCGAACGTTCCATTATCTTCCGAGATGGTTCCAAACATCGTCGTTTCTGATGTTCACATCATTCTTTGACGTTTCGTCGTCCTCTCAGACAACCCAATTTTATTTAACGTTCCATCATTCTCACAGATGCAATATCATAAACTTTGCATCTTTTCCCAGAGACCCAATATTTCTTTAATGTTCCATCGTCTCAGATGTCCAACATTCTACGTCATTCCGTTTTCCTCCGTCTTGCCTTTCCTCATCTCATCGTCCTCCCAGCTGTTTCATGTCTCTTTGTCTCCCCGACCCATTTTTTCATAATATCGCACCGCTAACCCCCAGATATCTCATCTTTCTTTTGACATGCTACCATTCTCCAGATGCCCCATATTTCTCCCACATCGCACTGTCCTCCCAAACGCTTTTTGTCAACATCCTACCATCCTCTCAGATACCCTTCTCCTATAGTCTGAAGTCACCACAGATGTATCAACTTTCTCCTATATCCTATCGTCGTAGTTATCTCATTATTTTTCTACTTTCCACTTCCGACCCTTAGAGTCCAACCTTCTCTTACATCATACAGTCATTTCAGATGCCCCATCTTTCTCCGAGGTCCTATCGTCCACCTAGTTATCTCATTCTTCTTCTACTTTCCACTTCCACCGTCCTAGATATCTCATCCCTCTACGACATCCCATCGTCCTCTCAGATGTCTCAACTTACTCTGCCATCCCACTCTTAGATGTTACTCTGCCGTCCTCTTAGATGTTCCAACTAACTCCGACGTGTCATCGGTCTCGCAGATATGCCAATCTCCTCCTATACCCTGTAGTCATCTGAGATGTCTTATCTTTTTCCAATATCCTCTCATCCTGCTATTTATATCATTATTTTCCTATATTCCACTTCCACCGTCCTCCTAGATAATTCATCCTTCTCCGACATCACATCTTCCTCTCAGATGTTCCAACGTCCACATGTCACCGACCTCCCAGATGTCCCTCCGTCATCTCAGATGTGCCAACATACTCCGACATCCCACCGTCTCCTCAGATCTCCTAACTTACCCTTATCTCACTGTCTTCCCAGATGTGCACACTTACTCCCATCCTTCACTCAGATATCCCGACTTACTCCCACATCCCACGGTATTCTCAGATGTCCCAACTTACTCCGACTTCACCATCCTCCTCTCAAATATCCCAACTCACTCCCAAATCACACAGTCTCCTCAGATTCCCAATTGCTCCGATACTTCATCTTCCCTCCCAGATGTGCCAACTTACTCCGACATCTCATCCTCCTCTTCGATGTTTCAACTTACTCCAATACCTCACTGTTCCCCAGATGTGCCAACTTACTCCGACATCCCATCCGCCTATCAGATGTTCAAGATGATGTGGTGAGATGTGCCAACTTACTCCCATACTTCCCATCGCGTCGTGCGTTGAGACCCGGGATTCCGCCGACTGCACGGCACCTCGTGGCGGCGGCGGCGGCGGCGCGCCGGCGCGTCGGCGGCCGCGCGCCGCCACCAGACATATTGCGCCCACCTCTCCTTCATTTATTTTTTAATGCGCGCCGCGCGAGTGCGCCCGCGCGAGAGGGGTTTGGGGGCGGGGTGGTGGAGGGGGGAGGGGGGGGGGAACTTGGCCGTGCGGCGCAATCCGTACATCACGGGAGGGCGCTTTGAAGTGCCTGATGCACAGCGGCCCCGCTGCGAAGGGGGGCTGCTATCTCAGTCCCCGAGAGCGGGAGAGCCCCTCCCCCCTCCCCTGATGGACGGTGGTCATGTCGTGAGTCACCGTGTGCGAGGAGAGATGACGCCGCGGTGGTCGCACGTCGCGGGGCGCTTGTTTCCACGGGGCGTTGGTTCCAAGCAGGTGGAGCAGTACAGTATTCTGGGCGCGTCAACTGCTGTGGTCGTAAGTCCCCTCCTGTGGGGGGATCGCGGTTTGTAAGTGGTCACGGTCTCTGGTGGAGAGTTGTGGACGACGATCTGGACTCCGAGTTTCACGGCTGCACTCACGTCGATAGCTTCAATGTGGAGGCAGTGAGTAGGCGATGTTTATGCTTCTGGTTGCCGGTTCATCCGATTGTCCACCAGTTGGGCCTCTAGCGCACCGACCTTTTGAAAAACCACGAAATTACCCAGTTTGTCTAGGTATTCGGCGGCACTCATTTCGATAGCTTCAATGTGCAGGCAGTGAGTAGGTGATGCTAAACTCCTGGATTTCGGGCTTGCCGGGCATGCTCCGGGCCTATGGCGCGTCGACCTTTGGGCAGGACTGGGTGAAGGAGATTCTTCGGAATGCTCTGGAATCCGGCGGGAACCCGATCCCACCGGCCAGGTTGCGCATGTTCTGGCGATACTCACGTCATTAGCCTTCAGGTGTAATAAGTGAGGAGACGTGATTGGGGCCCCTAGCCGCCCGAACCTTAGTTCGGGTGGGCCCCAGTTGGGCACTCGGCTTCGTCGGGGCAGTGGGCCAATACTCTGTGCAAAGAGACTTGTCCGGGCGTATGTGAGTGGCCCATTGATTCTACTCCAGTACTAGCCAGAAAGCTAGTAGCGGTAAACTGGCAGGGCTGCCCGAACCCACGTATTGAATGACGAGGTTGTCGTGGGATCAAACTGCATTCCGGCGGAATCCGGATGCCAGTCTGTCGTCGTAGTTGTGCGTCTGCGAGGGTGCAGAGAAGGCAAAAATCCTTAGCTGCCCATCCCGGGGGCTTGGTAAAAAAGTGTTTGTGTGAAGTGGTAGCCCACGAAGGGTTCGTACTGGCCGTAAGTACCATTAGAGTAGTGAACTTTTTATTGCTGGAGGTGGAGGTATTCCACCTAGAGGGATAATGTAATAGGGTGCTGTTCTACATGATGACTTGTAGGGGATTCCCTGCCATATCTCATTCTCCAGAGGGGCATTATCTCTGTTTGAGCAAGCAGTACTCTCCCGGCTGATACCCAGACATATGTGGGAATGCAGTGATAAGTTTGTTGTAAGGGGTAGCGATAAGACAAGTATAAGAAAGGAAAGATCGCTTCCGGTCCGTGGTCCGTTTGTTAGGGAACTGCTTCGACATTCTGGTATTGAACCCAGAAACCTCGGATAACTATCGATCACAGCAACCGGATGCTAGATTGCTCGCCTAGACAGAGGCTAAATGCCACGTATCTTTACAGGTAGAATCGAAAATCCACCACCGTCTGTCTTCAAAATCTAGGACCTCTCAGTCAAAGTCGTCGCTCAGCGACTACTTTTCTGGCTCTGAGGTAAATTCAGCCAGTGCCCGAACGGGAGATTGTAAATGAAATCGGTGATGTTGGAGTAGGGTTAGCATATTTCCATTATGGAAATAGAAGACATTTCTCAAAAAAATGTTTAATATAATAATTTATTTTCCTTAAAGACAAAACACCTACTACTCAGAAAGTAAATAATTCAATCATTGTCATAACTTCCACAATCGCACAATGGGCCTTCTTCATTATTACTATAATGTATATACTTCATTATTACTACACTATATAATTCATTATTACTACTAATAGGTCTTTTCTACTTTTATTTCAGGCATAACTGATGGATGTTGAAATCTTCCCAAGAAAATTGAACTTTGATTTGTGTTGAACCTTGCAACAATCGATTTGATCGTTTAAGTATAGCATAAAAATATTTAATTTTTGCTGTCATGCTGGAAATATAAGCACAACAGGCATTAACTCCACTGGACAGCAGAACAGTATTAACACGACAGAGCACAGAATCTATAACCGGCACCAGAAAACAACAGTTGTACTAGCTAATGTCGCATTTCACGGTGTAAAGTACATTTCAAGGAGTATAGGTCATCTATGTATTTTGACATTTGTTACGTTTGACAGGGTTAGGTGAGAGAGTTGAAGTTAAATGTCATTTATTTATACAAAAAACGTATTTATACAAAACTTCTGATGTCGGGGGCACGAATAAGTTGAAAAAATATCAGTATTCTTCGCACATCATACGTCAAGGTTGCATTTAAAAGTAATACCCTCTTCAAAAAAAAAAAAAAAAAAAAAAGGAGGACATTTGGTCCTTTCTTGTAAAATCCACACGGAAATTCTATCTTACATCAAAAAGAGGATATGTTCGGGTAAAAGAGGACGTGATTAAAGGGTCATAGTGAAGTGAAGTGAAGTGAAGTGAAGTGAAGCGAAATGCATTTGAATAAAAGCTCAGTGCGGAGGTAGATTACAGATGTTCCTTTATTTAAGGTAATTTAAATGATTTATGAATTAGATAGTTTTATATCATTATTATTATTGTATTTATTATTATTATTATGTATATAATTTGCATGTTATCTGTATTATCTTATTTATGTAATAAGCTGCCACCGGGTTATGCCCATTTGCAGTTCAAATAAATTTATCTATGTTGGAGAGACTGTTCCATGATACTGGACGTAAATGCGAAATGTTGTGTCTCTCACAGCAGTCTCTCTTTCTCTTTCTATGTGGATACCTGCAGCCATGTTATTATTCTCGCAAAATCCATACGTGCGGGAGGAACACCGCCACCTACAGCCCTAAAACATTCACTACACTTACGGGTCCAATATCCCCAGCTGTTGAGACAGGGAACATCGATTAATAGACCAGCAATCGGTGCTGGATCTCACCATCGAGCTGCGGAACACGGCCACCATTCGGAATAAAACCACTCACTACTCTAACGAGACGAATCACCACGTAAGTTGATGTGCCTGGAAACATTAGTCAACACAGTGCCAGAGTATGTAACAGAGTTGTGGTTCAGAAAAGAGAAGCACAAAGTAATGAAAGTATCACGCGTAAATGATCATCAGATAAAGGTCGCTCACGGTTAGAGAACACGTCGCTCATGCATGGAAATATAAGCGGACAGGGGTATGACGGTAGGTCACTGACAGGCAACCTTTGATGCGTATTATTGAGCGCGATTTGAAGTAGATGCAGAATGAGGAAATACAAAGTCGAAATTAAAAAGGTTTGCGTAGTTCCCTCGAGGTCACAACTTCCGCAGCTGTGTTCCAGAACGCCTCGCAGCATCTCAAGCAGCATTTTTACTCCCAATGACTTCGCCCACTTCGATCCGTAGCCTGCCTTCCGCGTTCCCACAACGCCGCCGGAGACTGTGTTATCTCCTGGCTCTCAGTATGGAAGTGAGGACAGGATGAGAAGGAATGGATCGCACAAGGTGCATGACCCGCTGTTTAGTGTTCTGCCCCAGCATTTGGCCGGCTGAGTGGGCTCCAGGAAACAACTGTGCGTCTGAAAAGAATCTGATCGGGAGGTCCTAGGGTTCTAGTCCTGACGATGGAGGATATCGAACTCTATGTGGAACTCAGCTGCTGTCTGGAGGAGAATTCTAGCGGCCGGCAGCTATGATCGGTAGTTTTGGATGGATACCATAAATGGATATCATTTCCGTTATTATTATTATTATTATTATTATTATTATTATTATTATTATTATTATTATTATTATTATTATTATTATTATTATTATTATTATAGTTTTCTGTTTCCGTTTATCATTCCCGTTACTATTCATAGTAGTTTTCCAATGGTAGGGGAATTCTAGCGGTCGGCTGTTCTGACCGTCGTTTCTCCGATCAATACCAGTTGAATGCCGGAGCAGTATTGTAACAAACGGGCCATGGACCTCGCGCGATCTTTCTTTCCCCTTCCTTGCCCTGTATTCACTCCTTACTTACACACACTTACGTGCACTACACTACCACACGTGCCAAAATTTCGAAAATTTAGAGTTAACAGTGGAAATGAGATCTATTCCACCATTATAGGTATATTTCTATCTATTGTTACAATATTATTTTAATGGAGCCTTTACAATATCATTAACAATAATTATCGAAATCAAAAAATAATTAATTTTGCCAGACAACTTTTATACCTGTTCATCTTATTCAATAGTTGGCAATTCAAACATGGTAATGATACATTCTTTTATATAATTGTAATGATTTTCACAACTTGAAACAGTTTAGTTTTAAGAACTCTTTTTCAAATTTGTTTTACAAATCATGCATGAACATTTCCCAAATATCAATGAATATGACATGCTCTTCATACAATTTTACAAGGCTAATATTAAAATGTTGCTTGGGCAATTTTACGTTCGTTGGCGCGGTCTTACTAATTGAAATGACGTTGGTTCCCATGTCCTGAAGTTGAACAAGCCAGACATTTCTTGAGGTTTACTTCCGAGAATTAGTATTTTAAATAGTTAAATGATTGTAATATTGATCATGAACCGCTTGTTTATAATTCTTACTATTTGATGTACCTAATATTGTAATAAATCTCGAACTCAGTAAACCTTTTTTAAACATATACGAGTAGAATAAGGAAATAAAGAACTTGATAATAATTTTTAAAATGTGTATTGGCGATCTGATGGAGTATCAAATGACGTAGTATCTGGAGGCTCCCTGCCAGTCGTCATGTGTCAGCACGTTTCAGCGGGGAGAGGTAAGAAAAGAGAGGAAACAGGGGGAGGAGCAGAGATTGAAAAGAGTGACAGGTATAAGGGAAAGAGGGAGAAGAGGGAGAGAGTGGGAGCGAAAAGAGAAGGGAGAAGAGAGAGATGGTAAGGGAACAGGGAGGAAGGTATATGATAGATGGAAGGTGGGAGAAGATGGAGGCAGGGAGAAAAGAGAGAGGGAGAGAAGAGAGAGGAGGGAGAGAGCAAACAGAAACGGCAGGGAGGGAAGAGGGATAGACGGGAGGGTGTGGGAAGAGAGGGGGGATAAAAGAGAGAGAATAAAACAGGGGGAAGAAAACAGATGAACAGAGAGGGAAGGACGGAGAAGAGAGATGGAATAGAAGAAAAAGGAAGGGAAGAAGAGGAAGGGCAGAAGAAGTAGGAAGGAGAGAAAAGAGAGAAGAAAAGAGGGACAAGAGAGGAAGAAGGGAGGACAAGAGAGAAGGAAGAAGGGAAAAGATAGAATGAAGGAAGAAAATGAAAGAGGGCGGATGACATCTACGGAGAAAGAACAGAGAGTTTAGGGGAGAAAGAGAGAGCGAGAAAGAGGAGAGAGCGAGAAAGAGGAGAGAGAGTGGGAGGAAGAGGAGAGAGAGTGGGAGGAAGAGGAGAGAGAGTGGGAGGAAGAGGAGAGAGAGTGGGAGGAAGAGGAGAGAGAGTGGGAGGAAGAGGAGAGAGAGTGGGAGGAAGAGGAGAGAGAGTGAGCAAGAGGAGAGAGAGTGAGCAAGAGGAGAGAGAGTGAGCAAGAGGAGAGAGAGTGAGCAAGAGGAGAGAGAGTGAGCAAGAGGAGAGAGTGAGCAAGAGGAGAGAGTGAGCAAGAGGAGAGAGTGAGCAAGAGCAGAGAGTGAGCAAGAGCAGAGAGTGAGCAAAAGCAGAGAGTGAGCAAGAGCAGAGAGTGAGCAAGAGCAGAGAGTGAGCAAGAGCAGAGAGTGAGCAAGAGCAGAGAGTGAGCAAGAGCAGAGAGTGAGCAAGAGCAGAGAGTGAGCAAGAGGAGAGAGTGAGGAGCAGGAGGAGAGAGAGGGTGAGGAGGAGAGAGGGTGAAGAGAGAAAGAGGAGAAGAGAGTGAGAGAAAGAGAAGAGAGTGAGAGAGAGGAGAAGAAGAGAGTGAGAGAAAGAGGAGAAGAGAGTGAGATAAAGAGGAGAAGAGAGTGAGAGAAAGAGGAGAAGAAAGTGAGAGAAAGAGGAGAAGAAAGTGAGAGAAAGAGGAGAAGAAAGTGAGAGAGAGGAGGAGTAGAGAGGAGATCAATTTCCTCAAAACAAAATATATGGTAGTGGGAGAGAAGATAAGTAATCATATACCAATAAATGGTGATCAGATAGAAGCACGCTATGAATTTAAATATTTGGGTGGAATTATTAGCGAAGAAGGTGATTCCAGAAAAATATATTGCTTCAAAAACTACACAAGGACGGTAAGTTAAACTCTCTTCTCTGGGGAAAATAAATATCCAACTCTACCAAGAAAATACTCTTTTTTACTCGATGAAACAATGTATAACACTGAATGGTACAGAAACATGGGGACAAAGGAAAAGAGAAAGAGCCTACAAATGAGCCTACAAATGGAGTTTTTGAGAAGAAGTTGTAGAGTATCTAAAATGGAACATATTAGAAACTAAGATATTATTAAGCGAAATGTAGGTTCAAAAATCAATAATAGATTAATTGGACACACGAAGGCTAAAATGATTCGGTCACGTGAAAAGGCTTGATTATAAGAGATGACCCAGAAATGTGGTTTCCTTTAGACAGAAGAAAAAGAGGTAGACCCAGAGGGAAATGGCAGAATCAGATTTTTTAACGATATGAAACGAAGATGTCTAGAAAAGAATGACTGGAACGATAGAGTGGTAAGAAGACTGGGATGCAAAAGATGGCGGCAAGAGCTGTAAAATACTCGCCATAAGAAGAATATGATATACCCTTCTCAGTTGGAGTTTACACAAGGGTGAATAACGAAAAATAATTGTTTTCACTTATGCCACTCCAATAATCAAATAGATATTCACATAGCACTGGCAGCAATGCGAATGATTAGTATTCATCATATCAGGTGGTCATTTGCAATCAAGATTACAAAGAAGACATAGATTTCTTTCACGTAAGTGCTAATGTAAAATTTAGAATTAGAGTAAATTATGTAATTCACCGTGAATTTTTTTTTTCACACTTACAAAATTTTTCATTAATCCAACGCATTTTGTTGATAGTTGAACGGTTTTTTTTTGCACATGGGAATAGTGTATCCTGAAAAAGTTTCTTGAATACGACAAATACCAAAAACAAAAAGGAAGTAAAAAGTGGAAGAAAGATAAATGATTCCTATATTAGAAGCCCTTCAAAATAGAAGTTTAAAAAATAGAAGTCTTGAACTAATTGCAAAATATTTTAGAAAAGCCTAAACTTGTTCTGTTTCCTACTCTTTGTTATAAAGGGTATCTGCTAAGCATGCATTGTTCAAAGTAGTAGTACGAAAAGGAATCTAAGAGTTAGAAGCTAACATGGGTTTTCTACCGGAAAAATTGAAGAGCAATCAAAATGATTGTTTAAAAAAGTTAGTTTACTTGTACGTACATTTATTATTTAATTCATTTTGAAGAACGTGAGAATCTTTGCATTGAATATTAATGCGTGTCTTAAAGTATAATTTTGGATTATAACATATTTTAACATATTTTTATTCAATATATATTTATCTAGACTACTTTCTCGAAATTATGTTTTAAACATACTACTTTCTTCGTATCAGCGCTTTTGCTACAAACGATATTCTCACAATTCGAATAATTGTGTTTTGACTTATTTTTCTTTCAATAGGTCAATATTTACGTCATTTGTCATTTTTACATCAATTATCATTTATATCAATTAAAAAAATCAATATAGAACTACATAACTTTATGGTTACTAAGTTAACCTACTAAATGTGTTAAACTATTAGCAATAACAGAATGAGGGGATAAAAGGAATCGTAATAAATATAATAGCGTCCCCAGTGCATTGGAGACGAACGAACATTTGAATGTCACCCAGTCAGTAAAGATCATCATTTGGGAAGCTAAGATGGGCGAGAAAATAGTATTTCAAAGAACGCTAAAAAAGAATATGTCATGCATTTGAAGAATCAATAAGTAAAGGCACGAAGAGAAACTGAAATAGCAAAATAGTCTAATTGACTGCTTTACGCTCGTCAGTGTGCATAGGGAGTCAGACTTCGGTGGATACGTAGCGTATACGATACGATAGCGCATAGAAAACATTCCGCACGTCGCTTACCTGTGGAAAGCACATTCACTCTCTCTTTCCCCCTCTCATTTTACGTTCTCTCTTTCTTTCCGCTTTTCTATATTTTTCTTTCTCTCTCACATTCTCACTCTCCTTGTTTCTTTCATTATATCTCTTTCTCTCATTCCTTTTCTCTCTCATTCCTTTTCTCTCTCTCATTCCTTCTCTCTCTCATTCCTTCCCTCTCTCTCTCATTCCTTCTCTCTCTCTCATTCCTTCTCTCTGTCTCTCATTCCTTCTCTCTGTCTCTCATTCCTTCTCTCTGTCTCTCATTCCTTCTCTCTGTCTCTCATTCCTTCTCTCTCTCATTCCTTCTCTCTCTCTCTCATTCCTTCTCTCTCTCTCTCATTCCTTCTCTCTCTCTCATTCCTTCTCTCTCTCATTCCTTCTCTCTCTCATTCCTTCTCTCTCTCTCTCATTCCTTCTCTCTCTCATTCCTTCTCTCTCTCTCATTCCTTCTCTCTCTCATTCCTTCTCTCTTTCTCTCTTTCATTCCTTCTTTCTCTCTCTCTCATTCTTTCTTTCTTTCTCTCTCTTTCTTCCCTTCTCTTTGTGATTCTTTCTTTTTATCTTTCTTTCTTTGTCTCTCATTCTTTCTTCCTCTCTTTCTTTCCTTCTCTCTTTCTCTTGTCTCTCTCTCTTCTTCTTCGATTTGTTGAGGTTAGTAAGTGCAGCTTTTGAGGCAACGATTAACTGATGTCACGCGATTGTCATCCTAGACATACGACGAAGTATTTCTTGATTAACATCCACTCGTATACCACCGCGAGAAAGAGCTAACATTGAAAGAAGAGGGGAAATTGTATAGCTGCAGCTGGTAGTTACATTTTGCAAGTATATTTGTCTAACAGAATTTTAGCGCAAGCGCAGTAGAGATTTTTCTCGTATAAATTATTTAATACTATTATTTCTCGCGTGTATACTATTTTGAAGATTTTTGTATATTCTGTAGTCGATCTGATCTGGCTCGTATCTGTGCGATTTAAAAAAATATTCTTTAAAAATTGGGGGTACTTTACATAAAGCGCCTGGGTCATTTTAAAAATTGTCTCAAAAAATGCTCAACATTTTTTCTTTAAATTTATTGCAAGCATAGAGTGATAATAGAGGTTTTAATTTCACTGTTAACTGTAGTGATGGAGATGTATTTGAAAGAACGTTAGAAAAAAAATAAAAAAAATAAAAACTGGTTCGCCTCCCACACCTCAGTATTTTTAGTGTAATTGGCAGTAGGTACCAATAAACAACCAGGACATATTTCATAACACCCGAAATTTTTCAGTCGATTTGGCTCATTTGTCTGAGATAGAAGGAAAAAGAAAGGACAAGGAAGATTGCAAGACGTCCGTGACCTGTTTGTTCGGGATCTGCACCAGCATTCGCCAATACACCGCTCGGAGAACTACCAAACACAGCAAGCATCCGCTACAATTGTCACATAGGCTGTTCAGTAGTCTTCGACCGAACAAAAGCGGAAAATCCCCTAAATATAGAATAAAATTTCAGTTTATACATTTTTGTTTCAAAATATTTATATTTAAATGATACATCATTCAGAAATATCACTTAACACGCACCTAAAATGCCATATTTATCTGCCATAGTACGTAATAAATAGGAGGCGGATTTAATGACCTAAACAATCGCCATAAATGATCAATAAATGACCTTCAAATGTATTAGAAAAGCCCTCGAAGCAATGAAAAATGACTAAAAATAAATATATCTATAATATAAAAATGAATCGCAAAATGTGTTGGTAACCGCATAACTCAACAACGCCTGGACCAATTTGGGCAATTCTTTTTTTAAAATGTTCGTTGAAGTCCAAGGATGGTTTTTACGTCGAGAAAAATTCGAATAATTGCCGGGAAAACCCTCAAAACAACCCTTTTCTCACGAGCTGCGGCGCACTGTAAAAACAAGAAATATCAGAGGAGCCCACGCTCGCTCTTCCTGCCGCAAGACCGTACTCCATCAACACATCCCTGCCTGATTGCGTAGGCCGGAGCTCCGAAGCACCGCGGCTTGCCATCCGTCAGCAAGCGATAGATAAGAGCCGGTGCGTCATCTGCCGCCGCCCCTTCCCTTCTCCCCGACCTGCCGAAGTCGCTGCGCGTGGATTGCGTCATCTGCCGCCGCCCCTTCCCTTCCACCCGAACTAGACGGTTCCGGACTATTCGCGAGCCGCGGGGAAATGCCGAGAAGGTGCCGGGCGCCTGGGGGCAAGCGCCGGGCAGGTATAAATGCTCCGCTGCCGGCGGCCGCGAGTCAGTCAGCAGAAGCGAGTTAGAGAGGAGTTAGCAGAAGAGAGTAGAAGTGAGTAGTGAGTATAATATTTCGTTGGTTTTAATTCACCACGGAGAAACGTTACAATAATATAGATATGCCTCCTATTAGACGAAGCAATTTAGGTAGAAGAACCCGAAATGCTACAAAGCAAGCTAATTACCGATCTAATCATGCTGCACAAGAACGTGACGACCGAAATGAACGTGAAAGAATTCGGGCATCACGAACGCGTGAAGCGCGAGCGCTACATTCAACTAATAATCGCGCAAGTTTGAATCGAGCTGCTTTCAGTTACGATGTGTCAATTGACTACAGTAACTACCAATGTGTTGTTATTGGTTCTATGAACTCGGTTTGCTCATATTGTAAGGCATTGAAATTTAAAAACGAAGCTAATGGATTGTGTTGCGCAAATGGTAAAGTGAAATTGATACCATTGGAACCACCACCAGAGCCATTGTACTCATTGGTTTCAGGAATAGGAACAGATTCCATACACTTTTTGACAAATATCCAACAATATAACAATTGCTTTCAAATGACTTCCTTTGGGTCAACAAACGTAGTTCGGGAAAATTTTATGCCAACTTTCAAGGTATGTATTATAGCAGTTAAACATAATTATTTTATGTTCTGTCACCTAAGTTAAGATGTGTTACTAATTTTCAATGACGTAATCATTAAGATCATAATCATCACTTAGTCCCCATATTATTTGGTGATTCAGTTTTAGCGACACTTTTATTATTTTGAAACCCAATATATTTGATGATAGATATTAGTTACAACTAATTAGGAGACAGATATAATTTTAAAGAACAAATATTATTTAAGTTTGATCACTGACAATCCATAAATTTATACCCCACATTGCTTATTTATTTTATTTTATTTTATAGTGTTTGGTACAAACAATATTTTTTTTAAATTTACAGATACAAGGCCAAATATATCACAGAGCAGGTTCACTGTTACCAGTGACAGATAGCAACTACAAATTCCTGCAAATTTATTTTATGGGCAATTCATCACAAGAAACTAATCTGCGTTGTGCACATAACAATTTAGTAAAGAGGTCTATTGTAGAACAATTACAAACTTTATTTCATGAACACAATCAATTGATTATATTGTTTAAAACTGCCCTGGATCTGATGCCATCAGATAATCACAAAATTGTAATCAGAGCTGATAAAACACCTGCGGGTCAACATGCAAGACGTTTTAATGCACCAACTATTGATGAAGTTGCTATCGTTGTAGTTGGAGAAAACTTGGAATCCCGTGATATTGTTTTACATCGTCGGAATGATCAACTACAACGTATAAAGGAAACACACCGCTCATATGATGCACTGCAATATCCCATTATATTTTGGCAAGGTGAAGATGGCTATGATTTCTCAATAAAAATGATAAATCCCATTACAGGTAATTAAAATATTAGTTATTATCTCAGTCACTATATTATGTATTTTAATTTTATATTGCAATGTTATTAAAACAAAATCTATTTACAGGTTCTGAAACTAACAAAAAAGTCAGTTCAATGAACTATTATTCATACCGCCTAATGATTCGGGAAAATGAAGACAATCACATATTGAAATGTCGGCGATTATATCACAAATATATTGTTGACATGTATGTTAAAATTGAAACGGAGAGATTAACATTCATCAGGTTGAATCAGACCAAACTCCGATCTGAAGAGTATATTCACCTTCGAGATGCGATTAATACTGATGGAAATGCACAGAATGTTGGTCGGATGACTATTCTTCCAGCAACATACATCGGAAGCCCTCGACATATGCACGAATATGCTCAAGATGCCATGTCGTATGTTCGTCATTATGGTACAGCAGATTTGTTCATCACATTTACATGCAATCCGCACTGGATAGAAATCAAGCAGGAGTTATTCCCTGGGCAATCTCCCATTGATCGTCATGATGTTACAGCCAGAGTCTTTAGACAAAAATTGAAATCTTTAATGGATTTCATCGTAAAACATTATGTGTTTGGTGAGACACGCTGCTGGATGTATTCTGTGGAGTGGCAGAAACGAGGATTGCCACATGCACACATTTTGATTTGGTTGGCTGAAAAGATAAGGCCAAATGAAGTTGATGCAGTGATATCAGCTGAAATCCCTGATGTACAAGTAGATCCTGGATTGCATGAGGTAGTTATCAAAAATATGATACATGGTCCCTGTGGAACTCTTAATCAAAATTCACCATGTATGATGGATGGTAAATGTTCAAAACGATATCCACGGACATTAATATCGGAAACAATTACTGGTAATGACGGCTATCCACTGTATCGTCGACGATCGACAGCAGACAATGGACGATCAACAATTGTCAAATTAAATCAAGAAGATATTGAAATAGATAATCGTTGGATTGTTCCATATTCACCCATTTTATCAAAGACCTTCAAAGCACACATCAACGTTGAATCTTGCCATTCAGTGAAATCTATTAAATACATTTGCAAATATGTAACCAAAGGGAGTGATATGGCTGTGATTGGAATTGGTGCAGAGAATTCCAATGATGAAGTTACCCAATACCAAATGGGCCGCTATGTTAGTAGTAATGAAGCAGTATGGCGAATATTTTCTTTTCCTATTCATGTGAGACACCCTTCCGTTGTTCACTTAGCTGTGCATTTAGAAAATGGACAAAGAGTGTATTTTACAGCACAGAACGCAGTACAAAGAGCTGCTCAGCCACCATCTACTACATTAACCAGTTTTTTTGAGACCTGCCAAAACGATGACTTTGCACAAACATTGCTATATTCTGAAATGCCAAAATATTATACTTGGAATCAATCCTCAAGGAGATTTATACGACGGAAACAAGGAAAACAAGTTCCAGGATACCCAGATGTGTATTCCACCGACGCCATTGGTCGAATTTATTCAGTACATCCTAGCAATGATGAATGTTTTTATTTACGACTGCTATTAGTCAACGTACGTGGCCCAACATCATTCCAACATTTACGAACTGTTGATGGTGAATTGTGTGGATCTTACAGAGAAGCCTGTCAACGTTTGCAATTGCTAGAAAATGACGCTCATTGGGATCAAACTCTCAATGATGCTGTAATATCATCAAACGCTCATCAAATACGAACATTGTTTTCTATAATCATATCAACATGCTTCCCATCAAACCCACTTGATTTGTGGATCAAGTACAAAGATTATATGTGTGATGATATTTTGTATCAAATACGAAATAGAATGGGAAATCCAAATATACAAATCAGTGAAGAAATATACAATGAAGCATTGATTTCAATTGAGGACATGTGCTTGATGATGTCAAACAAACTATTAATTCAATTAGGCCTGGCCGCGCCCAATCGTCCAATGCATGATGCTTTTAACCAAGAGTTGAATCGAGAAAAACTGTATGACCATAACACTTTGAAAGAATTAATTCAAACAAATCTTCCATTGTTGAATGAACAACAGAAGTATGTATTTGATACTCTTATGAAAGTAACAAATGATGAAACTGGAGGGATTTACTTCTTAGATGCACCTGGTGGTACAGGAAAAACTTTTTTGATTTCATTAATATTAGCAACGATTCGCTCACAAAATAAAATTGCACTTGCACTCGCTTCGTCGGGAATCGCAGCAACTTTGCTTGAAGGTGGTCGAACAGCACATTCAGCATTAAAATTGCCATTAAATATGCAAAGCAATGAAACTCCGACCTGCAACATTTCGAAGAACTCTGCAATGGCAAAGGTCTTGCAGCAATGTAAATTAATTGTTTGGGATGAATGCACGATGGCACATAAAAAATCTTTGGAGGCTTTAGACAGAACCTTAAAAGATCTACGGAGCAATCATAACCAATTTGGTGGTGCAATGATTTTATTAGCAGGAGATTTTCGTCAAACATTGCCAGTGATTCCACGATCAACACCAGCTGATGAACTCAATGCATGTCTAAAGTCCTCCAATTTGTGGAAACATGTCAGAGTACTTTATTTAAGCAAGAATATGCGTGTCGAGTTGCAAAATGACCAATCTGGAAACATATTCTCTAAACAACTCATTGACATTGGTGATGGCAAATTTCCTATAGACATGTTGACTGGCTGCATTAACTTTCCTCAAAGTTTTTGTCAGTTAACTCGATCAAAAGATGAACTTATTCAGAAGGTGTTTCCAGATGTTTCTCAAAATTACAGAAACCATGATTGGTTGAGCGAACGAGCTATATTGGCTGCAAAAAACATAGATGTAAATGAATTAAATTTAAAAATTCAAGAACAAATTACAGGCGAATCGAGGATATATAAATCAGTTGATTTGGCTACTAACCAAGATGATGTAGTGAACTATCCACCGGAATTTTTAAACTCGCTGGATTTACCAGGATTGCCACCTCACAATCTTCAATTAAAGGTTGGATCGGTAGTTATAATGTTGCGAAATATCAACCAACCACGTCTTTGCAACGGCACACGGTTAGCGATAAAAAAATTACTAAACAACGTGATAGAAGCAACTATACTGAAAGGAAAGTATAAAGGAGAAGACGTTCTCATACCGCGCATCCCAATGATTCCGACTGATGTGCCGTTTAACTTTAAACGACTACAGTTTCCAGTTCGGCTTGCTTTTGCTATGACCATAAACAAGTCCCAGGGGCAATCATTAAGTGTTTGTGGTATTAATCTGGAAAACCCATGTTTCTCACATGGTCAATTGTATGTTGCCTGTTCCCGTGTTGGAAAACCATCAGATTTGTTTATCTATGCGCCAGGTAATCAAACAAAAAACATTGTATATCACAAAGCACTACAATGAAAATAAAACTGTTTTTTGTTAATAATTATGAATCACATGATTAACAATAAAGCGATTACTTACTTTTAAATGCTTATATATGTTTTATTTAATTATATTTCTTATTCACAACGCCCTATCACCAGGGTGACGGTTCTGTTCAGGAGATTTTTTGCCCAGACTATAAAATATGTAGGAACAAAAAACTGTCACAGTACAAATCTTTTGGACAGAACGAAGTCTGTCGGGTCCGCTAGTATGAAATATAAATGAATAAAAATATGATTAAAATCAGTTTAGATGGACAACTCAAGCTGTTGGACATGCTATTGGCTTCTTCGTATTGTTCACGGGAACCAAGTATGCAAACGATTGGTTTGAACTGTTCTTTACAACGAAATATCCGCCTTTATTTATCGCTATATCAGTCGCACCGACAATGATGCTTAAAAGGTGACTCAGGAATCTTTGATTACGTATCACTCATCGTTCGTTCATTCGTTCACTAATAAAGATATACTAAAAAAAAGAAAAAATAGGCTACATAGAAATTCTATGGAGAACATAGGTTAAATCTCGAAAATATTATTTGAAGCAAGTACCATTAAAATGATATCAAAATCAATGAAATCAGTGAAAATGCATTAAAAATGATGAAAAATAGTAAAAAAAATTACTTATTCAAATAGACAAAAACTGCAGAAATATATATAAAAAATGAGTCATTTCCTTTTGTGATAATATGAAGTTTATATATATATATATATATATATATATATATATATATATATATATATATATATATATACACTAAACGGGATTGTTCTAAAGTAAAAAGAAAAAAATGACATTTCATTAAAATTCGCCTCTTAGTAACAAGTCATTTTTTCTTATTACGACTACCGCTGAGTGTGCCGTATTCATCAATCCATTAAATTAAGCCGTAAATTATTTGCGTATTTTCGTAATTTTTTTGTAGATTGACCGTGATTCGTAAACCAAGGTCAAAGAAGTGTAGTTTGCCACAAATTACTCTATCAAAATACACGACATTCATTTGGATATTTGTGACAAACGCAGTCTCAATTTCTCAAATAGAATATTTATATTAAATTCTTGCAAGAGTTCAAAAATGTATTGCGAGTCAAGGACGAATCTATAGGACCGAAATATATTATTTTCCATTCTCTCTGCAGATGTAACAATTCTGTCAGTCAGACCTTTATTTTTATTGCTAGAAAATTCAGAATTTCGGTAGAAGATTTTACATCAAAGTAATAAAATATGTACGCAATGTACTAAAACGTCTAATACATAAATAGAAACGTTTCACAAATCATTATTTTTATCTTCTGTCTTGAGTTAAAATGTTGAACACAAATAAATAAATATTATATCTAATATTTAATATAATAATATAATGTTTGAAAGATTGAATTTACTTGTTTCTGACATTTTAACTCCAGCCTGAAGATGGAAATAATGATTTGCGAAACATTTCTGTTTATGTATTATGCATTTTCGTATCTTGTATACATATTTTATTATTTTGATGTAAATCAGGTATCCAATATACTGAATTTTCCGTCTATAAAATAAAGGCCAAATACAGTTCGAAGACTTCAGATTAAATATATTTTCTTTATACGAAGTTTTATGTTTCAGGATTTGGCAACCCTGGAGTTGCAATCTGGCAACTGACAGCTCTATCGTAAAGTTGGATGTTTTGAGGTTATACGTAAGAACGTTTTGACATACGAGCGGTACTTGTGTTGTTTACAGTAACTTTAAAGATTCCCCTTGTCTCAAAAATAGAATTAAATCGTGAACATTTTCGTGCGATTATTTTTTACAACTCTTGACGTGGATTAACTCAGCATGGATGGTGCAGTGGAACAGTGCATGGATGAACTTAATTGAATTTTTGGCGATGAAGCTTCATCAAGAACCAGTGTTTATGGATGGTATGGTGAATTCAATCGTGGTCGTAGTTCACTCCAAGACGAATTTCGCGAAGGTCGTCCAAAATCAGTGTTGTTCCGAAAACCATTGATGCTGTGCGTGAACGTCATATTGCAAGATCGTCATGTGAGCTATCGTGGGATTGAGACAATCTTAGGCATTAGTGGGACCAGCATACATTCAATATTGTATGAACATTTGACTGTCAAAACAATTTGTTCGCGTTGGATCCCACACAATTTGTCAATCACTCAAAAAAAGGCTTGTGTCGATTGGTCGAAGAAATACCCCAAAAATACGATCGCGGTGCTTCTAAACACGTCTATGACATCGTGACAGGTGATGAATCGTGGATTTACGCGTATGAGCCCGAAAGTAAACAGCAATCGACTGAATGGGTGTTTCAAGATGAGCAAAATCCAACAAAAGTTGTTCGCGCACGAAGCACTTCCAAACAGACGGTCGCCTGTTTTTTTTCGGAAAAACTGGACATGTCGCAACCGTACCACTAGAACAATGCAAAACAGTCAATTCTGAGTGGTACACAACGATTTGTTTGCCAGCTGTCTTCCAAGAAATCAGGAAAACCAACCGCCGAAGACGGATCACTCTTCACCACGACAATGCGAGCTCTCACACATCGGCTCAAACAACTACATTTTTGAGCACCCAAAACATCGATTTGATGAGTCATCCGCCGTATAGTTCTGACTTGGCACCGAATGACTTCTTTTTATTCCCGTTCGTAAAAAAACAAACTGAGAGGTCAACGTTTTTTCGACATCTGAAGAAGCGGTTGCTGCATTCAGAATGCATGTTTTGGAGATACCTCAATCAGAGTGGCAAAAGTGCTTCGACAATTGGTTCAAAGGCATGCAAAAGTGTATAGATCTTCATGGGGAAAATTTTGAAAAACAATAAAGTGATTTTCGATGATTAATATTTGATTTTGTTCTCTAATCCTGAAATATAAAAGGCAACTCTCGTATGCATGAATGTGGAAAGGATGTGCTGTGGAATATTATAAAACCGCTATTCGTAACTGCAATTTCCGATTTTTTGAAAGACGGTCCTTGTTTATTTTAAAAATTGGAATAATTTCCCCTCTAGTTTGCATTAATACGAATGTGCTGTCTTGTCTCAGAATGTGCACTAGCTACTTCCTGGATTTCCATCTGTTTCAGTCTGCAAGAAAAATTGCACGTAATATCCACAGAAGGAATACATTTTATAGTAAGTATAATATTATTAAATAATAAATGTTCTTTAATTGACAAAACGATTAATTGACTTTTGAATGAAACAGTATATAATACATAAAACTGTTGTACATATTGAGACGTACCAGAAAAGCAATATAGTGAAAGAAGCCAAATTGGCTAAGTCCCCTTGTTAGTAAACCACCAAGAAACATTTATCGCAAAAAATGTGTTAATTGAAGCGCGTAGAAGCTTTGAAGTACCTGAAGTCAACGTACTAGGACGTGAGGTGAAAATATTTATATCCACCACCCTCTAGTTATACAACATCCGGGACGCTTAAGACAGGAGTGTACATTAAAGGTAACTTGTTGTTCGTCTACGTTAATAGTGAAAATGGTAATACTTTTTACACAATTTATAGTTATTACCCAGCCTGTTGCCGTTGTTTATGTGGCTCTACCTTCGAGCTTTCTTTTATCCATTCCTCTTATTTTGGTATATTGCACAAAATAGCTCATTATTTTTAAGTGTCGGTCATTTTTAGAATATGCAAAACCTTTTAATTGCTTAATTTTGCTGTGCTACTTCCGTTAACTCGACTGCGCAAGAAGAAGAACCGCCTGGAGAGTCCGGTGATTTTCAGACCACCCACCATCTCCCGTTGGCCGAGTCACTGCATGCGATAAGCGTAAAAGTCAGTAGCGAGCTATGGCGCTGCCGTGAGGTGCCTACCAGAGGAACTGCGGACGGCTCGACAGCGATGTCTTGCTCTCCCTCCTCGTTTGCGATCCCCTTTTTCTGTGCACGGCTTCTTTCATCTTCTACTTCTACTTCTACTTCTACTTCTTCCTCTCCTCCTCTTACTTCTTCCTCTCCTCCTCTTACTTCTTCCTCTCCTCCTCTTACTTCTTCCTCTCCTCCTCTTACTTCTTCCTCTCCTCCTCTTACTTCTTCCTCTCCTCCTCTTACTTCTTCCTCTCCTCCTCCTCTTCTTACTTCCCCCCCTCCTCTTACTTCTCCCCACCTCCTCTTACTTCTCCCCACCTCCTCTTACTTCTCCCCACCTCCTCTTACTTCTCCCCACCTCCTCTTACTTCTCCCCACCTCCTCTTACTTCTCCCCACCTCCTCTTACTTCTCCCCACCTCCTCTTACTTCTTCTCCTCCTCCTCCTCCTCTTACTTCTCCTCCTCCTCCTCTTACTTCTTCTCTTTCATCTCCTTTATCTCCTCCTTCTTCTCCACCTTTTATTGATTGCTTTTGTAGAATTTTTTACTGCTTCCGCCTTTTTACCTTTCCTTCTAAAACTTCATCTACTGTAGCTATTTTTATTACTTCTACATCTCTTATTCTTCTTCAGCTTTTTGTTCTTCGTATACAGTTTTCTCCTTTTTTCTATGTCTTTTTCTTCTATGGCTCTTCTTCTAAAACGTCTTATTCAATAGCTTTATCCTCTACCACAACGTTTTCTTCTTCTACAACTTTGTTCTCCTCCTGCAGATTTTTCTTCTTTACAGCTTATTCATAGGGGTGGAGGTGGGTTTTGGGGACGTAGGGGTAGGGGTGGGTTTTGGGGGCGTAGGGTCGGGGGTGGGTGTAGGAGGCGTAGGGTCGGGGGTGGGTGTAGGGGACGTAGGGGGGTGTAAACGACGTAGGGGCGGGGTGGGTGTAGGGGTCGTAGGGGTGGGGGTGGGTTTTGGGGACGTAGGGGTGGAGGTGGGTGTAGGGGACGTAGGGGCGAGGGTGGATGTAGGGGACGTAGGGGCGGGGGTTGGTGTAGGGGAAGTAGGGGCGAGGGTGGGTGTAGGGGACGTAGGGGCGGGGGTTGGTGTAGGGGACGTAGGGGCGAGGGTGGTTGTAGGGGACGTAGGGGCGGGGGTTGGTGTAGGGGACGTAGGGGTGAGGGTGGGTGTAGAGAAAGTAGGGGTGGGGTGGGTATTGGGGACGTAGTGCAGGTGTGAGTGTAGGGGATGTAGTGGTGGGGGTGGGTTTTGGGGACGTAGGGCAGGGGTGGGTGTAGGGGACATAGAGGCGGGGGTGGGTGTAGGGGGCGTAGGGGCGGGGTGGGTGTAGGGGACGTAGGGGCCGGGTGGGTGTAGGGGACGTAGGGGTGTGGGTGGGTGTAGGGGACGTAGGGGCGGGGGTTGGTGTAGGGGACGTAGGGGCGGGGGTGGATGCCTGGGACGTAGGGGCGGGGGTTGGTGTAGGGGACGTAGGGTCGGGGTGGATGTAAGGGACGTAGGGGGGCGCACTGACGGATGCGAAGGGGCCGGGATTTCGGGGCGGTGAGGGTGAGTGCGCGGGGATATGCGAGCTGGAAACGCAGTCGCGCAGGCCCGTTTGGCAGGTGGCATTGGGCTCTTAGCCGCGAGACCAGTGACCCACAGAACACCCAAGTGGGGCCTCGAACACGTGGTGCTGGTGGCGGCATTCAATTCACTGCATAGCGCGCAGGAAGATGTCGAAAAAGAGTAAAATGAAAAAAAAGGCTAAGAATGTAATTTGAAAAGGTCATTTACGGTAACTAGACGAAGAGAGAAAGAATGGGAAATATGATTAATTGCCGAGTCGAAAATGCGAAAAGAGAAGAATACCTGAGTATTCTTGTTCACTCCATCTATAGATGGTGAAGAAAGTATTCACACGGAGAAATAGAAGTAGAAAGAAGGAGAAAGGAGGAATTGAGAAAAGATACAGAACGTGTTGTAAGCGAGAAATATAAGGAGTACAATGGGGAAAAATATTTCCCATGGAATATAAGTATCAGTTATTGTTTAACACTCTGATTCTAAAGACTTCATTACACATCCGTGTATGTGCGCGGTATATTTTAGGTTTTTTCAAAAATTACGCAAATATAATTTTTTTGAGAGATCTTTACGCCTGTAATATGCACATTTTGAGCAATTTGTAAAGACTATTTTATCTGTGAGTTTAAGTGCTTCAAATGACTCCAAAATAAGTTCTTTAAAAAACTCAAAAATTGTCTGAAGAAATGTGCTTGAAATTTGAATTTACGGAAACGCTTAAGCCCCATTTTCTTAAAAAGCACTCCAAATTTTTCAAAGAAAATTGCCATTTAGGACGAGGTTTTACTGATCTTTTATATTTATAAACTAATATTTTCGTTCTACAATTAGAAAACCGAAAAAACTAAGAAAAGTCCAAAAAGTTACTTGTCAGGTCAGAAAGCCGTCAAATTGTGTAAATTGGGTACTTGTTATTTCTGTGTTATTTTTTCTTTCTGTACAAATATATTCATTTCTTTTTCAAATAATAAACCAATTTACGTTTCTAGAGTGTTTCTATGCTTCTGCAATGCACATTTTTCCTCAGAAAGCATTTTTTCAAAGCAACTTTTGAGTACTTATTGCGGCACTTCATGACGAAATTCACTACTCTTGGGCTCTTGTTTTTGAACTCTCAACATTGCGTGGATCATCGGCAACATCCTCGGCCTTCCAGAACTGATGGTTGGAAGATCGGAGCTACTTACATTACGTACTAAATAAATATTTTATATTCAAGACAATTTTATGTAAATAATTTCATTTAAAATTATAAAATTAATTAAATAAATAACCATTTTCATATATATTTCTAGTATTTTTTTAAAACCTAGGTAATTTTTTTCTTTTTTAAAATCATTTTATACTTTATTATTACCTTCTTTATAAGCCATTTTTCAAAGAATGTATACGTCATCAGAATTTGAGCCCTGCTAATACCCTTTCGCGGGTCGCATAGGGGTAAATTATGATTACGTACTCTAGGAGGTGCTGTTTATCCTTCGGCGGGACGTGAGATCCGATGCCAGCAACATGTGGGCTTGTCGACTGCAGTTGTGTCTGAGGAGAGGACAATGAAACGAAAGGAAACATCGCGCCGGGTCCGTGGCCCGTTTTTTAGGGGACTGTTGCGGCCTGATCAGAGTTGATCAGAGAACCCACGGAAGACTATATGTCACTAGAATTCTCCATCAGACGTTGGTGGAGATTAAACCTAACTATCCAGCTAGTGTAAAAAATCGGCCAACGTCGGATTATCTTTTCCAGCCGGCGAGATCCGGCGCCGACCTACCGTCGGCTAACGAGGTTGTCCCCAGCCAGGTATTTCACCAGCAGGGCACCGCCCCGGGAGGGACTAGCTCTAAAGCTCCCGACCTGTGTGGTAGAGTAGTGCATGTAAGTGTAAGTGTGGGTGTGAAGGGCGAGGAGAGAACAAGGAAGAGAAAGGAAAGATCTCGCGCGTGCGCCATTCTGTTACTATTATGGCGTACGCCTGGTGTTTCTTGGAGAAAACACTGGAAACTACCAATCAGAGCAGCCGGCCGTTGGAATTCTCCTCCAGGCAGGGACAGGATTCTATCTACGTATGTAGCTGGAGTCGAAAATGCTGTCACCATGGAAACTCGAAGCTTAGGCCCTTCCGGTCTGAAGCAATGAGGATGCCCTGAGCCACCTCTCCTGGTCCGACCGGGGACGAGGAGGGGAGCAAGGGGGGGAGTGAACTGGACCCCTCGCCACTCGCCCGCTCCCGTCGTTCCGGAGCCTCCCACGCGACCGCCCATCCGTATTCCAAACGACGACGACGACGGCGGCGGAGTGGTGGTGGAGGCGGGGGTGGTATGGAGGGAATGGTATGCTCATGGTGGTATTGTGGTAGCGGTGGTGGTATGGTGGTAGTGGTGGTGGTATGATGGTAGTGGCGGTGGTGGTGATGGTGGTAGTGGTGGTGGTGATGGTGGTGGTGGTGATGGTGGTGGTGGTGATGGTGGTGGTGGTGGTGGTGGTGGATGAGGAGGCGCAAGCGGAGGCGAAGGCTGGAGCTGAGGACATGAAGGAAGAGGAAAAGGAGTACGAGAGAGAAGATGGGTGGAGATGAGAAGAGGGGGCCGGAAGAAGAGATGGACAGGGAGGAGGGGGAGGAGTAGAATGCGGAGTCAGAAGCTGGAAACGGGAAAGAGGAGTTGGAGGAGTGGGAGCGGGAAAGGAAAGAGGAGAAGGAGGTGAAGATAGAGAAGGAGTAGAAGGAGTGGAGAAGAGGGAAGGAGGGGGAAGAAGGGGAGCAGCAGAGGATACGTAGGAGGAAGAGGAGAAAGATTCGGCGACGTTGAGCGTACTGCACTAGGCCACATGTTGGCCGAATCGTCGTCCACCACGACAGAGACGCGACTCCTCCCGGATAGCCTACTCCAGCGATGTCACGGTCGATGCCACCAGCGGTTGACCGTGGCACGGGTAGGCGGACGAAATCACCGGTCCACACAGTTGGTCATTTCGCCACATGAGAGCAGTAGGTGCGCAAAGTCGCCGTGAATGCTTTTACGCTTTACATATGCAATACGATTGGGCGGGATTTAAATAAATAAATTGAAGATTTGTTGTTATTGTTCATTAATATTTTTACCTACACTTGATCATTGTTGAGTTAAATGCTGCAGTAAATTTGATCTTTCTTCACCATCCACGTTTTCATATTCAATCTTATGCTTATTAACAAAGTGTTTTTGTATGTTATACTTTTCTTATTTCAAGTAGTTGTTTACACACTAAACATTTCGGATGAGTACAAATATTTTCTTACGGTTCGTCTCAATCTGATTCGAAATATGCAAATGCCTGGTTCACCCTGATGCAGGTTTCGACAACGCCATCATTTTCGGAAACCGGTTGGGTTACTACTGATAGTTTCCTATACATACTCTCTGTAGTTTCCTTTGTATGTATATACTGGGCACGAGAGCCCGTGAACGAGCTCAGGCCTACCGGCGACGTCCCTGCCTTACGGCCATGGGTTAAGAGGGTACGTGTGGTTAGCACGCAGACATCCCCTCGCCGTATTCCGGTCTTCTTAACCAGGGAAGTGAACACTCCCATCGTCGCACGGCAACATAAACTGGGACATTGCAAGAAAACGCACACTATAGTCTTGGATCGACTGAAATTCGAACCTGGGGCCATGTAGTGGAAAGCGAGCACGGGCTAGCCGCCGGCCAGTAGAGTCCTTTCCCGGCGCTAGTTTCTGAAAGATCACGGTATGTCACGGTGACCCGAAGCTTTCCACAGTCTCCAGTAGCACACACTGGCCTAGACAATACAAAAGGTGATATCTGCCGCGGTGATGGGTGTGGATGTGAAGCCTCGGTGGTGGTGGCTTTGATTGATTGATTGATTGATTGATTATGTTAGTGATTGAGGGCACGTAGTGGTGATAGTGGTGGCAGTGGTGGGGGGGCGATGAACTTGTCTACGTCTGCGGCGACGCTGGTTGTGATAGCAGTGGCCGGAGCGGAGGCTGCTGAAGCTGTTGCTGCGGTAGCGGAGGCCTCCGTGGCGAAGGCGGCTGTAAAGGCGCGTGTAGCTGCGGCGGCGGTGGTGTCGGCGGGCGACGGCGGGCAACCCAGGTCCCGCCAGACACATCCATCTTCCAACGCGCTCGCCCTGCGCCGGCCGGCTGAATTTCAAGCGGGCCTCTGTCTGGGCGGCCGGCGCTCGGCGGCGGCGGTGGCGGCACTGACCTCTTTGTCTGGCGGCCGGCAGATCCGAATTATCGGATTTAGCCACACGGCCAGCCTCTTTCTTCTGGGACTCGCCGCCATCGCCACCGCCGCCGCCGCCACAACTACCGTCCCCACCACTGCCACCATTGCCACCACTCCCACCACCGGCGCCGCCGCCCCCACCATCGCCCCTGCCACCGCCATCGCCACCACCACCACCACCGTCCCGCCCCTGCCCCGACCACCACTTCCACCGCCACCGCCACTGCCACCGTGGCCGCCACCGCCACCATCTCCACAACCACCCCTCCCACCACTCCTACCGCCGCCGCCGCCCCCACCGCCCCCACCATCGCCTCCGCCACTGCCACCACAACTGCCACCACCACGGCCACCGCCACTGTAGTCGCCTCGGCCCCGCCCCCGTCCCCGCCCTTGCCCCTCCCCCTCCCCCCACCCCGCCCCTTCCCCGCCCCTGCCCCCGCCCCTGCCCCCGCCCCGCCCCGCCCCTGCCCTCGCACTTGTCCCGGCCACTGCCGCCGCCTCCGCCCCGCCACTATCGTCGCCTCCGCCACCATCACCATCACCGTCACCGCCACCGCCACCACCGTCGCCGCCTCCGTGCTGCTGACTCAGCGAGCTTGTCGTGTACTCGGGAGGCCTGGAGGTTCTCGCTGTGACGCTGCGGGACCGTGGTAGAGGAGTGACTCGGGGAGACATGTGAGATTTGAAACACTGATTGATTGATGGGATGGTTGATTGGTGTTTGCGGTCGCGTCAATTGCTGTGGTCACTAGTCCTGTGTGTGTATACATAATACACCCCGAGATGTGGCGGTGTTTCTTCCCCTCTGGAATGTGAGATTCATCGCCCTCCTACACGTCGCCTTGCGGGGGTTTCCCAATCCAAGTGCCTCCCCGCAGCGGGGCATCCCCCTCCCCAAGCCGGAACAAGCTCTAAGCTCCCGACTAGTCTCCTGATATGTATGGTAGTGTAGTGCACGTAAGTAAGAGTGTGTACGTATGGGTGAGGATAGGATCAGGAAGAGGACGGAACGATCGTGCACAATCCATGACCCGTTTCTGATAGCACTGCATTCGTCTAGAAGTGATACGAGAAACCACGAAAAATTACCGATCAGAGTAGCCAACTGCTAGAGTTCTCCTCCAGGCAGCGACTGCGTGCGACCTGGCTATGTAGCTAGTTTCCAAAAATTCGTCAGCTTCGAACCCTAGGAAACCTCCGTTCAGAGTGTCACTTGTCGCTCTGAGCCAACCCAGCTAATCAGAGTAGCCAACTGCTAGAGTTCTCCTCCAGGCAGCGACTGCGTTCGACCTGGCTATGTAGCTAGTTTCCAAAAATTCGTCAGCTTCGAACCCTAGGAAACCTCCGTTCAGAGTGTCACTTGTCGCTCTGAGCCAACCAGCTAATCAGAGTAGCCAACTGCTAGAGTTCTCCTCCGGGCAGCGACTGCGTTCGACCTGGCTATGTAGCTAGTTTCCAAAAATTCGTCAGCTTCGAACCTTAGGAAACCTCCGTTCAGAGTGTCACTTGTCGCTCTGAGCCAACCCAGCTAATCAGAGTAGCCAACTGCTAGAGTTCTCCTCCGGGCAGCGACTGCGTTCGACCTGGCTATGTAGCTAGTTTCCAAAAATTCGTCAGCTTCGAACCCTAGGAAACCTCCGTTCAGAGTGTCACTTGTCGCTCTGAGCCAACCCAGCTAATCAGGGTAGCCAACTGCTAGAGTTCTCCTCCAGGCAGCGACTGCGTTCGACCTGGCTATGTAGCTTGTTTCCAAAAATTCGTCAGCTTCGAACCCTAGGAAAGTTCCCGAAACCCCCGTTCAGAGTGTCACTTGTCGCTCTGAGCCAACCCAGCTAATTATGCGTTGGGTATTTGCGGCTGAGAAGTCTGCACAAAGTGGGAGTGGGGCAGTATTTTGACTTGTTCGCCGCCGTGGTAGAACTACCAGCGGCTGTGGGGAAGCGTTCGTCACGCTGCGGTGTCAGAGGTGACAAATGAGATGGCAATTTGGGGGGAAGTTTGAGGCAACGAAAGAGGTTCCAGCGACAGTGTAATCGATTGTGGTGCAACACGATGCAGAATTAGCAGATGGTGCGGGGAAAGGTGGTGCGTGGTGTAGAAACCGACGTATGTAAATTGGGGACCAGAAGGAAAATGAGAGTTTTAACCCTTATGTGACATGGGTCTTACGAGAGAAAACAGAATAAGAAATAAGGTTGTAAGAAATAACTTAGGGCTATTTATTTGAAATGAAAAAATAACAGAATAGAGGAGTGCGTAGTCAAACCACGTACAAAGAATGGAAAATTCGAGAACCCCAAAAGAAGTGACGCAATGCCGCCCCAAAGGCAATTGGTCTGTTGAACGACTGGAAACAAGGTGGAGGGACTAATGGGTGCGCAGCGGATCTACGATCCAATGCTTTAAGAAGAAGAGGAGGGGGAAGAAACCCATTTGTAAATTGGGGCCGACCCAGATACGTTCATACGTAAATGGGAACCGACTACCTCATCCCATTCAAAGTAAATGTACAAGGTGAAACTTTATTTTCGATGGACATATTTATAGACATTATTTTTAAAACAACTCCTTTCCCAATTTTCCAGACTTAGGACAATCATATCAATTCAAAGTATGGTTTGTTTACAGTTGGTTTTCATTCAATTGAATTATTTGTTGACTGAATGAATTTTGTTTATCTGGCAATTTTTACATAATTCCTTTTCTCAGCTAATATTTTATATCTTTGACCAAAAAATTTGGACAATCTTCTAGTACTTTCTTTTCTTTTCAACTTGATGTAGGAGCGAGTCTGGAAGATTTTCAATAAGGCACAATGCAAAGCTGGACAGCAGCGCAGCGGAGGCGACTTCCTTAAAGCGCTTAGCTTTTCCATTTTTCCTTTCCCTACCTGTGTTGGTTTGGTCCCCAATGTACCATGTAGACTTAGAAAGTTAGTTTCGCGACAAAAGATTAAGGGATTATGTTGTCCCCAATTTGCATACGACCGTAGAATCAGGTGAAGTAGTGACGGCGTGGATCCTTTCTGACAAGTAGGTCAAGAAATAACAACTACTGACGGCGGTCGTAGAGGACTTACTTTTTTGAGACTGGTGGCAATATCTTTCAGATTATGCCACATAGGTGAATAGTCGCAAGAGACGATTCTGCAAGGATGAATAGCGCTAGCCTAATATTTACCCACATCATGAGGCATACAAACAGCAAGTATAAAGATATTACTCTAAGAAATAACTTTTTGACAGCTACTACTTGGCCACTGCTGGCAATATAACTGCAAGTAACATCCAAGCATTCCATGAAAACAAGGAAAATTCCTCCAATCAGGGCAACCGACCACAGAAGTTGCCATTCAGATAGGGCCTGTCTTACACCAGCTAATAGTATGGTGTCGAATATCCAACACTGTGAAGTCTGGGGGAGAATTATAGCGGCTGGCTGCTCTGATCGGTAGTTTTCCGTGGCTTCTCCGAGCAACATCAGGCGAATGCCGGAGCAGTGCCGTAACAAACTGGCCACAGACAGTGCGCGATCTTTCCTTCCTCTTCTTAGTCCTATCTTTATCCCTTACTTACACATACGCATGATTACATGCACTACGCTACCGCACCTTCCGGGAGAGCTGTTGGGAGCTTAGAGCTAGTCTCGGCTGGGACTGTCCCCCCTAGTAGGAGATACCTGGTTGGGGAAAACTCGCAAGCCGACGTGTAGATCGGCGCCGGATCTCGTCATCCAGCGGGGGAAGATCACCGCCACCTACCGCGATAAAACTGTACTACACTCACATAACGGATGACCTTAGCAGATGACGCGTCCGGAATTCAATCAATATCATTCAATATCATCAATCATTCAATATCATTCAATCAATAAAACTGAACAAATAAAAACGCCACTTAGCACTTTCACTTATGAGTAACACATATTGCGATTACTCCATATTCAATATTCTGGATAATCAATTTGCAGTGTAACTACCGATCTGGTGTCAAGAATCCCACACTGTCAGGCCAGCGTCGAACACCTAACAGAATAAACAAACCATCACGAAGATAAACACTGACTTGTAAAACAGATTGTGATTACTTCGAATTCAATGTCCCCGATATTTAATTTGCAGTCCAACTGCCTAAGTGTAAAAAATTCTTCACTGTCAGAACATCGGTAAACGTCTTATGGAACACAAAAAGTCCGTTCCGGAGGCTAAACATTCCCACCTCTGAGGAACACAGATTCTTATTTTTACTTATTCAATATTCCCTAGTTGCAATTTGCAGTCCAACTACCTATCAGGTGTAAAAAGTTCTTCACTGTAAGAACATCGGTAAACAACCGAATGTATAGAAAATCCCGCACGAAACTAAACACTTGCACCTGTGAGTAACACAGATTACGTTTACGTCGTATTCAATATTCCACAGGCCCTCCATCTCCATTAACACGCGCTCAATATCCCTACGCGCCCCAAATAGAGCTGAAATATGCGACTGCACTGTGGTCGGCGCGGGGCCCTGCACCCCCATTATGCGAGGATGTCGTGATCTGGACTCGAACTGGGGCTCGCTCACCCACCCGTCCTCCCGCCCGCCCGCCCGTCCGCCCGTCCGCCCGCCCGTCCGCGCGCCCGTCCGCCCGTCCGCCCGTCCGTCCGCCCGTCCGTCCGCCCGTCCGTCCGCCCGTCCGTCCGCCCGTCCGCCCGCCCGTCCGTCCGCCCGTCCGTCCGCCCGTCCGTCCGTCCGCCCGTCCGTCCGTCCGTCCGCCCGTCCGTCCGCCCGTCCGTCCGCCCGCCCGTCCGCCCGTCCGCCCGTCCGTCCGCCCGTCCGTCCGTCCGTCCTCCCGTCCGCCCCGTCCGCCCCGTCCGCCCCGTCCGCCCCGTCCGCCCCGTCCGCCCCGTCCGCCCCGTCCGCCCCGCCCGCTCCGTCCGCCCCGTCCGCCCGCTTGCCCGACGCGTGTGCACCAGCTCTGGCGTCCCTCGTGCTTATTAGTTGGTGTTAAATTTACATGTGATGATAGCCTGCGATGTCTCCCTCACTCGGCGCAGCGCTGCAGTCGCGACTTTTTCTCCGCGCCGCACAGTGGGTCGAATGTGCAGGCCGTGGGAGAAACGGCTATTTTCATCCGCATCCTTACATAATTGATTGATTAGTGATTCCGGGCGCGTTACCGCTGAGGTCATTATTCCCGTAAGTGCAGTGCACGCTTTTTTCGCGGGTGCTGAGGGTGATATTTCCCCACTGGATGACGAGATCAAGTGCAAACCTACATGTTGATGGTTGGTGGGGTTTTCACCACCACGGTACCTCCTACTAGTTTTTTCGGGACAAGCTGACATATCCCGACATGTGTGATATTTTTTGCGTAATTTCTTCTCAAAGTAAATGCAATTTTTTAATACAATTTTCAAAAATGCTTCAATTTTTTCCTACGGGAAGAGCAAAGGTTACTTAAAAAGTAAATTACAAAAAATATAAATAATGTCCGGAAGTCTGCGCTGTTTTAGTGCAAGTTTTCCTAAGTCTTTGTATACGGTATATCGTTTAGGACCTTTATTATTAGACGTATTCACAACCACAAGTACTAGTTTCATCTATCAACGCTTATCGGATACTTACAAAAAATTCGATAACGTCGCTATGCATACGTAATCACTTCGTAAAGGCACCTGTGTTCTTTGACAACCAAGTCTGCCAAGAGACGCAAGACGATCCTATTTTAATATTTTCGTATTGTATTAAATGTATTTTAATATCGATAATATCGATGTAGACAACAGTTGGGCATTTGAAGCAACATAGAGAATATTGAGCAAGTAGTTAAAAATGGGCGCATGTGTTCCTGCTCTTAAAGTTCTAGTAAAGACGAAATTTCTTACGTAAATAATCCACAATGTAAAATATCATTATTTTCTACAATATACACCATTTGATGGTCACATAATTCCATGGTATGGTTGCAAGCACTTACAACTCCGAATTCTGTCGAAAAAATATTTAATACCCAATTCTCAATTTTTAGTTTTTAGTAGAAGTTTAGTTAATTTTTGCAAGGAAGTCACAAAAATGTTTATATCTCTTCTCGAAGTACAAGATCGTGAGACCTGTAATACAGTAATTCTATCTGACAAAAATAAATGATTTTCATGATCATCTTGATTCAGTTTATGTGTGAAATTTCTCTATTCCTTACCTTGACAGGGTATCACTAAGGTGAAGTAAGGAATAATTTGTGATCGAGGAGAAATTGTGGCGGTCGTTTACTAAAAAATACTTTTTTCAAGTTTCACAAACATACATGTTAGGAACTGAAAATTTTATCTTCCTTTAAACAGAGCGAATTGAAACTTAGGAAACTCTCTGATTTGGACACTGTTGCAACTGTCTAGGAATGAGTTTATATTTTAAATGTCGTAAAACAACACCAAAAATAAACAGGAAAAATGTTTATTGAGCATTTATACAATTCCAAAGTACCAACTCGTACCGATAACAATGCCTTATTATGCCTTAACAATATATTTGGTAGATGTATCATGTTTCGGAAGCACGGACACCTTCACCAGAAGATATATAATTTTGCTGCGAAGTTCATCAATGCCCTAAACGATTATCACGGGCACAGTAGACACGATTACCATAAGCAGTCACTTCTCTCAGGTGTGCAGAGGGCTGGCAGAAGAAGTAGGTACTACCCATGCAAAAATATTCCAGGTGGGTATTTATTTGACAAAATTGTGGAGGGGTGGAAATCCAATTTAAGACATTTATTACCAACATCAGCCAGGCAGAAAAAACATTTCCAAAATCGCCCAAAAACATTATTCAATATTCAAACTTCGATTTCGATACGTATCGATCAGAGAGCGATAAGGTCATCCTCAAAAGAAAAGGAATAAATCCAGCGAATTTGCGTGAGGTGGTAGATTTTATCCAGGAAAAAGAGTGGTGTGTGGGTCTTGTTTCCGAATATTTACGTGTTATGACCCTTCCAGAATCATGGTGCTCGGTCGAGAGAAACTTTTCTACAATGCTAATGCTGAAAATCGAGTCAGTCATAAAACTATCTTGTACTCGTACCCAGAGTTCGTTGAATATCGATATTGAGAAACTGATGAATGAATTCATTTTGTATTTAAATTCAAAAGGGTTTCAGTTTTTGCACAGCGACATTTCAAGCGTTTATCGATTTCAATAAAAAAGGTGTTGAATAAACTACATATAGTATACCGTTCTCATATTTTTCTTCAATAAAAATTAAATACAATAAAAAAATACATGACCCCCTCCCTTTGTACTACCCATCTGAAATTTATACAGGCCTGGGTGCTTCGAACTCTCAAATCCACGTCTGTCCACTTCGGTACCCGGGGCTCCTTATATACAGACGGCGACGTCACGGACAGTGATTGGCCTCAGGCGCGCATTCCAGTGGTTGCTTCCACTGCCCTGGAGTAATTTTATTCACCCACAACACGTATTTTCAAACAATTCATCGGTATTAGTTACTTCTCTGAGCAGATTCTCATTTGCAGAAAATGTTCATAAGGCAAAGTTAACAGTGAACTGGCGTGTCATTTTTTGAAGGATTTCATTTGAGCAAATACGATCTTCACACTGCTTTTTCATTATTATTATTTTTATTATTATTATTATTATTATTATTATTATTATTATTATTATTATTATTATTATTATTATTTATTTTCGTTAATCGGCCGACTAGGACCACGTAAGCAAGCATCCTGCATTTACCGTGGCTCAGTTTTTATTTATTATCGCGGTAGCAGGTGCTTGCAACAATTCTTTTGGGGGGACCAGCATTTAGCTGGATCCGATTTTTATCCCCCATGGTTGTTAGCCCGGGGGTATGGAAGATGAAAGATGATAGGAATGGATTAGGAGGCGATAGGTGATCGTGGACTTTTGGAACCATCCCAGCATTCGCCTTTATGACCGAGGGAAACCACGAAAACCCCGGACCTCCCGATTACGAAGTCAGTGCGCTACGCACTGAGCCACTTCGCTCGGTTATTATTATTATTATTATTATTATTATTATTATTATTATTTAAGGTCGCATCAACATCCAGATTAGCGACCACTATTGTATTTAATGTGTGGTAACTGTGCTGGTGACATGATATGGTGATGATAGGGTGTGAAAGGACGAACACTAGTACCATCATGCCCGAGGCGGGACTCGAACTGCGATCCTTTGGTCCAAGATCGCTACAGCACTACTGCCTTAACAATCTCGGCCACCGGATAGGCCTTGGGGTTCCCTTCTGAACTTCTTAAGTTCACTTCTTCGTCACTTCCATTTTATTTTCTTCCCATTACACCTGAAGTCATGTAGATAGTGATTTTCATTGACTTCAGTAAATGACAGGGAGAGTAAATGACAAATATTTTTTTCATTTCCCTCTTCAAAGAATTGGTTGGACATAAGTCACTTCACTTCGTCGCCTCAACGACTGTCGCGTGTGCCGTCATCACATATAATAGATTTTTCAATTACATCAGTTTCATTAACCTTGATTGTTCAGTCCTATATAAGGCTTTGGAAGTAATTCACTCCAGTCGCGTGACATTCATTTGATACCCATTAACCTATTCACTTTTGATAACTTAGCAAACACCACACTCTTCATCATTGTTACTAAACAATGTGTTTCAATCATTGGTGTTTGATGTTTGGCGTTATTGCAAATACCTAATATTGTGTCACCTTTGGAGTCACTCTCTTTAATGGACAGCTCATCAAGAGCAAGGCCACAATCTTTACTGCAGCAGGAAAGGTCTTCGTTTCTTCATTTAAAGCGGCTATTGCATTTGCACCTCCGTCTGTCCCAACTTTAAAATAACCTTTTCTAAAATCTCACTAATTTAATTTACATTACAAACACACTGATATTGTAGCTGCTCCAAATTTTAATACTTTTTTCGCAATTATAAACACCGAGTTTCAATTCCGTATCTACCACAGCTGAATTGATAATTTAAGGGACAGAATTACAGTCAATATGTTTAAAAAGTACCCTAACTTCCTTATTAATAATCAACCAATATAAGTCCCATAATCGTCCAAAATATGCAAGTACAGTTTGCTTCCTAGTTTATCAAAAGTGCTGGAAGGTATTTCATTTAATCTTGCAGTGTTTTGTTTTCTTCTCTTGTTGTAATCTTCTTCAAGAGTAGCAAGCAGATACTCGTTTTCTAAACGCAATTTCATATCTTGAGAACGTGTCTGTAGGAAGTGCTTGGGCGCTTCAAGTAAGCAGGACAATTAGGCAACAAAAAAGGCTTCACATGACAGTCGTGAAGGTTTTAAAGGAAAACTAATTTTTGGCTAATTATCACAATAGAATATTAAATTGTTCTCAATTTCACCCTTCGAAATTGTAATCCACAAACCTGAAAGTAAACACGGATCTTAGAAACTTACATTTTACACTTTTTATCATAATTGCCTCGACATTTGGGGACACAGAACTTATTCACCATGATTCTCACAAATATAAAAAGCAGACCACATCTACATAACCACAACTCCAATTCTACACGTGCTCCTCAACATATACAAATAGATAGCCTCAATTGGAACCCGATCGCCTTCTCTAAGAGCCACATTGGCTTTGAAAATCTTCAGTGCGCAGGCCTTGGTTTTAGGTGGTGTTGACATATCTCCATTTATCAATCCTTCAATGAATGGCCAATTTATGTATTTTCTCGCCGTTCTATATTCTAGAGTATCTTTTATCAACGCTGTTTCTTGTATATATCGTACATGGAGTAAGTTATGTAATGCTGTAAAAATCTGCTCGAGGTTTTGACTCAAACACGTGTTTAAGTTGTTTCCATTATCAAAACGTGTGTGAACCAGTGTCACTTTAATTCGGACATAAGATATTTTATAAAATAGTTATTATTCTAATATGATATGGCTCAATTGAAGATATTGCTATTTTGAATCGGCATTAATTTTAGGTTCAGTTTATACGACGTTCATAAGATATGTTCAATGTGTAATCCAAAATTAATCCCATTTAACTTTCTCGCTATGGAGTACAGAAAAAGTTATATATTGCTGCGAAAAAAACGGCAAATTTTCGCCAGAAAAAAATTATGATAGGGTCCTGGTGAGTACGCTTTAGATAATAACAAAAATATATTTTCACTAAGACCTCTGAACATTCGAATGATCCGATTTTTTTAAATTTTTCTTGTTTTTTTTCTTTTCAACTATTTTCGAGTTTTGCAAACTATACTTCATTTGCGAGGCTAGATATTTTTAAAATTAATTCAATGGCTTATTATAATCAGGAGTCAAAATGACTTGAAGCTGTTAAAAAATAATGTTAAGCTTTCCATGATGTACCTGAACACGACTCTTTAAAACCTACCTCCTAAGAGGGAGGCGATGAAAAATACAACGGCAAGACCGTGCTGACGACAACAAAAGACACTTCGACAAAAAGGATGATAACCAAGTATATAACAAAGTCGAAAGGACGCTGAAGATGAAAAGAAAGAGGTTTTAGATAATGATGGTGATAAGAGAGGGGATATTGAAAAGATAGACGCTGACGACAGAAAAATGGCTGAAGATGGAAAAGTGATTACGATGGAAAATGGGCTGAAAAGGGAAACGAGCTGAGATGGGAAAGAGAGTCACAAAGGACAGGAAACTTACGAAGAGAAAGGGGCGTCAGTGGAAGCCACTACAGTGGTTCTGACCGAAATCCTAGGGTTCGTGTCCAGACGGGATGATTATCGACACTAGTAATAGCTGGGTCGAGTTCAGCCGCTGCCAGGAAGAGAATTCTAGCAGCCGGCTACTCTGATCTGTAATTTTCCGTGGTTTCACCAATCAACACCCAACAAATGCGGCGGCGATGGTGTAACGGTTAGCGTTTCGGACTGTTGTACCCAAGTTGGCGGGTTTAAACCCGATCGAAGCCGTGGATTTTTCAGGCGAAAAAATCCTTCGTACTCCTGCCTTTGGAGGGGAAGTAAAGCCGGCTGTCCCATGTTAGTAGATTTACTTGCATGTAAAAGATCCTCAAGCCTAAAAGACGCCTCTGAGCTAAATTCAAATCGCCTGTTTCTCGCCCAAGAAATACCTCCTTTCTCTGCTAGTTGGTGAAAGGAGCGTAGCGAAATTTACGTGGTCAGATGGAAGAGCAGGCCTAATGGCCTGAGTCTCGCCACGTAAAATAAGGCATTAATTCAATTCAATTCAAATGTCTGAGAGGTACCTTAACTATCTAGCCACGGACCGTACGCGACTTTTTCTTCCTCATCTTCTCCTCACCCCTCACCTACACCTACACCTACACTTACACTACAATACCACACATGTCGGACGACCGGTTGGGAACTTAGAGCTCGACCCAACTGGGGCAGTGCCCCACTGGTGGGAGATACTTGGTTGGAAAAAACCGGTATCCGACGGTAGATCGGCGCTGGATCTCCCCATGCGGCGGAAGAAACACTACCGCCATCTCCCGAGCAAAACAACACGACAAAAACACGCACATCACTTCCGGAACTAGTGACCAAGGTAGTTGACGTGCCCGGTATCAAAATCAATCCATCAAACCAGCTGCCCGACGGCGCCAGATCTCGCCATCCTCTGAGTTCATCGCCATCTCCCTCAAAAGCATTCACTATTCTTACGGCACTGAAGAGCTTAGCTGCACACGATCCCAGAAACATTCATAAATCAATCAATCAATCAAAGCTAGTGTGTGCGCATTAAGATTTGTGAACGCACCCACTGCGGTGCAGTGGATCCGACATCGCGCCGTTGCCCACGACGACGACGACGACGGCGGCGGCGGCGGCGGCGGCATGCACGGCGGCTCGGTGCAGGCGCTCTCCGCTGTTTTATTTTCCGAATTTGAAATTTAAAATGTGTTAAAATGGAAGTCGCGTGTCCCAAGATCCAGAACAGCGAACATTACTCCGGCGGCGGGCCTCACCGCGACTCCATAAACATTCGGTAATAAGCGTCGGGCGTCGTATTTTCGCGAGGCATTAGCGTAGGCACCTATTTAAGGTCTCTCCCTCTCCTTGAGGCGAACGTACTTCTCTTTGGCGGGACGGAGCCGTGGAGTTGCGCGCGTTGTTGCAATGAGAATGCAGTCGGGCAAAGACCTTTGGGAGCGGGTTTGCAGGCAGTGCTGCACAGGGTCCGAACGCGAGACGAAGTGCTGGTCGGTCGAAAACCTTCAGTTATATTTATATTTACAAACAAAGGGTTTGCGTAGCATTCTACTGATTCAAATATCGAAATGTTTGCTTTAACTATTCCTCTATTTCACTCCTAACCTGTGTTTTATGTTTCAATCCGACCAATAGCGTTTTATAATAGGATGGTTGTAAATCAATCACGGGTGCCTAAAATCGAAAACTTCACAGGAGTACTTTTCACTACCGTCTTAACCCAGATGTTCAACTGTTTTGGAAGATAAATATTCCTCCCATGGCAGAAAATGCAGTAATCAATATAAAATTTGAAACCATTCACCAAGAAATATTTTTGCTCTTTTTACCATTAGGGTCGTTCTATTTAATCGATTTTTGACTTTTGTTTGTGAAATTGACTAATCAAATTTCACTCGTGTCTTGAAACTTCTCGGATAAGTCAGCTCGTCGCTACGCGATGGGCGAACTCATTGACGATTCAAACCACTAGTGAAGCTGCTTATGAAAGGCAGAGTGGGTCTGAGATGTATTATTCCTTGCTAAAACACATACCACAACCGGTGTTGCAGTATAAACACTAAGGGGGAAGGTACCATGAATTGGGTCAAAATATCAATTTTGCTTTTTTGGCAAAATAAATAGTTCAATTCTTGCTCTTTCCAAATATATTACCGTTTTTCTTCTAGGACGCCAGGAAGTCTCTTCAACTCTTATTTAGATGTACGCAATTAATTAATTATTATTTAGAGGTATATAATTAATGGAATGAACGCGTGTGCCACACTATATTTTTTGACACTGCAAACAAGTACGGTTTTTTTTATCGTAATTTTAGAAGCATTTTGTGGGTTCTTAATGAGTAATGGAAATATGCTTTTGTACGTTGGTAGCATTGACATTTTCCGCTGAAGATGATGATCCAGACCTTGCAGTAGGAATGTTCTATTAGAGCAATGGAGTAAGAATTTTTTAAAATGTGGTTGCCAAAAATGAACTTATTTTGTAATTATGTTCCTTTTCTAAAAAATATATAATTCGCAATTTATTGCAATTTACAGTATACAATCTTTATAGTACTCGCAATCAATTTACTTATTTATAAAAACATTCTTCAATAATAAAATATATTAAAAAATGTTTCTCCAAAAATGCTGAAAAATTAGGGTAAAAGTTATAATGGGAAAAAAACTAATTAATTTAATCGGCTTAAAAATGTCAAAATAATAGCAAAGGCTGTATGTTTATGTGTGCGAAATATTACGGATTCCTAGTTAACCAGCTCCTAGAAAAGGTTAACAAGAAATGGTCACCCCAATAGTAGGAAATTTTACATAGACGATATACATAATACCCTCTCCCTATCTAAAACATAGAACTAACGCTTATATGCAGTCATTTTTTCATTATTTTGTTCTATGAGTTGAAATGGATCCTATTTTTATAAAAACATTTTCGCATCGAAAAACGAACTTCAGATTCGTTGTAATAGTTCTGACGCCAAACTATCCTCTTCCTCTCGCATCTAGTGAAATGAGGACTTAAGAAAACGTGCGCGGATAATGTAGTATGTAGCATAATCGATAGTGGTACACGAGTCATATCGACGTGATGAGTAGGAAAACTGGCAGGTACCACTGTCGCTGTACTTGAAAAATAAAAGTTTCAGACACTAATGGTGCTTTAACAGCCTATACTTTCTCGCATTATTACTAATTCTAAGTTATGTTATTTAACGGCCAAATTCAAAATTTTACTATCTGGCTTGTGGACTATTTTAAAGAAATTTTAATAGTAAAAATGTACCTTTTCTTAGAATATAATTTTCTTCACTTCACTCAAGCATGATTTTGAAATGAAAAAAAGGATTAAAAATCAACAAGCTACATACGTGATTGAATGATAAATGTTACAATTCAATAATTAAGTTAAAGAAAAATTCAATAAGTAATCGTTTATTCAAGTTGCAGATATTTTTGAAGTCAAAGAATAGATGCAGAGAACACTGGAAATACGAACTAGTTCAAACTCACTATTCCACATGCTCTTTCCCTGTCACTGACCGAAAGAACGTTTGCTAGCACACTGCCTGTAGTGTGGGGAGCTCTGTCGGTACAGAAGTGTCCATAGGGGACAAGAGGATTCAAATATGAGAAAGGGAAGATCGCGCACGGTCCTTGGCCTGTTTGTTACTTGGTATTCATTGGATAAATCGCGGAAAACTACCAAAACAGGGAAGCCACTTCTGGACAACAGCTGAATTCGATCTAGCTACACTTGTTCCGGTTGGCGCGGTGGCTCGCTGGTTGGAGATGTGTGGTTGGGGAATCCCCGCTGGCCGGGGGTAGATCGGCTTCAGTTCTCACCATACAGCGGGTGAAAATCATTGCTACCTTCCATGGGAAAAACATGCACTACAACCTTGGCAGATGACGCGCCTGGAATCACTAACAACCAAACAATCGACCTATAACTATAAAAAATCTGAGAGCGTAGGCTTCCGCGGCCGGAGTCAGTATTTACTAGGCTGTCCGGGTGACGCCGCGTCCATGGCGAAGGTGCCGACGTTTCGGTCGCCATTCTGCGACCTTCCTCGCAATACGCCCTGAGGAAGGCCGCAGAATGGCGACCGAAACGTCGGCACTTTCGCCATGGACGCGGCGTCACACGGACAGCCTAGTAAATACTATAAAAAATCTACCACCGTCAGAACTTTATCTCTAAAGCGGTCCTGTTAATGACACAGCTATTTTAGAATTAAAAGATTGCTAAGTACTACAAAATACAACAGTACACGTATTAATTCAAAACATCATGTGAAATTTGAATTGAAAAAATTCTTGGAATTATGGTTTTACGTAAATGCATTATCGTACATAGAAAGCGCACATAAACAAAGCTGCGCAACGATGGGCATAGTTGGCCTGAAGATGGGGGAAAATCCACATCCCCGAAACTTCGTGGAGCTTTGTATGGTTCACAAAAAATTAAAACTTTTTATAATGTCATTATGTGATTTTATTCAGAAAAATTAAATTTTTTTATAATCTCTTGTTTGTCAAACGGAAATCTGTGGAGAAATTTGGTTAGTATGAAATATTTTTGTGATTACATTTCTACGTTAACGATTTAATAGTGAATTGCGGTTGACTGCCGGCGATGTGCCACCTCAGCGGCAACGGCCAGGGGCCACCGTGTGAGAGAATGCGCGTTTATAGGCACTTGCTCTCAATAAATATCGCCGCCGCCCGCGCCGCCGCCCTCGCCTCCGCCCTCGCCTCCGCCCTCGCCTCCGCCCTCGCCTCCGCCCTCGCCTCCGCCCTCGCCTCCGCCCTCGCCTCCGCCCTCGCCTCCGCCCTCGCCTCCGCCCTCGCCTCCGCCCTCGCCTCCGCCCTCGCCTCCGCCCTCGCCTCCGCCCTCGCCTCCGCCCTCGCCTCCGCCCTCGCCGCCGCCCTCGCCGCCGCCCTCGCCGCCGCCCTCGCCGCCGCCCTCGCCGCCGCCTGTGGGTGGGGGTAGTTTACGGCGCGGGCCACAGGAGCGCCGTGCGTGATTAGTTCAATTTAATTTGCATCGGCGACAATGGCGGCGTTTCTGGCCAAGGCCTCGCTTATGAAAAGTCAAGGAAGTCTGCAGGTGTCACTCAACAGTAGATTGCAGGATTCTGGTGACATTGTGACCTGTGGCTGCGCACCTCTTTCTCTCATGGTTTACCCAAATGTTATGATTGCGTACGACATTCTCCAATCATAATTTAGGAGACATGTAAGTAATTACTAATTAAACTTTCGAAATGTGCATGTTTAGTTTATATTTAGTGATAAATAACAATTGCTAATATTGGAATATTACACTACCAAATTTGTCTCTCTTCGCAAGAAAACGGCCATCTCCCACGGCTTTTTTTCTTTTTTGAAATATTTAAATTATTATTATTTCATTTTTTATTATTCATAACGCTACCGTACAAGAAAATTTGTAAATAAATATAATTAAAGAAATAAATAAAATAATAAATGAAATGAAATAAAATAAAATAAAATAAATGAAATGAAATAAAATAAATGAAATGAAATAAAATAAATGAAATGAAATAAAAGCTAACTATGGCAAAGTTTGCAACAATGATACGAGTCGCCTGTTGAAACGTGGATAACAGCACAGGGAAGACACACTGCGTGGGGGCGGCTGCTTGGCGGTGGTTTGCGCACCCCTGGCGCGGGTCGTGCGCGCCCGCGGGGGGGGGGGGGGCGGTGCGGGCGGCGGGGGCGGCGTGGGAGGACGCGGGTTCGCGTGCGTTCGCGCGGCGAAGCCATGCGCGCGGCTTCCGCGAAACCTCATTCACAAATCGTGCTGTCGTGG
Source organism: Gryllus longicercus (assembly GCA_038098605.1). Taxonomy (NCBI): domain Eukaryota; kingdom Metazoa; phylum Arthropoda; class Insecta; order Orthoptera; family Gryllidae; genus Gryllus; species Gryllus longicercus. The sequence goes on along the minus strand of JAZDUA010000074.1, from coordinate 363,585 downwards.
ATTCGCCGCTTGCGATGACGGAGCGGTCGGGCCAATGGAGTGGGTTGCGAACCTTCCGTGTGATGGCACTGCACGCGATGTGGCGGCGACGCGGGTCGCGGCGATTTCAATGGTTCTCGTGAGAGAGACGATATTTATTTTTGGCCTAGAGTCCACACACCAGAGAGATACGTGATTGTCTCAAACATTACGATTTTAAAATGAAAAGAAGTTCATGAACAGCAAGCAGAATGAATTATAAATAGCCTGCTATCATCATCATCATCATCATCATCATTATTATTATTAATTATATATTAATTATATTATTATTAAATTAAATCATGGCTGCAAATAAACAAACCTGTGGTGTGACAACCAACAACAGTGTATAGGACACTTTTGTCAATAAATGAAAGATACTAAATTGAAATTCATAAACAAAATTGAGTAACCATAGAATATTTTCTGTGAAATTAAGAAGGTTTATAAGGTGTGTACCAAACTAAACCGATATACCGTTATTGCAATATGTGATGAGACTGTATTAATTTGCATCATATACAAATAACTATGTTAAGTTCAATCATAAAATACAAATATAAAACATGAAAAATATTATTAATTATTGTATAATTGTAATAATTATATTAATTTATTGTTAAAATGTTTCATATGACAAAATTGTTTGCATATTATATGAATTGTACGAAGAGGTTCGTTTGAAGTTCGTTGGTTTAGTTTTATAAACTTTCTGAAATAATTCTGGCCCCTCTTCTAGTCCCATGGTCAATAATCTTTGTGTTTTGAAATTTAAAACAATTGTTCGATAATTCAACTCTATGTTTGGAAATACAATTGAGTTTCCAAGTGCCTTTTTATGTTCTAAAATGTGTTGTTTCAGAGGTCTTTGTGTTGGACCAACGTAAGTTACATTGCAGTCTAAACAAAGTATACTGTATAGAGATTTTATTAATTTCTACTACATTATCTATTATTCTTAACTCTTTTATTAACAAAGTCAATTTAATAAAAAATGTAAAGGATCTCTTATACACACACGTGATAGATAAATGCATTTAGACCAAAAATAATAAGCAGCAGTTGCAAGAAGGAAAGATGAAGACAAAATCTGAAATGAGTCCCAGAAATTTAAAGTGCAAAGTATTAATGTGGAAAATATAAGACAGTATTTAGTAAAACACATCAATATTCATGGTAAAGAGTGTATGTAAAAATGTGTTTCAGAACTTTACACATACATTCTCAAATTAACATTTCCTTCTATTAATGTTCATGATTTTTTATATTCATGCATTAGCAAATGTTTTAGAATTTAATGAACTTAAATTAATAATTTTAAATAAAAATATTTCTATATAAGAAGTAAATTATTGATGTCAGTTGCCGAATTGTAAGAGTCCATGGTGTTAGAAGACATCTATGGGCCGAAACTTTCTCTGGACGCCATTTCTCCCTAGGCGATCAGTTACGTTCGTAGACAAGACACGACCTCTCTCGGGTTAAAAAACTGCTCTCTGGATTCGACACAGACGCTAAATAGTGCACTTGCTGTGCAATATACAAACAGCATTTGGCGTCACAAACCGCCAGAATCATTTGGGCTGTGTTTCATTTTCCAACAGAGATTCGAAATTTCATCGTTATCTTTGTTAGTTGTCGTTTAGCAAAATCAAAATTTGACATTTGAGATAGCTTTTGCTACGCTAGTTGCCCATCTAGCGAGTTCTGGCCACATCAGTCAAATGTTCGTATGTAAAAGAAACAACAGAGGAACAGGAAAAGCCGAGTAAAAACTGTCACTTTGACTTTATCGTATTCTTAAAATAAAACAACGTAATCGTGGGAATAATCTGACTAAAGATTTCAGCGAAATGTAGGTTTTAGGGATTTGTAATATATAAAGTGTGTTGTTTCTTCAAAAACGTATCTACAATACTGTTCTTAAATATCTTCGTAAAATGTTTTTTAAAGGAAATTTATAATGCTTTCGATCAACTTGTCGAGATTGTTTTACGAAAGATATGTTTTACGAATTAAAAATTCACGATTATGAAATAAATATTTCAATTTTGAATCATAATTCCTAAGGCGGTACATAGAAAATTGTTTAGAAACCGTACAATATGTTCATTTTCAAAAACTTTAATTAAGCTACTTTTATAAAAGAGTGCTCAAAAATTAATTCCACATCCTGAATATGAGTTCCAATTATGTAATTTTTACAGTAAGAATTTCTGTGATATGTTGCAAGTTCCATTGGTTTTCTTTGAGTCTAACGCGTTGTTGTGAGAAATAGCAATAATATGTTTTACTTTTCGACGGTTCACGACTCTGGTTGATTAGTTAGTTGTTAGTTAGTTATTGTGGGCGCGTCAACTACCGAGGACATTAGTCCCGTAAGTTCAGTGCACGTTTTTTTCTCGGGAGATGGCAGTAATCTTTTCCGCGGCAGCGATGGTGTAACGGTTAGCGTTTCGGACTGTTGTACCCAAGTTGGCGGGTTCAAACCCGATCGAAGCCGTGGATTTTTCAGGGCGAAAAAATCCTTCGTACGCCTTCCTTCGGAGGGGAAGTAAAGCCGGCTGTCCCATGTTAGTAGATTTACTTGCATGTAAAAGATCCTCAAGCCTAAATGACGCCTCTGAGCTAAATTCAAATCGCCTGTTTCTCGCCCAAGAAATACCTCCTTTCTCTGCTAGTTGGTGAAAGGAGCGTAGCGAAATTTGCGTGGTCAGACCGAAGAGCAGGCCTAATGGCCCGAGTCTCGCCACGTAAAATAAGGCATCAATTCAATTCAATCTTTTCACGCTGAATGGCGGGATCCGCCGCCGGCTGGTGAGGTTTCTCCCCACCAGGTCTCTCCCTCGAGCGAGACACCGTCCCAGCCAGGACAAGCTCGGTATTACTCGTGCAACTTTTCTTGAAAGATGACCTTGATCCCCCTTCCTTGTGCAATAAACAGTTGAAGGCAAAAGCTCGCAGCGGGCCCTGATGACAACCTTCCAAGCATTGAAACTTCGTTGTCTCGAAACAGAAGCTAGTCAAAGCCAGTTGCTTTCATAGTGCAGTACCCCTGTTCAGGTTTATTGTCAATATCGAAAGAAATGGCTGAGTCAGGTCCAGGTCCTTCAAGGGAGACACTTAAAACACCTGAAAAAGTTAAGAGGACATATACTAGCATATATTTCATTTCACGGACGTTGGCATTACTTAAAATACTCCAGTGGCCGACTTGTAACTAGTACCCCCCACTCCAGCCGAAATCGTCAATCCATCGTTCAAGAAAAGTTGCCCGAGTAATATGTATGGTTCTGTAGTGCACGTTAGTGTAAAGGGAGAGGATAGGACAAGAAAGGAGAAGGAAAGATCGCGTGCGATCCGCGGCCCGTTGGATAGGGTTCTGCTCCGGCATTTGCCGAGTGTTGAACAGAGAAATCACGGAAAACTACAAATAAGAGAAACCGGCTTCTAGAATTCTTCTCCAGACCGCAACTGAATTCGACCTAGCCGACAAGGTAGTTTCGAAACTCTTTCCACTGTTGGGACTGAACCTAAGATCTCCGGTCAGGAGCACTGCGTCACCATGAAACAATTATATGCGTCGTCATTGACAACAATATTATTATTAAAATAGCAGCTTTCGATGGATTAGCCATCATAATCAGTTTTCTGCTCCATGGAAGCCACAACAACGACTAACGTAGTCATAGTATATACTACCGTAGTATCGTATCGTAATAATACTGTTGGCAATGATGACGCATATAATTATTTCATTGGAAATGCTAATGAAAACTCCCCACAATACCTATACTGCGTCACCATTCTGGAAAATATAATTTTCGCTTAAGAGCACTGCAAATAGCGCGTCAAAAAATAACCTCTTTCGAAATCACTTTTCCCAACGTGACATTTTCTTGGGAGTGGACCGAGGTGTCCCGTTCAGCCATGAGTTACAATGACAGAGGTTATATTTGGTCTGCCCTTTAGTTTGTATATACGACAGTTCCCAAAACGGTTTTGGCCATGGAATGCTTTTTTCTAGGGAGTGCATTTGGAACACTCGTAAGCCTGTCCAAATATCATTTCATTTTATTCAATTCATAAAATAAGGTAAGTATTATCACTTGTAAAAATGCTTTGAATTGCTTTTGTAAAGAATATTGATTTATTATATTATTTTCCACATTTTTTTATTGACGCTTTTTATTTGCTTGACTTGATAACGGTTATCATTAATTGTTGTTCCGTTTCTGAACTTGCTTTAGCCACTGTCTACCTCGGAAAACATACGTTTGAGAAACATATTCAGGAAGTTTGTTTTTTTCATTTCTAATATCAATTTAACATAGTATAATACAATATAATATGTAATATAATGAATTGATTGTTACATACATTTGTACTATTTTTATTGTGTGTTGGGCATGTCAGTTATTTACGTAAATTGTTTGAATATAATACTTCTGTGTTTTTCTTAAATAATCGGTTTAATTAAAATAAGTTAAGAAATAAATATTTCCCTGTTATACAACAAGGTGCATGTAAAAAGCAAAACAAACAATTGGTTATTTTTGCTGTTTATTACATACATTTATTAGAACTGCAATTGGGTAATATTAATAATAATAATAATAATAATAATAATAATATTAATAATAATAATAATAATAATATTAATAATAATAATAATAATAATATTAATAATAATAATAATAATATTAATAATAATATTATTAAGCGAGGAGCCGGCAATTCATTGTCATTACTTGCGAGACGCGTAGATGGTCTCAAAGTAGAGCGGCTTCATACAGGGAACATCGGTGATATGTTGCGGTGTGGTAGCCGTTCCTAAATTATCTCTCCTTGTAGTGGGTCTATTTATTAATTTATTGTGAGCAGGGTAGTTGTTAAAATGAGACTACGGTCTAGATTGTTAATAAACCTACTGTTTTACAAACCACTCTCGTCGTTGTTTGATTACACCCGTATGACGCCACAATAGCTACTCATACACATTTTTCTAAATTTTAGTTTATTTATTTACGTACAGAACAGTTAAAAATGTGTGTCACGTGCTATGGGGAGAAGTTAAATTGAAGTTACATTTATGTCCAGAAGAAGGCTATATTTATTTATTTATTTAATATATATATATATATTGTGACGTACCTGGTGGTGCCGGGTATCTTCACTGCAATATAACACTAAGAGAGGGTGTCTTTTACGTGAATGGGTCCTAGGATAAGTCGGTGCAACGTTGGGGAAGTTATTCATACATAGAAATACAATTATGACAAGATTTATTTTAAATCAAAGTTACTATTTACATAATCAGACACCGTTTTTATACTCCGCCTTGGTACCAAGATTAGGAGTAAAATACAACTTTCATACCTTCGGGGCCCCGTTTGAATACCTATGAGGTTCGTCGAGCCGCTCGTGCCGACAGGGTTGTCGACCTCTGCTACTGCTGCGGGCCGTCGGCAGCAGATGGCGTGGTGATCATCCACGGCTGATGCTCCAACAATTCTTCCCCGAACAGGATCTTGATACCTCGGCTGCGCACCTTCCTCGAATCACTGTCCATTAGTGGGTTTAATTACACGACCCCCGCCTACTCCGTATACTGGTCACAGTTCTGTACCGCACGCTTTCAAGAATGTTCCCTCCGCACCAACTAATAAGAGCGACGTCAATTATTTTACCAACACTAATCTTCTACTATACTGATACTTCTAATGTTCTGTTTACATGTCCATTACTTTGCGATTCCTAATCACATAACTATGTCGCGTATTACATGCGTCCATTCACTAGCGGAGAGCCCTCGCTACACGTCCGCACTGGTCGCCGCTCTGCTAACGTCTCTTCGCCGGCCGCACGTCGGCACATCCTTCGGCGGCGGCCGCCTCAATCCAACTCACGAACTTTTTGCACGTGCGCGCTGCCACGCTTGTACCCGCCGTTCTCACGCTCGCCTCCCGGCGGGCACCGGTGGCGGCGGCGACCGTTGCCGGCTGCCCGCTGCTCGCAGCGCCCGGCGCTCGCACCGCGCAGTCCAGAATAGCTATTGAATTCTTACACTAATGATTTAATTAGTGTAATGAAACACATATTCTGGGTTTCAATATATATATATATATATATATATATATATATATATATATATATATATGAAATAGGTATGATCTGGGACTCGTTAGAGAGCGTAACTTATATTAGTTTATATGCTTGAAAGCATGCTTACTGCTATGCCCTTGCAGAAGAGTACTTTGCATGCACAGGCTCTCTGTAGTTAGAGAAGTATTACTCAAGAGTAATATCTAGAGCTGGAAAGATTATGCAAGCTTTTAATCCTGAATTAGACATGCAAATATGCCACAAACGTGTTGAAATAGTTAGAAAAGAGTAGTAGAAATTGTTAAAAAATGTAACGTTTGATCACAAAAACGTAGTTTCCAATACCATTCCACCTTTTTGCCTCCTAGTGACAGAGGATATGCAAAATAAAAACAAAGTAGTACGTACTTCTGTACATCTTATTTTGCATTAAGAACACACAACGCCACGGGAATTTTATTAAAATTCACCTGCTGGGTGCAACGCCCCTGTCGGGACAAGCAGTAGTATCCTGACTGGTCTTCTGTAGTAGTGTAGTGTATGACAGTGGGTAGTAAGTAGAGAGAAGAGAACAAGAATGACAGGGGAAAGATAGTGCGCGGTCCATGACCCGTTTCTGTAGGTCCTGCTCTGGCATTCACCTATCATGATCAGAGAAACCACAAAAAACACCTTTCAGAGGAACCGACGTCTGTATTTCTTCTCCAAACAGTGTATAAATTTAACCCAACTGTATATTTAGTACTGTATGGAGAACATTGTAAAGACTGAGCTCGGAAGACTACTTCTTCGTCCTTGCAATGAAGATTAAGATCTGGAAGAAACATCCATATTATATATATATATATATATATATATATATATATATATATATATATATATATATATATTCAGAGCTTCGGTTCCAGCCAGGTAGAGTAACACAACGTACCTCTATAGTAATTTTACCATATCCCACATTTCCGTTCATATTGGACAAATTCGTAGTGTCGACCAATAGCGTGTTCCCATAAGAAAAAACACAAAGTATTTATTGATCATGATTTCGTGTTTCCCAGCGGGACAACTGCTATGATCGTAAGTCCTGTATGATAAGTTGAAAGAAAAGTCGCGCTCGGTCCTTGTCTCGTTAGTTAGGGTTCTGCTCCGGCATTCGGTAGTGATCGGAGAAACCAAGGAAAACTACCGATCAGAGCAGCCAGAGGCTAGAATTCTCATCCATGCAGTGACTGACTGACTTAGCCATCTAGCTACGGTCAGCAATCCTACGAATACCACTGTTGGGACTCGCACCCTGGGGTACCTCCAGTCAGACTGGTAGATTGATTATTGTCCGATTTTCTTTTAGAATGGGATGATTTGACAGCTAGTGCTGGCAACACAACTGACGATTCTGTGGTCGTTGTGTCCTTAAACGTATTAGACTCTCCTTCCTCCATTCGTTCGTTTGCAGTTGGCTAACTTGTAAATAGTTCCCTGGCTGTGATGTCCTCGTCCGACGAAAATATAGTGCGCCACGAGAAATAATTGAAATTAGGAAGTGCAGAGCTTTGTGCTCTTCTGTAAAAATTCTTTCTTTTTATAAAAATTATATTGAATTTAGTTTTTATGTGATAAGTATTATGTTTGTTTTAAAATCGAGTCTTGAATATGAGATGCGTACTCGTGACTGTGCACGTGTTTACTACTTTGAAGTACATGATGTTCACTTGTTTCGCGAACTGTCACTTCATCCCATTCTTAGGAAAATCGTTCTATAGTGATTCCGGTCGTGTCCACTGCTAAGGACATTAGTTCCGTAAGCGTAGTGCATGCTTTTCCTCTATATGTGGTGGTGCTCTTCCCCCACTGAATGGTGGGATACGGCGTACCCTCGACTACCCTGAGACCTATCCTCGACTAGATGGGTTTTCCTAAATTATGTATCTCCCACCAGCCAAACACGTCTCTCGGACAATGGCCCATGACAGTCCATGGCCCGTTTGTTAGGGAACTGCTCCAGCACTCGTGCGGTGTGGATTGGAGAAACCACGGAAAGCTCCCGATCGGAGCAGCCGGCCGTTGGAACTTGACAGTGACCGAAACCGACCAAGCTTTGCAGCTAGTGTCAATAATCCTGCAACTGTCGGGACTCGAACCCCAGGACCACCCGGTCAGAGGGACTGCAGCGACGTTAGTTGATTCCACGAGCCACCTCGACCGGCAACAACAATTCCGAAACGTTTTGGCATCCCTCGCGGAGGGCGTGAGAAAGCGAGAAGGGGGGAGGGGCGTGCGTTCTGTCGCCGGCCGGTAGGCATTCTTCGAGAGGCGGGCGGGCGGGTCCAGACGCCTCGCAGAAGTCGCCGAGACGAGCACGACGCAGCCTCCATCGCCGCGGCCAATGATTACACCGTTTTGCATCCAAATCACAGAGGGCGGCGAGCGCTCCCGCGGGCCCTAATATCTCAGCGCGGTTC